>OY740788.1:41083634-42283634 GCA_963514005.1 Raja brachyura
AGTTTATTTTGCAGGATGTCACTCCAATCTTCAATTCACTTATATTGACTATGTACTTTTAAGTAAAGGTGGTCTTTGTTGTTGAACTATGTGTTGTCCATTGATTCAACTGATGGTCTTGTAAAATACAACATGTTGCTGAAGAACTGGAGTAATATACAGATCCAACAGAAGAACAGTAGGTTTTATTCCTCACAGGTGGCTAGTAACCCAACTGTTGTTTGATAATTCAACAGCTAATTAGGTTATTTTAATGACACCAGTTATTATTTATGTAGAATTTCATATTCTCAAAGTGGAATTTAAATTATCTTGTTATTATTAATCCTAATTCCAAACCTAACCCTTCAGATTATGTCCATTAACCCCTAAATGGTTATGTAGCAATGTTACAAAATTTTGAGATTTTAAAAATCAAGTTTGCAACTTATCCCATCAGATAAAGCATAAAAAGAAGTTTAATTTGACACCTAATTCACTTTCATATCTTCAGTATTAAAAAAGTTCTGAAATTAGCATCTTGTTCCCTATTGCATTTCCATTGACTTAACTCAAAAGCTGTGATCGAGGACAGTCAAAAGCCCATATTTCTTAAAAATTAAAATAACTGAATGAAATTTTCAGTTATTATAGATTGAAGCATTCTGAAACAAATATGAAACAATCTTACTTGGATGACCTGAAATTAAAGCATATAATTAGTTAGTTACCTAATTGTAGTTAATTGTAGCTAATTACAAAATTCAATTACTAGATCTAAACATCTATCCATTTCTTAAGAAAAGATAAACATTTTTAAATTGCCTAAGTGTCCAAATAACATTCACACAATAATTCACAATATAACATGATTTTTAAATCTCATTTTCATGAATTTATAGGCCAAATGGAAGGAATTTAGTGTTTAATTCCTGTAAATTAATGGCCATTTAAATCAACTTGCGAGTGGGTTTTAGTGGAATGCGTGGAATGGAATAGTGGATTGCTGTGAATTTAAGCCACAGTCGGCAGGAAAAATACTGTCAGTTCGTATATTTTTTTTGTCCCCGTTTCGCAACATGAAAATGTGATTAAATGCTTCCTAAGAACCACGTTTTTATGTAAAAATAAACTGTGTAGCTTCTTTTCTCCCCTACGTAAAATCCTTCCCGTTGTCAGCGCCCATGGCTTTAGAACATGATTTTAAATTACTCTAGCTAATAAATGATCTAGCGCAGTTTAAAAATACCTTCATAAAACAAATGTCGGAGCGATTTCTCTTTAGCGACAAAATCCCCATAGATGGATCGTTTTTAATTTTCTGGTTGAAAAACGGCACTTTAAACCCGCCCCCCTCTGAAAGGCGCAAAGTCGCGCACACGGGGAGTGGCCAAACTGCAGCGCCGCTCAAGGTAAGTATTGTAACATACCTACGTATTCCATTAGAGGAATAACGGATCATGGGGGGGTGGGGGGGGGGGGGGAGGAATGATGTCGTTATTGCCAATTATCCATTGTAACCATAATTACCAAGCAATAGAGTATCATTACTAGAGCCAGGATGTTTAGGCACTAAAAACTCTGATATAGGCAGGCAAAAAGACATAATAAAATCACAAAAAAGGCGCGAGAAAGGCACTTATTTGAAAAATAGGCATAAACAGGCATGTATTTCCACCACCAAAATATGGCTAAAAATAATAATATAAAGGTATACTACATTAAATGACCATAGTTGCCTGGTTGCACATAATTATGTGCATTTTTTTCAAATTATCTTGTGTTAAAATATGCTGTCTGTCAGACAGAATATGCTTCAGTTGTGAAAAACTTCTTTCTACCCCAGCTGAGGTCACTGGTGCATACCCAAAACAAGCTATAGACTCTATATTCATATTGATATCTTGTGCATTATAACTATCTTTGAGAACTTTAGCTATGTTTTGTATTTCGTCAAGATCTTTGTTAGCTAAAATCACTCTCACATTTTCCTTGTATATCTTTACCTACATTGTGGCGGCTCCCAAGGGTCGGGCCATCACAACTATCAAACCCTTCGGCACGGGAATGGTTGAGTCCAGAGGCGGCTCTTAGCTAGAGGGATAAAAGGCAAGGGTTGGGTGCCATCTTTCTCTTGCATTACTTCTCTGATGACAAGAAGGACATTATTAAAAGTACCTCCCGAAGCACCTGGCTCTTCGCTTTCATTTCGGGACTTTCACCCCGCATTGGTGACCCCTGACACTCCATTATCATCATGATGGAGACAACCGCCCATCCTTCTGCCTCAATTGCCGACCCGGCCCTGTCTCTCCACGCGGTCTCTGTGAAGTTACCCACCTTCTGGACCGCCCGGCCGCACATCTGGTTTCAGCAGGCGGAAGCCCAATTCAACCTGCAGGGCGTTACAGCAGATGACACCCTTTTCTACTATCTGGTGGGGCCCCTCACCACAGGAACCCCCCCCCCCCCCAGAACTGGACCACCTCTCCATGCACGAGCACTCTGACTGCCGCCGGATAAACTATGGATGTGGCACGGCAGGAGTTCCGCACGATGGAGTCCTTGGGGATTATCCGCCCGTCAAACAGCCCATGGGCATCCGCACTCCACATGGTCCCTAAGGCAAGCAGGGGCTGGCAACCTTGCAGGGATTATCCATGGCTGAATGCCGCAACAACCGCAGACCGATACCCCGTACCCCACATCCAGGACTTCACCGCCCATTTGGCTGGGGCTACTATATTCTCCAAAGTGGATCTGTTATGGGGTTATAACCAGATCCCGGTCCACCCGGAGGATGTACCCAAGACGGCAATCATCACGCCGTTTGGGCTGTATGAATTAGTGCGGATGCCGTTCGGCCGCGCTCAGATTGAGTACAGCGCGTTCGATCGCAAGCTCCTGGCTCTGTACCTGGTAGTGCGTCACTTCCGTTACTTCCTGGAGGGCCACCCATTCACCGCCTACACAGACCACAAGCCACTCACATTCGCCCTGGCGAAGGTCTCCGACCCCTGGTCTGCACGACAGTAGCGGCAGTTGGCATATGTCTCAGAATACACCACCTCCATCCGCTACATCGAGGGGAAAGAGAACCGGGTGGCCAATGCATTGTCCCACCCCGCCATCGACGCCGTGTTCGAGGTGGCGCCCGGGATTGACTATTCTGTCCTGGCGGAGGCGCAGCTCATAGACGGTGAGATGCCCGCCTACTGGACTGCCATCTCCAGCCTTTGCCTCGAGGATGTCCCTCTCGGTCCTGGAGGAGTAACAATACTTTGCGATGTGTCATCCGGTCAACCGCGTCCCATCGTTCCTGGCACCTGGCGCTGGAGGGTTTTTGATGTTATCCACAGGCTGGCTCACCCATCTATCCGGGCGACGATGGCACTAGTGGGATGGTCTCTCAGTTCATGTGGTATGGTATGTGCAAGCAGGTTGGCCACTGGGCACGCACCTGCATTCCGTGCCAGACGGTGAAGTTCCAGCGCCATTTCCGGGCGCCCCTCCAGGAGTTCGGCCTACCTCACCGGCGTTTCGACCATCTCCACGTGGACATTGTGGGGCCTCTCCTGCTGTCCCAGGGCATTACCCACCTCCTCATGATGGTGGACCACTTCACGCGATGGCCGGAGGCCATACCACCGGCCGACACGTCAACGGCTACGTGCGCTCGTACGTTGTCCGCTCTCTGGATTACTCGCTTTGGGGTGCCGGTACACATCTCCTCAGACCGGGGGCCACCGAGCTGTGGTCGGCCATGGCCCACTTGTTGGGTGTGCTGCTGCACCACACCACGGCCTATCACCCGCAAGCTAACGGCCTGGTGGAGAGGTTCCACCGGCAGCTCAAGGCAGCGCTGAAGGCGCGACTCTCCTGCCCGGACTGGATGGACGAACTGCCGCGGGTCTTGCTGGGCATCCGGACTGCTCCTAAGGAGGACTTGGCCTCATCCTCAGCGGAGCTCGTTTACTCACTGTGTCGCCACTCACTGTGCCCGTTGAGTTTGTGCCGTCGGCGCCGGGGCAGCAGGGAATGCCCTCATCCACTCTGAAGTGCCTTTGCCCAGGCTCACACCCGTCCCGACGCCCCGCCATGGGACAAAATTTTGCCCGCACGTGCCACCAGTCCTCCGGGACTACCCCTACGTTTTCCTGCGCCGTGATGCCCACCGGACGCCACTCCAGAGGCCATATGAGGGCCCGTTCCGGGTGCTGGAGCACGGACAGATGACCTTTGTATTGGACATGGGGGGGCCGGCCGGAGGCCGTGTCTATTGACCGGTTGAAGCCGGCACATCCGGACATTGACCAGCTGGTCGCACAACCTCAGCCTCGAGGGCATCCCCCCTTCAAGGTTACCTCCGCCTGTCACTCCACCTGTGCTTACGTTGGTCCCTCGGTCGGCTGACTTCCGTACGTGGTCATCTTCACTCCGAATTGTACCCCCGCCGGTGCGTTTCATGCCTCCAGTTCTGGGGGGGGGGTTCATGTGGCAGCTCCCAAGGGTTGGGCCATCCCAACTATCAAACCCCTCGGCATGGGAATGGTTGAGTCCAGAGCGGGCCCTTAGCTAGAGGGACAAAAGACAAGGGTTTGGGTGCCATCTTTCTCTTGCGTGACTTCTCTGATGACAAGAAGGACTGGAGTGGTGTTTCCTGTCGGGATCGGCCGGGACTACAGCTTCGGCGGTGGTACAGCGCTGGGACACCATCATGGAGCGGGTGATGCCTTACCGTGTCACCACGTGGTAAGCTCCGGAGTGCGGTGACTGCCGACTCCAACATCCGAGGAGCTGTGGCTGCGGGTGTCCAGCCGTGGGCAGCGCTGGATTTGGAACATCGCGGAGCCTGGGATCAGAGATCTCCAGAGTCGGAGCTCCTACCAGAGCGGCCTGAGGACTTCGGATGCCATGGTCTCAATGTGTTGTGTCATTTTTCTTATTTTTAATTTTTCTATGGATGTACGGCAACTTTATTATTTATTTTATGTAAAGGACTTTGGTTTCAACGCGAGTTGATTTAAATGTGCTATATAAATAAAATTTACTTACATTACTAAAAGTCCCTCCCGAAAAACTCCTTGCTTTCATTTCGGGACTTTCGCCCCACAACATCACCAAGAACTTTTCGAATATTATAGTTACTAATGTTTCGACACGTTTCTCAAGGGAAGTGATAGCTTGTGGGAAGTTTGAAAAATTGGAAACAATAAACACAAGATCGCGGTGGAGGGACTTTTTCTGCATGATTTCACTGATGATCCTGACTGCAGCAGATTCATCTTCTTCAAAACAGTTGACGATTTATTTTATCTTTTCAAAATTTGCAGCATAGTAGAGAACAGCAGGGAGCCATGTACCCCACCTTGTCAAAACGGGCTGAGGAGGTAGCGGAATTTCAGGTGCCATTTCCTTGAACAACTGCACACTTTGAGGACGATTTTCTTGACATTGGAAACTAGGTGATCGACATTTGGAAACAAGCTACGTCTGTGCTCGGCAATTCTATGAAGTCCTTGAGCTAAGCATGTCAAATGCAACATTTTGGAGAATAAAACTATGTCACAAACAGAAGTACATTCTCGTGTTTTATACGTTCTGGCCAAAGAACAGCAAGTGAAGATGTAAACAACTGAGCAATAGTTGAGCTGTTTGACTTCCCCAATACTTACAATGTCAACAAATACTCCTTTGCTGGTTGACCTGTCTCCAGTGTAGCGATGACCACATTGACAACAGATCTCCCCACACAATCAGTTGTCTTGCCCATTGAGATCCATATTCTGTTGCATGCAACTTAATCTCTAATTTTCTGCACAACAATGTTGAAGTTGCTGTCAAAAATAATGTTTCCATTATGATGACTCGCTTGGTACAGTGGCTTGCAAAAGTATTCATACCCCTTGAACTTTTCCCACATTTTGTCACGTTACAAACACAAACGTAAATGTATTTTATTGGGATTTTATGTGATAGACCAACACAAAGTGGTGCATAATTGTGAAGTGGAAGGAAAATGATACATGGTTTCCAAATTTTATTACAAATAAAAAACTGAAAAGTGTGGCGTGCAAAAGTATTCAGCCCCCCTGAGTCAATACTTTGTAGAACCACCTTTCACTGCAATTCTAGCTGCAAGTCTTTTGGGGTATGTCTCTACCAGCTTTGCACATCTGGAGACTGAAATTTTTGCCCATTCTTCTTTGCAAAATAGCTCAAGCTCAGTCAGATTGGATGGAGAGTGTCTGTAAACAGCAATTTTCAAGTCTTGCCAGAGATTCTCAATTGGATTTAGGACTGGGCCATTCTAACACATGAATATGCTTTGATCTAAACCATTCCATTGTAGCTCTGGCTGTATGTTTAGGGTCATTGTCCTGCTGGATGGTGAACCTCTGCCCCAGACTCTAACAGGTTTTCTTCCAAGATTGCATGTATTTGGCTCCATCCATCTTCACATCAAGTCTGACCAGCTTCCCTGTCCCTGCTGAAGAAAAGCATCCCAACAGCATGATGCTGCCACCATCATGTTTCACAGTGGAGATGGTGTGTTCAGGGTGATGTGTAGTGTTGGTTTTCCGCCACACATAGCGTTTTGCATTTAGGCCAAAAACTTAAATTTGGTCTCATCAGACCAGAGCACCTTCCTCCACATGTTTGCTGTGTCCACCACATGGCTTGTGGCAAACTGCAAACGGGACTTCTTATGGCTTTGTTTCAACAATGGCTTTGTTTCTTCTTGCCACTCTTCCATAAAGGCCCAATTTGTGGAGTGCACAACTAATAGTTGTCCTGTGCACAGATTTTCCCACCTGAGCTATGGATTTCTGCAGCTCCTCCAGTGTTACCATGGGCCTCTTGGCTGCTTCTCTGATCAATGCTTCCCTTGCCCGGTCTGTTAGTTTAGGTGGAGGCCATGTCTTGGTAGGTTTGCAGTTGTGCCATACTCTTTCCATTTTCGGATGATGGATTGAACAGTGCTCCATGAGATGTTCAAAGCTTGGGATATTTTTTTTATAACCTAACCTTGCTATAAACTTATCCACAACTTAATCCCTGACCTGTCTGGTGTGTTCCTTGGGCTTCATGATGCTGTTTATTCACTAATGTTCTCTAACAAACCTCTGAGGCCTTCACAGAACAGCTGTATTTATACTGAGATTAGATTACACACAAGTGGACTCTATTTACTAATTAGGTGACTTCTGAAGGCAATTGGTTGCACTGGATTTTATTTAGGGGTATCAGAGTAAAAGGGGCTGAATACTTTTGCACACCACACTTTTCAGTTTTTTATTTGTAAAAAAATTTGAAAACCATATATCATTTTCCTTCCACAATTATGCGCCACATTATGTTAGTCTATCACATAAAATCCCAATAAAATACATTTAAGTTTGTGGTTGTAACGTGACAAAATGTAGAAAAGTTCAAGGGGTATGAATATTTTTGCAAGCCACTGTATATGTTCCTCTGTGTATTTCTCTAAAAACCTCTGAGAGATTTGTTTTCAAATTTCCACAGTGGAATTCCAGCATCAATGAATGCCTTGCACAAATCACTCGGAAACTGACCCCCATCGACGTGTATGCAGCACTGAGCAGGTTTAATGCACGAAAGGCTGCTGGACCTGACGGCATCCCCGGCACGTCCTCAGGGCTTGTGCTGCGCAGCTGACAGACATCTGGACTGACATCTTCAACCTGTCGCTACCTTTCGCAACCTGTTGCAGCTGTCCCCACGTGCCTTAAAACCACCTCCATCGTGCCGGTGCCAAAACACTCCACTGCGACAAGCCTCAACGACTTACGCCCAGTTGCACTTACTCCCATCATCACTCAGCGCTTCGAGAGGCTGGTCCTGGCACACCTCAAAGGTGCCTACCTCCCACACTGGACCCCTAACAGTTCGCCTACCGGAAGAACAGGAGAACGGAGGATGCCATCTCCACGGCACTTCACTCCGCCCTCTCCCACCTCTACAACAGAGACACCTGCGTGAGAATGCTGTTCATCGACGTTAGCTCAGCATTTAACACCATTATCCCCTCCAAACTGATCATCAAACTCATCCACCTGGGCATCGACCCCTCCCTCTGCAACTGGATACTGGACTTTCTAACCAACAGACCCCAGTCTGTTAGGTTAGACAACCACACCTCTTCAACCCTCACCCTGAACACCAACGTTCCACAGGGCTATGTGCTGAGCCCCCTCCTCTACTCCCTCTTCACCTACGACTGCACACCTGTACATGGTACTAACACCATCATCAAGTATGCAGATGATACAACGGTGATTGGCCTCATCAGTGACAACGATGAGTCAGCCTATAGGGAGGAGATCCAGCTCCTAGCAGCATGGTGTGCTGACAACAACCTGGCCCTTAACACCAAGAAGACCAAGGAGCTCATTGTGGACTACAGAAGGTCTAGGGGTGGCACGCACACCCTCATCCATATTAACGGGACGGAGGTGGAGTGTGTTTCCAGCTTCCACACTGATCAAGAAGGCTCACCAGTGTCTCTTATTCCTGAGGAGACTAAAGAAGGTCCATCTGTCTCCTCAGATTCTGGTGAACTTCTACCGCTGCGCCATCGAGAGCATCCTTACTAACAGTATCAAAGTATGGTATGGCAACTGCTCTGTCTCCGACCGGAAAGCAGAGGGTGGTGAAAACTGCCCAATGCATCACCGGTTCCTCACTCCCCTCCATTGGGTCTGTCCAGAGCAAGTGATGTCTGCGAAGGGCGTGCAGCATCGTCAAGGACTGCTCTTACCCCAACCTCAGGCTGTTTAACCTCCTCCCATCTGCGAGGCGTTACAGGTCTCTCCGTTCCCGGACCAGCAGGTTCAGGAACAGGTTCTTCCCTGCAGCAGTTACTTAACTCGGCACCAATCACCCCCCCCCCCCACCCCCGTACACTCCTTCCGCCTGTGACTGATCTCCACCACCCCCGAAATTTGCACTGCTGCCACTGTATATGCATATATATATTTTACTGTTCCATTATTCTGTGTTCGCACTTCTGGGTGACTGCAACTGCATTTCGTTGTCTCTGTACTTGTACACTGCACGATGACAATAAAGTTTGAATCTGAATCTGAATCTGAATTTACGACTGGAGCCAGCAGTAAATGTAGTTAGGTGGCAAGCTTGGGTATTTCGCTTGGGTAGTCTACGCAACAGTGGTATCAACATTGACTTCTCTAATTTTAGATAGCCCTTGTCTTCTCCCTCCTCCCCTTCCCCTTACCCAGCTCTCCTTCTAGTCCTACTGTCTCCGCCTCTTCCTTTCTTTTTCCTGCCCCCCCACATCAGTCTGAAGAAGGGTCTCGACCCGAAATGTCGCCTATTCCTTCTCTCCTTAGATGCTGCCTCACCCACTGAGTTTCTCCAACATTTTTTATCTACCTTCGATTTTATCAGCATCTGCAGTTCTTTCTTAAATAGATATTGGAGAAAACTGAATCAGCGGGCAGCGGCACAAATGAAGGAACGACCGATGGTGACACCCAGGGTTTCACCCCGGTGGTGGAAATTTTCTTGTAAGTTATACTATGTTAACACATTAATAATAACATTAATAATATGTTAACATAGAAGATGTCATTGTAATCACTGTACAACTAGAGAAAATAGCACAACTTTTTTGCAAAATGGCAAAAAAAGGCAAAAAAAGGCTGATTTAGGCACTCGATCGTGAAAAAGGCATTATCCTGGTGAAATCATGAAAATAGTGGTGAAATCATGACACATGCTGATAAATGTGAGGTGCTACACCTTGGCAGGACAAATCAAAATAGGACGTACATGGTAAACGGTAGGGAATTGAAGAATACAGTTGAACAGAGGGATCTGGGAATAACCGTGCATAGTTCCTTGAAGGTAGAATCTCATATAGATAGGGTGGTAAAGAAAGCTTTTGGTATGCTAGCCTTTATAAATCAGAGCATTGAGTATAGAAGCTGGGATGTAATGTTAAAATTGTACAAGGCGTTGGTGAGACCAAATCTGGAGTATGGTGTACAATTTTGGTCGCCCAATAATAGGAAGGATGTCAACAAAATAGAGAGGGTACAGAGGAGATTTACTAGAATGTTGCCTGGGTTTCAACAGCTAAGTTACAGAGATAGGTTGAATAAGTTAGGTCTTTATTCTCTGGAGCGCAGAAGGTTAAGGGGGGACTTGATAGAGGTCTTTAAAATGATGAGAGGGATAGACAGAGTTAATGTGGACAAGCTTTTCCCTTTGAGAATAGGGAAGATTCGAACAAGAGGACATGACTTTAGAATTAAGGGACAGAGGTTTAGGGGTAACATGAGGGGGAACTTCTTTACTCAGAGAGTGGTAGCGGTGTGGAATGAGCTTCCAGTGGAAGTGGTGGCGGCAGGTTCGTTGGTATCATTTAAAAATAAATTGGATAGGCATATGGATCAGAAGGGTATGGAGGGTTATGGTATGAGTGCAGGCAGGTGGGACTAAGGGAAAAAAGTTGTTCGGCACGGACTTGAAGGGCCGAGATGGCCTGTTTCCGTGCTGTAATTGTTATATGGTTATATGGTTAAAAGGCACTTCTGGCATTTATGGCAAAATCCTGCCTCTAATCATTACACAAGTAGTAGAAACAAAGAATTGCAGTTGCCGGTTAATAAACAAATGGACACAAAGTGCTGGAGTAACTCAGCAGGTCAGATGGCATCAATGGAGAACATGGATAGGTGTCGTTTCGGGTCGGAACACTTCTTCATGCTCTTGTTCTGGAAATTAGTCAGGAGTCCAGGTGAGTTGACGGCCCTGGCTTTTTGGCAGCCAGGGGAGAGGCGAGGATCAGCGGAGTCAATGGTCATGGTCTGCGAGTGGCCAGAGTGTAGGTAAGAGTCGGCGGTGGCGGAGGCAGTGGCAGGCTCAGCCTGGAGGTGGCTGAGAAATCAATGTGGATCAGTGTTGGCAGCAGTAGGTCTGGCCTGGAAGCAGAATCGGCAGCCCGGCCCCGCGGTGAAGATCGATAGGTCAAGCCTGGAAGTGGCCAGTTAGACAGTACACACCAGGGCCCAGTGTGGCCAGGCAACAGCCTGGCCTGGCAGTGAAGGTCAGTAGATCTGGACTGGATGCGGCCAGGGTGGTGGTGCAGGTCGGCAGCAGCTTCGGTGGTCTAGGCTTCAGAGTGAGCGGGAAGGCGGTGAACATTGGCGTTGAGTCTGCTGGTGTCGCCGCGGTACTCAGCCTTGTAGTGGTCGGGTGGGCTGCGCGATCTAACGGTGTGACTCGACCCGAAACTTCACCTCTCCATGCACCCCAGAGGTGCTGCCTGACCTGCTGAGTTACTCCAGCATAAGGATAAGCGGGAAATCCTTTAAGACCGAGATGAGAAAGACATTTTTCACACAGAGAGTGGTGAGTCTCTGGAACTCTCTGCCACAGAGGGTAGTTGAGGCCAGTTCATTGGCTATATTTAAGAGGGAGTTAGATGTGGCCCTTGTGGCTAAGGGGATCAGAGGGTATGGAGAGAAGGCAGGTACGGGATACTGAGTTGGATGATCAGCCATGATCATATTGAATGGTGGTGCAGGCTTGAAGGGCCGAATGGCCTACTCCTGCACCTAATTTCTATGTTTCTATGTTTCTATGTTGTGTTCTTCATTTTGGAGGTGGGAATTGTACCTGGCTTGGAAGATGGTTGTGCTTGTTAACCATTCTAGTCCTGGATGTCACTTCAGGTGATCCTTAAGGCAGTGCCCCAGGCCTAACCATCTTTAATTGCTTCCTTTCATCACAATGACAGAAATTAGGATGTTCATTGAGAATCACACAATATTCTAGTCTACTTGTAACTGCACAGCAAATGAAATAGGCAATGCCTAAATTCAGCAAGTACTGGACATGCATGGGTTGATAATTAGCAAGTAACAATCCCACCATGAATGTAAGATAGAGACAAAAAGCTGGAGTAACTCAGCAGCGTTTCTAGCAGCGTTCCCACACCAGGTTAGACCTGCACCTGATTCTGCAACTCCATTTATTTCAAAGGTAAGGAACTACTTTGAGGATAACTGATACGGTGGCAAATTTTTTTTTTTCAATTATTGGGAACAAAATTTGATTGCTATTAAAGCATTTTCAAGTGTTTTATGTTTTTTATGTTCAAGAAGGAACTGCAGATGCTGGAAAATCGAAGGTAGACAAAATTGCCGGAGAAACTCAGCAGGTGCGGCAGCATCTATGGAGTGAAGGAAAAACGTTTTTTATTCGTACATAATTTTTGAAATAATTTTCTAATATTTATGATCATTAAAATATAAAACATGTTATCCTGAGAGGGCAGGAGATTTGCACCATGAGGCCACTGCCTCTTCCTCAAGGGAGCGTGTCAGCAATGATTGTGTTTTAATGGGGGAAGATTGCTGGGGTGCTGTGATAACCTCAAAGTTTCTTTAAACAGAAGTACCCAGAGCCATAATTGTAACAGCTTGAGCTTCCATTGCAGGGGCACTGACATTGTAAGACATGTGCGACTGAAGTGGAAACTGATATATTGTCCAAAGATGCTGCATTATTACTGGGCCTACGGCTGTTGAAATAAAACTCTTTTGCTGGTCCATGCAAGTTTGCTTGCAAGTTTGGATTGGAGCTGCACTCTTGGCTGTTATCATTTGTCTGCAGACTCCCAACCATTTCTTTCTGCAGACCCATCCTACTTTCCCTCTCCGCTCAAAATCTTCATCTGCGTCATCTGCATTCGATCTCATTTGAACTTTGTCACAAGGGATTTTGCAGCTAGATTAATCTTTCTCTTCTTGCTCCAGCTGTAAATCCTTTTTTAAGCTACCCTCTACGGCACACATAGTGTTAGTATCTGAGCATATCAGTTTGAGTAACAGAATAATGGCCACCTTTTCCATCACTGCCTCAGCTTGGGGGGAAGGCTTGATTATTTGAAAGGAGAAAAGTATGATTGGGATTACGTGAAGTACGATGAGGGACTACGTGAAGAACCCCGTCCAGCCGCACGTGCGTCAACCTTCAAAGCAGCGGTGTGAAATCACAGGTAATAGTGACTGAAGTATAATAGTAAGATAACAGAAGACTAGAACTACCAGATGATATTTATGAGGGTTGGAAGTGGAGGGCATGTAGTCCCTCATCGTAACTCCTCATAAAATATAATTCAAACTTCAAACTGGTAAGTTCTCGTTTAATCTTACTATTTTACTTTGGAGTCACGTGAGTGACTACTTGAAGATTTCAAAGCTCTGTGATTTCATGCCACAGATTCAAATCCGGCCTTTCACTGCATTGATTGACTCAACATAATTAAATAATCAATAATGCATCAACCATAAAATTGTTCAAATTAATTAACGGTTTATTACCAAAAGAAAAACAATAGCATCCCCTCTATCTCAGGGGCAAACTATATAACCAAACTTAAAACAGACTCAGCAAATACCCCCAGCCTTGCAATTGGTTTTTGGTAAAATCTCTGGAAGGTCAGCTCACTGGACCATCCTACGGCCGTGAGGGCACGTCCATCGCCCTGGCCGCGAAGGTTGATGCCACCCTGGTGGAATGAGACTTCAGTATCATCTCAGTATCAATCCCAGCACTTCCCAGAACCTGCTTTAGCCACCTTGAAATTGTTTGCACTGACACCTTACTGTGTTGTTTTTATGTGGCTAATAAATAATGCTGATTCTGTTCCTCTTAGGACTCTGGTAGCCTCAATGTAATGGGACAAATATGACACTACACACAGCGGAGCATCTTTGGGGTATGCTGAAAAAACAATCTTACATCCTGTCATGCCTATTGTACTCTGTTTGAGCAGATCATAAACATAAAAAGTGATGGCATCTGCCGATACCTGTATTCTGTCTAGCCGTAGCTTCTGCAATGTCTGCACACGTTGGGCTGATACCAACACCATAAGCATGACCATGGTTAGTTTGACTAGAGATAGGACTGTCATAGGAGTCCACTGGCAAAGGAGCATAAGAACTTTGCTTACATTCCAAATACCCGAATACCTGGGTCTAGGAGGATTAGAATTAAAAACTCCCTTTATAAATCTAGAGAATACCGGATGTGTCCCTATTGAATGCAACTCTGGCACCATGGGCAAATAAGAAAACAGAGCACTTCTGGCTGTATTAATCGCACTATAGCTTAATTTCTGATCGAAGTAAAGAGTGGACACTTTTTACTCCAGCATGGCTGGGATGCCTGCAGTTTGATATGAGATATTCTGCTGTAAGCAAAACACCTCCCACTTCCTTATTGAGGTGATGTACTGCTTCTGGGTACTATCCTTGCAGGCCGACGTGCGAGCATCCACGGTGCGATCAGACAGTCCTCCCCCCAGGTATGGCCTTCTTAAAATCTGCAAATTAACAGATCAATATGATCATGTAAAGAATGTTGATCGCCAGTTACTGGGTTCACCAGTAGGCCAATCTGGCACTACCAATACTCCTGAAGCGGAGTCCTGCTTGATTTTTTGCAGGCGTCGACTGATGAGACAGAATGGGGGAAATGCATATAAAAACATTCCACCCCAATGCAGCGAGAATGCATCAACTGCTGCTCCGCCAGGGTCTGGTTCCCATGAAACATATTTGGGCAACTGATGATTCAGTCTAGATGCAAACAAATCAATATCTGACATTCCATATCGAGCAACCACCTGATTAAATATGTCCTGATTTAACATCCATTCTATGTTATCATTGAATTGGCGTGATCTTGTGTCTGCCACTGTGTTGAATCTACCTGGTAAATAGATAGCTGAAAGCCAGATGTTTTTGTCAATGCACCAACCCCAGATATGATTAGCCAATCTGTCACAAGATTGCGACTGGACTCCATACATGTGATTGACATATGCCACTGCTGTAGTGTTGTCAATTTGAACTTGCACATGCTCATGACTCCCGGCAGAGCAATAAGCTTTAAGCCCATAAAAGGTTCCCAAAATCTCTAAATAATTGACCCCTCTCAATTGCAGAAGGGATGTCTCGTCGCTATTCCATCTGCCTCCACAACTGGAGGACATATCCATAGCACCCCAACCTCGAGCGCTAACATCTGTCTGTAAGACTATAGAAGGTGGTTCAACCAAAACTTCCCTTGAACCTTTTGAGACATTTGTGATCCACCACTGTATTTCTGAAATAGCTTCTGCTAACAATCCCATGCTGACAAATTGACCCACATGTGTCCTCAGTGCCTGTTCTTTTGCTCGTTGTAAGTGTTGATAATGCAGAGGTCCAAACTGCACAGCTCGGAAAGCAGCCACCAATTTCCCAATTAAACTGGACACTTGTCCAATTGCAGGTCGTTGCTCACTAAGGATGTTGACACAACCTTCAATTAACTGCTGCTTTTTGTCCCTGGGCAAAGTCACTAGCATATGATCTGAATTAATGGTAAAGCCCAAGTAATCAATAATTTTAACTGGTGATAATTTGGAATTATCTGGATGAATGATGAACCTTAATCGCTCAAAAGTGAGTTTAACAACTGAAACAGATGATTCAGTTGCATTCCGAGTCTTCCCAACAATTAAGCTATCATCCAAATAGGCCATTACAACATGCCCCTGAGCTCGGCGTAGTCCTAGAACAGGTTTCAACAATTTGGTAAATAATCTAGGAGCTGAGGTTAATCCATTAGGCCATTCTTTGAATTGCCATAACTGACTCATCCAGGTAAACTTCAAATACCTCCTATCATCACAATGAACAGACACTGAGTAATATGTATCTTTATAACACCCTTTGGAAACCAGCTGTTTTGCAGTAGAAAAAGTTTCCATTTTGAAATGCCTATAGTGTACAAAGGGGTTCAAGCTCGTCAGGTCCAGAATGATTCTACATCCCCCAGTCTTTTTAGACATAGGAAATTGTTTTGACACAAACTGACGGAATTGACACTGACTTCTCAATGACCCCTTTTTTGTGTAATATGTTAAGTTCTGCCTGTATCTGCATATTCTCTTCTTGTGAAAATATAAGTGTTCAATGTGGAAGGAGTGGGTGGACACACAGTAGGGTCGAATTCAAATTTAACCCCCTCTATACTGCCCACTATAAATGAATCTGATGTTATCTCCTGCCATTGTTTGAGAAACAAGTGTAATCTGCCCCCAATTTGAACATCTTTTTCACTTAATTTGTATTCCTTAGGAGCAAAAGCTCTCACCTGCACATGTCCTGACTGTGCTTGTTGCCCCCGGCCCCTTGTAGGGAAGTTCGTCCTTCCCCTTGTGCCTGTGGCAGGCTGCGAGCTGCGTGTGTGTGAGACTGAATGGCTCGTCCCTTCACCAGCATCTGTCATGGTACCCCACCGATAGGGGAAAACCCTCTTGCCTGTTTTACCACATGTTTTGATGAGACCTATGGTTTTTGTGTCCTCGTGCAGTTCCTTGACTCGCTTTGCGAGGTCCTCCCCAAACAACAGGTTAGGCGGTTGTGCGCTGCTTGGTTTGCATAGTGCTGCAAGTTTTGGATTGATGGCTGGGCGTATGGCATTCCTTCATAAATTATTCATTTCGAAAAATGCATTGCACAGGAGCCCCAGCGCATCCTGATGGGCTTCTGTCATGTGCCCCTTGTCCACTGTTGTTGCGAACACAGTGAGTCCTGCTGAGAGCAACTTGAGCACTTTTTGGAATTTTAACTCCTACTCCCTTGCTGTGACCCCCAATTGTGTCCATATAAGATGGTTAACCATTGGTACTTTTAATAACCCACAGTTAACTTGGACTTCATATTTCTTGGCAGCCTCATCCATTGCCAGCTCTTGAAGTTGATGGGAGAGCATATACTGAATAGCATCTGCCAACTCTTCCCCTAATGGTTCCCCTGCTTCTCTGGGGATTGCAAAATTTTCAGCTATGTTTGGTATTAGCTCTTGTTGCTCTACACCCTTGTGGCTCTGCCCAGCCACTGACTCGGCATCAGTATATTCTTGAGCCAGTATACCCTCCTCCTCTAAGGATTGGTAATCATGCAGCCCTATTTCAGGTGCTGCTGGCACAGGCTCTCCACAGCCTGGTGTGGACATCACTCGTCCTCCCGGAGTGCGTCCCTATCGAGCATTCTTTGCAATAGGACCTCGATCTGGGAGAGCCGTGAGCAAACGGTCTCTCCTTGTGGAGGTAAAACCTCCAGGCCCGACTCTGGGTCAATGGGCCTATTAGATTTTGTAGTAGCCTTGCGCCCTACCGGCGTGGCAATGCTGCGCACAGGCAGCGGATCTGGTGTCGCTAGCCCCCTTGCAGACGACGAACATGGTGAACTAGGCGGGCATCCGCTACCCGCACTCTTGTGGTCCTCCAAACATCTTCCCCCGGATCGCCTCGCCGTCATCTTTTTAACTTTCTGCATCTTGTCAATGGTGTAAATGCTACCGCCAATGCAGAAAGCGACCACAGGAAAAGTTAAAAAAAACTTAACTTGGTTTTTAAACTTACCGCTTGGAGGAGCACCGCTATTCAGCTGGACGGGGTTCTTCACGTAGTCACTCACGTGACTCCTACGTAAAATAGCACAATAATTGTGTGAGGGAATGGTGGGAGGCAGAGAAGCCCTGTATGAAGCCGCAAATAGTGGTTGCGGCACTTAGTGTACTGGTAAATGTGTAGGTGTAGTAGGACATTCCAATGTTAAATCTCAATCTAGATATACATTAATGGCAACAGAATGTTGAGATGAATTGTAATAAAAATGTATTCATTCATTTTTCAGGAATCAGGAGCTGTTTACAAGGCAGTTTATGTCCATTGCTGCCTTACAATGCCAGAGACCCAGGTTTCATTTTTCAGGAATCAGGAGCTGTTTACAAGGCAGTTTATGTCCATTGCTGCCTTACAATGCCAGAGACCTAGGTTTGATCCTGACTACAGGTGCTGTCTGCAGAGTTTGTACATTCTCCGTGTGACCACGTGCGTTTACTCAGGGTGCTCCTCTTTCCTACCGCATTCCAAAGGCGTACAGGTTTGTGGGTTAATTGGCTTCTATAAGACGCGGAGATAAGATAAGATAGAAGTATATGGGGGATCGATGGTCAGCGTGGACTTGATGGGTCGATGGACCTGTTTCATTGCTGCATTTCTAACACTAAAAACTAAAAACAAAATTTGCCTTGCAAATCTCCTTTAAACGGTCGACCTATCTCAGTAAGCCTATGACTGAGCGATTGTTTCGCTGAACACCTTCACTCAGTTTGAACCTACCTGATCTCCCAGTTGCTAAACACTTTAATTCTCTTTCCCATTCCTACAAAGACCTTTAAATGCTAGGTCTCCTCTATTGTCAGAGTGAGGCTAAACACAAATTCGAGGAACAGTATCTCATATTTCGCTTGAGCAGTTTACAGCCCATTGGTATGAATTTTGATTCCTCAATCTTCAGGTAGCCCCGGCATTCCTTCTCTCTCCATCCCTCTCCAACCCAAGTTGCACTAGCTTCTCATTTTCACCCAACAAATAGCAACCAATGGCCTGCTTCCTTTATCATTGTTACCTTTTTGCTTATATTTCATTAATTGTCCTTTATCTCTCTGCATTATCGTTTATATCTTTTGTTTCCCTTATCCCTACCCAGTCTGAAGAAGGGTCTCGACCCAAAACATCACCCATTCCTTCTCTCCAGAGATGCTGCCTCTCCCGCTGAGTTACTCCAGCTTTTTATGTTTTATGGTTTAAACCAGCATCTGCAGTTCCTTCCTACACATTATAATTTGACATTTCCACTCTGGGAAAAAGACTCTCTCGATCTAACCTGTCTCTGCCTCTTATAATTTCTATCTGGTCATTCCTCAGCTTTCAATGTTTGAGAGAAAACAATCCCAGTTTATCCCACACTTCCTTTTAGCTAATATACTCCAATCCAGACAACATTCCGAAGAGCCTGCTCTAAGTTGTGCAACACCTCCACTCTATGAGACCATTTATTACAACAAAGAAGGCAGACACTCAACCTATTCAGTCTATGTCAGCAGAGCAACTTGACAGTCCAATTTGCCTTCTGCCTCAAAATGTATTCACTCCCACATGCACGCAAAACTTTCATTTTGGGATAATTCACAGGATTCAATTAACCTTTCGACACAGACTTGGGATATTGCAGGACACCAAAGTGTCTGGAGGAAATCCAAGTGTTTGCAGGGATAATGTGCAAGCTTCATGCTGTCAGCACCAGGTGTTAAGATCAGACCTTGATTACTGGCGGCACTCACTGCTCTGCCGCTGTATGAATGTCTTTAATGCTTGTGGTCTACAAATCAGAATTAAACTGACATAGTCTTACTTGAAAAAAAGAATATAAAATAACCTCTGACAGTTGTATTATTATGCCATATAGACATTCAACTTTACATTAGCTAGGCAGCATTAGTGAATAAAAGACAAAAGGTTCCATCACGGTGAATGTACTACCTAGAGGAAGTATCTATTTTTAGCTTATCAAAGCCTTTGTTGAAAATAAGTTCTTTAATTCTAATGAGATGAGTAAACATCATAATTGTTTAAAAAAATGTTTATTCTTACTAGAATGGCAGCTGTATTATTCTTGCATGAGATTGCTTGTTATTCAGTCAATTCGCTTTGCAACAAACTTCCAGCTTCTGGCTTTGACATGTAATCCACATATGGTCTGCCCACAGGCTATACTTTGTATATCAAAATGTTACATCTAATTGATGCTAAATAGCTGAAATAAGTACCTGAAAATACAAAAGCCAGATGCTGGTTCTCAATGTACAACAAAAAAATGTTTTCCGAATTCTAAAATTGGACACAAATTTAGTAAAACTGTTTGTTTGTTTTGAGTCTGATAATCTCTTTCAGATTGTTGAATAACACTTGCCTAAGGTTAGCAAATCCCTACAAAATGATTTAAATGCATTGGACGAAAAAATATTTATCCTTTTATAGAACATCTCAATGGAACCTTCTGGTTTCAAAATATCAGTATTTCAAAATAACTATTATTTATAGGAAATAGTCCACTACAGCAACTTCAGGCAAGTGGCAAGAATACAAAATTATAATTTGAGTTGCAATGTTAGCTTTACAGTCTGGCTTACAATTGGCATGCTTTACAAGTGTTGAAGTTGATGAATATTATATGCTAGATTTGAACTGGATTTACCATGGAGAATTCTGCCATGTTACATGAAGTTTATGCACACTTTAATGATGTTAATAAACTATTGTAAACTGAACTCCCTGATGTTGAATATTACTTCCTTTGAATTAAATGTATCTGATATGAGCTTTGCTGGTCAATGCTGCCCTTCGGAAGATAATCGTCAGTTGTCTTTTCATTCTCTACAGTCTGTGAAGAAGTGTTGCGTAGCGATTTCCATGATATGGATTCGATGACAATAAAGGAATAGGAAGATATTTCAGAGTCTGGATAATGTTTGACGATTATAAACTTACACAAAATGGCTTTCATGTGTCCTTCCCTTTTTTCTTCTTGGCATTCAATTCATTGTTCCTTTCCTCAATTTCTTTTTCTTAATCGGATTTGCCATTGATAACTTACATTTCCTGCCCGACCTTGACATTATTTATTTCATAATCCTCTAATGAATTGGTCAAGTTGTTGCCCTATTTACTCTTATTTCACTTTGTCTCACTTTGAATTTGCACTTAAAAATGCAAGGACAAGAGCAACATATGATTATCTCCTTAAGGATCTGTGCCATTTGTTCTTCAGGATATGTGTGGGAATATTGTCTCACCATCATAACTCTGAATTTCTATAAGAATGCAGTCCACTTCTTTATCAGGATACAGCTGCATTAACTTACAATGTTAGACTTTGTTCTTGTTTCCAAATTAGGTTGATAGTTAACTAGGTGAAGTGGGGAGTAGCTGGAATCAGCAGATGGAAAAGCCCTTTCAGATCTTTGCTGCTGAAAGAAGACAACCCGTGACTTTAAATAAAGAATTTGAACAGGGAAGAATAGTTTACAATACATGGAGACTTGAAGGAGGGAGTTTGATTATTTCAGCTCTCTCAGTAAAAGACTTGACTAATTTAGTGCTTGAAGAGGAACAAAATGGGAAAGCTATTATATTCTCATCGTTTGATTAATCATACACATTTTTTTTCCAGCACACTTCTGCAGATCTAAACATTGGATTTTGATGGACTCAAAACCTATTCATTGGATGAAAAAGGTCTAGATTCTTTATGGAAGCCCTACAGGAAAACCAACATCCCAGTGGCCAAGATGCTATCTGTTCCTCACTGAATCTAAAGTAGACAAAATCATTTATTTTCTGATAGATTGGAAAGCAGGATAAAGATCTGTAATGGCTGTTTAGAAAGATCTCTGACAAGAAAATTACACATCAACATGACCTTGAACAGAGTGAGGGAAGTCTGGCTACAAGAGCATGGTCAAATGTCTTCCTGTAGAAAATCACACAGCTCAGCAAAAGTAGCCCTCGAAGCAGCCTGCATTTGGGTGCATTACTCATCAGAGAAGTATAGGAATGCTGCAGTTTCTGTGAAAACCAGTTGGGAGTAAACTCTTTGATGATGGAAATATTTGTGTTTGTTGCCCTGAGGATCCTGACCCATGCTAATTATTGTCAATGGGCAGAATAATAGTACCTCAAAATGCAGAAGCTTGGGAGAGACTTCCATTGTCCACAGAAGCATGGTCGCCAAGTTGTTCTCCAAGTAAGAAGGAAGTTTTAGGGACCCTCCGCCCTCCTCTTGACCATTCTCCAGTTCCTTTATGGGGAAATGGGAGAGGTATGTGGGATCTGCCTGATGGTAAACTGTTTGTGATACTCGGATATGGTGGGTCCTGTCCAACTCCTGCATGCCCCACTTGGAACTTCTAGTGAAATGCTGTCCTTTCTACCACTGAAGGGAACTACCTCCATCATCACTTCTTCTTTTGTGTGGCGTGCACAGCCTAAAGTTGTTGGACAACTTGTTCTATTTGATCTTCCGTTTGTGCACGTCGAGGTGATCGCATTAGTCGAAACAGGGCGGACCATGTGAGGTTGCAATCTTCCACCCCACCTCCATCGTCACGAATGCAGTCTATATTCCCACCAGGTAGATGTCCCACTATTATTTGAGGAATCATACATGTCGCAGTCAACAAACATCAGTCGGCATATCCCTGTGCTTTCTTCATAATTGACAATGTCGTCAACAAGGTCAGCTTGAAGAAGGCACCCCCAAACTACCATCAACACATTCCCTGCAATAATAGAGATTCATAAACCTCTGACCGCTGCTACTCCACCATTAAATATGTCTATTGCTCCTCCCGCACTCTCACTTTGGAAAATGTGAATATTTAGCTATACTCTTTCTTCCTGCATACAGATGGTGACAGAAGATTGTAGCTTCAGTGTGGAGGATTAAACAGAGCTGGTTAGGGGAGGCAGAGGAGCAACTACAGTACATGACTGCTTGGAGTTGGTAGACTGGCCAATGTTCAAGGACTCGGCAACAGAACAACAAATATGTGACTTCACGTATTCATGTTAGTGACTTTATAACGAAAATTGCGGGGGTGTGCATTCCTGCTGAGATTATCTGAATATTCACTAATCAGACCCTTGGATGAACTAGGAGATCCACAATCTACTGAGAATCAAATCTGAGTCATTTTTAGTTAGGCAATCCAAAGTCATACAAGATGTCCAGGTGCGACCTCCAGAAGGCCATTGTGAACACAAAAGGAAACTTGTGACCTAAACTGGAGGGTTAGGTGGACATTCTACAACTGTGGAAAGGCTTGCATGTCATCGCTTCCAACACATACTACAAGGTAAAACTGAGTACTCAAATGACAATGACGCATTGCCAGGACAGTGATGGAGAGTCAACAGGTTCAAGTATCTGCGCATACACATCATTGATGATCTGTCCTGGACCCAGCATATTGATGCAGTCACCAATGTCATTCCTTTCTCAAAGGTTTGTGGAGAATCCGCATGTTGCGAATGTGCTGTTGAACGTCCACAGGTGTATGGGGGAGAGCTTAGTCTGGTTGCATCATATCCTGGTTCAGTTATGCTCAAGCTGAAAGAATCGGCAGAAAGTGGTGGACAACCCTTCATTAGCACTGACATACACACCATTAAAGGGATCTCCAGGAAACACCTCCTCAAATAGTTAGTTAATATTACCAAAGCCCTACGCCATACAGGCCATGCTCTCGCCTCACTTCTACCATCAGGAAGCAGATACGGGATGATGAGAACTGTTACCTCCAGGTTTCAGACCTGATCAGCAACAATCAGATTATTGAATAACCCTACACATCCATCACTATAACCCTACTTGAGATCTGCTATACACTCTCCACCCATACGGTCACCCTACCATGTTGGACTTTTGCACAATCGCTCTCCGGTTTACTAAGAATATCTGATAATTTATGACACATTTATTATTGTTGTTGCTGGGTCAAATATGACTGTAAAGCTGCAGCAAGTAACAATTTAATTTTCCTGGCTCATATCTAGTGCAAAGGACAAATACACACTGTTGAACTCTTGGGAAGATAAATGGTAGAGAAAACACTCTGTTAGCCTAAGCACAATCTGTGGACAATTTGTGTATAGGTGCTCAAGCAAATTACACTAATTTCTGAAGCCACCCAGGTTCAGGTCCATTAAGTCAGCAGAGTGTTCCTTTAAATATTGGAAAAGCAATAAACTGGATTGATGTGTTCTCACTTGAATGGGACTGTTACTGTGGATTGTACTATGATTGTACTATTTACAGCCAGAATTACACATTACTTCAATATTAACTGAAAGCACTACCAGAGGGTGCCTGCCGGTTGCTGGGAGAGATCAGGGGTGCTAACGAGGTCTGAGCTTGAAGTTTCCAGTACAAATTTGTGTTTTGTTTAAATTCATCCAGAAATAAATGCAATCTACTCCTGGTAAAAAATATTTTGTTTTCTGCACAGCATCTTAAAAAGGGATATATCATCCAATACGTACCATTCAACTAAGTAAGATAAGGAAATGATAGAAATGCCTACACAAAATCTGCAAGGATGGTAGAAAGGCAGTCATGGAATATTTTAATCCTTAAGTAATAGAAGAAAACCTCCCTAAAATTACACCATGGGCTATAAATATGCACCTGCTTACTATTTTTATCCTTATAGATATTCTAGTTTTGAAAAACAATGCTTGATTGTTCCTCTAAAATAGTAATAGGGCTTTTGAGCATCTGTTTTCAAATATTAATATGTCATCCATTAACTTTCTTGTTTTTTACAGTTTGCTTTTGTGGAAGACCATCGGTAGTTTTTGGGATTAAATCTTATGTAATGATACGGGTTTGTTATAGTCTTAGGCTCATCAGGATTATGATGGTTCTTAAATAATGCCAAAAAGGCATGGACTTGAAGAGAACAACAAACTTCGTGGGAATACAAAATAGGTTAAAATAGTTTATTGCAATACAATTATGGTTGCAAGGTCCACGGAAGAAAATTAGGAGTCATTTATAGAATTGTTAGTAATTCATTTCAACCAAATGAAAAAGATTAACGGGCAAGAAAGCTCACTGCAATTAATAGTAAGATTAAATGAGAACTTACCAGTTTGAAGTTTGATCTTTATTTTACGAGGAGTTACGATGAGGGATTACGTGAAGAGCCCGACAGCCCGCATGTGAGTCAATCTTCAAAGCAGCAGTGTGAAATCACAGATAACAGTTGTTGAACTGAATATAGGAAGATTTGAGAAACTAGAACTACCAGCTGACCTTTATGAAAGAGGGTTGGGAGCGGAGGGCACGTAATCCCTCATCGTAACTCCTCATAAAATAAAGATCAAACTTCAAACTGGTAAATTCTCATTTTAATCTTACAATTTTACTTCGGAGTCACGTGAGTGACTACGTGAAGATTTCAAAGCTCTGTGATTTCATGCCGTGAACACGAGTCCATGCGTTAGTTGACCAAGTAGGAGTGAAATCATAATGCATTCAGACATGACATAGATTTAAAGCATCAAGATGCTTTTATTAAACAAAATGGTACATATGAAATAATAATGACCCCTCACATCTGGGGGTAAATTATAGAACAGAATTTAAAATTGAATTAGCAAACACCCCCGGCCTGGCAATGGGTTTCTTTTTTTTTTTTTTAATAATTTTTTATCCCATAATTTTATGGCTTTTAAAGAAAAGGAATAGAGAGAAATAGAGTGAAATGTGAAAAGAGTTGTGATAGTGAAAGAGCGTGCCAAAGGGGAGAAAAAAACCCCTTGGTCAAAGAATTAGAAAAGGGGGTTAAAAGATAGACCCTAAAAAAAAGGAAAAAGAAAAAAAAGCCAGTTATTATTTTATATATCACACGCAAAATGAATTCACCAACTCAATAGTTTTTCATCCCCCCCTACCAAGGCCCGATGTACTCCTGCACCTTATCTTTGTACTAATTCTATAAATGCAGACCACGTCTGATAGAAGCATTCTGATTTTCCTTCCAGGCAGAGTCTCATAGCTTCGAGATGTAGTGTTTCAAACATAGTTGAAATCCACATATTTAATGTTGGCATAGGAGCATGTTTCCAAAATTTTAAGATCAGTTTTTTTCCTATTATTAAGCTGTAATCAAATAAATTCTTTTGATACACATTTAATTCCGAACTACCTTCTGTCATTCCGAAAATAATCCATTCTGGCTTTGGTGTCATTTTAATTTTAAACAGTTTTGTGAAAATTTCAAAGATTTAAATCTTTGAATTTTTGTACAAAAGATGGATGAGTGCGCTATAGTAGCTTCTTGACATTGGCATTTATCACAAATTGGTGAAACGTTAGGGAAAAATGTATTTAATTTAGTTTTTGAGTAGTATAATCTGTGTGTTATTTTAAATTGTATTAAAGTGTGTCTTGCGTTAATTGAGCATTTGTGCACATTTAATAAGTATTCTTTCCATCTTTCATTGGAAATTTTAATGCTTAGTTCGTTTTCCCATTCACCTCTAATACTTTCCGTTGTTGGTATTACTGCATTTAGTATAATATTATATATATGTGAAATTATATTTGCTGATTCCGCCTTTGTACTCATTACTTCATCTAGTAAGTCTAATGGCATTTTGTGAAATTCATGTGCATGTTTTTTCAAATAATCACATATTTGGAAATATTTAAAATACTGATTGTTACCCAGATTGTATTTTAGTTCTAATTGTTTAAATTATAATAATTTTCCAATATCATACAGATCTCCCGAAGTTTTAATTCCTGCTCTTTCCCATTATATAAATGCTTTGTCTACAATTGAGGGTTTAGACAGGGGTTTTTTAGCAATAGGAGATAGGAGAGATAAGTTTCTTAATTTTAAATTGTATTTTATTTGTTTCCAAATTCTAATTGTACTATGCATAATTGGGTTTTTGTTGTAGTTTGTATTATTCACCGTCTTTGGTGAAAGAAGGATCGCACCAATATTAAAGGGCATTCCTCTTTCTCCATACTGATCCATTCTGGTTGATGAAGAGAATTATCCAACAATTGAATCATATTTCTAATATTTACCGACCAATAATAATACGTGAAATTAGGGAGTGCTAATCCCCCTACTACTTTGGGTTTATTCAGGTGTGGTCTTTGTATTCTATGGGTCTTATGATCCCAAATAAAATTTGTTATATCTGAGTCCAATTTTTAAAAAAACTTTTTGGGTAGATATAGTGGAATTGATTGGAACAAGTATAGAATTTGTGGTAGAAAAATCATTTTTATGGCGTTTATTCCACCTATTAAGGACATCGGAACGTTTTCCAGAATTTAATTAAATTATGTAGTTTTTTAAGTACAGAGTTATAGTTTGCTTTAAACATGTCTTGATATCTTCTAGTAATTTCAATACCCAAGTATTTACATTTTTCCACAGCTATTTTAAAAGGAAATTGTATGAGATGTGTAGAATCTTTCGGTTTTATTGACATGATTTCACTTTTATTCGAATTTATTCTATAACCTGAAAATGAACCGAAATCCTCAATTAAATTTAAGATGTTGGGTATAGTGATATGAGGCTTTGTGATGTACAAAAGTACATCATCAGCATATAGTGATATTTTATTGTTTGAATATTTTGTTTTATATCCATGGATATTCGGATGTTCTAATTTTTTCCGCTAGTGGTTCAATTATGAGGGCAAATAACAATGGTGATATTGAACAACCTTGTCTATTACCCTTTGACAATTGAAATTTCGTGGATAAAATATTATTAGTTAATATTCTGGCCGTTGGCTTATTATATATTAATTTAATCCATTGAATGAAATTCTCTCCCAGTTGAAATTTTTGCAATACCTTAACCATATATAGTTCCATTCAACCTGATCGAATGATTTCTCTACATCCAGCGAAATAATTGCGAGATTTGAATCTTTAGTTTGGTGTGAGTGCATTATGTTAAGCGGACGTCTCAAATTATTGAAAGAATGTCTCTTAGGGATAAACCCCGTTTGATCTGGATGTATTAATTTAATGGCGTACTTACTTAATCTTCTTGCTAATATTTTTGTTAATATATTTTGATCTGTATTTAACAACGCGATAGCTCTATAAGATCCAGGTTCTTCCTCATCTTTATCTTTCTTAAGTATTAGTGTAATGGTAGATTCTGCTAATGTATCAGGTAATATTTGTTCTCTGAAAGCGTGTGTGTACATTTTCTGTAGACGAGGACTCCATATATCGTAAAAACATTTATAGAATTCATTACTAAATCCGTCGGGACCTGATGTTTTTCCATTTTTTAATGAGAATATTGTTTCTTCTATTTCCTTATTTGAGATTTGTGCTCCCAATTCCTCTTGTTCCTGCAATTCTAGTTTGGGAAGATTGCAATTATCCAGAAACTCAGTGACTGTGTTGATGTCCATTGTCGTTTTGGATGTATACATATTCTCATAAAATTGCACAAATCTTTTATTAATTTCATTCGGTAATGTTAATACTTCCCCTCTGTCTGATTTAATCTTTGAAAGCGTGTGTTCCTTTTCTTGTTTTTTTAATTGGCGTGCGAGAAGTTTATGAGGCTTCTCCCCAAATTCAAACTGTT
The DNA here is from genome assembly GCA_963514005.1 of Raja brachyura. Next base: position 41,111,718 of record OY740788.1, read on the forward strand.
CCTGTCTTGTAATTTGGAGTAATCTTATAACTTTCTCTGATAGTAATTTATTTAATTTGAATTTTAGTATTAATATTTTATTATGTTTATCCATGGACGGGTCTTTAGCATTATCTATATCCAATTGTCTAATTTGTTTCTCTAGTTGCCGTTGTTCAATCTTATTTTTTTTATTCTGAAAGGCTTGGTATGAGATTATAACACCTCGAATAAAAGCTTTGAAAGATTCCCATAATAAAGTAGGTGGTGTGTCTGGCGTATCATTTATTTCGAAAAAAAGATCCACTTGCGGGTCTTTTAAAATTTATACCTCCAGAACGATATATTCTTAGACATACCTTCTATTAAAAAAAAAGTTAGAGGGGAATGATCTGAAATCGTATTTGTATGGTATTTTGGGTTAAGAGTATACGGAATTAATTTTGTGTCTACCAGGAAATAATCTAAACGTGAATAAGTCTTGTGTACCGATGAATAAAATGAATATTCCTTACCTGTCGGATTTGCAATCCTCCAAACATCGGTTATATTTGTATTTTTTATACATGTGTTTAAAAGTTCACTAGTTTTAGATTTCGTATTACCTCGTTGTTTTTGACTGGATTTATCTAAATAAGGATCTAAGACACAGTTAAAGTCTCCCCCAATTAGAACATTCTGGTAATTATATTCTGCAATTATATTCAAAATTTTATTTTAAAAATGCAGATTATCAAAGTTAGGCGCATAAATATTTACCAATGTGATTGGGATTGCATGGATCTCACGGGTAACTATCAAATATCTCCCAGCATTATCTGTTAAGGTATTTTTCTAAATGATATACCTTTGCGAATCATGATTGACGTGCCTCTGGATTTTGACATGTATGACGAATGAAAAGTTTGACCTATCCAGTTGGCCCTCAATCTAACTTGATCATGAACTTTAAGATGCGTTTCTTGGAGAAAGATAACATTAAATGCCTTCAGCTATGCTAAAATCTTACCCCTTTTAATACGTTCGTTAGCCCCCCTAATATTCCAACTGCAAAATGAGATTCCTCCCGATTTATTTTGTTTAGTGTCTTGCGTTTTGGCTAGGTTTAGTACCGATGTATCTTACAGTGCATCCATACCTCAGGTCTTTAAACAATGGGGGAACAGTCAACCTACCAAGTTCAATTTGTGGATTCCCTTTGCGATTATCCTTGAATTTAAAAAAACACATATGTGATTAATTGTGATATTAAAAAAAAAATAGTAAAAGTGAAAATACAGTGACCGAGCTTGTCGGCACTGTAATAAGTGGCCCACCTGTTGGTGGGAGAAAACATTATAACGACTTCCGTTGTCGATGTTAATAAACAAATAGCTCCGTTCCCTCAATAAGTCATAACATATCCATACTAGAACCGAGCCGATTCCAAATCAACTATATAATACCTAATTGCAATACATATATCCATTTCATATGTATTCCCAAATATATCTAACTGTTATATCTACAGAGTGTTAAACATCAGTTTTTACCTCAATATTAATCAGCTATTGGTTGAAGGGGCTACCTAGGGCAGGCTTCTGGATCTGAGCCAGGAGCCCGTCATCCCCTTCACAACCTGGTTATAAGTCTGCTTAAAACTTATTAAGATATTAAGTTATAGATGTTAGTTTGTAAATCAGCCCCTTATTACCGATCTGGTTAGTATTCATTACAATTTCTATAATAGTATTCTATATTTTAAGTGTTAAAAGTGTTACTTCTATAACATTAGGTTATTCAGTTAAATTTTTAAACCACGGTAATTGCTCTGTTCAGATTATATTGTAATGCTCTGTATTCAATGTTTATCTTTTTGCACTTATTTGGAACCCAGTATGTCCTTGAATTAACATTCCTCGATAAGCCGTCGAGTCAAAACACAGGGAGAGTTCCATCTTCTGTTGAACCCATTTCATGGTGAAATAATAAGAGAAAGAATATCCATGCAGTTCAGCTTTTAAAGTTACTGATTCTCTTCCACGATGGTTAAGGCATATTTATATGCGCTCTCGGGATTTGTAAACGATTTTTGCTGATCCTTGTAAGAAATACGCATTCTCGCGGTAAAGTAGACTCCATATCTGACACACTTCACGCCTTGGAGAGCTTGTTTTACCTTATAGAACTGATTTATTTTCTGGACAACTTCATAGGGATAATCTCTAAATATTTTGAAGGTTGTCTGCTCGTATTTCAGTGGTACTCCATATTTAATATTGTTCATAACCTCTTGCACGCCAGAAATGTCCCGGAATTTCACAATGATCTGATGTGTGTATTCTGAGCCTGTTTGGGATTTTTGTTTGAATCTCGGAATTCGATGTGCTGCTTCAATTTTCGGAAGGTTGGGAAGATTGAGAGCTTCTTTAATTAGATCCGCAACAAACTCCCGAGGGTTATGTCCCTCAGCTTCCTCGGGTACTCCTGCTAGCCTCAGATTAAAGCGTCTCGAATGAGTTTCCAAGTCTAAGCACTTAACCATAGTCTCGACCCGAAACGTCGCCAATCTCCTTCGCTCCTTAGATGCTGCTGCACCCGCTGAGTTTCTCCAGCCTTTTGTGTAACCGAACATCTTGCCAGCTGTTTTGCAGTGAGGTCGTGCTGTATCTTCATTTTCTTCATATCCTCGGCCATTCGTCCCATCTCTTTCTCCATCTCTTTCATTGTTTTCACATATGAGGAGGCAGTCTCATGCACTGCAGCAAACGTCTTATTAGTGTCCTCTTCCCCCTTGTTCATTCGCTTCAATAGTTCAATTCTCACATCTTCAATTATTTTATTTACAGCGTTGATCGAATCCTGCACAGACTCAATAACTTTCAAATTGCCCGTATTCGTATTCAGCATTAGCTTATCTGTCATATCTTTCAACATTTTTTCCATGTGCGTTCCATCCACCTTTTCATCTTTCAGTTCTCTTACCGTTTGCTTTAAGTCCTCCAAGTCTTTCTCCTTATCTGCCTTATCTGCCTTAGCTCTTGTAGACATTTCGGAAGGCAGTTTTCCTTCAAGAGCACCTTCAAAAGTTGATTCTTCAAGCTCTTCAGGCTCTTTCTCTGTGCTGCAGTATATTTTTGAAATACTTCTCTGAGGACTCTGAGCAAAAATCGGATTCTGCATTTAAAGGGTTAAATCCAGAGTTTACTGATAACTCCATCAGCAGAGCATTCAAAGGCTCTGATAACTTTTATGTTATCCAGTTTTATTGCGAGAAATCGCAAATTTTCGGGAGCGGAGCTATGTGCGGCGACTGTTACCAAAACATGGCGCCACTGGAAGTGGCAATGGGTTTCTTATAAAACATTTGGAAAGTTCTCTCGTTTGACCACCCTGCCGCCGTGAGGATGTGGTCCAATGGAACCTCCAAAACCCTCGCTGTTTATGTTGTTGCAGCCCTGGTAGAGTGAGATTTTAAAATATCAGTGTTCACACCTGCACAAGCCAAAACCTGTCTTAACCATCTCAAATGGTCTGCACTGACACCCTCTTGTGAGATTTTTGTAACTAACAAACACTGCTAGTTCAGTGCCTTTGAGGCTTTTTGTGACCTTAATGTATTGTTGTAAATGTGTGACCGCACACAACCGAAGGAACCACGGGGTATGCCATAAACTCCAATTTGAGACCTGACACCCCTGGTCTGCTCTGCTTGACTAAGTCATGCACATAAAAAGTTATTTTATTGGCAGATGTCACCATTGTGTCCAGTCGCAGTTTATGCAACGACTGGACCAATTGCGCTGAAACCAGTGCCATGAGCATAACCACTTTAAAAGTTAGTTTGACCAATGACAGGGATGTAGCTGGAGCCCACCGCCAAAGCAGCGTCAGTACAATGTTCACATGCCATATCTCCGAGTACCTTGACCTGGGGGGATTGGTGTTGAAGATACCCTTCATGAACCTGGATATCAGCGGGTGAGATCCGACAGAGTGGCATCCCGATCTCAGCAATACGTATGACGACAATGCACTCCTGGCATAATTAATGGAACTGTAACTCAATCTTTCATCAAAAAATAGACAGAAATTCCAAGACATCCATCACATGTGCCGTGTCATACATGATGTTGGACTGCGAACAGAATGTTTCCCATCTCTTAATATAGGAGATGTACTGCTTTTTGGTGGTATCTCTCCAAGCCACAGTGATCACATCCACAGTTTGATCCGACAGTTTGAGCCCCAGGAAAGGTCTCCTCAGAGTCTGCAAATCAACAAATTTATTTGGTCATGTAATGGGTGGCTCTCCCCTGTTATGGGATGAACCAGCAGATTACTGCATTTGGGAATGGCCATAAAAGGCTCTGATATAATTCCCAGAATCAATGGGAACCATGGCTGTGTAGGCCAGTCAGGCACTACCAAAATGCCTGACGCAGAGTCTTGTTGGATCTTTTGCAAGACCCGACTGATGAGACAAAAAGGAGGAAATGCATAGAAGAACATTCCTCCCCAGTGTAGCGAGAATGCATCCATCACCACTGCCTCTGGGTCAGGCTCCCATGCAACATACTTTGGCAATTGGTGATTAAGCCTGGATGTGAATAAATCGATATCCGGCGTTCCATACTAAGCAACAATGTCGGTGACCACTTTATGATTCAGCATCCATTTGGTGTTGTCATTAAATTTCCGTGACCTGGTGTCCGCCATTATATTGAGCCTGGTAGGTAGCTGAAATCCAAATACTTCTTACAATACACCAGTGCCAAATAAGGTTAGCCAAATTATCACAGGATGCTTACTTGATTCCACCCATGTGATTAATATATGCCACTGCTGTGGTGTTGTCAATCTGAAGTTGAACATGTAGATGATGCATATTCGCACAATAAGCCTTCAGCCCATAGAATGCTCCCAACATCTCTAAATAATCAATACCACATGACTGAAGAAATGATGACTCATGCACATCCCATCTGCCACCGCAACTAGAGATGGTATTAGTAGCTCCCCATCCTTGAGTGCTAGCATTAGTTTATAATATAACTGATGGCTTGCTGACTAAAATGGTATTGGAGCAATGCCGAATATTGGTCGTCCACCATTGTAATTCAGAAATAGCATCGGCTGGTAGCCGCATAGGTCTGTTAAAATGATCTGCATGATCTTTGAGTGCTTGCTCCTTTGCACGTTGTAAATTCTGATAATGCAAAGGCCCAAACTGTGCGGCTGGAAATGCAGCCACTAATTTTCCAATTACCCTCGCCACCTGTCAAATAGATGGTTGCTCAACAACAACAAGGTTGTACAGGCTTCTATTAATTCTAATCTCTTTCCACAGGGCAGATTCACAGACATGTGAACAGAGTTAATAGTAAACCCTAAATAATCAATAACTGTGGATGGTATCAACTTAGATTTATCTGGTTGGATGAGAAACCACAATCTCTCAAACAAGAGTTTAGTGGCTGAAACAGCTAATTTAGCTAATTTCAGAGTTTTTCCTATAATTATGCTATCATCCAAGTATGCCATAACAATATATGTTTGAGCTCTGAGAAGCGCAAGTGCCGGTTTTAATAATTTGGTAAATAATCTGGGGGCTGATGTTAACTCATTAGGCAACGTTCTAAACTGCCGCATCCAGTTAAACTGCAAATACCTCCGGTGATCCCTGTGAATGGGTACTGAATAGTATGCATCTTTGAGATCGATGCATGCCATAAAGCATCCTTTGGAAATCAGTTGTTTGGCAGTAACGAAGGTTTCCATTTTAAAATGTCTATACTGCACAAAAGTGTTAAGCTGAGTCAAATCAAGGATGATACGGCATCCTCCATCTTTCTTTTGTCTTGTTAATATATTAGAGACAAATTCGTGAGGTTCATGACTTGACCTCTCAATTACCCCTTTTGAATGTAACTTTTGAATTTCTGCTGGCACATCCAAACCTTCCTGCTGTGAATGAACAAATGTCCGGCTTGGTGCATGCTGCGATGGTGACAATGAATTGGGAAGGAACTCGATTTGGAACCCCTGTATATACCCACTTACCTCCATGGTCACCGGTGGTTTTGTGTTTTTTATTTCCGCCCCTGAGGTTTGGGGGCATAGGGGTGCTGGAGTGTGCAAATGGTGCATCTTCCAAGACGGCTGGCCTGGGCCTTGGCCTAAAAAAGACTTCTGCCCAGAATATACGGCCTTTGAGCTTTCACCAGCTTCAGCGAACTGCTTTCTGCTGGTGGATGCGTAGGAGTGCTGCCGCCAGAATTGAGAAGCTTTGCTGGAAGATGGTGCCTTTATCAGCCCGACAGCTTTTGCTTCTTCATCGAGGTCCTTGACCTGTTTTGGCAGGTTTTCTCTGAAGAGGAGATTTGGCGGCTGAACGCTGCTGGCTCTGCACAACCCCACAAATTTGGGGTTCAGGGTAGGTTGGATGGCACTTTTGCGAAAGCAATTGATTTCAAAATGTACGTTGCACGTTAGTGCCAGGGCATTCTGTTGTACATCTGACAATGGACCCCCATCCACGGACCTGGCAAACGCCATTATGCCCGAGGCCAGCAATTTGAGGATTCTCTGGAGCTTTACTTCTTGGGCCTTGATGCCCCCTCCAATATATCCCCAAATCGAGTTGTTCATGGTCGGTACATTTAGCAAAGTTCCCAGGTGCATTGTATTTGGCAGATGTATCTATCATTACCTGCTCCTGCAGCTGGTGGGAGGTGAGATAGTTTGTGCTTGCAGCAAGTTCCTCCTGTAGCGACTCCCCTGTTTGCGAGGGTATCGCAAATTTGGAAGCTATGGCAGGCAAATCCTGTGCTTCGTGCACCCCATGCATACTGGTATGCTCCTTAGTCATACCACCGAATTTGGAGTCAGTCCAGTACTGACTCCGTACGCTTCCCTCCTCAGAGCGGGAGACATTGTGTTGCTCTGAACCAGGCGCCGCCGCGGGCCTCCGAGGAGACCCGCGCTGATATAACTCTGTTCGTTGGAGCATATCATGATGGAGCATCCTTTCCATCAGGTGCTCCAGGCACGTGCCGTCCTGGTAGGCAAGGTAGGCACTGCCTAGCCTGACTAAAATTATAACATAGTAATTACTAAATATAAATAATAAACACATGGGAGAATTATGCCTATGTAAGAGACCGATCTCTTAGGTAGGCATAATTCTCCGTGCCTTTCATCCGCAGCGCTTGTAACATGTGAAGGTCTGTGCGTGCCATCAGCGCTGCTTCAAGTGTCAATTTCAAGTGGGGCTGAAGGCAGCAGAAATTCTGCCTTTGCAGCACTGAGCTGGCGCAGCAGCCAACTGCGCCTGCGCAGTGCTAGTTTCTTGGCGGGGTTTTCAAATTATGGTTTGGCATTATTTTAAGTGTATCTTAGGAAACAGGGGGAGAAGAATGGAGCACGTGTACCGATAATGTGGTAAGTACATTTTGTGTTTATCTTTTTAAATACCGTATTTCCCGGGGTGTGGGTGTGGGGGGAGAGCTCCTTTCATAGCATTTGGGGAGTCTGGCCCGGGGTAAAGTTGAGTGGAGGGCACGAATGTTGTGCAGGAGAGGATCTGGATAATGCCACTTGCGACGCTCCTTGCACGGAGGCGTGCAAAACCTCTCTCCTGCCGCTCGCTGGCCTAACTCATGTCCCGCAAATCCTTAAATTCTGACAGCGCGATTGAGGTTAGTCGGCTGCGGGAATTTAAGGATTTGCAGGAAGCCGCTGACATGAGCGAGCAGCAGGTGAGAGATGTTCAGACGGAGAGCACTGTCAGAAGTGAGTGGGCCCGCAGAAGGCACTGAAGTGGCGGACAGTTTGACTGTTGGGTCCCGGCGACTGCTCGCAGCTACCCGAGCTGCTTCTATCCCCGGCTACAATGTGGTGGATCCACGCCTGGAGCACCGCAGCAGCGGTAAGTGAGTGAGTTACTGGCATTATCCCCGACCCCCTCATTCTCAACAGTCCTGCTCTCCCCGAAACTTTATCCCTGGCACAGACTCCCTGTACACTGTGAAAGGAACTGTCCCCCCAATTGGTCCCTTGAACAAGTGTTGTCATTCAATAAGATGACAACTGATTCAACTTTTCCCTGTGTGCTCCTGTTTTTCCCACCATCTCTCCACCTGCCATCACCCTTCACCCTCCCCCTCCCCCTTCAATAATTCAGAATAAAGGAGACTAGGAAGCCTCGGGCAAATTGACTTGTTACTGTTTTTATTTTTATTTTTTATTTTTACGGAGAGAACAATCTGCGCATGCGCGGTTTTTATTTTTATCGGACTGACTGCCTACCCTGAGTAATTACTCACGGCACGTGCCTGAGGTGCTCCATCTGGGATAAACGTCCGAGGACGCTATCCATTGTAGAAGGCGAGTCCTCTTGGCCTGTCTCATCCGAGTCCACAGGCCTATCTGACTTTCTCTTGGCTTTACCCGCTTTCTGGGGAACCACAGTGCTCTCAACAGGCACTAAGTCGGAAGTCGCTGACCGCACTGTCAGCGACTCGGATGGTGAAATCGCTGGCCGCCGGCTACCTGCACTCCTGCGGTCCTCCGTAGCCGGTTTCCCAACGGCCCATTTAGACTTCGCCCTGGACTTTTCCAATAAGATTGGAAATTCGCCATTCGGTAATCAAGATTGCAGAACAGAAAACTACCTCAGAATAAGTGCAAACGTACCTGTAGGGCCTTTTAAACTTACCGCTGGAGGAGCAGCGTGCCTGCCAGCCAGTTGTGTGCCACGCGTTAGACAATAATGATGCACATGCGGGCTGGCGGGCTCTTCACGTAGTCACTCACGTGTCTCCGAAGTAAAATAGTAAGATTAAACGAGAACTTACCAGTTTGAAGTTTGATCTTTATTTTATGAGGAGTTGCGATGAGGGATTTCGTGAAGAACCCGCCAGCACGCATGCGCGACATTCTTCAAAGCAGCGGTGTGGAATCACAGAACCAACAACCAAAGAAATGACTTGTTATAGTAAGATTGAAGAGACTCTAGTTACCAGTTGACTTTATGATCGAGGGTTGGGAGCGGAGGGCACGAAATCCCATCAAACTTCAAACTGGTAAGTTCTCGTTTAATCTTACTATTTCATTTCGGAGTCACGTGAGTGACTTCGTGAAGACTTCAAAGCTCTGTGATTTCATGCCCTGGACAACGTCCATGCTATCACACACGCCACTGTAAGGATGGATAGGAGTAATCAAATTTTCAGACTGCTTATTCTGAAAAATAATAATATTTATTAATAATAACAAAAAGAAAAAAACCCTCACTGGGGAGTAGTCGTATGTTCTCGGCCTGCATTCAGCACGGCTTCTGCGAACATTCCAGGAGCGGTAACAGGTTTATTATAAAACCTCTGAAAGGTGGCTTGACTGGCCCATCCCGCTGTGGCAAGAATATGGTCCATGGGCACCTCCATGACCTTTGCCGCCGACGTTGATGCAGCCCTGGTGGAATGGGATTTAAAAACATTAGTATCAATACCTGCTTCGTTCAAAACGATCCTGAGCCATCTGGAGATTGTCTGTACCATCACTCTATGGTGAGGTTTTTTGTGGCTGATTAGCAGGTATTGCTCCATTCCCCTTAATTTCCGCGTCACTCTAATATAGTGGCGGATATGGGTGGCTAAACATAGCCTAGCATCAGCGGGGTATGCTGGAAACACCAGCTGCAGCCCTGTGAATCCAGGTCTATGCTGCTTAAGCAATTCATCAACGAAGAAAATAACCTTCTCTGGGGTAGAGATCATTCTGTCAATCTTGACCTTGTGAAGAGTCTGTACCCTTTGTGCCGAAGTAAGTGCCAATAACATCACCAGCTTCAGGGTGAGTTTGTCCAATTCAAGCCCAGCCATGGGCGACCACGTCCTGAGTAGGGTCAGTACTTTCCCAATGTCCCAGGTGATGTTGTAACGGGGTCTTGGCGGGTTGGAATTAAATATTCCCCGCATCAGTTTGGACACCAGTTTATTGGATCCTACCTCAATATTGAGGTAGGATGATAGTGCACTCCTGGCGCTATTGATGGCACTGTAGCTGAGGTGTTCGTCATGGTGTAACCCCACAAGGAATTCCAGCACATCTGTGATTGAAACAGAGTCATATGCAATGTCCAAGCAGCCGCAGTAGGTTTCCCATTTTCTGATGTGCGATAAATATTGCCGTCTTGTAGACTCCCTGCATGATGCTCCCATGGTATCCATAGTCCTTGATGAGAGACCATACTGCAGTAATGGTCTGTTCAAATCCTGCAAGCCAATAAATTCAAGTGACTATGGCAGGGATGTGGTTCCCCTGTAACAGGGTTTGTCACCAATTGTGGGCAACCCTCTAAGAGGACCCATGGTTGACTGATCATACCAAGGACCACCGGATACCATGACTGAGTAGGCCAGTCGGGTATGATAAGAATGCCATTAGCAGCATCTAGCTGGATTTTCCGCAATACCCGACTGATGAGGCAAAATGGAGGAAATGCATAGAAAAACCATTTCCCCCAATCTAGCGAGAAAGCGTCCATCGCCATTGCCCCAGGATCTGGTTCCCATGATACGTATGTTGGTACCTGATGGTTCAACCGTGACGCAAAAAGGTCAATATCCGGTTTACCAAATTTGGCTGTAATTTTGGCGAATATTTGGGGATTCAACATCCACTCGATGTTGTCATTAAATTTCCGTGACCTGGTGTCCGCCACTGTGTTGAGCTTACCTGGTAAATAGGTAGCTGAAATCCAAATATTCCGTTGTATGCACCAGAGCCAAATTGTATTAGCCAATTCATCACATGAAATTGACCTGGTACCGCCCATATGATTTAGATATGCCACCGCAGTGGTGTTGTCTATTTGGAGACGGACATGAGTGTCAGTAATGTTTGAACAATAAGCTCTAAATCCGTGGAATGCCCCTAGCATCTCCAAATAGTTTATCCCTTGTGCTAACAAAAGGGTAGATTCAAGTGAGTCCCATCTGCCCCCACAACTAGTGTTGTTGTCCGTAGCTCCCCAGCCATGAGAGCTTGCGTCTGTTTGTAAGTATACCACCGGACGAGGCACAATGATGGGTTTGAATGAGTTATGGATATTGTCAATCCACCATTGTAACTCAATTTTTGCCTTAAGTGGCAGCTGCATAGGTCTATCAAAATGTCCAGCATTCAATATTAATGCTGAAATCTTGGATCTTTGTAAATTCTGATAATGTAAAGGTCCGAATTGAGCAGCTGGAAAAACTGCTACGATTTTTCCAATTACCTTAGCAGTTTGTCTGATTGATGGTATACTGGCGCAGACCAGGTTCTTGCATGCTTGAATGACATCCCCAACTTTGTTAGTTGGTATGGTGGCAATTATGCGATTGGAATCTACCGTGAACCCCAGATAGTCCATGATCTGTGAAGGACAGAACTTTGATTTATCTGGATGGATAATAAATCCCATTTTTTGAAATATTTCCACAGTGGCTGAAACTGCCAATTTCGCTGACTCCAGTGTATGCCCAATAATTAGGATATCATCCAGATAAGCCATGACCGTATGATTTTGCCTCCTCAGTGTTGCTAGCACTGGCTTGAGTAATTTAGTAAACAGTCTGGGGGCTGTGGTAAGCCCATTGGGCAAAGCTTTGTATTGCCAAAGTTGATCCATCCAGGTAAATTTCAAGAACTTCCTGTGATGTTTCTGAATGGATGCTGAATAGTATGCATCTTTTAAATCAATGCATGCCATGAAGCAGCCCTCAGAAATCAAAGATTTGGCTGTTTCAAACGTGTCCATTTTGAAATGGGTATATTTTACAAAGGTATTCAAATGGGTTAGATCTATAATGACCCGACATCCACCATCTTTTTTGGTTTTTGTAAATATATTAGATACAAATTCAATTGGTTCATGTGTAGTTCTTTCTATCACGCCTTTCTCTTGTAGTCTCAAGATTTCAGCATAGCCTACTGCTGTTTCCTTCCTGGAAAGTGCAAATTTGCGATTCGGCATATGCTGAGGTGGAGGAATTTGGCCATTTATGAACTCAATCTCATAGCCCTGAATACTTTGTAAGATAAACTCATCTGAGGTGATGGTTTCCCATGCCTCCTTAAACCCCCGTAGTCTATCCCTAACATGTGAGGTTAGACATGCAAGTGCATGGAATCCAGACCGCCTTACCTTCATGGTTATCGGTGGTCCCTGACGTGTTTGGTGGGATGTGGAGGTGCTGGGTTGCGCTGGTAATGTGGAAACCGCATTTTCCATGCTGGCCGTTGAGGGCCTAGCCCTAAAAAAGGCCTGGGCTGTTGAGGCTGTTGGTATAGAGGAGGTGCCGGAACGTGGGTCCTTGCTGGCCTTTCGGTTTGACCTCGTGGCCTGAAAAAAGGTGTTTTCTTGGCCGTTTGTCTGGTCAAGGTGTGTGACCTCATAAGACCCACTGTCTTGGCATGGTCATCTAAATCTTTGACCTGCTTCGGGAGGTCTTCTCCGAATAGCTGTCTGGGTGGTGGTGTTGGAGGTGCTCTGCATAGCCCGGCAAATTTGGGGTTTAATGTAGGCTTGATGATGCTTTTCCTAAAAGCATTGATCTCATATTGCGTGTTGCAAAGTAGTGCCAGAGCATCCTCCTGTTCGGTGTTCAAGTCCACTCCATCCACCGACCTCGCAAACGCGGTAATCCCAGATGTGAGTAATTTCAGGATTCTTTGCAATTTTACTTCCTGAGCTCTAATGCCCGGGCTGATATTGCCCCAAATTGGCATGTTCACAATAGGCACATTGAGCGAGTTGCAATTACCCGGTGCCTGTCCATGGCCTTCGCAAGGACCTCCTCCTGTAGCTGATGGTTGGTGAGGAAATCTATGGTAGCAGCCAGCTTGGTATTGAGGGGTTGTCCCGATGATACGGGTAATCCAAACTTGGCTGCCACGTCCAGGAGCTCTTCCTGGGGAACCTCAGGTGCTACTGGAGCATGTACCAAGATCTCCTCTTCTTCTGGCCTCATGCTATCCATGGATGATGGGGATATGTCCATGAGTCCCCTGGAACTGTGTGTTTCCCGCCTTTGATTTAGCAGGACTTGTTCCAAAATCCTCTCCATCCGATCTATGCGCCCTTCATCGTGCGTGAATGGGTGGTCAGAGTCCTCATGCCCGAAGGAACTTCTGAGGCTCCTATCATCGGCCCGTACCTCATCGAGGTAATATCGGTGCCGTGACGATAAGTCGCTACCAGCCGCCTCAGCGAAACTGAACGACTGCCGCGTGGATCTGCTCATACGCCTTCTTTTGGCTGAGCTAAATCCGGCTGCCTCTGAGGGCATATGCGGTGAGAAGTCGGCACCCAACGCCGCAGCGTGGTGACCCGACATCCGTGCGGGCTTGCCGACTGTCCTTTTTCTGGACCCAGACGGCGTACGGTCCCGTCCTTCCCCCAGCGGGGGAAGCGGTGACCGTGGCGAGACTCCACCTGTGTGACTCCTCCTGGTCCAACTAGGTGGTGAGTCTCCACTGGCCCTTCCTGGTCTGCCAGTGGACTCGAGTCTCGCTGATTCACCAGGCCGCAATCTTGCGGCTCCTGGTAAAACCTCTGCCCGAAAAGGCATGTGAACCCCGTTTGCTCGCCTCTGCCAACGATCCTGTTGGCAATAATGAAATCGAGTCAGGGTCTACCTGCTCCGGCGCTGTACCGACTTTTTGCTCTGCGGGAACCCCGCTAGTGCTCAGCTGTGTTGGTGATTCTGGTCCTGTGACTACAGGGCTCCCCGATTTACGTGCCTTTTTCCCGACCCGTCCAGCGGGTGCTGTAGAAGGGAGCTCCGGGATAGGTGGCCGGCAACTCCTTCCGGATGTCCTGCGGCCCGTACTCCTCTTGTCCATGTCCCTGTTGGAGAGAAAAAATACTCAAAACAGGAACAACCAACTCAAGGTTGTCTGTACTTACCTGAGTGGCCCTTATGAAGGGCTGGTGGTGAGCCGCGCTCCACCTCCAGCCGTCGACTGCAAATGCGAGCGACGATATGTCGCGCATGCGTGCTGGCAGGTTCTTCACGAAGTCACTCACGTGACTCCGAAATGAAATTTATGACTTAAGAAACATACAATTATATACTAACATAAAACAATTAACTAACAGAAGTAACTCAACAAAAATAACACACTATTGTGTAATACTGATGCACAGCGTAATAATGACTGATTCCCCTAAGGGGGAAATGGGCGGTTTATCTCACGATGTTAATTAACTCCTAAGTATAAGGATAATGAGTTAAATATGATCGATAAATATTAACAATATACTAACAAATTTAATGGATATAGTAGATCTAATTTAAGCTGTGCGTAAGGGGGGGGGGGGGGGGGTGGGGGAGGAGACTTAGATACTTGGAAAATATCCAAGGGTCTGAATCTGGTTAACCCCCTGGAACCTGCTGTTGTCCAATATAAAAGAATGGGACTTAATTGGGGAGTGAAATGTAATAATTGTCGGTATATCAGCATACACGGCTATGTAACTTACATAGTTACTGGTATATTTTAGCGTATACTTAATGTTGGATTTTTTGAAGATGCATTTGAATAGTTAGATTTGAAATGCATTTTATCTTATATATATTTTTCAATTTTGAACCGGCCTCCCTTTTAATAATAATTGCTCAAGGGATCAGAGCGGAATATATAACAACATCTACGGAAGTCTACAAGAACTTATCTACCACCTTTTTGTGGTTTCTTTTTTATAATATCTTTATTTTTAGATATTATATTATCACTTTTTGTTTTTCAATTACTTTTTCACCACTTTACACTTTCTGGTCTTTTTTAAGGTCTATTTTGAAGGGGAGATGCTAACAAAATTTAACAGCTGTGAATGACCACCTAGAGTTCTGAGGTACTTGGTTGCACCATATGGCTTAAAGGTATTAACATGATTTACAATGCAAGATGATAAAGAAAAGAAAACTGGAGGAATCACGTTTTGTAGCTGGAATATAAGGGGCGCTAATGAACCAATTAAAAGCACTCAATTGTGACATAATTTTTTTTACAGGAAACACATCTGAAACATCAAACACAGATAAGATTGAAGGCAAATTGGATTGGGCAAACATACCACTCTTCATTTACTTCTAAATCTAGAGGCACGGCTATTATTATTTGTAAAGGTATACCATTTAAACCAAAGGATATCATAGCAGATAATGAGGGGAGGTACGTTATAGTTACGGGAGAAATTCACTTTACCACACTTACTATGATAAATATTTATGCTCCTAACTTTGGTAACTCTCAATTCTTTAATAAAATTCTGGATATAATTTCAGAGTTCAACTATCAAAATGTGATAATAGTGGGAGATTTCAATTGTTTTCTTGATCCATATCTGGATAAATCAGCAAAACAAAAAAGGACTAACATAAAATCTAAAACTAGTGAACTAAATACATACATAAAAAACACAAACATAACAGATGTATGGAAAATCACTAATCCAGTAGGAAGGGAATACTCATTTTATTCAACAGTACATAAAACGTATTCATGTATCGACTATTTTTTAGTGGACACTAAATTAATTCCCTACACATATATAATAATAGTATTATCTCTGATCACTCCCCGTTAACCTTTATTTTTAATTAGAAGGAATGTCTGATAAAAAATCGTTTTGGAGGTTTAACTCCCAAATTTTAAACAACTCACAAGGTCGTTCATATTTAAAACAGCAGATGATATTCTTCTTTGAGACAAATGATACACCAGGTATCTCACTCTCCTTATTATGGGAAACATTTAAGGCATTCATTAGAGGAACTATAATTTCATATCAAGCTTTCCAAAATAAAAAGAACAACACTGAACAATTGGGGCTAGAACAACAAATTAGACAATTAGATCTAGATAATGCCAAAGAACCAACAATAAATAAACATAATAAGATAACAATACTGAAATACAAATTAAATACAATTTTATCGGCAAGAATAATAAGGCTATTTCAAATTACAAAACAGGAAAACTTCGAATTTGGTGATAAACCACATAAACTCTTAGCATGTCAACTGAAAAAACGGGAAACGGAAAGTATAATTACTAAAATTAAATCAGATAAAGGTGAATTATTAACATTATCTAAAGACATGAATAAAATATTAGCTCAATTTTATCAAAATCTAAATACATCTAAAACCTCAGCAAATAATATTAAAATTACAAACTTGTTAGACAATTGTAATCTTCCAAAACTCAACACGTTGGAACAAGAGGAATTAGGAGCTCAGATTACACTTCAGGGCATAGAAGAAACAATAAATTTGTTGAAGAATGGTAAAACGCCAGGCCCAGATGGCTTTAGTAATGAATTCTATAAAAGATTCTACGAGATAATTTCACCATGCTTACAAAATTTATATATACATGCTTTTAAAGAAAATATACTACCAGAAACACTAACCGAGTCAACTATTACACTTATACCTAAAAAGTATAAAGATCTAGAAGACCCAGGCTGATATAGAGCCATAGCACTCCTAAATACAGATAAAAAATATTGGCAAATACCCTAGTGAGAGTAAATATGTTAGCAAACTAATAAATCCAGATCAAACGGGGTTTATACCCAAGAGATACTCATTCAACAATTTGAGATGGCTGTTTAATATAATGTACTCACATAAAACTGAAGAGGAAGACATCAATTATTTCACTGGATGCAGAAAAAGCATTTGATCAAGTAGCATGGCAATATCTATTTAAAGTATTGCAAAAATTTAATATGGGAGAGAATTTTATCTCATGGGTAAAATTATTATATGACAAGCCGACGGCTAGAATACTGACCAATAACATTATACCTGAAATTCCAATTATCAAGGGGCAATAGACAGGGGTGTGCATTATCGCCCCTACTATTTGCACTTGTGATAGAGCCTTTAGCAGAAAGTATAAGAAGTTATCCGAATATTCATGGATATAATACCAAACACTCAAATAATAAAATGTCATTAAATGCAGACGACATATTATTATACATTACAAATTCACAAATTAGCATACCAAATATATTAAATTTAATAGAGGAATTTGGTTCCTTTTCAGGATATAGAATAAATTGGAATAAAAGCGAAATTATGACAATAAAACCTCAAGAGCCGACACATCTGTTGAAATTCCCTTTCAGAATTGCAACAGAAAAATTCAAGTATTTGGGTATCCAAATTACTAGAAAATATAAATCATTATTTAACGCAAACTACATGCCTTTATTAACTAAATTGAATGTGTTGATTAAATTCTGGAAAACATTGCCAATGTCCTTAATAGGCAGAATAAATGCTATAAAAATGATCTTTTTACCACAAATACTGTACCTAGTTCAATCATTACCAATATATTTACCAAAAATTTCTTAAAAACACGACTGATATTACAAATTTAATATGGGACTATAGATCACATAGAATCCAAAGAAAACATCTGTGTAAACCTAAAGAATTTGTGGGACTGACACTCTCCAATTTGTTGTACTACTATTGGAAAGTGAATATTAAAAATATAATTTACTGGTTGGACAGTTCTGCCCAACAAGTAGATTGGATAAGAATGGAGAAAGAAGATTGTTTCCCCTATAATATAGGAGCGATTCTTCTTTCTCCGATGAAACTGAACAATATAATATATATGAAGAATCCAATTACTCACAGTATAATACGAATTTGGAAACAAATAAAATTAACTTTAAAATTAAGAAATCTATCGCTCCTTTCCCCAATAGTTAACAATCCCTCATTCTAACCATCTATTATTGATAAAATGTTTATCTATTGGGAAAGAATAGGAATTAAAATGATTGGAGATATATATGGAATGGGAAAACTTCTATCATTCCAACAACTACAACTAAAATATAATCTGAAAAGTAATCAATATTTCAAATACCTTCAAATTCGAGATTATTTGAAAAAACATATACAAGGATATCAAACTTTAACCTCAGATTTATTAGATGAATGAATGAACAGAAAGGCAGAATCAAGCCATTTAATATCATATTTATATAATATAATTTTAAATATAGAAACACCAATGACAGAAGGGACTGGGAACAAGAATTATTGATAACATTTCCGAAAGACAGATGGAAAAAAAACCTATTATATGTACATAAATGTTCGATTAATGTAAGGCATAACTTAATTCAATTTAAAATTTTAGATAGATTATACTACTCGAAAACTAGACTGAATAAAATATTTCCAAACGTTTCCCCAATTTGTGACAAGTGTCTAACTCAAAGTGCCACTATAGCACATTCCTTTGTCTTCTGTACAAAACTTCATAAATTTTGGAATGAAATCTTTGGAACTTTTACAAAACTATTTAACACAAAATTGAACCCCAATGCAGAACTGATTATCTTCGGATCAATGGAAGAGGGACGTAAGCTAACTACGTTCCAAGAATCTCTCTTTAATTGTGGTTTAATAACAGCAAAAAAAGCTATACTTAAATTTTGGAAAAACGCACCCACACCAACATTTAAAATGTGGATTTCAAATATGTTGGAAACGCTCCATCTTGAAGAAATGAGATTCCTCCTACTAGGCAAAGTAGACCAATTCTTAAAGATTTGGTCTCCTTTTATCGACTTCTTACAAGCATATGGTGCAACATAACCTTAGAAATTAAACGGTTCAGAACCGGGTGACAGGTGGGTAAAGATATTAAATAGGTATATCTCTCCTAATTTATTTTCCTTTTTTTCTCTTTTTTTAAAATCTCTGTAGCTTCTTATTTCTTCTATCTGTCTCTCTCGCTATTCGTTTCTACTCTCTTGTCTATGTATCTCGACACTCTCTATTTTCTTCTTTCTATCACTGTTCTTTTATTATTAAATTGAAAATAGGAAGTTGTACAAGAACTGTAATGTGTCTGTGTGCATCAGGTACTTAGGTACCACATTACTGTACTTTTAACAAAAAATAAATTAAAAAAAAGAAAGGGGAAGTAAAATGGCAATGGATAGCTGGAATGTAAGTTGAAAAAGGGAACAGAAACAGCTGATTAGTCAATTTATTTTTATCCAGAAAGAAAGAATAAACCAAACTAAATGAAAGACCTCAATCTGAAGAAAAGTTCAAACCTGAAATGTCGTCAGTCGATTCCCTCCACAGATGCTGCCTGACCCACTGCACTTTGGTTTTTGCTCAATAATGTACCAATTGACTATGCACAGAAGTTGAACAGCAAGAGTGAAGAGGGTTCATATGTTCATAAGTTCTCGGAGCAGAATTAGGCCATTTGGCCCATCATGTCTACTCAGCCATTCAATTATGGCTGATCTGTCTCTCCCTCCTCACCCCATTCTCCTGCCTTCTCCCCATAATCCCTGACACCCGTACTAATAAGGAATCTGTCAATCTCCATCTTAAAATATCCATTGACGGCCTCTACGCCTCTGGTCCAAGACTCTCCCACATAGTGGAAACATCCTCTCCACTTTCATTCTATCCAGGCCTTTCGCTCTTCGGTAAGTTTCAATGAGGTCCCCCCCTCATCCTTCTAAACTCCAGCGAGTACAGGCCAAGTTCCATCAAACACTCATCATATGTTAACCCAATCATCCTTGGGATCATTCTCGTAAAGTTCAGCATTACATCCCTGTTTTGGGATTGTAGCTCTCTCGAAATAAATCCTCTGACTCACCTGGAAGAGCTGTCGGGATACCTGGATGAAGTGAGAGAGTTGCAGGGACAGGTGGCACATCTCCTGTGCTGCAAGTGAAAGTGCCTGTGGAGTGAGCAGGTTGGGTGGCAAATCGATGTGAAGCAAGGTGTTGTAGAGAGTGTTTTTTATGGAAAGCAGAAAGGAGTGGTGATAGGAAGATGTGACTGGTGGTGGTATCACATTGAAGGTGGCAGAAATATTGGAGAATGATATGTTGGATGGGGTGGCTGGTGATGTGAAAGATGACAGCCATCTATCCATGTTCTACCTAGGGAGAGATCAGAACTTCAGGAAACAGAGATGAAGGCACCATCCACAACAGCAGGGTGGAAACCATGTTTACTGAAGAAAGGGGACATCTTAGATGTCCTCGAGTGCTAAGCCTCATTTTAGGAGCAGCTGCTGCAGAGAAGGAGATATTGAGTGTAAGGGAAGGTGTCCTTACAAGAGTCAAGGTGGGAGGACGTGTAATCAATTTTTCTTTGAATTTGAGGACAGGGGGAAACTTGATCCAATCAATGAGTTCTGCACGGGTGCAGGAGGCAGCCCCAATGTTTCAATACAATAAATAAATCAATTGAAATAAGCTTCCCACAAATGATCAGTCCCTTTTAACATCTTCAGAGGTTCCTTGCATGTCATATGAATGAGTAAGTAGATTTGCTAAACAATTTACTACTTTAGCTCCATTTCAACCTTTAATCTATACCAAAGAATCGCCACCAATTTCCAAGTTTATACTTTGAGGGGATCATGTATTATTTTGCCCGCATTCTGTCTCTTGAGTAAACGTCTAGATAGAGCAAGAAATATGTTGGCTCTTTTGCAATGAGCAATTATCTCTTACATCCTCAGATCTTCAGAGTATGAAGGATTTACTTTGGATTTTTATGACTATCAATGGCTCAGAAGGCAGTTTCCTTCTGAAAGATAATGGCAGAAATTGCTGTCTGATGACATGCAGGCCAGTTTCACCAGAAAAGTGTTTTTTAAATCCGTCAAGGTCATGACCATCTTGAATTTATTTACATCTGGAGCGCGCCATACAACATCTGTTAACCTTTTCCATCATTAATTAAGGGCAATCAACTTTAAACGTTATTTACATTTGTACTTTATGGTTGCTGTAATTTTATTAATTAAATGTCACTCAATGCAAATGAATTAAATGTGCGTCCTGCCCTGCAATTTTATAAACATTGCTTTACACTTTGTTTGTAAAAAAAAGGTTTCAAAAATAAATATTGGGATCAATGCTTGCATCTGTTAGACCATTAACATCCTATAAATGCAACAGGAGGCTGCCTGTCTCCTGTAGCACAGAATTAAACTACTGTTTCCACAATATTTGCTAGTTATGAAAAATCAAATTATTGTTCCTGAGGATTTGAAGAAAAACCATCAAATGGTATAAAAGTTTTGTTGTGGTATTAAAATCTTACATTTAATAAAACTAACTGTTCTAATGTGGCTTGGAAAATTCTAAGCCGGAAGCTGTAATGATGTTTTCACCTCGAGATGGGCACCAGTGGGTGTTTTCTCTCTACAAATGCATTAGGTCCAAACATTACTATTTGAATTCTATGTGCCACATTTCTTCCACGTACCCCCCCATTGATGACCTTGCACCTTCTTGCCCTGGAGGCTGCCTATCGTTGTACACATCTTCCATTCTTCTACATCTTCCACATGATGGGAGAAAGGGGGCACGTCATCCTCAACATCCTTATCAATATTTGCTTCAACTTCTAGAAACAGTATCTCTTTCTATATTGTGATATTACAAAGTGCGCGGCACACTGTGACCCTGCAGACATGGATTGCTTTATTGCGCACACCAGCGGTTTTATCCAAAATTAGTCCTGAAAATGCCTAAATTCTGCACTGTGCCATTTCTTACAGTTAAATATTATCTTGCTCCCACTGTCAATTTAAACAGGTCACTATACCTCCTGATATACGCTTCTGAGTCACTAAGGTTGACCCTGTAGATTATCGCAAGGTAAAAACATAATTACAGCTTCCAAGTAGCAAGCACCACCATGGTGGATAAGATAGTTGACACCTCCCCTGGCTGCACTCTAATCAAATGAAAAGTCCTACTTTTCATAAAGCTGAGGAAGGTTGAATGCCAATTGTCCGACAGCATCTCCTACAATGGTAATAATCGATATTTGGTTTCTGTCTCTTTCATTCCATTTATATTTTCATCCCTTTGGCTGACATATAAAGTTTATGCCTATGAATGTTCTGTCTCCTGAAACTGATGGATGAATGTAGAATGACAATGAGCGAATAACCCACACCACTGAGTGACACGGTGGACACATTATAGCACTGATTCTGAGTATTCAGTACAATGATTGTTGTGTTGTTCACTGGCTGCACTTAACAGTAGGGTTCTGCTGTCATTTAATTAGCGTCAAGTTTTGGCTTTTAACAACAGTCCTCCCCTGTGGTTGCAACAAATGCAAGAAATCACTCTGCAAGTGAATCCAACTTGGAAAAAAGACGAGAGAGAGAGAGAGAGAGAGAGACAGAGAGGGAGAGAGAGAGAGGTCGTGTTTTCTTCTCAGCTCTGCTAAGAGAAGGATTGAAGCAGCCTTTCAAGGATTTTGTCGTTGAAGAGGACACAGACACAGGGGGGTTTCATAGTTTAACTTATCGTTGGGCTGTTGAAGCTTTCCTCTGGTCTGGGATGCCTCCAACAGTGAGAGAATTCCTGAGTTTCTCCACATTGTCGAGGGTGCGGTTGTCGTTGGCGGATTGCCAATAGTGCCTGTGATCGTGGGTTTGGAATATTGGCGGTGTCTTTGTTGTTTTTAGCGCCGTTTCTCTGCCCTAAAGTCATTTTGCTCAGTGCGGCTGCCTGGCTTAATGTGAAGAAGGTACTTTTGCTTCCGGCGAGACTGCGATAGAGCTTTCCAAAAGCTGCTCTTGGCTGTGGACGAACCTGGGGACTTTCCTGCTTCAGCTGGAGGTTTCTGTTTTCTGCTGCCTGTCTTTGACTGTGCCTGTCTCTGGGACTTAACTTGGAGCTGTGCTGCTGAGGTGCCTGGAGCTGGTTTGTGCCTCTGTGAGGATGGCGATGGAAGGGGCGCGGCCGAAGGTCCGGACCTACGCAGCGATGGCATCAGTGGCGGGTGCGAGGCCATCTGAGCTTGAGCCTCATGTTGACTTGGATGGGGACAGTTTTGATATTTCTGTTCAAACTGGGCCTATGATGTCGAGGGGGGAAATTACGAAGGCCATGAATGAACTTCTTGGGGGGGGGGCTATTGTCTCTTCTGAGCTCGAAAGAGGAAAGGTGGAGATGATACTTAAGACCCGGGAGTGTGTGGCCCGAGCGTTGGAGGAGGGGATCTCAGTGGGGGGGGTCCACATACAGGTGGATCCGTGGGTATCAAGGGTGAGACCGGTTCTCCTGCGGAGCTGCCCCACCTATTTTTCGGATGCAGTACTTATTCCACACCTGTCCAAGTTCGGGGAGGTGCGGTCTAAATGTTTTCGTCTCTTGCATCCCGGGGGGGACCCGGAGGAAAAAGGGGTCTTCAGTTTCAAGAGGAGGGTGTTCATGAAGGTGGGTGAGGGGGATGGTGCCGAGGGGAGTTTTGAGGTGGTGCATAAGGGTGTCCCCAGAACCGTGCGTTGGAGTTGGGGAAAGGCACGGTGTCATGCGTGCGGCGAATTTGGACATCTCCGTAGGGAGTGTCTTTTTTGCGGGGGCACTGCTAGAGGTTCTAGTGCAGTGGCCCAGGAAAGCACTGCTGGCCCATCTGGGGTGGCTTGTCAAACCTCAGCGGCGCGGGGTGGTACTGCTGACCCGGCTAAGGTTGCCAGTTCTGCCTTGGTGACCCGGGGCGGCAGTGCTAAGCCTTCTGGGTCCGTAGGTTCCGCTTTGGGGACCCTGGGCAGTGAGAGCCCATGCCCCCCATGTCCCCCACGTCTTGCGCCTGTGGCGGCAGATGGAGGTGGGGCGCAGGAGGAGGGGAGTGTTGAGGGGGGGTTTTGGGAGAAGCAGGGGAAGCACAACAAGAAGAAGGAGAGGGATAGGGCCGCCCGAGCGAAGAAAGTGCAATCGGGTGAGTTTAGCTCCAGTGTGGTGCAGACTGCACCTGCTGGGGCCCAGGGGGGAGTTGCGGTGGTTCGGAAGGGGGTAAAGAAGCCTAAACGTGTGGGTGGCAAAGTGGATGGGGGTAATGTGGGGGCGGATGACCCTTCCCTTATGGAGGTTACCGCACCTCCGCATGTGAGTGGGACTAAAAGGAGGCATCTGCCTGGTGAAGATGAGGAAGGGTGTGGGTCCAGAGCGAAGGGGATGTCTTTCTCCGGGCTTTCCACCACTGAGGTGGCTGAAAGTGGTCTTGACCCAGTGTCTTCTGGGTCGGTGGTTGGGCCTTCTCTTCATGGATCTACAGCGGGTGTCACAGGACTGGGTGCTGAAGTTGATTCCGGTGGAGTTGTGTCCACTGGGCGGGAGTCTGTCCCTTCATCTCAGGGGCCCTCTGAGGGAGTTTTCTCGGCGGGTGCTGTGGTTAGCTCCCTTTGGTGTGTACCCTCTGGGTCGGACGAGGTCCCCTCGTTTCAGAGGCCTACTGAGGGTGCTAGCACGTTAGGTGACGTGGTTGGCTCCCCTGGTAGTGTGCCCTCTGTGACGGGGGATGTGCAGAGTCAGGCCGAGGGGGGAGTTTCGGGGGTGTTGTCGTTCAAGTCTGTGCTCCATATCAGTGCCAGTGGAAGTGCTGGGGGGCGGGATGCCTCACCGGATGAGTTGTCTGGGGTGAGTTTAATAGCAGGTGGTGATTCTCTGGGTGATGCCTGTGGAGAGGGCACTCTGGATGATGTGGAGGTCAGGGCTGTTATGGGTCGTTATCCTCTTTCAGACTCCGAGGGTGCCAGTGTTCCACAGGCCCTGGGGATGCCTCTTGTTGTTGCTTCCCCAGGCCCAGAAGAGGAGGGTGATGGTAGCGTGCAGGAGCCCAGCCATTCAGAGGGCTGCGAGGCTCAGGCAGGGGTGTCGGGACCCACCCCCAGCATTGATCCGGGGGGTCGTGTCATGGCTGAGGAGGGAGACAGCGATGCGGCCAGTGGGTGTGGCACAGAGAGTGATTTGTCAGAGAGTTCTGGTCTTTCTGAGGTTGTTGATTCAGGTGCGAGCGGGTTGGCTGCGAGCCCAGACTCCAAGGCCGTGTCTGAGGCAAAGCTTATTGTTGAGGTGCGAGAGTTCCTAAAAACAAGCCGCGCTCCCAAAACATTATGGTTTGCTGCTACAAGGCGGTGGGGGGACTGTCTAGATTTGCATGCGAGTCTCGAGGCTATCCTTAGTAACAAGGATAGTGGTCTTTCTGACTCGGATTTGGGGCAGTTTCGGGGTTTTTTGAAGGTCCTCAGAAAAGGAGTTCTTGGGACTACAGGGAGTGTGAGGGTCTCAATCTAATGTGCCTACACATTCACAGTAGCTACATTAAATTTAAATGGGAGTAGAGCGAGTTTTTGAAGATTTCAGCTCTTATCAGCCCTAAGGGAGGGGAGATTTGCAGTTTGTTATCTGCAAGAGACACATACCGTTGCTAGTGATGAACCTACCTGGCAACTGGAGTGGGAAGGGAGGGTTTATATGAGCCATCTCAGCTCAAATTCGAGTGGGGTGGCTTTTCTGTTGGCCCCGAATTTTCTGCCAAGCATTTTAAAAGTGCAGGAAGTGGTGCCAGGACGTTTGCTCCATCTGGCCGTGAGCCTGGATGGCATGCCATTGCATTTCATTAACGTGTATGCCCCTAGCTCCGGCACGATGCAGGCCGGCCTACTTCGGGAGCTGAATGCTCTGTTGGGCACTATTGATAGGGGAGGGTGTGTCTTCCTTGGTGGGGACTTTAATTGCACACTTGAGGTGCGGGACCGTTCTGGTACTCAGTGTGCGCCTGCTGTAGCGAAGAAGCTGAGAGGCTTGATTGACTCCTTTGAGTTGGTTGATGCTTGGAGGGACCTTCACCCGGATTCCACTGCTTTTTCGCGGAGGTCTGAGGGCGGTGGTTCCCGCATTGATCGGTTTTATATTTCCCGAGCGTTTGTTTCCCATGTCTCAGCGGCCTCAATGCGGCTGGTGCCGTGCTCGGACCATTGTCTGGTGCGTGTGGATTTTAATCCAGCGTGCGCTCGGGCTGGGTCCGCGTACTGGCACTTTAACAACAGGCTCCTGGAGGATCGGTGTTTCCGGGAGTCATTCACTCGGTTTTGGGTGAAGTGGAGAGAGAGGCAGAGGTGCTTCTCTTCCCTTAGGCAGTGGTGGGATGTGGGTAAAGCTCACATCCGTCTCTTTTGTAAGGAATATACATGGGGGTCGACTGGAAGGCGGGACTCAGCGGTCGAGATGCTGGAGAGGGAGATACAGGACGCTGAGTCTCGCCTGGGTCAGTTTGGTGAAGACTCCAGCGAATGGGGAGAGTTTCAGAGGAAGAAGGAGGTTTTGAGGAGTCTGCTGCTTGAGCGGTCTCGAGGCGCATACGTGAGGTCTCGGGTCCAGATGCTGCACGAGCTGGACCGAGCGTCGCCTTTCTTTTTCTCTTTGGAGAAGGGGCGGGGAGCTCGAAAACAGCTCGTGGAGTTGCTTGCAGATGACGGCTCCTCTGTCACTGATCCAGAGATGATTAATGCCTTGGTTAGGTCCTTTTATGGGTCCCTGTTCTCTGCGGAAGGATTCAGTGTGGAGGCTCAGCAAGATCTGTGGGAGGGTCTACCGACCGTAGATAGGGGGGAGGCTGATCTTCATGATGGCCCCTTATCTTTGGAGGAGTTGACTCGCGCCTTGCATCAGCTCAGGAGGGGTAAGTCCCCCGGGCTGGATGGGTTGACGGTGGAGTTTGTTAGAGCATTCTGGGACGTCCTAGGGGGTGACTATATGTTGGTTCTGGGGGAGAGCCTGGCGACTGGAGTGATGCCTCTCTCGTGGCGTAGGACGGTTGTTGTCTTGCTGCCTAAGAAGGGCGAACTCCGTTTGTTGAAGAACTGGCGTCCAGTCTCTCTCCTTTGCACAGAATATAAAATTCTTGCACGGGCAATGGCAAATCGCCTGGGCTCCGTGCTGCATCAAGTGATTCATCCTGATCAATCTTATACAGTCCCTGGCCGGTCCATCCAGGATAACATCCACCTGGTTAGGGACCTGATTCATTTAGTCCAGGGTACTGGTGAGTCAGCTGCTTTTCTGTCTCTTGATCAGGAGAAGGCTTTTGATAGGGTAGAGCATGAATACCTATTTGGGACGTTGCAAGCGTTTGGGTTTGGACCACACTTCGTGGCCCGGGTCCGGCTTTTGTACGCTGCTGCGGAGTGTCTTGTAAAGGTTAATGGCGCGGTGCTATCTCCTTTTCATTTTGGGAGGGGGGTCCGCCAGGGGTGCCCTATGTCGGGCCAGTTGTATTCGGTCTGTGTGGAGCCGTTCCTGTGTCTTCTTCGGAGGAGGTTGACAGGCCTGGCCCTACCTGGCCCGCGGGTTGAGGTGTTTCTATCGGCGTATGCCGATGACGTACTTCTTATGTTCACTGATCCTGGTGACCTGCGGAGGATGCGTGACTGCCAGGAGATTTTCTCGGCTGCATCTTCTGCTAGGATTAACTGGAGTAAGTGCTCTGGACTTTTGGTGGGTCAGTGGCGGGTAGACTCCCTGCCGGAGGAGATGGCATTGTATGCGTGGAGTACCACGCACCTCCTCTATCTGGGGGTGTACCTGAGTCCCACTGAGGATGTTTGGCCGGCAAACTGGCAAGAGTTGGAGACGAAGGTGGTTGCTCGGCTGGGGCGCTGGTCAGGCCTGCTTGGAGTTCTCTCCTTTCGGGGGAGGGTGCTGGTCATAAACCAGCTGGTGGCCTCTATGTTATGGTACCGGCTGGCTACTCTTGTCCCGCCCTCTATATTTGTAACTGCTATACAGAAGAAGCTGGTGGATTTCTTTTGGGGAAATAGGACGCATTGGATTTCCGCGGCGGTCCTGAGTCTTCCGTTAGAGGAGGGCGGCCAGTCCTTGGTGTGCGTGCATACCCAGGTGGCGGCTCTCCGTCTCAGGACTCTGCGGAGATACATGTATGTAGAGAACCCTCCCAGATGGCACGCTCTGGCCACGTATTTTTTTCGTCAGGGTCGTTGCCTAAGGGGGGTCTCGCGGCTCCCGGTGGCGGGCGTCAGTCGACCCGCTCTAAGGGGCTTGCCTGTCTTCTACAGGGATGTGTTAAGATTGAGGAATTTGGCGGTGTTCAGCCAGAGTGTTGTTCCACGAGGAGAGGGGGATGTTGTGGCTGCGGGTGTGGCTGGTCCTCATCCTGTCATGGTGGGTGTCGAGGAGAGGCGCGAGCCTAGAGTGGTTCAGATAGAGCTTACCCCCGCTCCGTCAGATCTGCTCATCGGGCCTAGGCTCCGGGATATTTCTCGGCCTCCGGCTCCGCGTAATCTGAGCTGCCTTTCTGAGATGACCAGCATGCCATTTTGTGATGCAAGGAGACGCGCACTGTATAGGATGCTCCTGCACATTCTGAACCACCGTGCCTTCGTTTCCCGTCCTGACTCACCATGGAGGACGGTGTTACCATCCGAAGGCAGCGGGGGGCCCCAGTGGGGGTCCTTCTATAAGGGAGTCGTACCCCTTTATATTGGGGACCTGGGGTGGAGAGTGCTGCATGGAGCGGTGGTTTGTAATAAACTTTTGAGTTGGTTCACGGGCTCGTCTGCCGCATGTATTTTCTGCGGAGAGGAGGAGACCGTATTCCATGTGTATATGGAGTGTGTGAGGTTACTGCCCCTGTACCAATATCTGAAGGGGCTGTTCCTCAAGTTCTGGCTGCATTTTAGCCCCACAATCCTGGTGTTTGGACACAAGGCAGGGAGTGGGGAGAGCCGAGTGTGGGGGGGGGACTTACCTGTCGGTTTGCTCCTCGGCCTGGCCAAGATGGCCATTCGTGGGTCCAGGCAGCGGGCGGTCGACGGTCAGGCAAGAGTCGGCTGCCTGCCACTCTTTCGGGCCTACGTCCGTGCACGTGTGTCCCTGGAGAGGGAACACGCGGTGTTCACGGGGACTCTGGAGGCCTTCCGTCAGCGCTGGTCACCGCGTGGGGTTGAGGCGATTATATGTTTTGATGTATTGTATTTTATGATTTGTGTTGAATAAAGTTTTTGAAATGAAAAAAAAAAAAAAAGAGAGAGAGAGAGAGAGAGAGAGGTCGTGTTTTTCTTCTTAGCTCTGCAGTTGAGAAGGATTGAAGCAGCCTTTCAAGGATTTTGCCGTTGGAGAGGGCACAGACGCAGGGAGGCTTCATAGTTTAACTTATCGTTGGGCTGTTGAAGCTTTCCTCTGGTCTGGGAAGCCTCCACCAGTGTGAAAATTACTGAGTTTTCTCCACATTGTCGAGGGTGCGGTTGTCGTTGGCGGACTGCCAACGGTGCCTTGAGATCGAGGGTAAGCAGTTTGCGGTGTCTTTGTCGTTTTTGGCACCGTTTCGCTGCCCTAAAGTCATTTTGCTCAGTGCGGCTGCCTGGCTTAATGTGAAGAAGGTACGAACCTGGGGACTTTCCTGCTTCAGCTGGAGGTTTCTGTTTTCTGCTGCCTGTCTTTGACTGTGACTGTCTCTGGGACTTAACTTGGAGCTGAGCTGCTGGGGTGCCTGGAGCTGGATTGTGCCTCTGTTAGGATGGCGATGGAAGGGGCGCGGCCGAAGGTCCGGACCTACGCAGCGTTGGCATCAGTGGCGGGTACGAGGCCATCTGAGCTTGAGCCTCATGTTGACTTGGATGGGGACAGTGTTGGTATCTCGGTTCAAACTGGGCCTATGATGTCTAGGGGAGCAATTACGAAGGCCATGAATGAACTTCTTGGGAGGGGGGCTATTGTCTCTTCCGAGCTCGAAAGAGGAAAGGTTGAGATGATACTTAAGGCCCGGGAGTGTGTGGCCCGAGCGTTGGAGATGGGGATCTCAGTGGGGGGGGGGTCCACATACAGGTGGATCCGTGGGTATCTAGGGTGAGACCGGTTCTTCTGCGGAGCTGCCCCACTTATATTTCGGATGCGTTACTTATTCCACACCTGTCCAAGTTTGGGGAGGTGCGGTCAAAATGCTTTAGGCCCTTGCATCCCGGGGGGGACCCGGAGGAAAAAGGGGTCTTCAGTTTCAAGAGGAGGGTGTTCATGAAGGTGGGTGAGGGGGATGGTGCTGAGGGGAGTTTTGAGGCGGAGTATACGGGTATCCCCAGAACCGTGCGTTGGAGTTGGGGAAAGGCACGGTGTCATGCGTGCGGCGAATTTGGACATCTCCGTAGGGAGTGTCTTATTCGCGGGGTCACTGCTAGGGGTTCTAGCGCAGTGGCCCAGGAATGCACTGCTGGCCCATCTGGGGTGGCTCGTCAAACCTCAGTGGCGCGGGGTGGTACTGCTGACCCGGCTAGGGCTGCCAGCTCTGCCTTGGTGATCCGGGGCGGCAGTGATAATCCTTCCGGGTCCGCAGGTTCCGCTTTGGGGACCCTGGGCAGCGAAAGCCCACGCCCCCCACGTCCTGCGCCTGTGGCGGCGGATGAAGGTGGGGCACAGGAGGAGGGAAGAGAAGAGGGGGGGATTTGGGAGAAGCAGGGGAAGAAGATCAAGAGGAAGGAGAGGAAAAAGGCCGCCCGAGCGAGTAAAATGCAATCGAGTGTGCACCTGCCGAGTTCTGTGACCACCCGAGGGGCGCCTGGCAGCTCCAGTCTGGTGCAGACTGCACCTGCTGGGGCCCAGCGAGGAGTTGAGGTGGTTCAGAACTGCACCTGCTGGGGCCCAGCAAGGAGTTGAGGTGGGCAGGGGAGCCAAAACGTGCGGGTGGCAAAGTGGATGGGGGTAATGTGGAAGCGGATGACCCTTCCTTTATGGAGGTTACCGTACCTCCGCATGCTAGAGGGACAAAAAGGAGGCATTTGCCTGGTGAAGATGAGCAAGGGCGTGGGTCCAAAGCTAGGGGGATGTCTTTCTCCGGGCTTTCCACCACTGATGTGGCTGAAAGTGGTCTTGAACTGTTGTCTTCTGGGTCGGTGGTTGGGCCTTCTTTTCATGGATCTTCAGCGTGTGTCACAGGACCAGGTGCTGAGGTTGATTCCGGTGGAGTTGTGTCCTCTGAGCGGGAGTTTGTCCCTTCATCTCAGGGGCCGTCCGAGGGAGTTATCTCATCGGGTGTTGGGGTTAGCTCCCTTGGGTGTGTGCCCTCTGGGTCGGAGGAGGTCCCCTCGATTCAGAGGCCTACTGAGGGTGCTAGCACGCTAGTTGATGTGGTTGGCTCCCCTGGTTGTGTGCCCCCTGTGACGGGGGATGAGCAGAGTCAGCCCGAGGGGGGAGGTTCGGGGGTATTGTCGTTCAAGTCTGTGCTCCATATCAGTGCCAGCGGAGGTGCTAGGGGGCGTGATGCCTCACCGGATGAGTTGTCTGGGGAGAGTTTAATAGCAGGTGGTGATTCTCTGGGTGATGCCTGTGGAGAAGGCACTCTAGATGTTGTGGAGGTCGGTGCTGTTTTGGGTCGTGATCCTCTTTCAGACTCCGAGGGTGCCAGTGCACCGCAGGCCCTGGGGATGCCTCTTGTTTTTGCTTCCCCAGGCCCAGACGTGGAGGGTGATGGTAGCGTGCAGGAGCCTAGCCGTTCAGTGGGCTGCGTGTTTCAGTCAGGGGTGTCGGGACCCACCCCCGGCATTGATCCTGGGGGTGGTGTCGTGGCAGAGGAGGGGGAGAGTGACAGGGCCAGTGTGTGCAGTGAGGATAGCGATTTGTCAGAGAGTTCTGGTCTTTTTGAGCTTGTTGATTCAGGTGCGAGTGGGTTGGCTGCGCGCCCAGGCTCCAAGGCCGTGTCTCAGGCAAGTGTTATCCATGAGGTGCGAGAGTTCCTAAAAACAAGCCGTTCCAGCAGAACCAGAAAGGTTGCTGCTAAAAGACGGTGGGGGGACTGGCCAGCTTTGATTAAGAGTCTCGAGGCTATCCTTGGCAACAAGGATAGTGGTCTTCCTGACTCTGAGAAGAGACAGTTTGGGGATTTTTAGGAGTTCCTCAGAGGAGGAGTTCTTGAGTCTAAGCGGAGTGTGAGGATCTCAATCTAGTGTGCCTACACATTCACAGTAGTTACATTAAATTTAAATGGGAGTAGAGCGAGTTTTCGTAGATTTCAGCTCTTATCAGCCCTAAGAGAGGGGAAATATGCGGTGTGTTTTCTGCAAGAGACACATACCGTTGTTAGTGACGAACCCACCTGGTGACTGGAGTGGGAAGGGGGGGTTTATATGAGCCATCTCAGCTCAAATTCGAGTGGGGTGGCTTATCTGTTGGCTCCAAATTTTCTGCCAAGCGTTTTAAAAGTGGAGGAAGTGGTGCCAATACGTTTGCTCCATCTGGCCGTGAGCCTGGATGGCATGCTGTTGCATTTCATTAACGTGTATGCCCCTAGCTCCGGCACGATGCAGGCCGGCCTACTTCAGGAGGTGAATGCTCTGTTAAGCACTATTGATAGGGGAGAGTGTGTCTTCCTTGGTGGGGACTTTAATTGCACACTTGAAGTGCGGGACCGTTCTGGTACTCAGTGTGCACCTGCTGTAGCAAAGAAGCTGAGAGGGTTGATTGACTCCTTTGAGTTGGTTGATGCTTGGAGGGACCTTCACCCGGATTCCACTGCTTTTTCGCAGAGGTCTGAGGGCGGTGGTTCCCGCATTGATCGTTTTTATATTTCCCGAGCGTTTGTTTCCCGTGTCTCAGCGGCCTCAATGCGGCTGGTGCCGTGCTCGGACCACTGTCTGGTGCGTGTGGATTTTAATCCAGCGTGCGCTTGGGCTGGGTCCGCGTACTGGCACTTCAACAACAGGCTGCTGGAGGATCGGTGTTTCCGGGAGTCATTCACTCGGTTTTGGGTGAAGTGGAGAGAGAGGCAGAGGTGCTTCTCTTCCCTTCGGCAGTGGTGGGATGTGGGGAAAGCTCACATCCGTCTCTTTTGCAAGGAATATACGTGGGGGTCGACTGGAAGGCGGGACTCAGCAGTCGAGAAGCTTGAGAGGGAGATACTGGACGCTGAGTCTCGCCTGGGTCAGTTTGGTGAAGACTCCAGCGAATGGGGAGAGTTTCAGAGGAAGAAGGAGGTTTTGAGGAGCCTGCTGCTTGAGCGGTCCCGAGGCGCATACGTGAGGTCTCGGGTCCAGATGCTGCACGATCTGGACCGAGCGTCGCCTTTCTTTTTCTCTCTGGAGAAGGGCGGGGAGCTCGAAAACAGCTCGTGAAGTTGCTTGCAGATGACGGCTCCTCTGTCACTGATCCAGAGAGGATCAATGCCTTGGTTAGGTCCTTTTATGGGTCCCTGTTCTCTGCGGATGGATTCAGCGTGGAGGCTCAGCAAGATCTGTGGTAGGGTCTACCGACTGTAGATAGGGAGGTGGCTGATCTTCTTGATGGCCCTTATCTTTGGAGGAGTTGACTCGCGCCTTGCATCAGCTCAGGAGGGGTAAGTCCCCCGGGCTGGATGGGTTGACGGTGGAGTTTGTTAGAGCTTTCTGGGATATCCTAGGGGTTGACTACATGTTGGTTCTGGGGGAGAGCCTGGCGACTGGGGAGATGCCTCTCTCGTGGCGTAGGACAGTTGTTGGCTTGCTGCCTAAGAAGGGCGAACTCCGTTTGTTGAAGAACTGGCGTCCAGTCTCTCTCCTATGCACAGAATATAAAATTTTTGCACGGGCAATGGCTAATCGCCTGGGCTCCGTGCTGCATCAATTGATTCATCCTGACCAATCTTATACAGTCCCTGGCCGGTCCATCCAGGATAACATCCACCTGGTTAGGGACCTGATTCATTTAGCCCAGGGTACTGGTGAGTCAGCTGCTTTTCTGTCTCTTGATCAGGAGAAGGCTTTTGATAGGGTAGAGCATGAATACCTATTTGGGACGTTGCAAGCGTTTGGGTTTGGACCGCTTTTCGTGGCCCGGGTCCGGCTTTTGTACGCTGCTGCGGAGTGCCTTGTGAAGGTTAATGGCGCGTTGTTGTCTCCTTTTCATTTTGGGAGGGGGGTCCGCCAGGGGTGCCCTATGTCGGGCCAGTTGTACTCGGTCTGTGTGGAGCCGTTCCTGTGTCTTCTTCGGAGGAGGTTGACAGGCCTGGCCCTACCTGGCCGCGGGTTGAGGTGGTTCTATCGGCGTATGCCGATGACGTACTTCTTATGTTCACTGATCCTGGTGACCTGCGGAGGATGCGTGACTGCCAGGAGATTTTCTCGGCTGCTTCTTCTGCTAGGATTAACTGGAGTAAGTGCTCTGGACTTTTAGTGGGTCAGTGGCAGGTAGACTCTCTGCCGGAGGAGATGGCATTGTATGCGTGGAGCACCACGCACCTCCTCTATCTGGGGGTGCACCTGAGTCCCACTGAGGATGCTTGGCCGGCAAACTGGCAGGAGTTGGAGACAAAAGTGGTTGCCCGGATGGGGCGCTGTTCAGGCCTGCTTGGCGTTCTCTCCTTTCCGGGGAGGGTGCTGGTTATAAACCAGCCGGTGGCCTCCATGTCATGGTACCGGCTGGCTACTCTTGTTCCACCCTCTATATTTGTAACTGCTTTACAGAAGAAGCTGGTAGATTTCTTTTGGGGAAATAGGAAGCACTGGATTTCCGCGGCGGTCCTGAGTCTCCCGTTAGAGGAGGGCGGCCAGTCCTTGGTATGCGTGCGTACCCAGGTGGCGGCTCTCCGTCTCAGGACTCTGCGGAGATATATGTATGTAGAGAACCCTCCCAGATGGCGCGCTCTGGCCACGTATTTTTTCCGTCAGGGTCGTTGCCTAAGGGGGGTCTCGCGGCTCCCGGTGGGGGGCATCAGTCGACCCGCTCCAGGGATGTGCTAAGAGTGAGGAATTTGGCTGTTTTCAGCCAGAGTTTTGCTCCACGAGGAGAGGGGGATGTTGTGGCTGCGGGTGTGGCCGGTCCTCACCCTGTCATGGTGGGTGTCGAGGAGAGGCGCGAGCCTAGAGTGGTTCAGATAGAGCTTACCCCCGCACCGTCAGATCTGCTCATCGGGCCTAGGCTCCGGGATATTTCTCGGCCCCCGGCTCCACATAATCTGAGCTGCCTTTCTGAGATGACCAGCATGCCATTTCATGAGGCGAAGAGACGCGCACTGTATAGGATGCTCCTGCACATTCTGAACCTCTGTGCCTTCGTCTCCCGTCCCGACTCACCATGGCGGACGGTGTTACCATCCGAAGGCAGGGGGGGTCCCCAGTGGGGGTCCTTCTATAAGGGAGTTGTACCCCTTTATATTGGGGACCTGGGGTGGAGAGTGTTGCATGGAGCGGTGGTTTGTAATAAACATCTGAGCCGGTTCACGAGATCGTCCGCCGCATGTATTTTCTGCGGAGAGGAGGAGACCGTGTTCCATGTGTATATGGAGTGTGAGAGGTTACTGCCCCTGTACCAATATCTGAAGGGGTTGTTCCTCAAGTTTTGGCTGCATTTTAGCCCCACAATCCTGGTGTTCGGACACAAGGCAGGGAGTGGGGAGAGCCGAGTGTGGGGGGGGGACTTACCTGTCGGTTTGCTCCTCGGCCTGGCTAAGATGGCCATTCGTGTGTCCAGGGAGCGGGCGGTCGATGGTCAGGCTAGAGTCGGCTGCCTGCCCCTCTTTCGGGCCTATGTTGGTGCACGTGTGTCCCTGGAGAGGGAACACGCGGTGTCCACGGGGACTCTGGAGGCCTTCCGTCAACGCTGGTCACCGCGTGGGGATGAGACTATTATAAACAATGAATGTACTGTTGTACTACAATGATTTGTTCATTATAGTGTGATTTTGATTATGTTTTGATGTGTTGTATTATATGATTGTGTTGAATAAAGTTTTTGGAAAAGGAAAAAAAAAGAGAGAGGTTGTGACTTTTTCAGCTCCGTGGCTGAGAAGTTTTGAAGCAACCTTTCAAGGTTTTTGTTGATGGAAGAGGGACAGATGCAGTGAGATTTCAAAGTTTGACTCAACGTTGGACTGTTGAAACTTTCCTTTGTTTAAGGATTTTCCCATTTAGTGAGGAATTCCTGAGTTCTTCATGACCACCGTGGGAGAAGCTGTGGCTGGCGGATTGCCAAGAGTGCCTGGAGATCGAGGGTAGGAACGACTTTGGTGTCTTTGATGTTTCTAGCACCGATTCTCTGCCCCAATACCATTTTGCATAGTGCAGCTGCCCGGGCTTAATGTGAAGAAGGTACTTTTCACTTTCAACAGCGTCCGGAAACTTCGGAGGGGCTTTAAAGAGCCTCCCAAAAGCTGCTCTCGTCTGTGGAGTTGAGCGTGGGGACGTTCCTTACTTCGGCTGGAGGAAACTGCTTCTGCTGCTTATCCGGACTGTGACTGTCTCTGTGATTGCTTTTGAGCTGAGTTGCTGGTGTCCCTGGTGCTGGTTTGTGCCACTGTCAAGATGGCGGAGGCCCGGTCTCGGGCTCGGCGTTATGCAGCTGTGGCTTCGGCGGCGGTTTCGGGGCCATTTGAGGATGAGCCTTATGTTGACTTGGATGGCGATATATATGGGATCTCGGTACAAACTGGGTTCCTGTGGAGCACGGGTGCAATAGCCAAGGGCATGCATGACCTTTTTAAGAGGGATGTCATTGCCTCTTTCGAGATTGCAGGAAGGAAGGTTGGGATTATATTAAAGTCCTGGGAGGATGTGGCCCTAGCGTTGGAGAGGGGGCTCACAGTGGAGGGGGTCTTTATACCGATGGAACCGTGGGTGTCCACTGTGAAACCAGTTCTCCTGCGGAATTGTCCCACGTTTCTCCGGGATGCAAAAATTCTTCCACACTTGGGAAAGATTAGGGAGGTGCGGTCTAAGCTTACTAGGCTTATGCACCCCGGGAATGACCCGTATGAAAAAGGGGTCTTGATTTTCAAGAGGCGGGTTCTTATGAAGGTGGAAGAGGGGTTGGGCGCTGAGGGGAGCTTCGTTGTGGAGCATACGTTGTATTAGAGTTGGGGAGAGGCACGGTGTCATGCGTGCGGAGTGTTTGGACATCTCCGCAGGGATTGTCCCAATCGCCAGGCCGCTGCTAGAAATTTTAGCGCAGCGGCCCAGGATTGCATTGCTGACCCGTCTGGGGTGGCCTGTTATACCTCGGTGACCCGGGGTGGTACTGATGACTCGGCTGGGGCTGCTAGCTCCTGGTGGTGGAGGGTGGAGACTCTCTGGGTGTTGCCAGTGGAGCGGGTACTCTGGGTGCTGTGGGGGTCGGGGCTGTTTCGGGTTGTGACCCTCTTTCGGATTCCGTGGGTGCCTGTGCACCACGGGCCCTGGGGGTGCCTGTTGTTTTGTCTTCCCCAGGCCCAGACGTGGGGGGTGGTGGGAGAGTGCAGGAGCCTGGCCTTTCACTGGACAGCTCATTGCTGACAGGGGTATCAGGACCCTCCCTCGGCATTGCCGGAGGAGGGGGAGAGTGATGGGGCCGGCTTTTGCAGTGCGGTGAGTGAGCTTTCAGAGAGAGCTGATGTCCTTCGAACTCTGACAATGACCTTAAGCGCAGTACAGGTGAGGATGTTGCTACAGGTGTGAGTGAGTTGACGGAGTGCCCGGACTCTAGGGCTGTGTCTCGGACAGTTGTTATCTGTGAGATTCGGGACTTTCTAAAAATAAACAGGAGTGCTAGGACTAAAATTGAAGCAGCGCGGAGGTGGTGGACAAATGAGTCGGGATTTATTACTCTTGATAGTATCCTTGGTAGCAAAGACAGTGATCTTCCTGAGTCTGAGAAGCGTCAGTTTGAGGACATTTAGAAGTTCCTCAGAGGGAATGTATCCGAGTCCACGAGGAGTGTGAGGAACACATCCTAGTGTGTTTGCGCATTCATAGTTGCTACTTTAAATTTACATGGTAGTGGAGGGGGCTTTCGTAGATTTCACCATATATCAATCCTCAGAGAAGGGAAATATGCTGTGAGTTTTCTGCAAGAGACGCATACTGTTGTCAGTGATGAACCCACCTGGCGACTGAAGTGGGAAGGGGGGGTCTTCATGAGCCACCTCAGCACAAATTCGAGTGGGGTGACTTTTCTGATGGCCCCGACTTTTCAGCCAGAGACCCTGAAGGTGCAGTAAGTTGTGCCAGATCGTTTGCTCTATCTGGCCGTGAGCCTGGATGGCATGCTGTTGCATTTCATTAACGTGTACCCCCCCAGCACCAGCACGATGCAGGCCTGCCTACTTCAGGAGGTGACTGCTTTGTTGAGTACTATTGATAGCAGAGAGTGTGTCTTCCTTGGGGGGGTTTTCAATTGCACACTTGAGGTGCGAGATCGTTCTGGTACACAGTATGCCCTGCTGTAGCGATGAAGCTGAGAGGTTTGATTGATTCCTTTGCGCTTGTTGATGCATGGCGGAACCTCCACCCTGATTCCAATACTTTTTCGTGGAGGTCTGAGGAGGGTGGTTCCTGCATCGATCGCATTTACATCTACGGTGCGTTTGTCCCCGTGTCTCAGCGGCCTTGATGTGGCTGGTGCCGTGCTCGGACCACTGTCTGGTGCATGTGGACTTTAATCCAGCGCGCACATGGGCTGGGTCCGCGTACTGGCATTGTAATGACCAGCAGCTGGAGGATCGGTGTTTCCGGGAGTCATTCAGTCGGTTTTGGGTGAAGTGGAGAGAGAGGCAGAGGAGCTTCTCTTCCCGTAGGCAGTGATGGGATGTGAGGAAAGCTCACATCAGTCTCTTTTGTAAGGAATACACGTGGGGGTCGACCGAAAGGCGGGACTCAGTGGTCGAGAGGCTCAAGAGGGAGCTACTCGATGCAGAGTCTCACCTGGGTCGGATTGGTGAAGACTCCTGTCAATGGGGAGAGTTTCAGGAGAAGAAGGAAGCCTTGAGGAACCTGCTGCTTGAGCGGTCTCGAGGCGCTTACATGAGGTCGCGGGTCCAGATGTTGCACGATCTGGACCATGCTTCACCTCTCTTTTTCTCTCTGGAGAAAGGGCGCGGAGCCAGCAAACAGCTCGTAGAGCTGCTCGCGGATGATGGCTCCTCTGTCACAGATCCAGAGAGGATTTGTGCTATAGTCCGGTCCTTTTATGGGTCCCTGTTCTCCGCAGATGGATTCAGCGGGGAGGCTCAGCGGGTCCTGTGGGAGGGTCCACCGACTGTAGATAGGGAGGTGTCCGATCTTCTTAATGACCCCTTATTATTGGAATCGTGCCCTGCACCAGCTCAGGAGGAGAAAATCCCCTGGGCTGGATCGGTTGACGGTAGAATTTGTTAGAGCCTTCTGGGATATCCCGGGAGGTGATTACATGAAGGTTCTGGGGGGAGCCTGGCGACTGGGGAGATGGCCCTCTCGTGGCGTAGGGCAGTCGTTGTCCTGCTGCCCAAGAAGAGCAAACTCCGCCTGTTGAAGAGCTGGCGCCCGGTCTTTCTCCTCTGTGCAGAGTACAATGTTTTTGCACGGGTGATGGCAAATCGCCTGTGCTCCGTGCTGTCTCAACTGATCCACCCTGACCAGTCCAATACAGTCCCTGGCCAGTCCGTTCAGGATAACATCTACCTGGTTAGGGACCTGATTGATCTATCTCAGGGTACTGGTTAGTCAGCTGGCTTTCTGTCCCTTGATCATGAGAAGGCTTTTGACAGGTTAGAGCATGACTACCTCTTTGGGATGCTGCAAGCGTTCGGATTTTGTAGCCCGGGTCTGGCTTTTGTACGCTGCAGTGGAGTGTCTTGTGAAGGTTAATGGTGTGTTGTTGGCTCCCATTCATTTTGGAATGGGGGGTTTGTCAGGGGTGTCCCATTTCTGGTCAGTCGTACTCAGTCTGTGTGGAGCCGTTCCTGTGTCTTCTTCGGCGGCAGTTGACAGGCCAGGCTCTTCCAGGTCCGGGGGTGGAGTGGACGTGGTTCTTTCAGCTTATGCCGATGATGTACTCCTTATGTTCACTGACCCTGGTTACCTGCGGAGGATGCGTGATTGACAGAAGATTTTCTCGGCTGCATCATCTGCCAGGATTAACTGGAGTAAGTGTTCTGGAGTTTTAGTGGGTCAGTGGCAGATAGACTCCCTGCTGGAGGAGATGACATTGTATGCGTGGAGCACCCTCTATCTGGGGGTGTACCTGAGTCCCATTGAGGATGCTTGGCCGGCGAACTGGCTGGAGCTGGAGATGAAAGTTGTCGCCCGGCTGGGGTGCTTGTCAGGCCTGCTTGGAGTTCTTTCTTTTCAGGGTAGGGTGCTGGTCATAAACCAGCTGGTGGCCTCCATGTTATGGTACCGGCTGGCTACTCTTGTCCCGCCTTCTACCTTTGCAACTGCTTTACAGAAGAAGCTGGAGGATTTCCTTTGGGGAAATGGGAAGCACTGGGTTTCCGCAGTGGTCCTGAGTCTCCCGTTAGAGGAGGGCGGCCAGTCCTTGGTATGTGTGCGTACCCAGGTGGCGGCTCACCATCTTAGGACTCTGCGGAGGTACATGTATGCGGAGAACCCCCCCCAGATGGCATGTTCTGGCCACATATTTTTTGTGTCGGGGTCGTTGCCTAAGGGGGTTTCGCGACTCCCGGTGGCGGACATCAGTCAACCTGCCCTACGGCTTTGCCTCGTTTCTATCCGGATGTGCTAAGAGTGAGAAATTTTGTTGTTTCCAGCCAGCGTGTTGCTCCATAGGGGGAGGGGTTGTTGTGGCTGAGGGAGTGGCTGGTCCTCACCCTGTCATGGCGGGTGTCGAGGAAAGGCGTGTGCTCAGAGTGGTTCTGACTGAGCTTACCCCCGCTCCGTCGGATTTGCTCATCGGGCCTAGGCTCCGGGATATTTCTCGGGTGCTGGCTCCACACAACTTGAGCCGCCTTTCCGTGATGTCCAGCGTGCCGTTTCGTGATGCAAAAAGATGCATACTGTACAGAATGCTCCTGCACATTCTGCACCTCCTTGCCTCCGTCCTGGCACACCTTGGCGGTCTGTGTTACCACCTGAAGGCGGGGGAGGTCCCCGGGGGGGGTATCTCTACAAGGGAGTCGTCCCCCTTTACATTGGAGACCTGGGGTGGAGAGTGTTGCACAGAGTGGTGGCTTGTAATAAACTATTGAGTCGGTTCATGGGCTCATCGGCCACCTGTATTTTCAGCTGTGAGGATGAGACTGTGTTCCACGCGTAAATGGCGTGTGAAAGGTTACTGCTCCTGTACCAATGTCTGAAGGGGTTGTTCCTCAAGTTCTGGTTGCATTTTAGTCCCACGATTCTAGTGTTTGGACACAAGGCAGGGAGCGGGGAGAGCCGATTTGGGGGGGGGGGTGGTGGGGGGGTGGGACCTCCCTGTCGGTTTGCTCCTGGGCCTGGCCAAGATGGCCATTCGCGGGTCCAGGCAGCGGGTGATCGATGGTCATGCTAGAGTCGGCTGCTTGCCCCTCTTCCGGGCCTACGTCCGTGCTCGCGTGTCCCTGGAGAGGGAACATGCGGTGTCCACAGGGACTCTGGAGGCCTTCTGTGGGTGATGGTCACCACGTGGGGTTGAGAGTATCGTAAATAATGAATGCATCATTGTAATATAATGATTACTTGATGTATTGTAACCTCTGAATGTGTTTTGGATGTGATGTATTATGCATTTGTGTGTACGGACGTGGTGCCGACGGACGAGAGGCTGAAGCAAAGAAGCCAAAGAACAGAATGGAAACGAGGCCAAAAGAGTCCGAAGGCGAAACACCTACTAACCGACAGAATGGGACGCCTAATTGCAAACTAACCGATAGGGCGGGACACTTAAAACCTAAGGAACCAAAAAGCTGCGTAGCCTAAAAGCAAACTTACCGAATGGCCGCTCTGTCGAAATGCAACCTACCCGAAAGGCGGCGTTGGCTACAAGCGAAAGGACCGACTGCCGCGTGACAGAAAAAACCAATAACGGACTTGACATTGACATCCCAAACCTCCACACCACCTGACCCGCAGCCCGCAGAGGGTGGCCGTGGGAGAGTAGGGGCTGTCCCGAGCGCACCTTCGGCCGCTTTCAACTTGGTGCTTGAGTTCAGATTGCCATGTCACCTATGGCTTGTGTGGGAAAATTAGTCCCACGCTCCCGTCTCCCTTGAGTCTCCTGTGTGTGCGGGAGAAGAGGGGAGAGAAAGAAGGGAGAGAGATAGGGGGAGAGAGAGGGGGAGAGTAATAAGAGGGGAGAGAGAAGGGGAGAGGGGAGCGTGGGGTTCATTTTCCCACACAAGCTGGGCAATCTGAACCCAAGTACCAAGTTGAAAGCAGCCGAAGGTGTGCAGCCCCACTCTGCCACGGCTGCGGGTCGGGTGGAGCGGAGGTTTGGGACAATGTTCATGCCTTCACAGTGATGTGATGGACTTGGGGGTCTGGACCAATCACTGACAAGTCCCGCCCCCCAACAAAGTCAAGTTCGTTAGTGGACTTTTCTGTTGAGCGGCTGTCGGTCCTTTGGCTTGTAGACGACGCCGCCTTTCGGGTAGGTGGCGTTTCAACAGAGCGGCCATTCGGTAAGTTTGCTTTTAGGCGATGCAGCTTTTCGGTTCCTTGGGATTTAGGTGTCCCGCCCTTTCGGTTAGTTTGCATTTAGGCGTCCCATCCTTTCAGTTAGTAAGCGTTTCGTCTTCGGACTCTTTCGGTTTATTGGCGTTTCGGCCTCGTTTCCATTCTGTTCTTTGGCTTCGACTTCTTTGTTTCGGCTGCTTGTCTGTTGGCGCCACGTCCGGGTACCATGCGTTTGTGCTGAATAAAGTCTTTGAAAAAGAAAAAAAAGAGAGAGAGATAGAGAAATCAGGCCCAACATTTTTCAATGCTATATCTCAAAGTAAGCCAATCTCTTCTTTTTTCTCTCAGTGGGTGCAGGAGGACCACGTGTTGAGAAGACAGTGGAAACATATAGACACCCAGGTCAATTAATGCCAGGAGTTTAGCATCAAGGAAGTGCTGGAAGTAGTTTGATGATCTCACGTGTGTGATTAAGGTCACTGAATGATCTTTGAATGCCACAATATACTAAATGCACCACAATTCTCAGGTAGCATTTTCAACACATAATCATCAGTCTCCTACCAACAAGCTCCATCATATATATCTCACACCCATCATTATTATCCTTCACCCCACCCGCACACACTTAATATTGATCCAATCCCTCACAGCAGTCACACATTGCTAACTATACAGTTGTTATCACCCCATCACCAAAACAAATCAGAAGACATTCACTGGAAATCTTCGTGCTAATTTGTATCGAGATGGTGGCTTGAATGGAAGACAGAGACCAACTTGTTATAATCCCTTAGACATGACAACGCTGACCTATGTGAGAAGGTCCATGACCACTGGTGCCGGCAGACGCCATTGACAGTGAGGGCATGTATTAACTCAGTCTTCCTTCTTTCATTGTACTTCCCCTTCATCGCATAGTCTGTGGGGTTAAAGATGCACCAGCACTCAAATGCACAGTGATAGTCAGGAGCTCAGATATCAACTTGTGCGTAATTAAGTGGTCCAGATGGAGACAAGATCTACATGTGCTGAGATGCCGAATACATTCTGGCCAAAAGCTACTCAGCCACATCACAAAACAGATTCCCAAGGCAGGCAGAATGGTTAACCTAATTGCCAGCTCACTTGAAGGAAAAGACACACCAGTTCTAGTCCAGAAGACTCATATAATGACTGTGATTGACCAGGCTGTTGAAGATCAAAAGTGAACATCCAAATACTAGTGGGTGTGGAAAGCCTGCCTGAAAGTTTTTGTTCAATGTCAAGAAGAGTGGAGGAAGCTGGCAGCAAGCTGGGACATGATGCTGTGCATAGAGTTCATATTTTCCAGACTGGCTTCTTTACTTGTGGAACCAACCACAATGCAGCATTTGATAGTCACTGTCTCAATTTCCCTTGTAACACAATTTCCCTTGTCCACTCCTGTGCTTATGACTCAGGAAACCAACATGCTAATGAGTTTAGAAATAAAGAAATGCAGATGCTGGTTTATACCAAAGATCGACACAAAGTGCTGGAGTAACTCAGCGGGTCAGGCAGCATCTCAGGAGTAAAAAGGATGGGTGATATTTCACATCGGAACCTTTCTTCAGACTTGAAAGTTTGACTCAGTCCCACTACTTCACCCATACTAATGAGTTTCTTGGGTATGAGAGAATGTGTACAATCAATGTCCCTACAGATCTGCTCTGAAGTATCTTGTTCTTCCTTCCTTCAACTCATTCTTGTAGCAATTTGTTCTGGTCTGTATGAAGAATTACACTCAAATGCCAAGAGTAAGCCTTTTTGATTAACAAGTCTACAAGCACCAGGCTTCAGCGGAAATGGATCAGCACCTGCAAGATCATTTCCAATAGATCACTGTAATTATTAACAAGTATGGAAAAAAATCACCCACACTGTTCACAATTTCAGCAACAGCCAAAATAAATAATTCATAAAAACAATCTGTAAATCGTTTTGATTTCTTTAAATAGTACAAGGCAAATATGCTTAGCTGTGGGAGGTAAGAAGCATAGAGGTTTGACGCTTCAAAAAGCAGCGTTGATGTTAAAGCAGCCTCTTGAATCCATGGTAATCAGAAGTTTGACTAATGTGCCAATATTCATAGAGACATAAGAGACCGCAGAGGATGGAATCAGGAGC
Source organism: Raja brachyura (assembly GCA_963514005.1). Next base: position 41,156,022 of record OY740788.1, read on the forward strand.
AAAACAAACAAACTGCTTGAAGAAATCAGCAAGCCAGGCAGCATAAAGATGTAAAAAAATTCCAGGCTATAGAAATATTTAATAATGTAGAAAATGTACGTTTCTTTCACAAAAATGGCTGCAGGCTTTTTTCCAATCTCTTCCATACTGTCAGGTGAGGGAAGAAAGCCTTAATGATACACCACAAGTATGAAAGGAGTTTTGTGGACCCTGGTGAATTAGTTAGTGCTTGTATAATGCAGCATTTGATAGTCACTGTCTCAATTTCCCTTGTAACACAATTTCCCTTGTCCACTCCTGTGGACATGCACATTCTACTCTAGGTGACGTCCATCCTTTGATAAATTCTCACTCCTATGTATTACAAAAGAATGGGGATATACTGTATCAGCAACATCAGTTTATTTCATGCAGAACTGACTAAAGTCATATGCAGGAAGTTAATTTTGTTTCAATGCATTGCTTCAATACAAATCTTGCATCAAAGGTTATGGCTGAGGAACTTAGTTGGCAATGTGCTTCAGTAAGTTGAAATAGCTAGGGTGTTGTCCTGATATTCCAACCTACTTCTTTGCGAACTTTTTCTCTGTAACTGTAATCATATATTGCTGTAACACTATATTCCAGACTCTGGTATGTTTCTCTTTGCACCACTTTTTGTACTTGTGCAGAGTTTAATTGTACACATATACTGTATGATTTCTTTCTTTTAAAATCTTTTTTTTTTCAAAAACAAAACCAAAACAAACAAAAAAAAATAATGATAAACAAACCATGATATTGATACATAGGGATCAGGATTACATTAATAACAGGTATAACCTAAATATGAGTCCAGTGTCAAAATACACATTGAGTATAGACCTCTCGGTCTCTATGTAAATATAGTTAAGTCTTTAAAAGAGAACTTGTATATATAAAAACAAAAAGAAAAAAAGAAAAAAAAGAGAAAAACAAAACCCCCTAAACTAGAAAAAAAAAGCAAGACAGAATCTGTAAAGAATGTCAACAATTTAAGACCTTGTTTGTCGTCAAGTCCGTTCCACTGTATAAAGGTAAAATAATGATTATAACAGTTGGAGAGGGGACAATTTATATCGTGTGAAAATGTTGAATAAAGCTTCCCCAAGTCCTATCAAATTTAACCAAGGGTTCAACAATGTCACTCCTAATTTTTTCAAAATTTAAACATGATATCATTTCAGAGTGCCAATGGAGTGTGGTCAGAGGATTAGAGTCTTTCCATTTAAATAAAATAGATCGTCTGGCAATTAATGTAGTAAAAGCAATCAGCCAATGGGCGGAATGGGACAGATGAGTAGAATCTAACATTGGTAGCCCAAAAATTGCAGTAATAGGATGAGGTTGTAAATCAATACCTAAAACTACAGAAGTAGTATTAAAAATGTATTTCCAATATGTTTCCAAAAGTGGGCAAGACCAAAACATATGAGTCAATTAGGCCACTTCAGAATCTGTCACAGGTAGGAATTATATGACCATAAAAACGAGCTAACTTATCTTTTGACATATGAGCTCTGTGAACTACCGCTCATAAAAATGTCATAAAAATTCATGCAGAGTTGTATCAGAGTGTGTCTTGCATGCATTGAGAAAGTATTAACTAATTGAAGAATCCTCTCCCATTTCTCTATAGGTAGAGAAATTTGGAGTTCTCTTTCTCAGTCATTCTTAATTTTATCAAATGTATCTATTTGTAATTTGAAAACCAACTCATAAATAGCCATTGTTAAACCATTCTGATAAGGGTTCAAATGTAAAAAAAATTCCAAGATTTCGGTTTGATGTGCTAACGGAAAAAAAGGGTAGAGTAGCCTTCAAAAAATGTCTAATTTTTATCTAAAGAAATGTTAGGTAGATTATATTTATTGGAGAGTTGTTCAAAAGACATAAAACAACCATCCAAAACGAAATCACGGAAAGCTGCTAATCCCTTCCTCTTTCATAACAGAAAGGCTTGATCAATACTAGAAGGTTGGAAGAAAAAATTAGATATGATAGGACTCAATCCAAAAAACTTTAAGAAATTGAAACCATATTCGGAATGTAAGCCTTATTATTGGGTTAGTCGTATATTTATTCAACTTCGTAATTGTAAAAGGTAATGAGTCCCATAAAATAGAAGCCAATGATAGCTCTTCCATAGAATCACGTTCAAGATTTATCCATCCTAGGCATTTGGTATCTTCTAATTTTTTTGTCCAAAACGTTAGATAGCCAGTATTAACTGCCCAATAGTAAAATCTAAGGTTCGGCAGTGCCAAACCACCGTCTTTTGTTTATATCTGTAAGTATTTTTTACTTAGTCTGGGATTTTTATTCTGCCATATATATGAAGACATTTTGGAGTCAATAATATCAAAGAAAGATTTAGCAATAAAAATTGGTATCATCTGAAATAAATACAAACATTTAGGTAGGATAAACATTTTAATAGCATTGATTTGGCTGATTAAGGATAAGGACATTTGTGACCATTTAGTAAACTGTTGTTTGATATGGTCAATTAGAGGCGTAAAATTGGCTTTAAATAGATCCTTGTGTTTCTTGGTACTCTTAATGCCTAAATAAGTAAAATATTCGGTAGTCAATCTAAATGGAAACTGGCCATAATTTGAAATTAGATTGTTTAATAGAAAAAGCTCACTCTTACTAAGATTTAGTTTATAACCAGAAAAACGACTGAATTGATTAAGTAGTGCTACTATTGCCAGAAAATCTCTGGGTTAGAGATGAATAATAACAGAACATCTGCATAGAGAGGTAGCTTATGTGTCTTATTCTCACGGACAATACCAAAAATATTAGGCGATTCCCTAAAAACAGTGGCCAAAGGTTCCAAAGTGATATCAAACAGTAAAGGACTTTAAGGACAGCCCTGTCTAGTACCTCAAAAGAGCCTGAATAAAGGGATCTCTGATTATTGGTAAGTACAGAAGCTTGAGGTATATGATATATCAGCTTGATCCAAGAGATAACTTTTGGACCAATCTTACATTTTCCAAGTGTATTGAATAAGTATTCCCATTCTACTCTATCAAATGCCTTCTCAGCATCAAGTGAAATGACACATTCTGGAGATTTATTTGATGCTGTATATACGATATTCATTAATCTCCTAACGTTAAAGTATGAGTAACGTTTTTTAATAAAACCTGTCTGATCTTCAGAAATAATTTGCGGTAAAATATTTTCCAAACTCATAGCTAATATTTTTGAAAGAATTTTGGAACCTACATTTAACAGTGATATAGGTCTATATGATATCACTTCAGCAGGGTCTTTATCCTTTTTTAAGAATTAAATAAATAGATGCTTCATAAAAGGATTGTGGTAATCTATTCATTAAAAAGGCTTCTTTAAAAACCCTGCATAGCCAGGGAGACAGTAAACCTTAGAAATACTTAAAAAATTCCATTGTAAACCCATCTAAACCAGGAGCTTTACCAGAATTCATCGAAAGGATTGCTTTCTGTATTTCTTCCTCCGTGATGGGTTCATCTAACAACAGAGACTCATTATGTGGTAAATTTGGCAAGTTCAGTTTCTTTAAAAACTCATGCATTATATTGGAATCAGTAGGAAATTCTGATTGGTATAGGGAGGTATAAAATTCCTCAAAGGACTTATTAATTTCATCATGGTCTACTGTCAATGTACCATTCCATTTACTCACTTTAATAATCTGACGTTTGGCTGACACAGCTTTCAACTGATTGGCGAATAATTTGCCAGATTTATCACCATGTATATAAAATTGACTTTTGGTTTTAAGCAGATGATTCTCAATCGGTGATATTAATAACAAATCGTGTCTCGATTGAAGTTCAACTCTATTCTTATACTCTAGACAAGGAGCTTTTGAATATTTTTTATCAATTTCTTTAATCTTATCAGCCAATATATATATTTCATTTTGAGTTTGTTTTTTTAATCCCGCGGAGTATTAAATAATTTGTCCATAAATATATGCCTTAAAAGCATCCCAGACTACACCATTGGATATTTCTTCAGTAGTTTGTCAAGAAGAAAAAAGCAATCTGATCTTTAATAAAATTAACAAAATTTAGTTCTTGTAGCAGAGTAGTATTAAATCGCCATTGTTTAGCACTAAAGGTGGAATCAGGTAGTTTAATTGATAGTTTCAATGGTGCATGATCAGAAATAGTAATTGCATCATACCCACATGCAGTAACCAGTGAAACTAGCCAAGAATCTATTATAAAGTAGTCAATCCTAGAGTACCTATGATATACATGAGAGAAAAAGAAAATTATTTGTCATTTGGATGTAGGAATCTCCAGACTTCTAACATTTCAGAGTCAAGTAAAAAAGAATTGATAAAACTAGCTGATTTATTTGGAAGCACATGATCAGATGCAGATCTGTCCATCGAGGACAGCAGTTAAAATCTCCACCCATTATCAAAAGATGTTCATTTAAATTAGGAAAGGATGCGATTAGCTGATCAATATTAGGTGCATAAACATTCACCATAACAACTTTTTGATATGAAGAACACCAGTGATCATCAAAAATCTATCATATTGATCAGAAATTGTTTCATAATGAACAAACAAAATGGAGGAGTCAATAAAAATAGAGACTCCTTTCACCTTTGCCTGTGAATTTGAATGAAAATGCTGTCCTCTCCTAAACTTAAAGAATCATTGATTGTCGTCATTCCTTACATGAGTTTCCTGAACAAAGATAATCTGAGCATTTAGTCTACGAAGAACTTAAAACAAAAACTTCTCTTAATGGGATAGTTCAGACCATTCACATTGCAGGAAAGGAAGTTAATAACTATATCCATATTGTTTGTAAAAATCATGTGGAATGTAAAGGGTTAATTTCGTAGAACATAGCAGTTCATGATACTTTAAGGAGAAGAATCTAAGGCGGAGCCAGAAGTGACGACATTTTAGTTCAGATTCTGCCCAGATAAAAAAACTAAACTGAAAACAAAAGTCCCACCCATGCAAAGCCTGAAACTGACCAGTAGACAGTCAGTATGCTACCTAATCCCTCCCCTACCCCCATCTCTCCTAATGACAGCACCCAATGTAAAAAGAAGGCATATTTACCAGTCAATAGCCAAAACAAATTAATGTTATGGTTTAAAAAGTGCATGTTAACTGTGAAAAACAAGAGCATCTTCATATTATTTATCCAAGGTCAAAATATGAAAAACAAGAACTGCTACACTTTGTTTGTCCCAAGACAGGGTAAAAAAACCCTTCAATGGACATTTTAAAAGTAGAAGAGCTAACAAAGAAGATCTTAAAAGTTAATATATAATAGCATTACATTAAATTAACAGTATCTTAGAGAACGTAAAAGTTATGGTTTGATAACATCATATCAAAATTCTAAAAAATAATTAAAGAATAACTCATCGAATTAAATTCATAATCATTTACAAAATGATATATTGTCAAAATAGGAACAATAAATCTCCAATTGTAACTTAGTTGACTATCAGTAACTCCCCGTTGCGGCTTCAGCCCCATAAGCCTCCAGAAAGCTGGAAGCTTCTTGTGGATTGTTAAAAAATCGGTTGTTACCATTAAAAAGTCATTGGCGCAGTCTAGCTGGATAGAACAAGGCGGGGCGCAGCTGTTTCTTAAACAACTCAGACATTACATTATGGAAAGGCTTTCTCAATTTATGGATTTATGAAAGGGAAATCATGCTTGACTAATCTTCTGGAATTTTTTTAGGATGTGACAAATAAAATGGATGAAGGGGTGCCAGTGGATGTAGTGTATCTAGACTTTCAGAAAGCCTTTGATAAGGTCCTGCACGGGAGACTGGTGACTAAAATTAGAGCACATGGTATTGGGTGTAGGGTGTTGACATGGATAGAAAATTGGTTGGCAGACCGGAAGCAAAGAGTAGGAGTGAACGGGTCCTTTTCAGAATGGCAGGCAGTGGCGAGTGGAGTGCCGCAAGGCTCGGTGTTGGGGCCGCAACTGTTTACCATATATATAAATGATTTGGAAGAGGGAATTAGGAGCAACACTAACTTCTGAAGAAGGGTCTCGACCCGAAACGTCGCCTATCTCCTTCGCTCCTTAGATGCTGCTGCACCCGCTGAGTTTCTCCAGCTTTTTGTGTAACCCTAGGAGCAACACTAGCAAGTTTGCGGATGTTACAAAGCTGGGTGGCAGTGTGAACTGTGAAGAGGGTGTTAGGAGGTTGCAGGGTGACCTGGGCAGGTTGAGTGAGTGGGCAGACGCGTGGCAGATGCAGTATAATGTAGATAAATGTGAGGTTATCCACTTTGGGGGCAAAAACAAGGGAGCAGATTATTATCTCAATGGGGTTAGGTTAGATAAGGGGGACGTACAGCGAGACCTGGGTGTCCTTGTACACCAGTCACTGAAAGTTGGCCTGCAGGAAGTTGACTCCACTAGCCCACTAGAAAGTTGGCCTGCGTGATATGGCCTGTGAAGAAAGCTAATGGAATGTTGGCCTTCATAACAAGAGGATTTCAGTACAGGAGTAAAGAGGTTCTTCTGCAGTTGTATAGGGCTCTGGAGAGACCACATCTGGAGTATTGTGTACAGTTTTGGTCTCCTAATTTGAGGAAGGACATCCTTGTGATTGAGGTAGTGCAGCGTAGGTTCATGAGATTGATCCCTGGGATGGCGGGACTGTCATATGAGGAAAGATTGAACAGGCTAGGCTTGTATTCACTGGAGTTTAGAGGGATGAGGGGGAATCTTATAGAAACATATCAAATTATAAAAGGACTGGACAAGCTAGATGCAGGAAAAATGGTCCCAATGTTGGGTGAGTCCCGAACCAGGGGCCACAGTCATAGAATAAAGGGGAGGTCATTTAAGACTCAGCTGCGAAAACACTTTTTTACCCAGAGAGTTCTAAATTTATGGAATTCCCTGCCACAGAGGGCAGTGGAGGCCAAATCATTGGATGGATTTAAGGGAGAGTTGGATAGAGCTCTAGGGGCTAGTGGGGTCAAGGTATATGGGGAGAAGGCAGGCACGGGTTATTGATAGCGGACGATCAGCCATGATCACAATGAATAGCGGTGCTGGCTCAAAGGGCCGAATGGCCTCCTCCTGCACCTATTTTCTATGTCTATGTTTCTATGTTTCAATCCCATAAGCTCACAGCTGTAATCAGGAACAAACCAAAACTTGCATCCTTCATATTCAACCATGCCCAACATTTTTTGCTGCTCGGAGGATATTCTCCTTCATCTGCAAAAAGTGAAACCGAATGATCAAATGTCTCGGTTTATCTTGGAGACTAGATTTCTTCCCGATCCTGTGTGCGTTATCCAAAATTGGAAGATTTTCATAGTGCTTGGTGTTGAAAGTCTCCTTTATCATTTTAGAGGCATATTTTATAACATTATACCCTTCTTGACCTTCAGGCAAACCAACAATTCGCAGATTCAGTCGACGGCTTCTATTTTCCAGATCCATGTTTTTAATCTTGTATTGCTCGAGTGCCCAAGTGTTTTCATTCATTTTCCGTTCCAATATTTCAATCTTCAAATCTCTTTCCTGGCCCATGGTTCGCAAATTATCAATTTGTTCCTTCTGTTCACGAGATACATCTTGTAACATAATCAGCTTGTCTTGAAATTCCTTCAATTTGCTCAAAATTCCTTTCATAATTTCTTCCAAACTGCAGGATCTTGTTTTCATTTCTCCGTTCATTTTCGATATTGCTTCTAAGATACCAGAGTCGGAAGCTGCGCCTTCCCCACGCTCCTTCCTTGGAGAAGCTTTTTTCCCTGTTGTCTTGACCCTTTACACGATTGAAGCGTATAAAAGTGTTATCAACACTGTAAGAAAGGTTAGAACGTGCCTTGAAATCAAGTAATAACAAGTAACATTGAAAGAGTGGTAAGCAAGAAGTTAAAAGTTAAGGGAGCAAACAAAGTTACAACGTTTACAGCATGCTGCCACAAGGAGAGTCTATATAGTCTCTATTGTATGATTTGATCAAATAGCATGCAAATAAAGTTTTTTACTATAACTTGTGAAAATAATAAACTGATATCAATACGAATGTTGTTCCATTGTTTAAGAAGGGAAGTAGAGATAATCCAGAAAGTAACGGGTTGGTGAGCCATTGGGGACATCACGGGGGTGCAGCGGTAGAGTTGCTGTCTTTCACCACTTGCAGCGCCAGCGATCCGGGTTTGATCCTGACTACGGGTGCTGTCTGTACGTAGTTTGTATGTTCTCCCCGTGACCGCGTGGGTTTTCTCTGAGGTATTCAGTTTCCTCCCACACTCCAAAGACGTACAGGTTTGTAGGTTAATTGGCTTGGTATAAATGTAAACTGTCCCTAGTGTGTATAGGGTAGCATTAGTGTGCAGGATTGGTGGTCGGTGCGGACACGGTGGGTCGAATGGCCTGTTTCCACGCTCTGTCTCTAAACTAAACTAAACTCCAGGCGTTGCCACGAATTCTTAGGGATAGGATTTACTCACATTTGGAAGAGAATAGCTTACTTAGGACAGTCAGCAATGTTTGGCTAAGACAGGTCATGTCTTATGAACTTGATTGCATTTTTTGAGGATACGATGAAAGTGATGGCTGAAGACAAGGCAGTGGATGCTGGATTTGATAAAGTCTTTAATGGTAGGCTGATCCAGAAGATTAAGGTAGACACGATTCATGGTGACTTGGTAGTATGGTTTCAGAATTGGTTTACCCATAGAAGAGAGAGAGTTGTGGTGAATGATCTGTGATAGAGGGATCTGTGTCATGACCCCTGTTGTTCGTGATATGTGCAGTGTTGATATCATGAGCAAAACACAAAGTGCTGGAGGAACTCAGCAGATCAGGCAGCATCTGAGCAGGGAATAGACATATGATGCTTTGGATTGGGACCCTTCTTCAGAAGGATGGAGTTTTGTGGGGGAGAAAGCCAAAAAAGAAAGGTGGGGATGTGGCGAGTAGAGTGGTCAGTAGAGTGAAGAATCAAGGAACTGCAGATGCTGGTTGACACAAAAGGCCACAAAGTGCTGGAGCAACTCAGGAGGTCACGCATCATTTCTGGAGAACATGGAGATTGAAGATTGCCAAATTAGACCTGTACTTCCTGCCAAACTCCAACTGTAGAATCAGTATCAAAATAGTAAGTCACAACTGGAAAGTAAATATAATTGTAACAACAAACATGTTATTGATTTCTTTAAACAACGAGTGGCCTTATCACTGTACTTAATTGGCATGTAGCATGCATGCAGGCATGTTTATTTCCCCTGTCTGATGGAGCTGATGATGGCTGTTTTTTCAGCACTTGTCACATGCAATTTCTGAAATGTTCTTATATCAAACCTAGAAATAAAAAGTTGCTTAAAGTTTAATATATCTATTCTATAAATTATAAATTATGAGATAACTTTCCAGGTTAACTCCAGGGGCAGCACCGTGACACAGCAGTAGAGTTACTGCCTTACAGCGCCAGAGACCCGGGTTTCATCCTGACTACGGGTGCTGTCTGCACGGAGTTTGTACATTCTTCCTGTGACTGTGTGTGTTTTGTCCGGGTGATCTGGTTTCCTTCCACACTCCAAAGACATACAGGTTTAATTGGCTTCTGTAAAATTGTAAATTGTCCCGAGTGTGTAGGATAGTGCATGGGGTGATCGGTGGTCAGTGCAGCCTTAGTGGGCTGAAGGGCCTGTTTACGTGGTGAATCGCCAAAGTCTAAAGTTATTATTTTTCAAATATTTTATTTCCAATTCCATTTCCTTCCCTTCTCCACTCCTTTTCCACTCCCTCCACAACTCCTTGGTTCATCATTCCCCAAAACAATCCTCCCCAGATACTTGGCAGCGTAGACTCGGCAACCGTTTCGCTGAACGCTTGCGCTAAGTCCACCGAGGCCTACTGGTTGTCCCGGATGCTAACTCTTTTAACCCCTTCCCATTCTCACACCAGCCTTTCTGTCCTGAGCCTCCACCAATGCTACAGTGAGGTCACAGGCAGACTGAAGGACCAGTACCTCATTCCACTTGGATAGCTGACAAACCCAATGGTATGAACATTACAAAATTTAAATTCTTCAATTGTAGGGAACCCCCTCACAAGCCCCCTCCTTTCTCCCCAACCCCCCTTCTCTTTCCTCCCCCCCATTCCCTCACATGTGCCCCACAAGGACTCCCACCTATTTTTCTTCTCCACTCACATCACTTCACCCCCCCCCACTTTTCCCCCACAGTAAACCCCTCCTCAGTAACCCAACTCTTCAAGCCTGTCTCACATCTTCCTTCCTTTCCTATCTCTGGCTTATGTTTCAAACCATTTGCCTATCAAAAGCCCCCCCATCCACCTCTCGTCCATGTCAACCTATTATCTTCCACGATTTGTCCTGCCTTTTCATCTCCTCCCATCTTCTACAATCAGTCTGTTGAAGGGTCTCAACCTGAAACATCACTTACCTATGTTCCCCAGGGATGCTGCCTGACCTGCTGAGCTACTCAAACACTTTTTTTGTGTATTGACCAACATTTGCAGTTATTTTTTTCTAAAAAGACAAGGACAGTTTCAAATTCACATACATCCTGATGTGTGCGATATCTGTGTAATATCTGTACTCCACTGTAGTACATCACTTCAAATACCAACTTGCCTCTTGGGAACATTTCATTGCCTATGTTGTCCCCCACATGTATATATTTGATGCACAGACATAAATACTGGTGAACCGCAGATCATTGAAGGTAGACACAAAATGCTGGAGTAACTCAGCGGATGAGGCAGCGTCTATGGAGAGAGGGAATTGGCGACGTTTCGGGTCGAGACCCTTCTTCAGACTGATGTCAGGGGAGGGACAAAGATAGAATGTAGGCGAAGACAGTAAGACTGGTGGGAGAACTGGAGAAGGGAGGGGATGGAGAGAGAAAGCAAGGGCTATCGATAGTTAGAGAAGTCAATGTTCATACTGCTGGGGTATAAACTACCCAAACAAAATATGAGGTGCTGTTCCTCCTATTTTTGCTGGGCCTTACAATGGAGGAGGCCCGGGACACAAAGATCAAATTGGGAATGGGAGGGCGTGTTGAAGTGCTGAGCCACCGGGAGATCAGATAGGTTAAGACAGACTGAGTGGAGGTGTTCAACGAAACGATCGCCGAGCCTGTGTTTGGTCTCGCCAATGTAGAGAAGTTGTCACCTAGAAAGGATGGAGGCACAGGCAAGTAAACATTGATATCTCTTCTGCTTTCCACTCATGTAAATGACTTGCAACAAACTGAAGGTTTGATAATGCCAGGTAAGAATTGAGGGTAAACTGTGGGGAAGAGACCCAGGAAGGCATGGACGTCAAGTAGGTGTGAGGATGGGTGGCAAGTGTAAGATTATACATTGCAGAAAAAGAAAAATAGGTGTAATAGTAGCAGTATATATTTTATTTTGAACATGTAAAACAAAAAAGTAAAAAACAAAGCAAAATAACAATAAAATGAAATTAACAATAAACCTATACACAACTCGTTAAATAAACTCATAAACATCACAAATTTAATCTTAATGTTCGAAAAGGAGTACACAATTATTTATTCCTACCCCTTCTCCGCTACTCATCAATTAATTCACAAACTTTATCACATCCATATATATCTATATAATTAAAAGTCTCATCTTGACCACTTCCTGTCTGTGCTGTATATTAGACAATAGACAATAGACAATAGACAATAGACAATAGGTGCAGGAGTAGGCCATTTGGCCCTTCGAGCCTTCAATGTGATCATGGCTGATCATCCCCAATCAGTACCCCGTTCCTGCCTTCTCCTCATATCCCCTGACTCCAATATTTTAAAGAGCCCTATCTAGCTCTCTCTTGAATGCACCCAGAGAACCTGCCTCCACCGCCCTCTGAGGCAAGAATTTCACAGATTCACCACTCTCTGTGAGAAAAAGTGTTTCCTCGTCTCCGTTCTAAATGGCTTCCTCCATATTTTTAAACTGTGGTCCCTGGTTCTGGACTCCCCCAACATCAGGAACATGTTTCCTGCCTAGCGTGTCCAAGCCCTTAACAATCTTATATGTTTCAATGAGATTCCCTCTCATCCTTCTAAACTCCAGAGTGTACAAGCCCAGCTGCTCCATTCCCTCAGCATATGACAGTCCCGCCATCTCGGGAATTAACCTTGTAAACCTACACTGCGCTCCCTCAATAGCAAGAATGTCCTTCCTCAAATTAGGGGACCAAAACTGCATACAATACAAGGTGTGGTCTCACTATGGCTCTGTACAACTGCAGAAGGACCTCTTTGCTCCTATATTCAATTTCTCTTGTTATAAAGGCCAACATGCCACTCGCTTTCTTCACTGCCTACTGTATCTGCATGCTTACTTTCATAGACTGATGTACAAGGACCCCCAGATCCCGTTGTACTTCCTCTTTTCCCAACTTTTCTATTGATTGTAGAGAAAAATGCTACATTGTTTCGCTGTGAGTTTTGGCCATCTTACTCACAGTCCTCCTCTGCTGAGCCATCCCCGAGAATATTTCCCATTGGTGAAAAATAAAAAAGTTATGAGTGTTTAAAAAACCTTGAGATCAGCTGATTGGTCCTCTGGTGGGGGGGGGGGGGGGGGGCAGGACTATAAAACCCTGGATGCCTGGACATGAGTCAATCGCTCTGGAAGATCGCGAGGGAGAGGCCACAATTGTGCTTCTGCTGTGAGAACTGTGAGTCTACCCTCTATATGCTTTATGTGATTTATGTGGTTATGTGCTTTATGTGGTTAACCCTTTACGTGCTTGCAATAAATGATTTGTTAGCCAGCAATGTGCTTGCAATGAATGATGATTTGTTAACCCTTAATGCACTTGCAATAAATGATTTGTTAGCCAGCAATGTGCTTGCTATGAATGATCATTTGTTAACCCTTAATGTGCTTGCAATAAATGATTTGTTAGCCCTTAATGAAATGAAATGAGTTGTTTGGCCTGCCTTGTGCTTGAAATTAAAATGGAAATAGAAATGAAATGAAATGAGTTGTTTGCCCTGCCATGTGTTTTTATTTTTCCTTTGCCTTTGCTTTGCTTGACCTCACCTGAAATGAAAGCAAATGGATTGTATTGTTGGCTGGCCCCAAGAGCGGAACTCGCTTTCAAAAGGGGACGGGGGACACAATTTTTTGGCGGCTGCGCGTGCATGCGCACACTCATACACACATGCGCGAGGCTTCGGAGGCTCAATCCTGTGCTAAACAAAGATACTACAGGAGCCGAAGCCCTGAAACATTCGCAAGTCAATTGTGTTTTGCATCCGAATCGGGTTAAAAAGTTCAAAAAGTTTAAAGTAAACCTTTTTTTCCGTTCATTTGACATGTTTGACCAAATAATAAATTGCTAGTATCTTTGGCGCTAAATTCAGCTCGGCTCTGCCTGTCTTGCCGGGTTAACCTACAGCCCTGACTGGACTGACGGGACACCAGCGCTGCTTCTCCGCGCTGCCCATATTTCCCGCAAACCCGGATAGGTTAACCAGGCAGAGTGAGCTGGGTTTCGTGCTGCTTTTCTGCGCTGCCTGTGAGCCTAGGGATACAGCTCACACCTGACTCCCGACCTCTCTGGCCACCCATGGGGGGGAGGGGGGCACTCGGGTGGGGACGGGACAGTACCAGAGACCCAGCCGGGATTGATCCTGGCTGCGGATGAGGCGCAGGTCTTGGGGGGGATGTCCCCCCACCTCTCAAAACATGAGCGTTGGGGCGTGTGTCCCCCCCCCCCCGTGTTTTCCGCCCCTGGCTGGCCCTGCCTGCCCTGTGCTTTTGCTTTGCCTTTGCTTTGCTCACCTGAAATGAAAGCAAATTCATTGTATTGTTGGCCGGCCCCGCCTGCACTGTACGTTTGTTTTTGCTTTGCCTTGCTTTGCTTGATTTCACCTGAAATGAAAGCAAATGGATTGTCTTGTTCGCTGGCCCTGTGCTTGACTTGACTTGAAATGGATTTTGACATGAAATGAAATGGATTGACATGGATTGTTGGCTCTGCACTCACTGTACTTGACTTGACTTGACTTGACCCACAACACCCATGCTAGCGCTCCAGAATCACCCCTGCCCACTGGTTACCAATATTGGAATTTGTGGAGAGAAGGAATATTTCATTGGGGGAAAAAAAACTTTTTTCCTTTTTTTCCTTTTTCCACCTTTTTCCCAGGGTGGAAATGTCCAACACTAGAAGACATACTTATAAGGTCTGCTGTTAAGCAGAGAAAACAATCTATATTTATTCAATGTCTCCCAGCTGAAACCTTTTAATCCAGGTAGCATTCTGGTAAACCTCTTCTGCACCCTATCCGAAGCCTCAACATCCTTCCTGTAATGGACCAACCAGAACTGCATGCACTACTCCAAATGTGGCCCGACCAAAGTCTTATAGGGCTGCATCATGACTTCCTGCCACTTATACATAATGCCCCTAACAATGAAGGCAAGCTACCTTATGTCTTCTTTACCACCCTATCCATTTGTGCTGTCACCTTCAGTGGACTATGAATTTGAACTCCGAGATCCTCTGCGCATCAATGCTATTTAGGGTCTTGCCATCAACTATGTGCACTCACTTTACATTCAACCTCCCAAAGTACAACAACTCACACTTGCATGGGTTAAACTCCATTTCTCTTCCCATTCCTGCGGCTGACCTATATCCCCTGTGTCTTCAATCATCCTTCTGTGCTGTTTACAGCTCCTCCAACTTTGGTGTTATCAACAAACTTATTCACCAGCCCATCTACATTTATTTCCAGAAGTCTGGAGAAGGGTCTTGACCCGAACATCACCCATTCTTTCTCTCCAGAGATGCTGCTTGTCCCGTTGAATTACTCCAGCAATTTGTGTCTATCGTAGTCATTATATCATTACAAAAATGCAATGGTCCCAGCACAGATCAATGCAGAACTCTGCTGGTCACAGACCTCGGGCCAGAATATCTTCCTAAAACCACAACTCTCTATCTTCTATGAACAAGCCAGTTCTGAATCCATATGACCAAGTCACCTTGAATCCCACGCATCTTGTAACAAAATCTGAATCGTTGAAGTACACATTGTCCTCGGTCATATTTAAATATATTGCCGGCCAGATGCATTTCCAATTCAACAGTTTAGGTTACAAACAGTTCTCAAGAACAAAATCATGTCATAATCTCGGGAGCACTTGAATAATCATGAAGAAAGATTGAAAAATTGTGGTTGGTATCCACACAATGAAAGAGAAGGAGAGAAGCTGAAGGGAGAAGAAGAGAAGTTTGTAAAAGGCTCAGAATTATTACAAGAGGAATTATGAAAGAAGTTATGAATATTTAGAGACAATTTAATGCCATATTAAATATACACACATATACAATTCATCAGATTTGTCTTTCCATGTGGAAGGATCAATGAGGCAAGGTGAACAATGGGTTGCCCAATTTGATCCAAGATTCAAAATTACTTCCATTAAGGGGCATTAGTGATGGGGCAATGTAATAAATCTGTCTGATGTTGCAGCTACTACAGAATAATTTTAGACAAGTTCAAAAGCGAATGAGAAGATCAAGAAAGATTTTGGAAAATGCAAAAAAGTGCATGTAGAGCTCTGAATATATATTGGGGTCTTGTAGACAAACTCCAACCATCATTTTGAGTCACAATTTTTATGATTCAAAAATGTCTAATATTAAATTCCATTTGGGGTTGATCATCAGGCGGAAGGCAAACATAATATTGCAGACAAAATCATCTTTATGATCCAGTCAGTGTATTTATTAACTAGCATTATTAGCTAAACAATTTTAAAGTCTGATTTTTATTAATAAATCTATGAATACACACTTTAGTAAAAGGTTTGTAAGATTAATAATATCTGAAAATACTTCAAAACAGATTTTTGTAATCTGTTTATCTTCTTAAAAATACAGCAAATTGCAAACTTCAGAGATGTCTGGAATTAGTTTCAGCAGATTGCTATCAAAGTGTAAAGACTTTCGAGAAAGCCTTTTTAAGCTATTAAAAATATAAATACCAACTCTTGAGAAATGAAAAATAGGATGTTTATTTTTCTTCTGCTATTTTATGTTTATGATCCACCACGGCCAATTAATGCCTATGGTCCTGACGAATGTTTTGATCACGATCTCCTTAATACATGCGATCGGTCTTAATTGAGCAGAACATACCACCCTGCCAACATAAAAAAACAGATGAGTTTGTACAGTAGAGGGGCACAGACATTTACTTTGATTTCTTATTAAGTTGCAAAGTGAATAGCATGTTTTTTTCAATTCTTGTTAATTTGCAAACTACAACTGTCCATATCATTCATAGGCCTTTAAAATATATATAGATATATTTTCTTTGAAAAATCACTTGAATACGATACCTATTTCTAAATGCTTGAAGATTTAGACATTCCCAATTAATACAAATGAAGTCATCGCCGGTTCTTAACTGCACACTAGTATAGTGAAACCGTCGTTGAACACAAAACATGTACAAAAGCATGGAAACATTTGAACAGCCAATATTAAAGATTAATGTAGATTGGCTAGAAAAATAACGATGGCTGTTTTCGCAATTGGTGTTTGGGACCCGGAAAGTTCAATAGCGAATCATGTTTATTGCTTGTCGATTGTGGATGTGACTAATTGCTTTCTTAGTTGCGTTTTCCCCACCCCTTGTAATCATCATTGCATGATTTGTTTTTGGATTCATCGCACGGTGGAAAGCACGACCATCTTCTGGATATGGGACAATGATTTTAACGGGCGTGGATCCTTTAAATGAAGCGAGGAGTGAGTATATATGAGCGTGTGCATGTGAGATTTTCATCGGGAGAGAGAGCGCGCTGTGCATTTCGACTGGGATGAACACGTATGAACCATGTGGCACAATATCCACTCTTAAATGTTCGACTCTCCTCTTGACAATGAACAAAAAAAAGACTGCTAATATAAGAAAATTGGATGAATTGTTCGTATGAGAAGTAAGTACTCTTCGCCTCCATGGATATCACTTCAGGTTATTAAATGCATTTTGAATTGGTCTATTTCTATTGTTAGTCTAAAATTAATGCTGAGCAAGGTTTTGCAGGGGTGCATATTTTATTAGGCTACACTTGAGTCGGCTTCAAAGAAAAGCTACTGTCTGGACATGAAACGTTATTGGAAGGTGGAATTTGTACGCAGATTAATGTTCTGTAAATGTTCGCGATCTTTAAAATGAACAATACCTGACCAAGGATTCTCTCAGTGAGCTCGGCGTAATTGATTCAGAAATGATCGTAAAATGCATATTTCGCACCGATTTCAATCCAAATGTCTGCTGCCACGCTTATTGCCAAGTGGATGATCAATAACTTATATCGGCGAGTACGCCGTTTATTTTCGGGGATTTGGATTCAAATCCATGTATTTTCTAGAGCAGGAACTTGAAAAGGCTAGAGTGAGAAGAAGGCATGCAATAAAGCCCCCCTTTTTTTGAAAAGGAAAAATGCACCCAGAACAATTCAGAGATTAAGTCAATCGACGATGATAAAGGCTCCACACAGACATCCCGCATTCACGAGTCCTGTCCATTCATTATGTTTCTAGCTAATTCAGTTGCAGCCAGTACACTGTCAGTTGTGAATTATGACGTTTGTCGTTTATCGTATTGCAGATATTTGTTTAATATTGAAAAAAATACTATCACGAAGTAAATTGAGGTTGTAACATTAACCTGTAAACCATATTTCATCTGATTGACAAGCGAGAAGCATCCTGTAGATTTATTAATTTGTTTGCTTTCTCTCAGTGGCAGCGCCCGACTTGCTCGACCCTAAATCAGCAACTCAGAATGCTAAGCCGAGGTTGTCCTTTTCTGCAAAACCGACGGTTTTAACTTCAGGAGCAGACAGCGACCTGAACCCAAGTGTTATGAAATGGAAGACTGCCTCCGTTTATTTTCTGGTCGTGGTCCTTTACTTAATAATCGGCGCTACCGTGTTCAGAGCGCTTGAGCAACCCACAGAAAGCTCTCAGAAGACTGCGATTATTATGCAGAAATTGGAATTTCTGGAAAAGAACATTTGTGTCAACTCCCATGAGCTAGAATTATTGATCCAGGTAAAAAACAAAACAACTGTTCATTTTTACTCATTGATTAATGGTTTACAGAGGTTGTATAAGCAGCACTTGTAAACACGACTTGTAGTAATTGAAATAGTAGCGAGGGAGCGCTTGAGTTTCCTATTGCTTCCCATTGTCTTCTTGGCAGGTCTCTGGAGATTTAGGATGTACTGCCTTTTTTCCATTTCTGCGGGTTCTGAGGCAGCTGAAGAATCCTGTATGGGATTCATAAACTCTGCCTCAGGTGGAGCTTGTAGTCTGGGTCAGCTAGGTGAGACGTTTGGGTTGCTGTGTACTCCTGCTGCTTGTGAATGGCCTCTCCTCTTCCTGTCATGATTTTTGTGAAGCTCCTTCTCCACTGTGAACAGCTGTGTGGGCCAGGTATCATGTAGGAAGAAACTGCAGATGCAGGTTTGGACCGAAGATAGACACAAACTGCTGGAGTAACTCAACGGGACAGGCATTCGGACAGGCATTTCTGAAGAGAAGAAATGGGTGATGTTTCGAGTCTGAAGAAGGGTCTCGACCCAAAACGTCACCCATTCCTTCTCTCCAGAGATGCTGCCTGTCCCGTTGAGTTACTCCAGTGCTTTGTGTCTATCTGTGGGCCAGGTATCCCCAGTTACATGAAATGTTGCACTTTCTCCAAGGTGATCTTGTGGAAATCACTTCTTGTGGTGGAGCTCATGTAGAGGGCCAATTTAGGCAGCCTGGAGTTGGGTGTGCAGGTAACATGGCCCGTCCCTTATAGCTGGATGTGTACAATCAAAGACCGTATTCAGTGGACCTAGGCTGTGGACACGGCATTGGATTGAACATCAGGTGAACCAATTTGGAGCATTTTGCAGTGCCAGTGTTGGTGATATTCCCCCAAGGTGTTGAGGTGACTAAGTTCTCGATGACTGGTTTGCATATGATGAGCATTTGACAGTACTGGGCTTCTACTCGCTGAAGTTTAGAAGGTTGAGGGGGGACCTCATTGAAACTTACAGAATAATGAAAGGCATAGATAGAGTGGACGTGGAAAGGATGTTTCCACTGGTGGGAGAGTCTAGGACCAGTCATAGCCTCAGAATTAAAGGGTGCTCAGTTAGAGAGGAGGTGAGGAGGAACTTCTTTAGTCAGAGGGTAGTTAATCTGTGGAACTCATTGCCACAGAGGGGCTGTGGAAGCCAAGTCAGTGGACATTTTTAAGGCAGAGTTAGACAAATTCTTGATTAGAACGGGTATCAAGGGTTTTGGAGAGAAGGCAGGAAAATGGGATTAGAGGCAGAGATCAGCCATGATTGAATTGTGGAGTAGACTCGATGGTCCGAATGGCCTAATTCTACTCCTACAACGTGAACTTGTGAACTTGTGACTGAAGCATTAAGTAGGGAGTGAATCATTGCTGTACAGCAGACCATGAGCTAGGTGCCAGGTTTGTGGTCTTGTTTTCCAAATCATCTTTTCCTAAGCCGGCTGAAAGCTGTGCTGGTGCATGGAGGTGGCCGCTCATTGATGTCTGCTCCTGAGAAATGGAAAGTGATTCATATTTTCCATATGTTGTGGATTTTCATTATCAGGGGGTGGTGACATATCTTCTGGTTGTTTAGTTTAATGAGTATTTCTCTATGCTTCAATGGAAGAGCCCCGATAATGATTAGGAGCATTGTTAGTGTCCAGTAAATTGATGAAATTAGAGAAAACTTGGTTATGAAATGGAAATGGTACCAGTTGAAGCTGGACATGTAGGTTTTGCCCACTGCTGTGTGAAGTATGTTAAAGGCAAGATTGATCAAGAGGAGGACTGAACTAATGACCCAACATTGTTTGGTCCCAGTCTGCCCTGAGGCTGCGATCATAGTTTGTATGTCATTGTGAAACAAATTTGGAAATATTATGGACTTTTACAGAAAGTGGTGGCAGTGCTGCAGTAGTAGATTTCCTGTCTTACAGCACCAGAGACCCCAGTTTCAATCCTGACAATGGGTGCTGTCTGTACAGAGTTGGAATGTTCTCCCTGTGACCGAGTGGATTTTCTCCGGGTGCTCCAGTTTCCTCCCACACTCTGAAGATGTATAGGTGTGTAGGTTAACTGGCAAATTGTGAATTGTCCCTGGTGTGCAAGTGTATGTGATGATCATTAGTTGGTAAGGACTCAGTGGGCCAAAGGACCTGTTTCTGAGTTTTGTCTCTAAAGTCTAAAGCTGACATTTTAAGAAAGATTCTACAAAATCCTTTTTGGTTACAAGTATTAAAGGATTTGGTGAGGTTGAAAAGGATCATGCAAGGTGGTTCATACATTTGTCGAGCTAGTTTGTGCAGCGAAGATTATATATGTTGCACCTCCGTTCGTGGAATCTGCACTCGAACTATAGAAACTGCTCTTTGGTCCCTAGCAGGAGGAGGATCTGTGCAATGATCTACTGTGACAAACACCGGAAATATTTGTGTAACTATCTTTATGAGACTGGTCTTCTTTCTTGTTGATGGTCATGAACACAACATTTTTAAGGTCCCTTGGCACACTCTGCTCTTCCTAGATGAAGGAGATTATGTAATCAAACTAGTTTCACTTCTCTATCTGTTTAATTTTGGTTTGACTTTGGTTTTCTCCAAGCGAGATTAGGTAGTCCTTGCAATCTCTAGTCTAGCATGGGTAATACTGAGATTGTATCAGGTGAGATGCAGGCAAGAACATATCTGTCAAAGACGGCAACTTGGCTTAGATGATCATTGAAAAGCTACTTTCAGGATCTGCTGACTGCCTCTCTTTGATACATTTTCCATCCTTGGGCTCTGAGTAGTTTTGGCAGCACTGAAGATGGAGCATGTGGCCAAGACGTCTTGTACTTGTTTCTCAAAGAAAACAGGACATTATGTATGACAAACCCACTTCTAGGAATTTAGACTTGGGGTATGAGGAAAGAGATTTGGAGGAATTTATGAGTGGGATATTCTACAGCCCAGAGAGATGAGAACCTGGAATGTAATGCCTGAAGAGAATGGTTGAAGCTGGCTCGCTAGCAGCATTCAGGAAGGTTTAAAGGGCTATATACCAAGTGCTGAGCGATGGGATTAATATGGAAGTGTGACCATTGGTCAGAGTGGATGACGGCCAAATAGCCTGTTCCCTTGCTGTATGATTCTATGACTCTCGGAAAGTTACGAAGACGCCAGGAAATCCTGTTCTTGGTGGTGAAAGCCACCCCATGAAAACGGTGGTTGTCTTCCGCTTTTCCTTTAAGAATGTGTAGCAACCATCTTGTCCCTTAAGCCGAATGTCTCCTGCCCATTTTGCCTCACTTACAGTGGAGCTATCAATGTTGAAACATCAGAACTCCTGAGATATGAGAGATGAGCAATGTTCAGATCTTTTACTGAGGCAGTTGTCAATGAGAGTCCTGACTTTCCAGATCCCAAACGTCATTTTGATGAATAGAAGATGTTTTGAGAGAATACTTTAACATGGAGTGGCAGGCAAACTTGATAAAGGCGAATCTTTGTCTGAATACGAGGATATCCAACACAATGGAAACCAGGATCTACATTATAAATTGAACACCTGCATGTTTAATCTATAAACATGGAAAGAGTGCAGAGAAGATTTACGAGGATGTTGCCACGACTCGGGCCAGAGCTATTGGGAGAGGTTGAGCAGGCTAGTAGTCTATTCCTTTGAGCACAGGAGGATGAGGGGTGATCATATAGAGGTGTGCAAAATCATGAGAAGAATAGGTCGGGTAAATCAAGTTCAAGTTCAAGTGAGTTTATTGTCATGTGTCCCTGATAAGACAATGAAATTCTTGCTTTGCTTCAGCACAACAGAACATAGTAGGCATTGACTACAAAAACAGATCAGTGTGTCCATATACCATTATATAAATATATACACATGAATAAATAAACTGATAAAGTGCAAATAACAGATAATGGGTTATTAATGTTCAGAGTTTTGTCCGAGCCAGGTTTAATAGCCAATGGCTGTGGGGATGTAGCTATTCCTGAACATGGTCGTTGCAGTCTTCAGGCTCCTGTACCTTCTATCTGAAGGTAGCAGGGAGATGAGTGTGTGGCCAGGATAGTGTGGGTCTTTGATGATACTGCCAGCCTTTTCGAGGCAGCGACTGCGGTGAATCCCCTCGATGGAAGGAAGGTCAGAGCTGATGATGGACTGGGCAGTGCTTACTACTTTTTGTAGTCTTTTCCTCTCCAGGGCGCTCAAGTTTCCGAACCAAGCCACAATGCAACTGGTCAGCAAGCTCTCTACTGTGCACCTGTAGAAGTTGGAGAGAGTCCTCCTTGACAGACCGACTTTCCGTAATCTTCTCAGGAAGTAGAGGCGTTGATGAGCTTTCTTGATAATAGCATCAGTGTTCTCAGACCAGGAAAGATCATCAGAGATGTGCACGCCCAAGAACTTGAAGCTCTTGACCCTTTCAACCATTGACCCGTTGATATAAATGGGACTGTGGGTCCCCATCCTACTCCTTCCAAAGTCCACAATCAGTTCCTTGGTTTTGCTGGTGTTGAGGGCCAGGTTATTGTGCTGGCACCATATGGACAGTTGCTCGATCTCTCTTCTGTACTCCATCCCCATCAGTGATACGTCCCACAACAGAGGTGTCGTCAGCGAACTTGATGAAGGAGTTCGCACTGTGACCAGCTGCGCAGTCAGGAGTACAGAGAGAGTACAGCAGGGGGCTGAGCACGCAGCCTTGAGGTGCTCCCGTGCTGATTGTTATCGACCTTGACACATTTCCACCAATACGAACAGACTGTGGTCTGTAAATGAGGAAGTCGAGAATCCAATTGCAGAGGGATGCGCAGAGACCCAGTTCTGCGAGTTTGGTAACCAGCTTGGATGGGATGATAGTATTAAATGCCGAGCTGTAATCGATGAATAACAGCCTGACATATGAGGTTTTGTTGTCCAAATGGTGTAGATCGGAGTGGAGGGCCAGCGAGATCGCATCCACCGTTGATCTGTTGTGGCGGTAAGCAAACTGCAGTGGGCCCAGGTTTTTGTCGAGGTAGGAGTTGATTTGCCCCATGATCAACTTCTCGAAGCACTCGAAGCTTCGGTTTAAACCGAAGATAGACACAAAATGCTGGAGTAACTCTGTCGGACATAAGGTCTGAGGAAGGGTCTCGACCAAAAACGTCACCCATTCCTACTCTCTAGAGATGCTGATATTTACTGTTACCTTAGCAACTTTGACATGTCTCCTTTCACAGACATTCCATCCGTTATCTCCACTCCTCTCCCTTTCTGCAACAAAGGGGCTGTCCCACTTGGGCGACCTAATCCGTGAGTTCTGGCGAGATTGCCCTCGACTTATACTCTCAGCATGGTCGACACGAGGTCATAGGATGTCTTTGTAACTCTCCTTCATGCTCGAGAGTAGTCTCCATGTACTCGAGGCCTCAGCTAAGTCGCGGCGTATTTTTCAACATGTTGAAAAACGCCCGCGAGTAAAAAAAGGTCGCCATGGAAAAAATCAATACTTTTTTTACTTGTAGTCGTAGTAGGTCGGCATGTTAGTCGTAGGTAATCGAGGGCAGTCGAAGGTAATCGAAGGTAGTCGAAGGTATATAGTCTTCATGATAGTCGAAGGAGGTCTTCTTCACTCTCCACTATTCAGTGTCCAATTTTCCCGAAGTTAGACGTAGCTAGTTCAAGCTAGTCTTCAACATAGTCGAAGGAGGTCGAAGGAGGTCTTCTACATAGTCGAAGGAGGTCTTCAACATGA
This sequence comes from Raja brachyura, assembly GCA_963514005.1. The sequence goes on from OY740788.1 coordinate 41,179,880, forward strand.
CATTTTTTTCAAACTCTGCTAAAATCTTCTAAACTCGCCAATTAGGTCCCCCAAGTGGGACAGCCCCTTTAGATGCTTGTTTTCTCACTATTCGGGTTCTGATGAAGGTTCCTTCATCCAGACTTTCAACTGTGTTTCTCTCCTCCTTCGTGTTTCTATTATTCCCTATAAATGTGAAAGTCAGCACGTTGTCATTGGTTTTCCAATGGTCTATCCCTCTGAAGTATTTAATTCTGTCTCCCCCCTGCCCACCCACATAGGCTGATCATCCCCCCCTTGCCCGACATTTTTACCACCTTTAGTTTAATTTAGAGATACAGCGCCTGAAACAGGCCTTTCGGCCCACCATGTCCACGCCGACCAGCAATCCCCGCATATTAACGCTATCCTATACTTACTAGGGACAATTTTTACATTTACCAAGACAATTACCCTACAAACCTGTACGCTTTTGGGGTGTGGGTGGAAACCGAAGATCTCGGACAAAACCCATGCAGATGACGGGGAGAACGGACAAACTCCGTACAGACAGCACCCGTAGTTGGGATCTAACCTGGGTCTCCGGTGCCGCATTCACTGTAAGGCAGCAACTCTACCGTTACGCCACCGTGACCACCTAGAAACCATAGGTGGTGAAAACATAGGTGGTCAAGGGGAGCATTGCAATGAGCTCACTAGAGAAGAATATTATTAGTAGTCTGCTTCATGCTCTAGAACTTGGCCATCACAAAAAAGCAGCCACATGTGAGCAACAAAAATTGAGTAGGAGGAGCGGGAAAAGCAGCATGAAATGGAGAAGAGCAGGGGAGGTAGTGCTGCACACTGCCATCAGTTTAAGTTCTCAGAGAGCACTTCCTTGAAGACTATGAATCATTATTATTAGCAGCTTGAAAAATGTTTTAGAAATGAGTGAGAGAATTTGTGCAAGTTGAATTTCTGTAAATGAAGTCATTGGCATCCCAGGGAGCCCCTGTATATCTGTGTGTAAATGGCAAGTACTATTATTTGGTTATTAAGATGAGAGTATTTATTGACTTGCTTTTCTGTTAGCTGTTAGAATCAAAATGTCTTAATGTTCCCTCAGACAAATGTAAAATATTAGTTTAAGAATAATATAACTGCAGAATGGAAAGTCTTGCTTAATGTTTAAGATTAGCTTAGTGGATTTAATGAATAAATGATAAACCAAATTGAGACTGCTACCCTTAGCTTGTGAAATAAGTGTTATGCCACGAGTCAGAGAAAATGAAAGATTTACAGAGGAAGAAGTTGTTCATGCAACAAGTTCAATTGCTGAATTAAAGTTTAGTTTATGTTTGATGGCCTTGAGATGTAGAGTCTAGACATTTTAAAGCTTTCTTTTTATAAATGCCAAGTACATTTCGGAGGTAAGTGTGTATCTGAGGATATGTTGATTTGGCACCTTTTACATTTTGAAATGCCATGAGGAGCTTCACTGGATTGTTGCCTGACAAGTACATTGACATTAAATCAACTACCCAGCGAGTATTATAGCACTATCCCATACACCAGGGAGAATTTACAATCTTTACCAAAGCCAAAGAATCTACAAACCTGTTCATCTTTGGAATATAGTCTTGGGTGATAAGAAGAACACTAAAACATAGGGAGGAAGGGTAAGAAGGAGGATAGAAGGGAAGTATGGGACCTGGGGATGAGAGATGAGTGTAGGGAGGAGGAGAAACGTGCAAGGGGACTATGGTGGTGAGTAAAATGTATGCACACTAGTGTGGGGGCTGGGGCAGGGTTATTTACTTTGCTCCACTTTCCAGCATCTCCTGACCTTTGTGCCTCCTTAAGCCTGCTGTTGGTTGTTCCATTTTTCTGAGAAATTAGACAGATCCAAGCAACTTTATCAGCTTTTAAGCGGAAGAGCAAGGCTTTATTTAGGCATCTGTCTATTGATCAAAACTGTGGGTCTTAAGGTGTGCCTTTAGGTGCAGGCAGGATTTAAGGAGGTAGATGGTGGGTAAGGCTTGCATCAGGGAAAGCACAGCTTTGAAGAGGATTAAAGGAGTTGTGAATCCGCAGGAAATCAACAGGCAAGGTGAAAAGCTTGGAGATATAGTGCAGTTGAGGAGATCACAGAGATTAGGGAGAAGTGAAATGACGGAGTGAACTTGTAAATGATAATTTTATACCTGAGGTATTGCAGAGCTGGAAACAGATACATTAAGTGACTTAGAAACATAGAACATGGAAAAATAGGTGCAGGTGTAGGCCATTCAAACTTAATCCCGATGTTGGGGGAGTCCAGAACCAGGGGGCCACAGTTTAAGAATAAGGGGTAGGCCATTTAGGACTGAGATGAGGAAAACCTTTTTCACCTGGAGAGTTGTGAATCTGTGGAATTCTCTGCCACAGAAGGCAGTGGAGGCCAATTCACTGGATGTTTCAAGAGTGAGTTAGATTTAGCTCTTAGGGCTGAAGGGATATGGGGAAAAAGCAGGAACTGGGTACTGATTTTAGATGATCAGCCATGATCATATTGAATGGTGGTGCTGGATCGAAGGGCCGAATGGCCTACTCTTGCACCTATTTTGTATGTTTCTATGTCTATGTTTCAATGACATGCATTGTGATGAGTCGGGATCCTTCTTCAGAGCTGCTTCTGAACAGAAACATCACCTGTCCATGTTCTTCAGGGATGCTGCCCGACCTGCTGAGTGTCCCTAGCGCTTTGTGTATTTTTTCATAAACCAGCAACTGCAGTTTTTTGTGTCAACACAAATGTGGGTTGGTTTGCTAATCATTATTACGCAACCTATGATTTTGAACTCCTCCATCCAATCTCCAGTATAAGATATATGATTTCTTTGTAAACACATGTGGAAATGTTAAACGTAACCAAATTGGCATGGAAATATAATTATTAGCACGATTTTTGTGCGAATTCAACATTTATAAATTATTTAAACTCATGAAAGACTCATAAACAGAGTTTTTATGGGGAAACTGTATACCTGAACATAATAGCACAAATGAATATGATGTTTTATAGTTTTTTACAAGTATTGCCTTGAGAATCTCAAAATTGCCAAAGAATGATCAGCTAATGCAGAGTATATTTTGACATAAAATAAATAGAGAATCTGCTTTCTTTAAATTCAGGAAGCTATCAGTAATAATTGTGTTTACAAATTGCTGCTTTAATGAAAAGCTTGCTGCTCTTTTCATATTTTAGATATTGAAGCCTTTAACACACACAAACTTTATTTCCCCAGCATTTATGAGGAAAATAATTTCAGTTCCCAAATGTGTATCTGTTATATCCTATTTTTCATTGTTTTCTGTTCAAAAACATGCACGTGTCTACAAATAATAGTGGTTGACATGAGCTGGGATTACTATGCTTCAAGTTAACTAAATCTATGAAATATTTTAAATCTAAAAATAATCTGGCGATCATAAGCAGACGTTATGTGCCTTAAGTTAATAGTGCCAATTGCTTGAGAGCATTGGCTACCAATTGTACTAATTTGCTGCACATTTGGCATTAATAATAATCCCGTTTACATTTAACCATTGGTCCAGATGTCAATTACCTGGAGAGGATTTTGCTTATCTGGCTATTGTACTTTTTTTAAACTATCCAAACCTTCCGTTGTTGAAGTAAAGAAGATACCCTCTGAGAATCTCAAAGAAACATAATCACAGTGTCTCGTGACTATGTCTTATTTTATCATTGTTACCAATACAAACATAATCTTAGTGAAAGCACCACGCATTTTGTAAGCTAGAGAAACCTTCTTGTTTGCAATAAAAGAATGGCATGTGGTTTGAGTTATGTTGAACGAGTAACACTTACTCTCTTCATGGCATTACATTGACTGATACGCTCCTGTTGAGAGTATAACACTCCATTGACAAGATGAATAACGTCCACTTCATACCAAGAAAGATAAAAGCCATGTTACAATGTTAAATTTCAGTTACATTTTCATTGTCTGGCTAAATGATTATGGGGTTCCTTAAAATAAATGCTGCTGATGAAGTTCATCCACCAAGAATGCCTGGTAAGTCATTATTTCCCCTCATTACATTGACAATTATTTAAAATGAATGAGTTCTAATTGGTGTTATGATCCGAAAACCAATGTCTATGTTCTGCTGGTATGTGTGCAACTATGCACAGGATAATCCTATTTGCAGTTGTGCTATAAAATATTTATATCATCGGGGGATGGAGGAAAGAAGAACTCAGAATTGCATATTGACAGGGGGATGTATTGAAAAAAGTCTGTCTGAAGTATGGAGTTGAACCGCAGTTTGCACAATGAATTGTTTTATTATTGTACAGATTAACATTATTCTTTATTCTGGATCATCATCCAGAGATGCTGCCTGTCCCACTGAGTTAGTCCAGCATTTTGTGTCTAGAACAATCTCCGCATTCTCCTGAGATGCTGCCTGACCCACTTAGCAACTCCAGCACCCTGTGTCTTCCAAGTGTGGCTGTTTACGTACTTCAGCAAATACAAAGTGTATTCCCGCAACTTGTAAACTGAAAGCCTTTGAGCTTCAGTTGAAGGCACTTCAGTTGCTTTGAATGTCTCTCAGCCCAGAGAGCTCGCTGTAAACCACTATCATGGTAGATGAAGGGCCTGGATGAGGACATTAGTGGCTGGATACTGTGGGTGTAGGCATGCTGTTAGTCTGAGAGATGGTAGACTTTTTAAAGTCATAGCGCATCTCTGCAAAGTTCATAAAACTTGAGCAAGCACCTTCAATCTCTAACCTGTACCCTGTTCAAAGTGGAACTCAGTTCAACCATGGAGATCATGGCAGCATTTGTACAAGTTAAAAACTCTGCTCTTACGTAATTTATCATTTTTGTTAGTGTTGATGCTTTCTTATTATTTATAACATTGATAAATCCAGACTTGCATAACATCATTATTTTCATTTTACTATTAGTGTTTATAAGACTTGCATTTAATGAATCAATTATTTGAATTAGCATGGCAGATTTCAGGATGTTGAAAATATAAATATATATTGAACAATGGTGAAAGAACCCTTTTTTTTAAACATCATCATTCCCTTGAGGAGTCTTGTGATGCACTTTAAGGCATAATGTTGATATGGACGAATAGATTAATTAGTTTATTGGTGAAGTATTCATATACAAGGAATTTGACACATAAAATTAGGAATGACACATAAAACATTAAACAATAATAATAAAACATTATTGATTAAACATGTGAATTAAATAAAATACCGGAGCAAAAGGAGGCTACAGATTTTTGGTTATTGAGCAGAGCTACTATTCATGCAAAAAAGCTGTTTTTATTTCTGGCTGTGGCAGCTTTGACAGTCCGGAGTTGCCTTCCAGAGTGAAGTGATTCAAAGAGTTTGTGCCCAGGGTGAGAGTGGTCAGAGATGATCTTACCTGCTCGCTTACTGGCCCTTGCAGTATATGTTCTTCAATGGAGGGAAGGCTGCAGCCAATAACCTCTCCAGCCAATAACCAGCCATTGTCCTCTCTGCTGATCGGACAATTTGCTGCAGCCTCCGGATGTTGTTCTTGGTAGCTGAGCCAAACCAGACCATGATGGAGAAGGTGAGGACATACTCTACGATGGACGTATAGAATTGGACCATCATTGCCTGTGGCAGGTTGTGCTTCCTCAGCTGCCGCAGGAAGTACATCCTCTGTTGTGCCTTTTTGACTGTGGAGTCGATGGTAGCCCCGCACTTAAGGTCCTTGGAAATGATGGTTCCTGGGAACTTTAAAAAATACACAGATGTGACTGTGGTGTTGATGGTGAATGGGGTGAGAGGAGGGGAAGCTCTCCTAAAGTCTACAATCAATTCCACTGTCTTAAGAGCATTGAACTCCAGGTTGTTGAGATGGCACCAGGATGTAGGCAGATTCCTCCCCATCCTGGATTAGTCCAATCAGGGTTGTGTCGTCCACAAACTTGAGAACCTTGACAGAGGAGTCAATGGAGGTGCAGAGGAGTCAGTGGAGGTGCAGTCATTGGTGTAGAGAGAGTAGAGGAGAGGGAAGAGAACGCAGTCTTGTGGTGCTCCTACGCTGAGGGTTTGCAGGTCCGTGATGTGCTTTCCCATCCTCAAATGCTGCTTCCCGTCTGTCAGGATCTCTGTGGACAGGGAGGGAGGTAACAAGTTAAAATGAGCAGGAAGGAACTGCAGATGCTGGTTTAAACCAAAGATGGGCACAAAATGCTGGAGTAACTAAGCGGAACAGGCGGCATCTCTGGAAAGAAAGAATGGATGGTGTTTCAGGTCGAGTCCCTTCTTCAGACTCCAATCTGAAGAAGGGTCTCGATGCGAAACATCACTGATTCCTTCTCTCCAAAGTTAAAATGAGTAAATTATTTACTTATCTCAGTTACCCGCAACGTTCAGCTCTTTCCAATGTTAATTTTCCGCACTTGGTAGGTATCCAGTGGGATTTGCATAGCTTTATGCAAAATGGGTTCTTATTACCTCGAAGATAGACAGAAAAACTGGAGAAACTCAGCGGGGCAGGCAGCATCTCTGGAGAGAAGGAATGGGTGACGTTTCGGGTCGAGACCCTTCTTCAGACTGAAAGTCACGGGAAAGGGAAACGAGCGATATAGACAATGATGTAGAGAGATATAGAACAATGAATGCAAGATATGCAAAAAAGGTATGATGATAAAGGAAACAGGCCATTGCTAGCTGTTTGTTGGTTGAAAACGAGAAGCTGGTGCGACTTGGGTGGGGGAGGGATGGAGAGAGAGTTGGATTCCAGGTTTTGAGCAGAGAATTTGTCAACTTTCCTGCCATGCAGAACCAGATTTGAAGGTTTGTGTAGGAAGGAAATGCAAATGGTGGTTTAAACTGAAGACAGACACAAAAAGCTGGAGTAACTCAGCAGAACAAATTGCATCTCTGGAGCAAAGGAATAGGTGATGTTTCAGGTCAGAAGAAGGGTCTTAATCCGAAACATCACCTATACCTTATCTCCAGAGATGCTGTCTGACCTGTTGAGTTACTCCAGCTTTTTAAGTCTATCTTCAAATCTGAAGGTAGTCAGACAACAGAAAAGTTTCTTATATCAAGCTTGAAGCTTTATTTACAGGGCTAGCTCCATTCCCCACAGACCATCTCCTTCTCTCACACACAAAATAAAAGCCCTCCCAGAAACCGCTTTCCCTTCAGGCGTTCACTCTTTTCTTCTGCTCATTGTCATTCTGCCGTGCTGGAAACAGGGGCATTTCAAAGCTGCCTGGCAATGTGCATCAGCAAACTCAGCAGCTTGTTTATGTTGGAAGCTTATCAAGTTGGTGATCCTACAGCAGAGTTCTGGTGAAATCCCATTGATCCCATGAAACATTAACTCTGTTTTGCTCAAAAGAGACTTAAAATGCTGGAGTAACTCAGCGGGTCAGACAGCATCTCTGGAGAAAAGGAATAGGTGACATTTCGTGTCGAGACCCTTCTTCGGCCAGAGTCAGGGGAGAGGGAAACTAAATGCATGAAAAGGTACAAAGGACAAATGAATGAAAGTATAAAAAGAATAAAACAAAGCCAGCAACAATGATCAAAGAAAGGTGGAGCCCACAGTAGTCCATTATTGGCTGGGGAAAAGTTAATAACGAATGTATACAAACAGTGAAACTAAGTAAGACGACAGGGAAACTAGTAATTTTACTCTGCACGGATATCAGCTGACATTCTGCATGTATCAGCTGACATTCTGCATGTTTTCAGAACATTTAACGTTTTATTTCAGATTTGCTGTATTTGGAGCATTTTTGATGTTTTGTGCATTGACAAAAAAAAATGGTGACAAGGAATTTCAGAATAGAGCAACATTAAATTTCATGGGACACAAGGAACTGCAGATGCTGGAATCCTGAGTAAAACACAAAGTGCTGGAATAACTCAGCGGGTCAGGCTTGCACTAAACGTTATTTCCTTATTCCCTTTATCATTTATCTGTAAACTGTGGATGATTCAATTGTAATCATGTACAGTCTTTCTGCTGACTGGTTAGCATGCAACAAAAGCTCTTCACTGTACCTGGGTACACATGACAATAAACATTGCAAAGAGCTTAACATGGTGGGTATTTGAGAAAAGTAAATCAATTGCTCATTTTAACTTGTTACCTTCCTGCCTGTCCACAGAGATCATATCAGCATTAGGCCTCAGAAGGTGATGATGATTTAAAAAATAAAATTAGGTTTCTTTCACTTTTTTCCTTCAACATCCTGAAATCCACCATGCAAATTCAATGTTCATACAGTACCATTGGGTTGTAAGCTACCCAAGCGGAATACGAGTTGTTGGTCCTCCAGTTTGAGTGTGATTTCACTCCGGCTATAACTGGACTACACTTCCTCCCACCCTGTCTCTTGCAAAGATGCAACCCTCTACTCACAATTCCTCCCCCTCCACTGTAATTTCTCTCAAGATGAGGCCTTCCATACGAGGACATTGAGGATGTCCTCCTCCTTAAGTCATCGAGGTTTTCCATGTCTGTCATAGATGGATTCCTCACCAACGTCTCTTCTGTGTCACCTAGCTCTGCCTTCACTCTCTATCAGCCAGATTCAACATGGATAAATTTCCTCTGATACTCGCCTTTCACCCCACCTACCTCTGCATCCAACATCATCCTCCGACATTTCTGTCAACTCCAAAGTGATCCAACCACAAGTCACATCTTCCCATCTCCACTCTTTCCGCTTTCCGCAGGAGCTGCTCCCTCTGCAACTACTTGGTTCACTTATCCCTTCAAACCAAAACGACCCCTCCCAAGGTACTTTTCCTAGCAACCGCATGATGTAACACCTGACCTTATAACTTCTCCTTCGACTCCATCCAAGAACCCCAGCAGTCCTTCCAGGTGAGACAGAGGTCCACATGCACCACCTTTAACCTCATCCACTGCATGCGTTGTTCCTTCCTACACAGTATGAACATTGAGTTCTCCAATATATATATTAATCCAACCCCCACCCCTTTGCTTTTCCATGGTGAGCCTTCCACACCTTCTCACAAAATCCTGCCCCAGTCACCTTGCTCCTTTCCCCTCTTTCATACACATCCCCCACCTGAGTCTCTCTTTTTCCTTCCCCTCCCAATTTCCATTCACCTCCCAAACACTGCCCCTGATCACTCCCTTCCGCCGAACCATGGATAATCTTGCAATGGTTTCTAATCCCCCCCCCCCCCCCCCCGAAACAAAATCATTTTCCGCTCCCCCTGCAGTCAATCAGTCTGAATAACGGTCCCAACCCGAAATTTCACCTATCCAAGTCAAGTCAAGTTTATTCGTCGCATACGAGATGTGCAGTGAAATGAAAAAGTGGCAATGCTTGCGGATTGTGCAAAAAAACTACAAACAGAATGGAACAGAATCACATATTCACATATTACATATTTGTGGGGGGAAAAAAAGGTAAAAACAGTAATCCATTTTCACCTAACCCACTGAGTTACTCCAGGATTTTGTGTCAAATGTTTGGCGGGGGGAAAAAGCCTGACAAGTGATAGATGTATACAGGGGGGAGGATGAGGCTTTGATAGGCAGATAGGTGGAGAAGGTGACAAAGACTAGAGAAGAAAAGGAGACAAAAGAGTGTCAGATAAGGAGAAGAGTGAACTGTAATGCCAGAGGGAGGGATATATTGTGGGTGGAAGGGAGAAGCAGGAGGGAAATTGGGAGGGGAAGGAAAAAGAGAGACTCAGATGGGGGATGTGTATGAAAGAGGGGAAAGGAGCAAGGTGACTGGGGCAGGATAGTGGGAGAAATGGGTGCCCAACCGTGTGGAAGGGTCACCACAGAAAAGCGAAGGGGTGGGGGTTGGATTAATATATATTGGTGAACTCAATGTTCATACTGTGTAGGAAGGAACTGCAGATGCTGGATTAAACTGAAGATAAACACAAAATGAGTAACTCAGCAGGACAGGCAGCATCTCTAGTGAGAAGGAATGGGTGACGTTTCGAATCGAGACCCTTCTTCAGACTGAAAGTCACGGGAAAGGGAAACATGAAATATAGACGATGATGTAGAGAGATATAGAACAAATTAATGAATGATATGCAAAAAATGTAACAATGATAAAGGAAACAGGCTGTTTGCTAGTTGAGAATGAAAAGCTTTCAGTCTGAAGAAGGGAGATGACCCAAAACGTCACCCATTCCTTCTCTCCAGAGATCCTGCCTGTCTTGTGAGTAACTGCAGCATTTTGTGACTATAAATGTTCATACTGTTGGGTTAAAGTTTACAATTTGCCACCATGAAGGGTAAATATGGACCATTGAGGAGATTTGAATGAAAGAAAATGGATATGGCCATAGGGGCAGGGGAAGCGTGCAGAAACAATCCAGCACATGGTCATGGTGAGAGTTACAGGGAGCATTAATGTTTTGAAGTTTGTTTCTTTTCTTGCCACAAGCAACGTCCCAGAGGATTGGAGAGTGGCCAATGTTGTTCCTTTGTTTAAGAGAGGAAGTAGAGAGAATCCAGGGAATTATAGAACAGTGAGCCTCACATCAGTGGTAGAGAAACAATTGGAGAGAATTCTTTGAGATAGGATTTACTCCCATTTGGGGGAGAATAGGTTAATCATGGAATGTCCGTCATGATTTGGCATGCTGCAGCTCGTGTCTCAGGTTGAGTTTTTTAAGTAGGTAACAAAGGAGAATGATGAAGGTAGGGTGGTGGATATTGCATTCATGGATTTTAGTAAGGCTTTGGATTGGTCATGGGGAGAAATTCAGAAGATTAAGATGTACAGAATTCATGTCATATGGATTCTGAACTGGCTTAGTCATAGAAGTCAGAGCACATTTTTTCAGTCACTTAAAATGTCATAATTGCTCTCAACATTTCCAAGATGTCTGAGCTTCTCTGATCAATGAAAGAAAGCAAAGAATAATGGACACACTGTATGACAGAGCATGAAAAGAAGGCAGCTGAAATGGAAATAACATGAAACTAGAAGATAAATTAAAGAATGTGAGGTGTTGCATTGTGGTACATGTTCTAACATGTGGTAGTACAGTTAATGGTAGGACTCTGGGGACTGTTGTGGAGCAGAGGGATCTAGGAGTGTGGGTGCATGGTTCCTTGAAGATGGAGTCGCAGATAGATAGGGTGGTCCAAAAGGCATTTGGCACATTGACCTTCATCAGCCAAAGTATTTAGAATAGAAGTTGGGAGGTCATGTTGTGTTTGTATAAGACGTTGGTGTGGCCGCATTTAGAATATTGTTTTCAGTTCTGGGCATCATGTTGTAGAAAAGATGTTGTCAAGCTGGAAAGGGTACAGAGAAGATTTAGAAGAATGTTGCCAGGGCTAGAGGGTCTGAGCTATAGGGAGAGGTTGAGTAGGCTGGGACTCTATTCCTTGGAGCGCAGGAGGATGAGGGGTGATCTTATTGAGGTGTATAAAATCATGAGAGGAATAGATCGGGTAGATGCACAGAGTCTCTTACCCAGAGTAGGTGAATCGAGGACCAGAGGACATAGTTTTAAGGTGAAGGGGAAAAGATTTAATAGGAATCTGAGGGGTAACTTTTTCACACAAAGGGTGGTGGGTATATGGAGCAAACCAGAGGAGGCAGTGGAGGTTGGAACTATTCCAACATTTAAGAAATAATCAGACAGGTACATGAATAGGACAGGTTTGGAGGGATATGGACCAAACACGGGCAGATGGGACTAGTGTAGCTGGGATATATTGGCCAGCGTGGGCAAGTTGGGCTGAAGGGCCTGTTTCCACACTGCATGACTCCATGACTCTCTGTTTTTTCACAGTGGGTCTCCTTGTCTTCTTGGTCTGTATTCAAGCATTTCATAGACTTGATCCTCTGTTCATGATGAGAGTTAATTGGCATAACCAAAGTAGTAGAAACATGCGTGGCACGATGGCGCAGTGGTAGAGTTGCTGCTGTACAGCGCTAGAGACCCAGGTTTGATCCTAACTACAGGTGCTGTCTGTACGGAGTTTGTACGTTCTCCCTGTGATTGCGCAGGTTATCCCCAAGTGCTCTGGTTTCCTCCCACACTCCAAAGACGTACAGGCCTGTTGGTTAATTGGCTTTGGTAAAGATTGTTAATTGTCCCTAGCGTGTAGGATGGTGCTCATTGGTCGGCATGGACAGTGAGCCGAAGGGCCTGTTTCTGTGCTGTATTTCTAAATCAAACTAAACTGAAAATGTAGGAAGGAGCTGCAGATGTTGGTTTACATCCAGCATTTTGCATCCAGCATTTTGTGTCTAAACTAAACGGAAGGCATTTTGCTGCAATATCCACAGGTGTACAGTATGTCATAACTGGAAACAAAATGCCTCCCACGTTGTTAACATGGAAACAGGTGAAATTCAAGGGGGGTGATTCCTTGAAGCTTAATTTTTAATATCCATTCCAGACACATGTTGACAATATCTCAATTATGCAATTACAGGTTCTATGGATATTATAAAAACTTACATTGTATACAACATGAAAATCTTGCTTCACTTGTGCCCAGCATGCTATTCTGGAGGCAGAATATATGATGCAAGAGTCCTAGAAACTGATTGTCTTGGGGTCTATCTCACACACAAAGATTGGTGGGTGTATGGAACCAGAGGAGCTGCCAGAGGAGGTAGTTGAGGCAGAGACTATCCCAACGTTTAAGAAACAGTTAGACGGGTGCATGGTTAGGACAGGTTTGAAGGGATATGGACCAAACGCAGACAGGTGGGACCAATGTAGCTGGGATATGTTGTCCGTGGTGGGCAAGTTTCTGCTGAAGGGCCTGTTTCCACGCTGTAACACTCTATGACTCTATGACTATCAAAATAATTGGACTGACCTACTGGCATAGCACGTACAATGTGAGGCTGGTTGCCTGTTGGGAAATGTTAATTTTGAACTATTTTACTATTTAGAAGTTGCTCTCCATGTCCGAAGAGAGGTCTGGTGTGGAGGGAAGGATTGTACAGTAAATCCTCATTATAACGGACCATGGGGGAGGGGTAACAGTGTCTGCTATTGCTGGTTGTCTGATGTAACCAAGTAAGGTATTATCATTGTATAAGTAGTAGAAACAAACATCTACAGTTGCTGGTTAATTCGCAAAAGGATACAAAGTGCTGAAGTAACTCAGCAAGTCAGGCAGTATCTCTGGAGAACATGGATGGGACGTTTCAGCTAGAGAGCCTTCTTTAAACTCTCGGTCTGGAACTAGACCTGGAATCCAGGTGAGTTGACGAGTCCGGCCTGCTGGCAGCTGGGGGTGAGGCGAGGATCAGCGTAGTCAATGGCCGCGGCCCTGTGTGAGGGGCCCGGACAGCAGGTAAGGGTTGGCGGTAGTGGTGGCAGGCGTGGTTTGGAAGCGGCTGAGGAAGCTGTGTGGACCAGCCGTGGCAGCAGTAGGTCTGGCCTGGAAGTGGCCGGGGAGGTGGATGCGTGATGGGGGCAGCACGAGCCACCATTAGTAGGTACGTCCATTATAACTGAAATACGTTGCAAAGAGGTCTGTTGACATATGGGGTTTTATATAGCTGAGGGAAAACACCAGCTCCTCTACGCAAGTGGGTGCTCATTTCCATGAAATTAAAATGCTGCTTAGGAATTGATAGATGTTGCTGAAGAAATGGGCATGGATTAGACAATAGGTGCAGGAGTAGGCCATTTGGCCCTTCGAGCCAGCATCGCCATTCAATGTGATCATGGCTGATCATCCCCAATCAGTACCCCGTTCCTGCCTTCTCCCCATATCCCAGGGCTCTCGCTTAACCTTTTTTTCCCTGTTGCCAGCCAGGCAACCTAGGCAGCTTTTTAGGTTGCCAAATTACAGTTTAGGTGGTCATTTAAGACATCTTGCAAGACACGTGTGATAATGTGCTCGGACGAAGTGCGTAGTTACCAGTCAGAATTATGGTCAATGAAGCATTCACGTATTATTTCTGCTTCAAATAAAGTCACAAACTAAACATATTCACCAATCAAGACATGGTATATACCACAATGACATGCAGCAAAACTATAATACAGTATCTCAACTCCTTTTACACGTTGCAATGAATGCAATTTCTATTATTTCTTTCCACTTCCAAACAAAATTCTGGTTGGATTAATCAGCCTGTGATCAACCTCAGTGAGACCAAGTGCAGGCTTGGCGAACGCTTCGCACAACACCTACACTCAGTTTGCAATAAACAACCTGATCTCCCGGTGGCTAAGCACTTCAACTCCCCCTCCCATTCCGAATCCGACCTTTCTGTCCTGGGCCTCCTCCATGGCCAGAGTGAGGCCCACCGCAAATTGGAGGAGCAGCACCTCTGCATTCCGCAGAGACCGCTCCTTCCGTAACTCCCTGGTCATTTTGTCCCTTCCCACCCGAACCACCCCCTCTCCTGGCACTTTCCCTTGCAACCTCAGGAAATGCTTCACTTGTTGCTTTACCTCCCCCCTTGACTCCATTCAAGGACCCAAGCCGTCTTTCCAGGTGCGGCAGAGGTTCACCTGCACCTCCTCCAACCTCATCTATTGCATCTGCTGCTCTAGGTGTCAGCTGCTCTACATCGGTGAGACCAAGCGTAGGCTTAGCGATCGCTTCGCCAAACACCTCCGCTTGGTTTGCAATATTTTTATTTCAAAATAGACTTTATTCAAGTAATAAATATTTACAATACATCAACCGTGCGAAAAATCCATCCGACATTTTCGGAGGCTATACAAATTCTTCCATGCAGTCTATATACATTTTTCAAATTTTACTAATTAATCCCCCACCCGTGCCACTCATGTGGCCCCCCGGCATGGGATACCTTCCCTTATTTTGAGGGGCGTCTCCACCATACAGTGCCCCCATGTCCAGCAGCGGAAGGACCTTAGACTGTGGCCCTCCCCCACCGAGCCTTGGCGTTGGCTGCACCGAGCTTCAGTGCGTCCCTTAGTACGTACTCCTGCAGTCTGCAGTGGGCCAGTCGGCAACATTCCCCGACGGACATCTCGCTCTGCTGGGTGGTGAACAAAGCTCGGGCAGACCAGAGAGCGTCTTTCACCGAGTTGATAACCTTCCAGCAGCACTTGATGTCAGTCTCTGAATGTGTCCCTGGGAACAGTCCGTAAATCACAGAGTCCTCTGTGACAGAGCTGTTTGGAATAAAGCGTACCAGGGACCCTTGCATTTTTCTCCAGACTCTTTGGGCAAATCCACACTCTGCAAAGAGGTGGGCGACCGTCTCCACTCCATAGCAGCCGTCCCGAGGGCAGCGTGCGCTGGTAGTGAGGTTCCGATGGTGCAGGAAGGATCTGACTGGGAGGGCTCCCCTCACCGCCAGCCAAGCCAGGTCTTGGTGCTTGTTGGTGAGTTCTGGCGATGAGGCATTTTGCCAGACAAGCTGGGCAGTCTGCTCAGGGAACCACGCCACCGGGTCCATCGAGTCCTTTCCCTGCAGTACCTGCAGGACATTCTGTGCTGACCACTGCCCAATGGACATGTGGTCAAAGGTGTTGGTCCGGAAGAACCTTTCCACAGACGACAGATGGGGCGGCAGTGACCAGCTGACTGGCACATTGCGTGGCATCTGCGCCAGGCCCATCCTTCGCAACACCGGGGACAGGTAGAACCTCAGCAGGTAGTGACACTTGGTGCCCACGTGCCTTGGCTCTACACTCCGCCTGATGCAGCCACACACGAAGGTGGCCATCAGGATGAGGGCGACGTTGGGCACGCTTTTACCCCCGTTGTCTGCCGACTTGTACATTGTGGCCCGTCGCACCCGGTCCATCCTCGACCCCCAGATGAACTGGAAGACGGCCCGGGTGATCCCTGTGGCGTAGGAAGGAGGGACAGGCCACACCTGTGCCAAGTACAGCAGGCCCGAGAGCACCTCACACCTGATGACCAAATTCTTTCCCGTTATGGAGAGGGAGCGTTGCCTCCACAGCTCCAGCTTCTTCCCCACCCTGGCTATCCGCTCCAGCCAGTTCTTGTTACACGCCTCAGCCCCCCCGAACCAGATCCCCAGCACCTTCAAGAAGTCAGGCTTGATGGTGAAGGGGACGGAAGATCTGTCGGGCCAGTTGCCAAAGAGCATGGCCTCGCTCTTCCTGCGGTTCACCCTGGCTCCCGTGGCCGACTCAAACTGGTCGCAGATACTAATCAATCTGCGGACCGACCCTGGATCCGAGCAGAAGACAGCGACATCGTCCATGTACAGGGAGGTCTTTACTTGAATGCCCCCACTGCCGGGCAGTGTCACTCCTCTAATGCTCGCATCCTTCCTGATGGATTCGGCAAAAGGTTCAATACAGCAGACAAACAAGAGAGGAGAGAGAGGGCAACCCTGCCTGACTCCAGACCTTACAGGGAAACTGTCTGATTCCCACCCATTTATGTGGACTGCACTACGGATGTCGGTGTAGAGCAGATTGATCCAATTCCTGATTCCCTCCCCAAAACCCATTTTGGAGAGCACGTCCCTCATGTACGTGTGCGAAATCCTGTCAAAGGCCTTCTCCTGGTCCAAGCTGACTAGGCAGGCATCCACCCGTCTGTCCTGCACGTAGGCGATGGTATCTCTCAGCAGCACTAGGCTGTCTGAGATTTTCCTGCCAGGTACAGCACAAGTTTGGTCCGGGTGGATCACCTGTCCCAGAGCAGACTTGACCCGGTTGGCGATGGCCTTAGACAGGATCTTGTAGTCTACATTCAAGAGCGTTATGGGTCTCCAATTCCTTATGTCCTTCATCTCCCCCTTCTGCTTGTAGATTAGGGTGATGTTGCCCTTCCTCATGGAGTCTGACATGCTACCAGCTAGAAGCATGTTGTTGTACACTTCTAGCAGGTCCGGGCCCATCCAGTCCCACAGAGCCGAATACAACTCGGCCGGTAAGCCATCGCTTCCGGGAGTTTTACCCGAGTCAAAGGAACGGATGGAGCCAGTCAGCTCCTCTAGGGTCAGTGGTTGGTCCAGACTCTCCCGCTTGCTGTCCTCCAAGACCTCCGTGATCGAGGACAGGAAGTTCTGGGAGGAGGTGCTGTCTATGGCCTTTTGGTCATACAAATCTGTGTAAAAGGATTTGCAGATCCTCAGCATGTCTGTGTGTGAGGATGCTACCGAGCCGTCCTCCTCCCTAAGGCTGTTCATCACAGAGCTCCCCCTGTGAACCTTATGGAAGAAGAAACGTGAGCACGTCTCATCCTGCTCCACATGGCGGACCCTGGATCGGAAGATGATCTTGGAGGATTCAGAGGTAAAGAGCCGAGCTTGCCGGTCCTTCACGTCTCTAAGTTCCTCCTTCACATCCACCCCTCTCGACTGCAGAAGGAGCAGTTGTTGCAAATCTGTCTGGAGTTGGCACAATTCCCTCTGACTCTGTCTTGCTCTCTGAACCCCTTTACTTATGAAGAACCTCTTAATGTTCTCCTTGGTTGCTTCCCACCAGAGTGTGGGGGAGTCAAAGAGGGGCTTCACCGTTCTCCAACATGCGTAGTCCCTCTTTAGCTCCTCGATGTTCTCTGGGGTCAACAGCTTCATGTTTAGCTTCCACGTCCCTCTGCCTGCCTTCCGGCCCTCCTGTAGGTGACAGGAAGCCTGAAGGAGGCAGTGGTCGGAGAAGAACACCGGCGTGAGGTCAGTGTGTCTCACCGTGACGGCCTTCGTCGTGAAGACAAAGTCTATCCGAGATCGGGCTAAACCGTCCGATCTCGACCAGGTGAACCGTGGCTGGGACCCGCCTGCAGGGTCGCTGAAGGCATCGCGCAGCTTTGCATCTTTTACCATATCCCTCAGGAACTTGGACGTGCTGTCCAGTCTGCTGTCGGCACTGCCGGATCGTCCAGCCGCATCAATGATGCAGTTGAAGTCACCGGCCAGAACGAGCTGCCGGGACGTGGCCAGCAGCACTGGGAGCTGCTGGAGAACGGCCAGCCTCTCGCTCTGCGTGGGTGAGGCATACACATTAATCAGCCGGAGCGGAGAGCCACGGTACATAACATCCACCACAAGGAGCCTCCCCCCAACCACCTCCCTAACCTCATTGATGGCGAAGTTCCCTCCCCGCAGCAAAATCCCCAGGCCGGAAGCACGACAGTCATTGCCCCCCGACCACACCGACAGTCCGTGGGGCCACCATCGCGACCACCTCCGATAGCAGCGGAGGTGTGGCAGCCCGCACTCCTGAAGAAAAGTCACATCTGCCTTGACCTTGGCCAGGTACTGTAAGGCGTTCACACATCGCGCAGTGCTCTTTATACTGCGCACGTTTAAAGATGCCAGTTTGAGCTCCATTGTCTTTAGAGTCACTGACCGTTTTCGTGTCCCCTCATTCCCACCGTTTCGGTGAATTGCCTCAGCTTTCCTGGGCTCAGGAATCCAGTGATGAGGTGGGTTTCTGGTGGCGCAACTAGTGGTGTCGTTGAGGGGGGCCTTCTCGTTCCACCCCCTTTCGGGCACACGGCTTCCTCCGTCTCCTGTAGCTGGGTCACGGTGGCTGGTTCACTGCTCCCGGTCGCCCGGAGCTGGGGCCCAACGGCCTTTGTGCTGCTCCCGGTCACCCGGAGCTGGGGCCCATTGGCCGCTGCAATGCTCCCGGTCGCCCGGAGCTGGGGCCCATCGGCCGTTGCGCTGCTCCCGGTTGCCCGGAGCTGGGGCCCATTTGCTGCTGTGATGATGATCCCTGTCTCCAGGGGCTGGAGCCCCTCGACCGTTGCACTGCTCCCGATGTCCTGGGCCTGGGGCCCCTCGACCGCTGCACTGCTCCTGGTGTCCTGGGGTTGGGGCCCTTCCGCCGCTTCTCTGTTCTCGGTCTCCTGGGGCCGGGTCGTGATCGTCGTGGCCTCTCTCTTCTCTTCCCCCCGTTTTCCTCCTCTGTCTCCCTCGCTGGGACTTCCCGGTCGCCTCATCCTCCGACGAAGAGGAGAGATTGCTGCCTTCTGTAATAGAAAGGCATCTTTTTATTTGCTTGCTTTTAGACTTACCAGTCCTTTGCGGCCTCGGCTCCTTGGGCTGAACCCTCGGCTTCTTATACGACACTGTTGTCCAATTCTCCTTTTGTTCCTCCTCCTCCATCGATTCTCCCTCCTGGGCGAGATGCTGGGCGTCTCCTTCTGGCACTTGGGGCTTCAAGGTGGTTGGGCTGTCCTCATCGGCGTTTCCTTTCTCTGCTGGGGTCTTGGTAGTGGTGGGGGGTGCTTCGCCCACCTTGGGGGTGCTGGCAGCAGCCCCTCTTGTCGCCTGTGCATAAGTGCAGGCTCTTTTAGGGCAAGCCCTGTAAAGGTGACCTGCCTCCCCGCACAGGTTGCAGTTCTTACTGGCCTGACAGTCCTTTGTCTCGTGGCCCTCCATCTTGCAGTTTTTGCAGACAACTGCAGTGCATTGGGCCATCACATGCCCAGGCTTGTTGCATTTCCTGCACAGCCTGGGTTGCCCTACGTAGCTGAGGTAGCCTCGGTTCCCTCCGATGGCGAAAACCGAGGGGGGGTGGACAATTTCTCCGTCCTTGTCCACCCTCAGCTTGACCTTGATTTGCCTCTTGCTCGTCCAGATTCCATGCAAGTCCTTCACGTCCACACAGTTCCCTGTTCCCTCAACGTAGCGAGCAAGGAATGTGAGGACATCGACTACCGGCACATGTGGGTTGAACATATGCACGGTGATCAACCTTTCCTTCTGGGTGGGGAGGGTGAAAAGCGGCTGCACTTTGAGCAGCGACAGCGGAGCTTCATTCCCCCTCTCCCGAAAATCCTCCATCACCTTCTGCCATCCCGTCGGATACTTGAAGGTAACGTCAAAATATCCGTTACCCGGGAAATCCTGGAGGCAGTAGATCTCCTTCGCCTCAAATTTGAGGGCCCCTAGCAAGACCTTCTTGACGAACAGGTCTCTTGAAAAGAGGGTACCCTCGCTGATGTCCTTCACGCTTATTCTCAGGGTATTGCGAATACCCTGTACTCCTGCTGACATAGTGGCTAAAGGTGTTAGGTTGGTTACCCAACCAGCATGCATCCACCTCTAAGCCTGCAGCCACAACTCCTCGTCTCCAAGTCCGCTCCGCGATCCACGGCCCTTGTCCCCAAGGGACCGCCAGAACCGTTCTAATAAGAACAGATAGTCTCTTTCACTTCTTCAACTTCGTCCTGGGAGCGCAGCCTTTTTGATCACGGTTTCTCCCCTGCCAGGTAAGTATCTGGCTTGCAATAACCAACCTGATCTCCCGGTGGCTCAGCACGTCAACTCCCCCTCCCATTCTGCATCCGACCTTTCTGTCTTGGGCCTCCTTCATGGCCAGAGTGAGTCCCACCATAAATTGGAGGAGCAGCTCCTCATATTTTGCTTGGGCAGTTTACACCCCAGCGGTATGAAAATTGACCTCCAATTTCAGGTAGTCCCTGCTTTCTCCTCCGCTTCCCAGCTCTCCCTCAGCCCACTGTCCCCGCCTCTTCCTTTCTTCTTCCCACCCCCTGCATCCTCACATCAGTTTGAAGAAGGGTCTCGACCCAAGACGTCACCTATTTCCTTCGCTCCATAGATGCTGCCTCACCTGCTGAGTTTCTCCGGCATTTTTGTCTCCCCATTCACACAAGTCCTGTTATCCCACTTTCCTCACCCACTCCCTACACGTTAAGGGCAATTTTACAGACAAGTTAACCTAAAAAGCCAATGTATCTTTGGGATGTGGGAGGAAACCTACATGCTTGCAGGGAGAATGTGCAAATTCAGCACACAGTGCCCGAGGACAGGATCAAACGCAGATCCCTGGCGTGTGAGGCAGCAAGTCCACCAGCTGTGCCACTATATTTTATCTTCCTCACATTTATCTGCATTAAACTTCATCTGCCATGCATCTGCCCACTCCCCAACCTGTCCAAGTCACCCTGCATTCTCATAGCATCCTCCTCACAGTTCACACTGCCATCCAGCTTTGTGTCATCTGCAAATTTGCTAATGTTACTTTGAATCCCTTGATCCAAATCATTGATGTATATTGTAGATAGCTGCGGTCACAGCACTGAGCCTTGCGGTACCCCACTAGTCACTGCCTGCCATTCTGAAAGGGACCCGTTAATCCCTACTTTTTGTTTCCTGTCTGCCAACCACTTCTTTATCCATGTCAGCACTCTACCCTCAATGCCATGTGCCATAATTTTGCCCACTACTCTCCTATGTGGGACCTTATCAAATGCTTTCTGAAAGTCCAGGTACACTACATCCACTGGCTCTCCCTTGTCCATTTTCCTAGTTACATCTTCAAAAAATTCCATAATATTAGCCAAGCATGATTTCCGCTTCGTAAATCCATGCTGACTCAGACCGATCCTGTTACTGCTATCCAAATGTTTGGCTATCTTGTCTTTTATAATTGACTCCAGCATCTTCCCCACCACCGATGTCAGGCTAACTGGTCTATAATTCCCTGTTTTCTCTCTCCCGCCTTTCTCAAAACGTGGGATAACATTAGCTACCCTCCAATCCACAGGAACTGATCCTGAGTCTATAGAACATTGTAAAATTATCACGAATGCATCCACGATTTCTAGAGCCGCTTCCTTAAGTACCCTGGGATGCAGACCATCAGGTCCTGGGGATTTATCAACCTTCAGTCCCATCAGTCTATCCAACACAATTTCCTGCCTAATGTGGATTTCCTTCAGTTCCTCCGTCACCCCAGATCCTCTGGCCACTACTATATCAGGAAGATTGTTTGTGTCCTCCTTAGTGAAGGCAGATCCAAAGTACCTGTTCAACTCATCTGCCATTTCCTTGTTCCCCATAATAACTTCACATTTTTCGGTCTTCAAGGGTCCAACTTTGGTCTTAACTAATTTTTTCCTCTTCACATACCTAAAGAAGCTTTTACTATCCTGCTTTATATTCTTGGCTAGCTTACCTTCGTACCTCATCTTTTCTCCCCGTATTGTCTTTTTAGTTATCTTCTGTTGTTCTTTAAACATTACCCAATTCTCTTGCATCCCGCTCATCTTTGCTACGTTGTACTTCTTCGCTTTAATTTTTATACTGTCCCTGATGTCCCTTGTCAGCCATGGTCATCCCTTTCTCCCCTTGGAATCTTTCTTCCTACTAGGAATGAACTGATCGTGCACCTTCTGTATTATTCATAGAATTACTTGCCATTTTTGTTCCACTGTCATCCATGCTAGTGTATCTTTCCAGTCAACTTTGCCAGCTCCTCCTTCATTGCCCCATCGTTCCCTTTATTCAACTGCAACACTGTCACCTCTGATCTACCATTCTCCCTCTCCAATTGTAAATTAAACCTGACCATGTTATGGTCACTGCCTCCTAATGGCTCATTAACCTTGTTCCTTTATCAAATCCAGTTCATTACATAACACTAAATCCAGAATTGCCTTCTCCCTGGTAGGCTCCAATACAAGCTGTTCTAAGAATCCATCACGCAGGCACTCTACAAAGTCCCTTTCTTGGGGTCCAGTACCAACCCGATTTTCCCAGTCTACCTGCATGTTGAAATCTCCCATAACAACCACAACATTACTTTTGCTACATGCCAATTTTAACTCCTGATTCAACTTGCGCCCTATGTCCACGCTACTGTTTGGGGGCCTGTTGATTATTCCCATTAGGGTCGTTTTACCCTTACAATTCCTTAGTTCTATCCATACTGACTCCACATCTCCTGTTTCAATGTCACCCCTTGCAAGGGACTGAATTTCATTCCTCACCAACTGGGCAACCCCACCCCCTCTGCCCACCTGCCTGTCTTTTCAATAGGAGGTATACCCTTGAATATTCAATTCCTAGCCCTGGCCCTCTTGCAGCCATATCTCAGTAATTCCCACAACATCATACTTGCCAGTTTCTAACTGAGTCTCAAGCTCATCCACTTTATTCCTTTTACTTCGATTCTGTATTAGAATTAAATGTATCGGAGAAGTATTTGACGGGCATTAACATAGTCAGGGGCATTGACACTTGTCTGGGATGCCAGAAAGTTTCCTTCATGAATTTAGCAATGGGACCAATGCTTGGACAGATTAAGCACAGATCTTCCCACTGTGAAATTGCTGTGATGTTTATTGCCTGATTAGTGGCCACAGAGCCTGACCTCAATGCTTCAAAATACGCAATGGATCAGCTTCATTACCATCTCTGCGACAGCATCAAAATGAGCCTCCAACGGACGGAAATTACCCAATTCTATTTCAAAAGATGTGCTCTGTACTGTTTACCAGTGATCACAGTACATCTCCAGAGAATCTACTGTAATTTACTGCCAGTTTTTACTCTAGCGCTTGGCATAGTAACATTGTCACACTCTACTGTTGGGCAAAATGTTTGAATTAATGGAAAAAAGGGATGACCATAAGAAATAGAGACAGTGGTAAGCCACTCAGCCTCTCATGTGCTGTGCCATTCAATAAGATGATTGTTAATCTTTAATTTCAGTGTCACTTTTCTGCACCAACCGCATAACAGTCAATCTTTAAAATATCTAAATAATACTCATTGTGGTGTCCGGCATACTGCTGGGTTCAGCAGTGACCGCACCAACACTCGAAGCAGGGTGAACGCGCATGATTTATAAGGTCATACATGATAGGAGCAGAATTAGGCCATTCAGCCCATCAAGTGTCATTCAATCATGACAGATCTATCTCTCCCTTTTCCTCCTATTCTCCGACCTTCTCCCCATAACCCCTGACACACGTACTAATCAAGAATCTATCTATCCCTGCCTTAAAGATATCCATTGACTTGGCCCACACAACGTTCTGTGGCAATGATTCCCTCAAATTCACCACCCTCACACTAAAGAAATTCATCCTTCTCTCCTTCCTAAAGGAACATCCTTTAATTCTGAGGCTATGACCTCTGGTCCTAGACTCTCCCACTGATGGAAACATCCTCTCCACATCCATTATATCTAGGCCTTTCACTATTCAGTAAGTTTTAATGAGGTTCCCCCGCATCCTTCTAAACTCCTGCGAGCACAGGCCCAGTGCCGTCAAACGCTCATCATTTGTTCACCACTCATTCCTGGAATCGTTCTCATAAGCTTCCTCTGGACCCTCTCCAGCGCCAGCACATCTTTCCTCAGATATGGGGCCTAATATTGCTCACATTACTCCAAATGCAGTCTGACCAGTGTCTTATAAAGCCTCAGCATTACATCACTGTTTTTGTATTCTAGTCCTCTCAAAATCAATGCTAGCATTGCGGTTGATTAATACTAGTTACATTGGGAGGGAAGTCCAGGACTGCATGGGTGCTGTCCCTCTCCGTCAGATTGCATGTGTGACGACGCTGGTGATCTCTAGCTTGCCTCCACAGCTTAGTCTTTGTCTTTGAAGGAGGAGTTGTGGCGATCTCAAACTTCTTCCTGCAGTTCATCCTTGTCTTGAGAGGTGGCACGACAGAACAGGTTTTTTTCCCGGCGGCTCAGCTTTGGGCTTGAAACGACGCTGGCGGTCTCTTGATTATTATGTGTGTTGTGCGTGCATATGGTCCCTCGTTTTCTTTGGGCTGGACTAGGTTCTGGCAATTGAGGGTTCCCCCAGCCACTCAATCTTAGCCTAATGGGCCTGTCCCACTTGGGCGATTTTTTTTTAGGCAACTACAGGCAACTAGTTTGTCGCCACATGTTCGCTGGTGGTCGCCGAGAGTAGTCTCCTCAGTTGCGCAAAATGTCGTAGTGTCTTTCTGGTTGCCGCTAAATTGTCAACATGTTGAAAAGAAATTTGGCAACAGTGTGCTTGACGCCAATGAGCGTCGCTTGACTTCCCTGACATAGGTGCTGTCGTAGGTTGTCGCCAGGACGACATAGGTTGTTGCCAGTTTTTCCATAACCTGCTGCAACTATGACAGTCGCCGGCAGTTGCCTCAAAAATCACCAAGTGGGACAGGCCCATGAGGTAGAGGCACTGGCTGTCTACGGCTTTTCCGGCAGTCCAGTCTTGACAACACGGTGGCGCTGGTGGCCTCAAGATTGTCTTCCTCAAACCTGCGACAGGGGGACACAGCTAACAGGGAGGCACGCCACTTTGTCAACCATTCCTCAATCTCTTCCTTCTGGCTAGAATGCCTGGGTTTTTACAGGAAGTAGGCTGACAAGTTTCAAGTGGTCAACTAATATCAGTTAATTTGTTCCAGCAGTTATCAATAATGCTGGGGATTGGCCTCTCCTGGTCAGTCAGTCAGTCAGAGATGGGGATCAGAGCGGCATCCAAAGGAGAGGATGCCGTCACACTGCCTTGAGCAAACTCAGCAATTTAGCACTGACATCACTCTTGGATAGGGAATCCTGCAGATTCCCTACTCAGAGAGTGAAGACATTTCTTCTCCCCACTGTGCTGAATAGTCTTCCTTTCACTCTGAAACTCGATATTCCAGCCAGGGATAACATTAACTCTGCATCTGTCTTGTCAATCTCCATAAGAATGTGGATGTATTGGCTGTACAGTTTTTGAGGTGGAATGTGATTGTGACTATTTCTGGATTGAAATTCATCCTTCTAGAAAAGTGAAGGAACCTCCACATGTTGTTCACCCCTTGAGGCTTTTGTGCCTTATAGCCCTGTCTCACGGTGCGAGTCCACCCATGAGTGACCCCAAGTGAAAGAAAAAAAACAGACTCGTGGATGTGTACGAGATTCCAAGTTTATGTTCAAGAGTTTAACAGAGTTCCCACGGGTATGTCATTTCTGCGATGTTCCAAGTTCCTCTCCCGAGTTACCAAGTTCCTCTCCCGTTACTCTTGTGCCAACCGTGAATGAAGGTCTGTTTTAATGAGCAACAGTGTTAAAGAAGACATCTCCATCCTGTGGCTTTGAGTTAAAGATAGAATTCAGCGCGGCCGCATCTATTGATATGACCTACAAAGGGAAAATGCGCACCGTCCAGTGCCAGAGCTGTTATACTTATGATTTGTTTGAAACACACATCACGTAGTTTAGAAGACCAGCGGGTGGAGGTTTTTTATATTTTAATTGAATTTACTGCCAGGGCTACACACTGCGGGGAGACGGGAGATGAAATCTTTGAATGTGGACGGATGTCTCCGCGCCTGCTCGTTCTAACCAGAATATATTTTTAGTTGCCTTTCAAGCCGGGCTTTGGTTTTATTCCTTGTTTTTGTTTATTCGCACACACTTTTCATGTGTGAGGGCGTGAGAAGTCCATGCCGGGTGCCGGCCGGCCGCAGCCGCTGTTCTTTCACATCAGTTGCACATTAGATTGTTGGTAGACAGAGCTCAGGGTTTGCCTCCTGAGCTGCTTTGGTGCTCAGGCATGAGTTGAGGTTGGGGGGGGGGGGGGGGGGGGGGGTGCGCGGGTGCCATTAATCTGTCTGAGGTGACAAGGCTCTTGGGTTAGGCTGTCATCATTCTCTGCGGGATGATCTTAGTGTGTAGTGTAGTGATTGCCCACCAGTCTCAAAAGCCGCTGTGTCTCCCTGTCCTTGAGATAGCAGGGGGACGATCAAACAGCACAATACCCTCCTCCCCCTCCACCCCAACATGAAGGGCAGCGATCTCAAGGCTTTAGCGTCAGAAACAGTGGGCAGGCGACAATCACCCGCCATAACGCTTCTGGTCTGCAGTGTGCAATAGTCACCAAAATACCCTGCATCTTTAGAAAGAAAAAATACAAAATATGTCAATCCCACTGGATAGGCCTTAGTCATGGTGCTGTACAACACGGAAACAGGTCCTTCGGCCCAACTTGACCGTGCCGTCCAATTTGGTGTCTTGGGGTAGTCCTATTTGCCTGCATGTGGCCCATAGCCCTCTAAACCCTTCCCATCCATTTATCTGTCGTTAATAACCTCAAGAAAATTCCTGCTTCAGTTTCCTGGGTCCAACTCGGAGAGAAGTCTCCCCCCTTTCCAAGGTTAATTGCTCCACTGTTTATAATGCTCTCTGCATTATGAAATCCTCGACAGTGAACCCCACGGGCAATCACTACCAAAGTGTCTGCACAAACAGTCAGTACACTTGTCTCGCGTACTAAGTCGCCCCAACCCCAACCCCCCTCCTCACCCCCCCCTCTCCCCATCCTTCCCCACCCCCTCCCCCCCACCTTTACCTC
Organism: Raja brachyura; assembly: GCA_963514005.1. Next base: position 41,206,920 of record OY740788.1, read on the forward strand.
CCAACTCCAGTCATGAACCCCTGGAAAACTGAAGGGAGTGACAATCAACTGCCACAGATACAAATAATGTCATACACAAGAAAGGGCAGATGCTGGTTGACAAAAAGTGAACACACGGTGCTGGAGTTACACAAAGACGCAGCAGAAATTTGGAAATGCCATCCTGTCACCCATTCCTTCTCTCCAGAGATGCTGCCTGCACACTGAGTTAAAGAGTGCCCACGGTAGACTCACGAGACACTAAGGTAAACTCACGGGCCACTACGTTATTACAACGAGTTTAAATGTTTCAATTTTTAACTTGAACAGTAAATTTGACTCGTGGAAAACCTCAGACATGTTTGAATTGTTTGAAGAGTTAACAAGTTTCACGGGTACGTGCCATCAGCGCCACGAGTCGCTAAGTTGCGCGCCCGGGTTCTGACGTTCCCGCTACGTTAATTGTACGTGATTACTGCGAGTGACTCGCACCGTGAGACAGGGGTTTAAAGGTTAGAAATTAGACCAAGTATACTGATAATGAGAAAAGAAGTGCACTCCGGAATACGCAATGCATACTTGGATAGGATTTCGCCAATCTACCATTCTACCATTTGACTCTTTGGCTCCATTTCCTCTGATATGACTTGAACTGATCCTCTGCTCTTTTACCCGACCTTCCTGCGTATCACCACGCACTAATCCCTTTCCTGACACGCTGACCTTAGAGCCAAAATAATAATCTTCCACACAAAGCCATAATCTTAAAGTCACACAGCGTAACATGGAAATAGGCCATTTGGCCCAATCTGTCCATGCTGATCAAGAAGCCCCATCTAAGCAAGAACCATTTGCCCATATTGACCCATATCCATCCAATCCTTAATGTAGATACAAATGCTGGTTTATAGCAAAGATAGATACAAAGTGCTGGTGTAACTCAGCAGGTCAGGCAGTATCTCTGGAGAAAAAGAATAGGTGATGTTTCGCGTTGACATTTTTCTTCAGACTGAACATATTTACTGTATATACTGTATATATAGGATAGAACACACACACACACACACCAAACATGAATATGCAAAAAGACAAAACCAATGCTACTAAGTCTATGTAGTTAAGAGCTTATTTGAAAGTTGTAGTGTTTAATAGCCTGTTGGGTATAGGGAAGAACCTGGATGTTACAGTTTTCTGGTTCCTATACCTTCTTCCTGATGGCACAAGTGAAATTATGTGGGGTCTATGATGATGCTGGCTGCCCATTTGCGGCAGAGACCTGTAAATCTCTTTGATGGTGGGGAGGTCAGAACCCGTGATGAACTGGGCAGTGTTCACCAGTTTTTGGAGCCTTTGCTCCTGGACGTTCAAGTTGCCGGCACATGGTTCCGCCATCCCCTTCGTGAAGTCAACGATTAATGATTTGTTTTTGTTGATGCTGAGCAAAGGTTGTTGTTGCAGCACCACTCAGTCAGGTGATCTATCCCCCTCCTGTACACTGACACCATCACCCATGATGTGACCAATGACAGTGGATTTGAAGATGCCATTGGAGCTGTACTTGGCCACACAGTGGAAGACAATAAAGCAGGGAGCTCAGCATGTGACCTGTGTTGGTAGTCAGTGAGGATGAGATGTTGTTAGCAATCTGCACTGATTGAGGTCTGCCAATGAGGAGGTCAAAGATGGGCAGCATTGTGGCACAGCGATAGATTTGCTGCCTTACAGCAGCAGAGATCCAGGTTTGATCCTGAATAAGGGTGCTTGTCCGAATGGACTTTGTACATTCTCCTCGTGACACGTGTGGGTTTACCTCACACACTCCAAAGACGTTTGTAGGCCTATTAGCTTGAAATAATTATAAATCGTGCCTGGTGTGTAGCATAGTGTTAGTGTGTTGGGATCGTTGCTTGTCGTGGACTTCGTGAAAGAATGAATGAATGCATGATACTTTATTATCACATGTGGTATGTCACATTGAATATCTTTGTTTTGCATGCCATACACAAAGTATACAAATTAATCCAGGTGCAAAGATGGGTATAGCACTTGGTGATTCATTTGGAGGGGATGATTGTGGCGAACACAGAGCTGTTTTCGATGGACACAGCCTGTCGTTAGTGTTTTGGTTATGCAGATGGTCCAGATCAGAGCGGAGGGGCAGTGAGATGGTGTTTGCCATTGACCTCTTGTGGCGATAGGCAATCTGAGGCAAGTCATTTCTGAGGCAGGAGTTGATGGCTACTCCTGGGACCCTTGGTTTAATCTCCTTGCAATGCTCAAAAATCTGTTCTTCATGGGGAATGACATCATCCAATGGGGCACGGTGGCGCAGCTGTTAGAGCTGCAGCCTCTCAGCGCCAGAGACCTGGGTTCGATCCTGACCTTGGTGCTGTCAGTATGATATTTGCATGTTTTCCCTGTGACCGCGTGGGTTTCCTCCGGGTGTTCCATTCTCCTTCCACATCCCAAACATACGTGGGTTTGTAGGTTAATTGACTTCTGTAAATTGCCCCTAGTGTGTAGGGAGTAGATGTGAAAGTTGGTTAACCTAGAATTAGTATCCTGTATAAAAATACAAAATTTCTGGATGGAAATGTTCAATACCATTTCTAAAACACTCAAAATTCAATTGGAGTCAGATTCAAAATTAATAATATTAGGAATGTCAGAGGGCTGCTCTAGGTTAACGACATTCCAAAGACGTTTCCTTGACTTTGCTTTAATAACTGCAAAAAAACTTATACTTAAATTCTGGAAAAAGAGAACAGTTCCCAATGTGAAGATGTGGATCACAGAAATGACCGAGACACTACACTAAGAAAAAATAAGGCTTGTTTTGGCTGACAAATCAGACCAATTTTCCAAAATATGGTCTCCTTTTATTGAATTTCTTCAACAACAGAATGGTTGAACACAAATTTAAAACTGATGCTTGGGTTGGGTGAGCGGGTGTAGGGAAGGACAGTGGGACATATATCTGTTTTTTTTTCTCTCTTTTTTTCCCTCTCACTTCTTTGTCAGTTCAGGGTTTTTTTTCTTCTCTTTTTGTATCTTTCTTCATCCTTTTCATTCTTTCCTTTTTACTTTTTTCCCCCCCGATTCATTTATCAGTTTATAAAACATTAAAACTGAAGCTGTACGAAAATTGTATAATTGTTATGTCGATTGCTTTATTCTTGCACAATTGCTTCCAATAAAATAAACATTAAAAAAACAAACCCTAGAGTTAGCATATACAGATGATTAAGGGCCAGCGTGGACTCGGTTGACCGAAGGATCTGTTTCCATGCTGTATCTCTAAACTAACCTAAACCTGATGTGGAAATTTTGTCAGGTGTACAAGAATCATCCAGGCCAAGTCAAATTTCAGGACTAAAATGGACCAAACACATAATTAAATTTCACTGCAGGTAATGCCAATTTTCAAATCCAAATATTAAATTAACAACTTTATGTGTGTGAATTTCTCAGTGAATGTACTCTGCCAAAAGTAGTGCTATCAATAAATGCCTCACAATTTTTATCGTCAAAGAAAACATGGTCTTTACTGCAAAATATTGATCATCAATTTACTGCCAGTTTTTTACTCTAGCGCTTGTCATAGTTATATTGTCACCTTTCACAATACTCTCTGTGCCATTTGTCGGCCCACCTTGGCTGTACCATAAAAAAAAGCATAACATTCTACATCTTTGGAAGGTGTTCATGTAAACTGCCAAACATTGGACCAAGCTGATGATCCAACCACAGAAGATTTTATTGGTGAGTCAGGAAACATCTCTGGAGTTAAAGAATTTGGGTCTTGACCAGAAATTTCACACATTCCTTTTCTCCAGAGATACTGCCTGACCTGCTGAGTTACTCCAGCATTTTGTGTCTATCTTCAGCATAACCCAGCATCTGCAGAGTTTTATTGATGCACTTTGGATGCTACAGTGGTGTTGTACTTACCTAAATATGTATTATTTCACCGTTGAATTATGAAGACCTAGTTTTTGAATTGCTTGCATGTATCTTGACGGGCTCAGTGATAGATTATAACCTTATATTTGTTGTCGTGAGATGTACAGATTTTATCACCTACTTTCTTGAACAGAGGTAGTGCTTCCCCTTCCCTCACCCCTCTTCCTATTAATGCCAGAGAAAATTCATATACTTTATAGGTGAGTCAGAAAGGCTTAGTAACATATTCAGTTATCGCCAATATCACAAATTAGCTTGATGTTTACAAAAGCACACTTTTCATTAGAGATAATAGACACTGATGAAGAGTATTAGCATTGTTACAGACCAATTAAAGTTAGATAATTTTACAAACCATGAGATTCTTTGATAGCTGTACTAATGATTTCCATAAAGCAGGTGTTTGCTCTCAAGATTATAGTAGTTTTCAGATTTTGCGTAGGGCATTTAACATTTAGTTTAGCTTAAATTTAACTTGTGTTTTTGTAATTATTTGTTCTAGTTTAACAATAACTACTTTGGATCACATTCACATTCTTGTAAGTACATTCTAGTTATTGCTTTAGAACTTCTAATTCTGAGTTCACGCCTAATTGATCACAGAAATCATCAGAACTGATACCGCATAAGTTAAGTATCACATTCCATGGTAGCTTATGCGTTGCATAAATACACTTGTACTTGTTAGTTTGCCTTATTGGAATTTATGACTTTATAATGACAGAATTCACATCTTGGTACACTTCCCTCTAATGTTGGTGGTACCATGTAAATTTGTAATGTGATAAATTTTCAATTCAGAAAGTTGTCACTCCAAACCCCAGAAAACTTTGATTATGTTCTACTTATTCATTATTAGTGATCTGTATAAAATAAATGTATTACCTGTTCTTAAGTGGTCAACATTTGCCTTCCCAGTGCTATAGAAATAATGATCTTCACCTGTAAAATATGTTCAATAAATAGCCTCAGAACGTGTTAAAGCTAGCCAATATACTGGCCGCCATGTGCCAATAAACAGGAAAATTAACTATGATCTGATCATGAATATGTCCAGCTGCTTCCTTTATTTCATTTAAAACTTCTTAGAGGAATGGGTAATAGTTTTGTGCCAGGAATCAAATTTGCAGAATTACTGTATCAAACTATAACACCAATATTATTTGAAACTCAAATACTAAAGATAATGAGAATAAAATGTCCTTATATGCAGATGATGTATTAATCTACATTACAAAACCTGAATTTAGTATCCCAAACTTATTAAATTTAATAACTCAATTTGGCTCGTTTTCAGGATACAGAATTAATTGGAATAAAAGTGAAATTATGCCAATAATGGAAAGTAATCCACATAAATTACTGTGACGACTCCCGAAGGCAGGTTCCTCAGAGTCGCGTAACAAATCAAAAACCAGGGTCAAGTTTAAGAAAAAAAACAGTCTTTAATTTTGTTAAACGAAGACAAAACCTGAACCTGATTTAAACAATACAGTCAGAGACCAGAATCGACTAACAAATAAATATAACAGTGCTCCAGCCAGCCTCGCAATGGGCCATCGGACTGGAGACTCTAATCCTGCCTAAATAGACATAACCCTGCAACAAAATACCCGAGAACCCTCAGGTCATCCCTTCCGTCCCAATACAACATTAATTTACAAATATAGGCGACAATATACAAAGTGCTGTGCCATGCGGCCAGGCCTCCTGCAGCTCAGACCGGCAGCCTCTTCACTTCAGGAATCAGCGATGAAGAGAGAGAATTCTGGGAGCTTCTGCTATTTAAGCTACCGATGAGCCACCGGTCACCTGATGTAGCTTGGCCAATCGGGTACAGAAGCTCTTAACCCCTTGATTCCTGACTCCCAGCCACGGTGAGAAACAGAAAGTTAAGTACATAGCATTCACCGGCGGGGGGGGAGGAGAAAGCGCCTAACACCCCCACCCAAAGATACTGAATACGCTTCGGAAGAAATTATTCAGTACTAAAACTCTACTGGCGCTACAAGGCGTCAGCCAAGATATTATCCTTGCCCCTGATGTGCCCGAACTCCAGGTTGTACTCTTGGAGCTGCCAATTCCAGCTCATTAACTGCCGGTTTTTATTCTTCATGTTCTGCAAAAAAACCAAAGGGTTATGATCCGTGAATATGATGACAGGGACATTGGAGGAGCCCACATAAACCTCGAAATGACTCGGAGACATTAACACAGTAAGGGTTTCTTTCTCAATGGTGGAATACCACCTCTGATGGGGATTAAACTTCTTAGAGAAATACGAAACTGGATGCCCCACCCCATCTGAATCATCCTGTATAAGAACCCCACCAACCCCACGATCGCTAGCATCCACTGCCAGCTTAAATGGACACTCAAAATCAGGTGCCGCAAGCACAGGTGCACGCACCAGAAGACCTTTAGTATGATCAAAGGCTTGTTGACACTTTGCGGACCACACAAAAGCTACCTTCAGACTCAGCAAATCCGTCAAAGGAGCAGCCACTGCAGAGACGTTTGGACAGAAGCCCCAATAGTACCCAACCATAGCCAGATACCTACGGAGTGCAGTCCTAGATGTTGGAACAGGAATTGGGACAATATGTCCCACCTTGTCCTCGAGAGCGCGAACCTGACCCCAGCCCACCATCTTACCCAGATACGTCACCGTGGCCTGGCCAAACTCACACTTCCCCAGATTGATCGTTAGGTTTGCCTCCACTAGACGACAAAATACCTCCTTCAGATGACCGATGTGTTCGATCCAAGACCTGGAGCACACAACCAAATCATCAAGGTATGCTTCACGGAAGGACAAACCAGACAATACCATGTTCACTAACCGTTGGAAGGTTGCTGGCGCTTTGCGCATCCCAAATGCCATTACCGTGTACTGAAGAAAGTTATCAGGTGTAACGAACGCTGAGATCTCCATCGCCCACCTAGTCAAAGGAACTTGCCAATATCCTTTTAGCAAGTCCAACTTAGACACAAAAGATGCACTTCCCACATGATCCACGCAATCCTCCATCTGTGGAAGAGGATAGCAATCCGGCTTAGTTACTGCATTCACCTTCCAAAAGTTTGTGCAAAACCTGTCCTTCCCATTAGCCTTCGTAGCCAGTAGACACGGAGAACTCCACGGACTACAACTAGGTTCAGCAATTGCATGCTGCAGCATATAGTCAACCTGACCTCTTAGGCGATGATGCTTGTCAGGATTGACCCGATACGGATGCTGTTTAATTGGCGCAGCACCGGCCATGTCAATGTCATGCTGCAGCACAGACGTCTGAGAAGGCACATCCGAGAACAGTGACCCATTTGACCCCACGAAAGGAAGCAGATCATCCCGCTGACTTTCAGACAAATGAGGCAACCGCAAGGGAAGTGACTCCAAAGCTTCAGAGCTGCACAGCTTTCCCTGCGTCACTGCCACAGACAACCGTGCCTCACCCACATCACCATCCGTGTCCGGGGGCAGCACTGCTGCAAGTTACAGTTACCAAGCCAAAACTGGCTTAGACAAAACCGAAGGACAGAGCTCCTCCCCATCAACCCGTACATGCTCCTGCTCATGGTACTGCTTCAGCATGTTGACATGACAGAGCTGTCCTACGCCTCCGATCAGGGGTACCAATAACGTAATCCCTTGCACCAACCTTCTTAACCACCTGATAGGGGCCACTATACCGAGCCTGCAGACTGGAACCAGGAATAGGCAACAACACCAGGACTTTGTCACCTGGAGAAAAATTCCTAGTTGAAGCCTTCCTGTTAAACCAGCCCTTCATCCTAGACTGAGCAGTAGCAAGATTACCCATTGCCAGTTCGCATTCCCTCCGCAGTCTAGACCTAAAAGTACAGACGTGGTTTAAAATACTACGTTTTGAATTCTCCTGCAACCATTTCTCCTTCAGGACCCTCAACAGACCACAAACAGTATGCGCGAACACCAGGTCAGCAGGACTGAACCCTAAAGACTCCTGCACGACCTCACGCACTGTAAACATAACTAGATGAACCCCCTCATCCCAGTCTTTTTCAAACTCCAGGCAGTAAGTCCTCAACATAGATTTCAAAGTCTGGTGAAACCGCTCGAGAGCTCCCTGGCTCTCAGGATGATACGCACTGAAAATGCTCAATATCCAACAACTTCATTACCTGACCAAAAACTTTTGACATGAAGTTGGAACCTTGGTCGCTCTGCACAACTTTGGGCAAACCGAACAACGAAAAAAACTTAGTGAGAGACTTCACAATGGCAGGGGCAGTAATGTTACGCAAAGGGACCACCTCCGGAAAGCGGGTAGACGCACACATAATTATCAATAAAAACTTGTTGCCCACCCTTGTCCGAGGTAGAGGACCCACACAATCAACAAGAATCCGTTCAAACTGCTCCCCGACCACAGGGATTGGATATGAAGGCGCAGGAAAAATTGATTGGTTCGGCTTTCCTGCCACAATGTGACAACACCTGCTTCACGTCCTTTTTCAACCCTGGCCAAAATAAATTCCGTAAGATACGTCTTATTGACCCCCAAATGTCCACCCAGAGGTCCATCATGAGCCAAACTGAGTATCTCATCCCTATACCGACGAGGTATCACAATCTGATCAACCACGCTCCAATCATCATGCCCTGACATCTCCAAGGGAAACCACTTTCGCATCGGTAACCCATTCCTCAGAAAATACCCCTTTGCTGTGGAATCCATATCCCCCTCAGGCACCGCGCAGTTGAACAGATCCGATAAACCTGGATCACTCTTTTGCTCCTCAACCAGCCAGTCATGTGACAGCAACACCGGCACATTTTCAGACAAGACCCCATCTTGAGATGTAGAAACACTCTTCACAACACAGGATTCATCATCCTGATCCCCCAAAAATGCTCTCACTCAGGTCCACTACATCTTCAAACTTTGCCTGGCTCTTAGCCATAGCCCTCGTGACAGCACAAGCTGTGAAGACCGTCGGATGCTGCATAGCCAATCTATCAGGACTCTGCACCACCGGAACAGCCGTCACCTCAGGAGTAGTAAAAACTCTACCTCCTGCCAAGTCATTCCCCAAAATCACAGAAACTCCTGCATTGGGAAAACACGGCCGTAACCCAACAATTACCCGGCCTGAAACCAACTCAGACTCGAGACTCACTTGAGACTCACGGTATGCAAAGGCACTACCATGTCCACCAACCCGAATCTTACCACAGGGACACTGGACCCAACTGATGACTCCCCAGAAAACGGCAGTACACTATCCAATATAAAGGACTGAGTAGCACTAGTATCACGCAAGATGGATACTGGAACTCTATGTCTCCCATCCTCTAGAGAAACAAAACCTTTCGTGATGAACACAGAATATTTAGAAAGGAAGGACATTAGCGTGGAGGATGTGGAATCGATATGGGTAGAGCTGCGAAACTCTAAGGGGCAGAAAACGCTAGTGGGAGCTGTGTACAGGCCACCTAACAGTAGTATTGGAGTTGGGGATGGCATCAAACAGGAAATTAGAAATGCGTGCAACAAGGGTAACACGGTTATAATGGGTGACTACAATCTGCATGTAGATTGGGTGAATCAAATTGGCAGGGGTGCTGAGGAAGAGGATTTCCTGGAATGTATGCGGGATAGTTTTCTCAACCAACATGTGGAGGAACCAACGAGAGAGCAGGCTATTCTAGACTGGGTATTGAGTAATGAGGAAGGGTTAGTTAGCAGTCTTGTTGTGCGTGGCCCCTTGGGCAAGAGTGACCATAATATGGTTGAGTTCTTCATTAGGATGGAGAGTGACAAAATTAAGTCAGAAACAAGGGTTCTGAACTTGAACAAAGGTAACTTTGAAGGTATGAGATGTGAATTGGCCAAGATAGACTGGCAGGTGATTCTTAAAGGGTTGACAGTGGATGTGCAATGGAAGGTATTTAAAGACTGCATGGATGAAGTACAAAAGTTGTTCATACCAGTTTGGCAAAAGAATAAATCGGGGAAGGTGGTGCATCCATGGATAACAAGGGAAATCAGGGATAGTATAAAAACAAAAGATGAGGCATACAAATTAGCCAGAAAAAGCAGCCTACCGGAGGACTGGGAGAAATTCAGAATGCAGCAGAGGAGGACAAAGGGCTTAATTAGGAAAGGGAAAATAGATTATGAAAGGAAACTGGCAGGGAACATAAAAACTGACTGCAAAAGTTTTTATAGATATGTGAAGAGAAAGAGACTAGTTAAAACAAATGTTGGCCCCTTGCAGTCAGAAACAGGTGAATTGATCATGGGGAACAAGGACATGGCAGACCAATTGAATAACTACTTTGGTTCTGTCTTCACTAAGGAAGACATAAATAATCTGCCGGAAATAGCAGTGGAACGGGGGTCAAATAAGATGGAGGAACTGAGTGAAATCCAGGTTAGCCGGGAGGTGGTGTTGGGTAAATTGAACGGATTGAAGGCCGATAAATCCCCAGGGCCAGATAGTCTGCATCCCAGAGTACTCAAGGAGGTAGCCACAGAAATAGTGGATGCATTAGTGATAATTTTTCAAAATTCCTTAGATTCTGGAGTAGTTCCTGAGGATTGGAGGGTAGCTAATGTAACCCCACTTTTTAAAAAAGGAGGGAGAGAGAAAGCGGGGAATTACAGACCAGTTAGTCTAACATCGGTAGTGGGGAAACTGCTAGAGTCAGTTATTAAAGATGGGATAGCAGCGCATTTGGAAAGTGGTGAAATCATTGGACAAAGTCAGCATGGATTTACGAAAGGTAAATCATGTCTGACAAATCTGATAGAATTTTTTGAGGATGTAACTAGTAGAGTGGATAAGGGAGAACCAGTGGATGTGTTATATCTAGACTTTCAGAAGGCTTTCGACAAGGTCCCGCATAAGAGATTAGCATACAAACTTAAAGCACACGGTATTGGGGGTTCAGTATTGATGTGGATAGAGAACTGGCTAGCAGACAGGAGGCAAAGGGTAGGAGTAAACGGGTCCTTTTCAGAATGGCAGGCAGTGACTAGTGGGGTGCCGCAAGGCTCAGTGCTGGGACCCCAGCTATTTACAATATATATTAATGATTTGGACGAGGGAATTCAATGCAACATCTCCAAATTTGCAGATGATACCAAGCTGGGGAGTATAGTTAGGTGTGAGGAGGATGCTTGGAGGCTGCAGGGTGATTTGGATAGGCTGAGTGAATGGGCAGATGCATGGCAGATGCAGTATAATGTGGATAAATGTGAGGTTATCCACTTTGGTGGCAAAAACATGAGGGTAGACTATTATCTGAATGGTGGCAGATTAGGAAAGGGGGAGATGCAATGAGACCTGGGTGTCATGGTACACCAGTCATTGGAAGTAGGCATGCAGGTGCAGCAGGCAATGAAGAAAGCAAATGGTATGTTAGCATTCATAGCGAAAGGATTTGAGTATAGGAGCAGGGAGGTTCTACTGCAGTTGTACAGGGTTTTGGTGAGGCCACACCTGGAGTATTGCGTACAGTTATGGTCTCCAAATCTGAGGAAAGACATCCTTGCCATAGAGGGGGTACAGAGAAGATTCACCAGACTGATTCCTGGGATGTCAGGACTTTCATATGAGGAAAGATTGGATAGACTCGGCTTGTACGCGCTGGAATTTAGAAGATTGAGGGGGGATCTTATAGAAACTTACAAAATTCTTAAGGGGTTGGACAAGCTAGATGCTGGAAGATTGTTCCCGATGTTGGGGGAGTCCAGAACAAGGGGTCACAGTCTAAGGATAAGGGGGAATTCCTTTAGGACCGAAATGAGGAAAACATTCTTTACACAGAGAGTCGTGTGTCTCTGGAATTCTCTGCCACAGAAGGTAGTTGAGGCCAGTTCATTGGCTATATTTAAGAGGGCGTTAGATGTGGCACCTTTGGCTAAAGGGATCAGGGGGTATGGAGAGAAGGCAGGTACGGGATACTGAGTTGGATGATCAGCCATGATCACATGGAATGGCGGTGCAGGCTCGAAGGGCCGAATGGCCTACTCCTGCACCTATTTTCTATGTTTCTATGTTTCTAATTACTACACTCATCAGATGCAGGCATCCCAGGAACCACAGGTGCTTTTTGTGTACCAACCAAAACCACAGGCTTTGCATTTTTCTTGTGCAGGACGGGACATGACCTTACGATGTGCCCGCTCCCTTTACAATAGTAGCACACAGGAACTTCCTTAGTCCTGAGATCTCCGTCAACCTGATCAGCTCGGACCTCCCCCTGTATCACTGTGCTGACACCTGCAGGCACAGAAACAGCTTTGACACTGCCACCAGCGACACCACCGCGATTAAACGGCCGTGCACCAAAACTATAGGATCGCCCAACAAACTCAGTTTTATGAGTCAATACATACTCATCTGCTAACACCGCGGCCTTAGACACCTCCGTCACCTTCTGCTCATTAAGGTAAGTAGCAACCCTCTCGGGGAGACAGTTCTTAAAGTCTTCCATAATCATCAAGGCCCGCAGTAGCTTAAAATTCTTCACTCCTTGAGAAGCGCACCACCTGTCAAAAAGTGCCTCCTCCTCCCAAACTCCACATAAGTTTGACTATCAAACTTCCTAAAGCACCGGAACTTCTGGCGGTACGCCTCTGGAACTAATTCATAAGCCCTTAATACCGTAGACTTCACACACTCATAGTCCAGACTGTTGTCAAGAGATAAAGATGAGTATACCTCCCGTGCTTTACCCACAAGGACACACTGCAAGAGCAAGGACCACATATCCCTAGGCCACATCAAGGACAAAGCTACCCGTTCAAACACTGCAAAATACTTGTCCACATCCTTCTCATTAAACGGGGGAACCAAGTGGATGTGCTTGCTCATATCAAACTCCCTTTCCCCAGAAGGAACTCGGGAGGCATTCAATTCCTTCTCCCGTATCTCGAGGTGTTTAATCTCAAGCTCTTTCTCTCTTAAGGCCCTCTCCTCCTTTTTCATTGCAAGCTCTAACTCCTTCAATCGAATGAGATCCCCCATTTCCTGACCAGGCTGTGTAGAAGCTAGAGGACTCTCTGCCTCAGCAGGCAATACCTCACTCCACTTCAACGCACACCATAAAAACAACTTTATAGCTGCTTTCTTCGAATGCTTATCAATAGGCACCTCAGAGCTCTCTGCAGCACTAACAACTGTTCCTTCGTACATTTGTCGAACAACTCCCGACTAGGAGCCTTGATAAAGTCATCCACTTTAAACTCCATATCAAATGTCAGGACCAAACCACCAGCCAAACTCTGGGCACAAATGTCACCACAAATGGAAGAGAAAAAAAATCCCCTTACAACACAGACTCCCTCAGTCACCAGAAGCCCACCAAAAAAACCCCACAAACTGTATAGGGTCCTCAAAGCTTAGGACGAGCCCCCATTTTGTTACATCTCCCAAAGGCAGGTTCCTCAGAGTCATGTAAAAAATCAAAAACCAGGGTCAAGTTTAAGAAAAAAAAATCTTTAATTTTGTTAAACAAAGACAAAACCCGAACCTGATTTAAACAACACAGTCAGGGACCAGAATCGGCTAAAAAATAAATATGTGCTGCAGCCAGCCTCGCAATGGGCCGTCAGACTGGAGACTCTAATCCTGCCTAAATAGACATAACCCTGCAACAAAATACCTGAAAACCCTCAGGTCATCCTTTCTGTCCCAATACAACATGAATTTACAAATATAGGCAACAATAGGTTACAGAGATAGGTTGAATAAGTTAGGTCTTTATTCTCTGGAGCGCAGAAGGTTAAGGGGGAACTTGATAGAGGTCTTTAAAATGATGAGAGGGATAGACAGAGTTGATGTGGACAAGCTTTTCCCTTTGAGAATAGGAAAGATTCAAACAAGAGGACATGACTTTAGAATTAAGGGACAGAGGTTTAGGGGTAACATGAGGGGGAACTTCTTTACTCAGAGAGTGGTAGCGGTGTGGAATGAGCTTCCAGTGGAAGTGGTGGCGGCAGGTTCGTTGGTATCATTTAAAAATAAATTGGATAGGCATATGGATGAGAAGGGTATGGAGGGTTATGATATGAGTGCAGGCAGGTGGGACTAAGGGAAAAAAGTTGTTCGGCACGGACTTGAAGGGCCGAGATGGCCTGTTTCCGTGCTGTAATTGTTATATGGTTATGTGGTTAATATACAAGGCGACTGGCAGCCTCTTCACTTCAGGGATCAATGACGAAGAGAGAGAATTCTGGGAGCTTCTGCTATTTAAGCTACCGATGAGTCACCGGTCACCTGATGTAGCTTGGCCAATCGGGTACAGAAGTTCTTAACCCCTTGATTCGTGACTCCCAGCCACGGTGCCTGCACTCAGGAGAGAAACAGAAAGTTAAATACATAGCATTCACCGGGGGGGGGGGGGGGGGGAAAGCGCCTAACAATTACAACAATTTCCCTTCAAAATAGTAAGTGAAAAATTTTAATATCTTGCAATTTATGTAACAAAGACGTATACTTCTTTATTTAAACTTAACTTCCTGCCTTTATTGAATAAATTACATAAGAATATTTTATATTGGAAAACATTACCTATCTCAATGTTTGGTAGAATTAATCCAATAACAATGATTTTTCTCTTGCAATTACTGTACCTCTTTCAATCAATCCCGATATATCTCCCAAAAACTTTTTTTTTAAAGGTTGACTCTATAGTCACTAATTTTATCTGGGATTATAAGAATCACAGAAAAAATAAAAAGCACTATGTAAATCAAAAATTAGCCCAACCGAATTTTATGTTCTATTTCTCGGCAATTAACATTAAAAATATGAATTTTTGGTTGGAAGAACTGGACCAACAACCAGATTGGTTAAAAATGGAAAAGGAAGTCTGTTTATCTTTTGAAATTGGGTCGATCTTATTAGCTACTACTAAATTAAGCAAAAAACCTATAGTGAAAACCCCATAATATATAGTGGAATACGCATTTGGAAACAATTAAAAAAGACACTAAAATTGGATAATTTATCACTACTTCTTCCCATTGTAAACAACCCTACATTTAAACACTCAACAATGGATAAAGGTTTTTTACAATGGAAAAATCACGGAATTATAAAGATAGGTCATCTTTATAGGAAAGGTACATTCCTCTCATTCTAGGAGTTACAGCAAATTTATGGACTTCACTCAAATGACTACTTCAGATACCTACAACTTAGAGACTATGCTAAATCAAATACACAGGACTATAGAAATAGAAAAACAGAAATTCTTGATGAATGTTTGAATAAACACCCTAATACAGAAAAATTAATATCTTATATTTATAATATCCTATTAGATAACGATGCACCCACGACGGAAATATATAGGCAATCATGGGAAAATGAACTAGGCCAACCAATAAGGCAAGATATTTGGGATGAAAGCTTACAACATATACATCACTGTTCGTTAAATGCTAGACATTCTTTAATACAATTTAAAGTATTACATAGATTGCACTATTCAAAAACAAAATTAAATAGAATTTTCCCAAGTATATCTCCTATTTGTGAAAAATGTCAGCACTTAGAGGCTAACCTAACGCACACATTTATAAGTTGTATAAAAATTAACAATTTTTGGACGGTAATTTTTAAGATAATTTTGGAAGTTTTCAACATCCAATTGGACCCCAATTCAAAACTAATAATATTAGGAATATTAGAACAAAATCAAATATTTACAACAAGCCAAAGAAATGTTATCGACTATATCTTAATAATTGGGAAAAAATTAATATTAAAATTTTGGCCCCATAACCCCCACAATTAAAATGTGGTTTATGAAAATGTCGGAGACCCTACATTTGGAAAGATTAAGATTTGTCTTAATGGACAAACAAGAACTATTTACTAGAATATGGACTCCATTCATTGACTATTTGAAGGGGCAAACCGGTTCGGCTCGAGAACCTGACTGAAACCCAAATCAAGGATTAGATGAAGAATTACATTTTATAATTCACGGACATATCTCCAATGATGTATAATTAGCTGATTATTCCATTCTCTTTTAATTTTTTGGTTTCTTTTCTCTCCCTCTATTACTTTCTATCTATATAAAAATAAAAAGTATATAGAAGTACAATTATTATACAATTGATAATATAAACAATATTAATAATTTATGACTACTACAAACAAAATGTTTTTTATTATGTATTTACTTCTAATTAAAACATTAAAAAAAAATTAACAAATATTATTTGAAACTAAATGGGCAGTCGCAGTGGCACAGTGGTAGAGTTGCTGTCTTACAGCAAATGCAGCACCGGAGACCCAGGTCGGCCCAGGTACTGTCTGTACGGAATTTGTACGTTCTCCCCGTGACCTGCATGGGTTTTCTCCGAGATCTTCAGTTTCCTCCCACACCCCGTGCAGATTTGTAGGTTAATTGGCTTGGTAAATGTAAGAATTGTCCCTTATGGGCGTAGGATAGTGTTAATGTGCGGGGAAGGGCCTGTTTGAGTGCCGTATCTCTAAAACTAAAAACTAAAACTAAATATTTTCAAGGATTTTTTAAAGCAAATTACATTTTTGAAAAGTGGAGAAAATACTGTTGGAAATTGTGTAACTGATGTATGCTTCCCTGGGATTCAGAGAATCAGGACGATTCAAAAGAAATTACTTTCAGTGACAAATATGAATGAAGATAATTGAATGTAATTTGCCTGAGGCTGAGCTAATGAGATCATAGTTTTGAATATCAAACAGTAGCAGGTATTTTGAAATGGCAAAGGAAAATCTAAATTTTGCAGTAAAATTTTAAAACAAAAGTTACACGGAAAATCATTTGCCAGGCTGAGGAAAATAAGGGGAAATAATTGTCTTTCTCTTGTTTTCAGAAGTGATTAAATGTGTCTCATCATACTTTAATTTTTTTTTGGGGGAGATGCACACAGCGGTGACGTAGTGGCACAGCTTGTGGAGATGCTACCTCACTGTGCCAGAGACGTGGGTTCAATCATGACTTTAAATACTGTTTGTGTGAGTTTGCGCTTTCACCCTGTGACCACGTGTATTTCCTCCATGTCCTCTGGTATCCCCCAGAGTCCCTAATCCGAATGGGTTGGTAGACTAATTAGCTGCAGTAAATTGCCCTGTGTGTGTAAATAAGTGGTAGATTTGGGGAGAATTCATGACAATATGGAGAGAATAAAATTAGAATAGATGAGGGTATGATTAATAGTAAGATTAAACGAGAACATACCAGTTTGAAGTATGATCTTTATTTTATGAGGATTCACGATGAGCGATTACGTGAAGAAGCCCGCCAGTCCGCATGTGCGGCAATCTTCAAAGCAGCGGTGTGAAATCACAGATAACAGTAGTTGAAGTGACATAGTAAGATTAGAGACGACTAGAACTACCAGATGACCTTTATGATACGAGGGTTGGGAGCGGAGGACACATAATCGCTCATCGTAACTCCTCATAAAATAAAGATCAAACTTCAAACTGGTAAGTTCTTGTTTAATCTTACTATTTCACTTTGGAGTCACGTGAGTGATTCTGTGAAGATGTCAAAGCTCTGTGATTTCATGCCATGGATACAAATCCATGCGACACACTGCCTCTGTTGACCAAGGATGAGTAAATATTAAATAATGCATTCAAACATGGCACAGGCATGAACATGTTGATGCTTTAATTAGCAAAAAATAAAAACAACAGTGACCCCTCTCTCTCTCAGGGGGAAGCTATAAAACAGAATTTAAAATGGAGTGGACAAATACCCCTGGTGTGGCAAGTGGTTTATTATAGAACCTTTGAAATGTCAGTTCATTTGACCATGCTGCGGCTGCGAGAATTTAGTTGAGAGGGACGTCCAGTGCCCTCGCTGCTGATGCAGCCCTGGTGGAGTGAGTTTTAAAAATATTAGTGTCCACTCCTGCACAAGTCAGAGCCTGTTTCAGCCACGTCGAAATGGTCTGAATCGACACCTGCTTATGAGGCTTTTTGTGACTGGTGAAAATCATTAATTCGGAGCCTCTGAGGCTCTAGGTGACCTTGATATACTGCTGCAAGTGCGTAACTACACATAACCGAATGTCTATGGGGTATGCAATAAAAATAAGTTTAAGCCCTAACGTCCCTGGCCTGTTCTGCTTAATTAAATCATAAACATAAAAGGTTATGTTATTTACAGATGAAACCATCCTGTCCAGTCACAGCTTCTGCAACGTCTGGACACGTTGCATTGAAACCAGTGCCATGAGCATGACCATTTTGAGAGTAAGTCTGGGCAAAGACAGGGATATAGCTGGAGCCCGCTGGCGAAGCCGCATGAGTACCATGCTCACATCCCAAATCTCTGAGTACCTGGGCCTGGGGGGATTACAGTTAAAAATACCCTTCATGAACCTGGATATTAACAGGTGAGACCCAACAGAGTGTTGTCTCAATCCCTGCCACAAGTACGATGATAAAGTACTCCTGGCACTGTTGATGGCACTATAGCTCAGTCGCTCATCAAAATTTACTGTTGAAAGAAATTCCAACACATCCGGTATGGTTGCCGTGTGATATGATATGTTCGACTGCAAGCAGAACACCTCCCATTTCTTGATATGAGACATGTACTGTTTTTTAGTAATATCCCTCCAGGCCGCAGTAATCACATCCACCGTACGCCCTGATAGTCCGAGTCCCAGGAACGGTCTCCTCAGAATCAGAACCAATAGATTAATACGGTCATGTAGTGGATGGTTCTCCCCAGTCACAGGGTGAACCAGCAGGTTACTGCATTTGGGGAAAGCCATAAGAGGCTGTGTTATTATTCTCAGAACGAGTGGAAACCATGGCTGTGTAGGCCAGTTGGGAACTAACAAAATGCCTGAGGCAGAGTCCTGCTTGATCTTAAGCAAGCACCGACTGATGGGGCAAAATGAGGGAAATGCATATAAAAACATTCCATCCCAGTGTAGCGAGAATGCATCTACCGCTACTGCCCCTGGGTCTGGTTCCCATGAAACATACTTTGGTAACTGGTGATTTAGTCTGGATGCAAACAAATCGATATCTGGTACGTCATACCGAGCGATGATATCATTAAATATTTCATGATTCAACATCCATTCTGTGTTGTCATTGAATTTTCGTGACCTGTTGTCCGCCACCATGTTGAATCTACCTGGTAAGTAGATAGCTGAAACCCAGATGTTTCTTGTAATACACCAGTGCCAAATAAGGCTAGCCAATTTATCACATGATACCGACTTGATTCCACCCATGTGATTAACGTATGCTACTGCTGTAGTGTTGTTAAACTGAAGAGAACATGCAAGTCGTGCATACTAGTACAATACGCCTTTAAGCCATAGAGTGCTCCCAACAACTCTAAATAGTTAATACCATGTGATTGAACAATTAATGCATATTCCATCTGCCACCACAGCTAGAGATGGTATCAGTAGCTCCCCATCCTAGAGCACTAACATCAGTTTGTAAAATAACTGAAGGTCTCTCAATCAGAATGTTACTGGAGCAATGCCAAATATTCGCTATACACATGGTAACCGCATGGGTCTATTGAAGGGACCTGAATGTATTTTGAGTGCCTGCTCCTTTGCACATTGTAAATGTTGATAATGTGAAGGCCCAAACCGTGCAGCTGGAAAAGCAGCCACTAATTTGCCAATTATACTAGCTACATGCCGAATAGAAGGTTGTTGCTCATCAATGAGATTGTTACAAGCTTCTATTAACTCTGATCTCTTGCCCCTAGGCAGAGTCACAGACATGTGAGTTGAATTAATGGTGAATCCCAAATAATCAATAACTCTAGATGGTATCAATTTGGATTTAACTGAATGTATGAGAAACCCCAACCTTTCAAACATGAGTTTGGTAGCTGAAACAGATAATTCGGCTGATTTCCGAGTCTTTCCTATGATTAGGACATCATCCAAATAGGCCATTACAATATGATTCTGAGCCCGGAGTAGGCATAACACTGGTTTTAACAATTTTGTAAATAATCAAGGGGCCAAAGTTAATCCATTAGTCAATGTTTTAAACTGCCATAGTTGCCTCATCCTGCTAAACTTCAAATATCTCCAGTGATCGCAATGAATGGGTACTGAATAGTATGCATCTTTAAGATCTATGCATGCCATATAACATCCTTTGGAAACCAGTTATTTAGCGGTAACAAAAGTTTCCATTTTGAAATGTTTATACTGCACATAGAAGTTAAGTCGAGTTAAATCAAGAATGATTCGACACCATCTTTTGTATCGGAAATATATTAGACACAAATTGGTGAGATTGATGAAACGACTTCTCAATTACCCCTTTTTTAGATAACGTTCCAATTTCAACTGGTATATCCAAAGACTCTTGTGAAAAAAACAATGTCCGGCAATTTTCTCCATTGCTCCTGTAACAAGAATTACCGACCCAAGAAAACGACCTCAACTAAGTTTTAAACACTTACCTGAGGGTTTTTAAAACTTACCGCTGGTGGAGCTACACGCCTGTCAGCTCGTCATTGCACCATGCGTCAGACGTAATGACGCACATGCGGACTGGCGGGCTTCTTCACGGAATCATTCACGTGACTCTGAAGTAAAATGTAAATGGATGGTTGGTGGTCAGTGAGCTGAAGAGCATGCTTCCATGCTGAACCTCTCTATGACTGTTCCTATTGGAAAACATGTTCTGTTGAGCAAAATCAAGCTTTTGTTTACATCTTTGGGTTGTATTATTACATTGTTAGATACTGAACAATTTGCATGCACCATTCTGTAAAAGATGGTCAGTTCTTCCATGTGGTTCATTAGCATTGATATTGTGAGACTATTTTTGATGGGGAATACCATCTCTAATTCCTCTCCAATTCGTATACTATTCTCACTTGGAAAAATATTGTCATTCCTTTGTCATGATTGGGTCAAAAGCCTGAGTTATAGGGAGAGGTTGAGCATACTAGGACTATTCCTTGGAGCGCAGGAGGACGAGGGGGGGGGTCTAAAAGAGGTGTACAAAATCATGAGAAGAATAGATTGGGTAGATGCACAGAGTCTCTTGCCCAGACTAGGGGAATCAAAAACCAGAGGACCTAGGCGAGGGGGGAAAGTTTTAATAGGAACTGGAGGGGTAACCTTTTCACTCAAAGGGTGGTGGATGTATGGAACGAGCTGCCAGAGGAGGTAGTTGAGGCAGGTATTATTGCAATGTTTAAGAAACATTTAGACAGGTACATGGATGGGATGGGGCATGTTGGTTAGTGTGGGTACGTTATGCCAAAATACCTGTTTCCACAATGCATGACTATGACTCTAAGCAGGCATATACCACTTTTTAAAGGACAATTAAGGAAGGATGCAAAAGAAGGAATATCCAAGGAAATGACCTAAATTTATGAAAGTGGGATATTAACACATTGTTTGTAAATATATGCACTGGTAAAATTCTAACTAATCGGCAGTGTCTTGTATTGATACAATATAGTTTAATTGACCTGAATATCCCGCAGGGCTTGCATTTTTACATCTCATTCTAGTTATGTATTTAAGAAAAATATCTGTGTGAATGAATATGTGGAGAAAGCAAGGCGGTTTCTATTATGTATTATGGAGATTTTGATGCTTGCAAGTGTAAACACACAATTGTTTATCTACTTATTTTGGGAAATAATTGCAAGAATGAGAGCTATAGGACAACACTTGGCAGAATTACAAGCATTTCCAGCTGTGGAACAACTTTCCATTAAATGTTGACTGTTTGCAGGAAATGACTCAACAAATCTACCCCATGCAAAAATATATTGAAAGTATTTCCACCTCTTGAGACACTGAACAGAGCAGATTATGTAATGAAACACCAAGAATGACCACAAAAGTCACATGGCTTTTTCATTAAAAAAAATAACTTGATCTATTTCTGAACCTTGTGATATTTCAGCAGTCATTCATGTAAGGTTCCTGAGCTTTCTGGTGGATATATTTGCTACATTACTCACTGCTTATAAAAGAGGAAACATTTTGTAAACTGCAAGTTGTTTAATTTTAACCTGTAATATCCTCATGTTTAATATTTTGGGGATTTTAAATGATCTGCATATCTATAGCGTCAGTCTTGACATGTATTAATGGTAGTGATTAATCTTTATTTAGTTCATCAAGATTTGAGTCATTACTGGTACTATCAGTGTTTATGAGTATGTTTGAGAGATATTAATTTCTTGCAAATGCTTACCTTATTTTTATAAATATTAGTATGGTTGTAATCATGTATTGTTTCCTGTTGACTGGTTAGCATGCGACAAAAGCTTTTCACTGTACCTCAGTACACATGACAATAAACTAAACTAAACAAAATAAACTATCTTTAAAGAAGATACTTGGCATTATTGATGCCTAATGGTACATGTAAGGATCTATCATTCTGCACTTTGTCGCATAGTTCTAATGCAAAACACATCCACTTCGACAAACAATCAACTTTTAATTAATCTAATCTTTAATGTACATATTTCTTCTTCACTTCTTCCCTTTGCTTTTTTCAACACATTCTATGTGTTATTTGCACAAAGAGATTCTCATATCAAGCAAGCACAAAGCAGTGTGGGTGTGGCACAGTGGTGCAGCGGTAGCGTTGCTGCCTTACAGCGGCAGAGACCCGGATTCGATCCTGGCTGCAGGTGCTGTCTATATGGAGTTTGTAAGTTCTCCTCGTCACCCACGTGGGTTTTCTCCGGGTGCTCTGGTTTCTTCCCACACTCCAAAAACGTATAGGTTTTGTAGGTTATTTGGCTTGATATAATCGTTCATTGTCCCTAGTGTGTATAGGATAGTGTCAGTTTGTGGGATCGTTGGTTGGCGTGGACTTGGTGGGCTGAAGGGCCTGTTTCTGCACTGTATCTCTTAACTAAACTAAACTATTGTAATCACACTCATTAGAAGATAGCAACACATTTTTTTTGATGCATATGGTTTGATGCAATTCAGGAAGAGGAAGCCAAATTGTACATTTGTAGATTAGTATCTAAATGGTGAAAGACTGCAGAATTGTATTGTATTGGAGAGAGATTCAGATGTTCGCATGAATTGCAAAAGTTATCAGGAAGGTACAACTTACCGGGTAGTTGGAAAGGTAAATGGTATGTTGT
Source organism: Raja brachyura (assembly GCA_963514005.1). The sequence goes on from OY740788.1 coordinate 41,230,000, forward strand.
TACAAATTTAAAGGGTGAGCTCACACCTATAGTATGGTGTACAGTTTTGAATGAATGAATGAATAAGTTAATAGCCAAGTATTCACATACAAGGAATTTGCCTTGGTGCTCCGCCCACAAGTGTCAACATGACATACAGTGACAGTTAAGAATGATACATAAAATATTAAACATTAATAATAAAACATTATTGATTAAACATGTGAATTAAATAAAATACCAGAGTAAAAGGAGGCTACAGATTTTTGGTTATTACGTAGAGCTACTACTCGTGGAAAAAAATTGTTTTTATGTCTGGCTGTGGCAGCTTTGACAGTCCGGAGTCGCCTTCCAGAGGGAAGTGATTCAAAGAGTTTGTGGCCAGGGTGAGAGGGGTCAGAGATGATCTTACCCGCTCACATCCTGGCCCTTGCAGTGTACAGTTCATCAATGGAGGGAAGGTTGCAGCCAATTAGCAATTATTCAGGATCTCAGCTGATCACACTATTTGCTGCAGCCTCCAGGTGTCGTGCTTGGTGGCTGAGCCAAACCTGAACACGATGGAGAAGGTGAGGACAGACTCTACGATGTCCATATAGAATTGGACCATCATTGCCTGTGGCAGATTGTGCTTCCTCAGCTGCCGCAGGAAGTACATCCTCTGTTGTGCCTTTTTGACTGTGGAGTCGATGGTAGTCCCCCACTTAAGGTCCTTGGGAATGATGGTTCCCAGGACCTTAAAAGAATCCACAGATGTGACTGTTGTTGTTGATGGTGAATGGGTGAGGGGATGGGGAGCTCTCCTAAAGTCTACAATCAATTGCACTGTCTTAAGAGTATTGAGCTCCAGGTTGTTGTCAGGACACCAGCTGTGACACTTCCTGTCTGTAGGCAGATTCTTCCCCATCCTGGATCAGTCCAATCAGGGTTGTGTCGTCCACAAATTTGAGAAGCTTGACAGAGGAGTCAGTGGAGGTGTAGTCATTGGTGTAGAGGAGAGGGGAGCGTATGCAGCCTTGCGATGCTCCTATGCTGAGGGTTTGCGGGTCTGAGATGTGCTTTCCCAGCGTCACAGGAGCTGTCAGGAAGCTGGTGATCCACCGACAGAGGGGATCAGGCACAGTCAACTCGGAAAGTTTGGAGTATAGTAGCTCTGGCAAAATGGTGTTAAATGCAGAGCTAAAATCAACAAACAAAATCCTCGCATAGGTCCCCTGGTGGTCTAGGTGCTGGAGGATAAAGTTGCAGGCCCAGGTTGACTGCATCATCCACAGATCTATTGGCCCGATATGCAAACTGCAGAGAGTCTAACAGGGGGTTTGTGATATTTTTCAGCTTGGCCAGCACAAGCTGACTATGCTTTTGGTCCTTTTATTTGAGGATATATGAACAATTATGGCAGTTCAAAGGAGATTCACTTGGTTAATTCCTGGGAAGATAGGGTTGCCTTATCGTGAAGGCTAAATAAATTAGATCTATATTCTTTGGAGTTTAGAGGAATAAAAGGTAATCTTGGTGTGTTCTGCACAAATCCTTTGCTTTTTCTCAGCAATGGAAACTGTAAATGGAATGGAATAATTGCAAATCATTCAAGTAATGCTTTTGACTCTCATTAATTAGCTTAGTGATTTTTAAATTAATCACCATCATTAAAATAATTAATTCTAAGTTGAAAAGAAAATAGGATGCAACACATTCTCTCGAAAAATTCCAAATGACCAGAGGTCACACACTCTGTAAGCAGTTGATTTTGCCAATTCCACAGCTGAAAAACCAATGCGTTTCTGGGTACAGCGAATGGAAAATGTAAACAAGTGTAACAATGGCTGTTACAAAACAGGAAAAATCTGGAGGGCATTTCTATTTTCACACATAGATCGGAACTAATCAGTCTTTCCTGTTGAAACATTTTTATAAGTACCACCTGTTATGAACATAATCAGGTTTCTCAGTGGATGTTGATATAAAAAGATACTTTCAAATTGCATGTGTTTCTGAATGTGGTGTACTTATGTGTAGTATGCAAACATGGTTACCTAATATGGTGATGTCATCAAGTGTATATAAGACATAACCACTACACATTACCTTGCTGCTGAAGCAAACTAAAATACGCACGTTTGTTCAGAAACTCCCATGTGCTTACAGCTGAAGTATTCCAAGGTTCACCACAAAATATATCACAATCCTGCATGACTTTGGATATTTTCATAAGTTCATGTCAGAGGAGCAGAATTAGGCCATTCGGCTGATTGAGTCTTCTCCGCCAATCAAGCATGGCTGAACTATCTTTTCCTCTCAAACCTATTCTCCTGTCTTCTCCCCGTAACCTTTGACACTCTAACTAGTCTAGAACCTATCAATCTCTGCTTTAAAAAAGACACCCAATGACTTGGCCTCCACAGCCATCTGCATCAGTATTGGTACTGGTTTGCTTTCAGTTTTGATTGTGAATCACAAGGACACCATTTTGGGGCAAATCTTGCCACTCGACAAACAAAGAGCAATAGCTCTTGGTCATACATTCATCAATTTGTGCAGCACAGAAAAGGCCTATCAGCCCATCATGTCCATGCTGACCAACAATTACCCATCTATACTAATCCCATTTGCAAGCATTTGGTCTGTAGTCTTCTATGCATTGGTGATTCAATTGCTTTCTGATTACTTACTAACATGTTGAGAGTACCTGCTTTCTCCACCCACCCTGGTAGATTCCAATAGCCACTGGTTGATAAAAATAATCTTCAAATCCTATCTAAACCTCTTGCCCCACATGAGAGGTATAGATAAGGTAGACAGTCAGAACCATTCCCCCAGGGTGGAAATGTTCAACACTGGAGGGCATAGCTTTAAGGTGAGAATGGGAAAGTTTAATGGAGATGCATGGGGAAGTTTTTTTTACATAGAGAGTAGTGGGGGACTGGAATGCATGGCCAGGGGTGGTGGAGGCAGATATGATAGTTACATTAAGAGGCTTTGAGATTGGCACATTAAAGTGCAAGGAATAAAGGGACATAGATCATGTACAGGCAAATGTGTTTAAATAGGCATCATGTCCGGCACAAACATTATGGGCTGAACGGCCTGTTCCTGTGCTGTACTGTTTTATGTTCTAAACCCATGTCATCCAGCTTTTGACATCTGTCTGATCAGGAAATGTTTCCTGTGATCTACCTTGTCTATGTCCCTCACACTTTTCTTTGCTTCAATCCAATCCCTGCACAGCCTCCTCTCTTGGATCACAAGGATATATCAGAAACATTCAAAGTAGTTGGTGACTCCATTTCTCATGAACACTGATTTGTTATTAGTCTTGCCAAATCAGACTAGGAAGGACAGACTAACACAACGTGTCAGTCACAAGCAGAGAATACAGAATTTAGCTGCTGGAAAACATACTCTCTCTGAGCTGTTTAAATAAATCCTCACTAACCTGTCACCAGTTGGGGTTTGAGCTGGAAATCCGTAGATGCAAGAGAAATGTGTTATGTTTAAAAAAATAAATAAAACGCATTTCTGCTCTATGACTGGCTTTTGCAGCCAGTGTGTGTGAGTGCGCGAGTGAGTGTGAGTCCACGTGTGCTCGAGTTCAATTGTTCATCAGTGGTGATTCCCAGAATGTCAATAGTAATGGTACTTGATGGGATTGAATACTAAGGTGCGATGGTTCTGGAAATGGTCACAATCTGGCAATTTTGCGCACATATTAGATAGTTAAACAAAGTAGAGCGCATAAAATTTGTTTGTAATATATTGGTGTGGACTAAGAGATGAGAAAACAGAGTAGGAATAAATGAGTGGGGAGACAAAAATGCTGGAGGAAATCTTCGGGTGTGGCAGCGTCTATGGAGAGAAGGAATTGGCGATGTTTTGGGTCGAAACCCTTCTGGCTGAAGAAGGGTCTTGAGGGGTGATCGTATAGTGGTGTATAATATTGCGAGGAGAATAGATGAGGTGAATGCACAAAGTATTTTCACAAAGTCTTTTTACCAGTCGGGGAATCAAGAATTAGAGAGCATAGGTTAAAAGGAAAATATATAATAGGAATCTGAGAGGCATTTTTTTCCCCACTGCTTTAGAATGCAGTGTCCCCCCATGAGCGCAGCATTCAGGCCTAGCTGCCTGGCAGGCACTGCAAGGGCAATCCAGGTGCTCCATCATAACTACCAATAAATTCCCCATTCCTGTGGAATGAATTTCAAAAATAGTTGAGCCAACAGACAATAGACAATAAACAATATTGTCTGTTGAGCCATTTGCATCTCTCCTACAATTGAATCAGGGAAGCGCAGTGCCACAGTTGAGGGCACAGTTTAGGGAGGCACAGTAGTGTAGATGGTAATACCGGTGCCTAAGAGAGCCAGAGATCAAGGTTTGAACATGACCTCGGGTGCAGCCTATGTGGAGTTTGCATGTTCTCCCTTTGCTCTGATTTTCTCCCACAAATGAAAGACGTGTGCATTTCTAGGCTCATAGTTCACTGCAAATTCCCCCTAGTGTGTAGGGAGTGGATGAGAAAGTGTGGTAACACAGAACTAGCGTGAATAGGTGATCGATGGTCAGCGTGGACTCTATGGGCCAAAGAGATTGATTCCATGCTGTACCTTACAAACTTTCGGTCAACATGGCTTCAGTGAATGCTAATCAGCCTAAACTGAGCTATCGTAAAATTAAACCGATTGTTATGAGCTAATGCAACAAACATTAGCTCAATGTTATCAAGATAACAATTTGACAACACAACTTTTCCATCAATCTTGCAATGAGTTAAATAGCTGTCACATTTTCATTTCAGTGCATTTTTGGTTGAACTTTCTAATTCTGCTTCTTGCAGCTGGATTATGGTTTTCTATAGTTTTTAATGTAATCCCCCTCTTTTATCTGCCTTCATCTTTTTTTGTCATTTGCCATAATTCACCTCAAGATGTGTAGAGAAAATCAGTTATGAACACTCTGGCATTGTTGCTCTATAATTGGAAACTAACAGGTCCATGCATTAGAGCTGTCCAAGGAGCACTTAACCATCAATTTTGCCTTCCGCTGATACAATGATGTCCAACCTCAGCAAGCCTGAAAGTATTCAGCTTTCCCAATTAGGTAGTTAAAGCACTTAGGGCATAAGTGGCATAACTATAATACCTACAATGTGGTTGTAAAATGCACAAAGCTTGTATACAGCAGGGCAGCTTTCAAACACCAATGTCAATTCTAAAATGTATTTTCAATTTTGGTCAAGCTGTCTGCCGGCAGTAGATGAACCAATGCTCAAAGTGGTACATATTTGAAAATGCCTGATGAACAAGAGCAAAAGCTGCTGCCCTGAAATTTCACCCAATTTCAGAAAGGTAAGTTCCCAGTGTGACTCGTGGAGCTGGAGAAAATGATGGAGTGAAACACTAGGGAGTATGACTTTAATTGAAGGGAGCACAGCTTACAGCCAAAACAGAATTCACAGGCTCAAAACAACCTGTTTGCAATTGTTTAAAGAACAGAAGGCAAGGAGGCAGTGAGAGAGTTGTGGCACAATCTTCCACAAGATGTGTAACTGACTGCTGCAGCTGCTAGTGAATTATGATCGTGAGCTTACTTTGCCTCCAGCCTTTTTTCACACTGCTCTTCAGAATATCAGTTGATTTGGTATTACGCAGTGACAGATGTCATGTTTGCGAAAAGCACAGGGTAAGAATGTGATGTTGCTGCAAATAGCATCACCTTCCCATTTTCAGGGTGTCATTAAAACAGTGCAAGACCTTTCACTCCATGAATGCACCATTTGTTCATAACAATCAACAACAGGTCTCCCGGATCTGTGCCCACTCCCTTAGCAGCGGCTATGTTTGACAAACACTGTAGTTTGCCCAACTTTACAGGACTAACAATGGAATGGAATACTTTGATGTCACAGGTGACAAGGCACAGTGAAATTCTTTGCTTGCGTACCCAAGATTTGCAAATAGTCGCCATAAACGGCGCCTACAAAGTACCCCCGCGCCAGGTCCCCCTTTGTTCTCTCCCCCCCTCTCCCACGCCGTGTTCTTCCTCCTTCCCCCCTCATGGTGGTTCCCCCGTGCCCTCATCGACCACCGACCGGGGGTAGACTTGCGATGCCCCAATGCCGCCGCCAAGGCCCACCGCCGCCGCCTGTCGCCAAGGCCCACCTTTGCACTTTGCATGGATATGCAGTGATTGGAGGGATTTAGATCATGTGCAGGCAAAGGAGATAAGTTCAACTTGGCATCATGATCTGCAGGGACATTGAACTCAAAGGGCTTGTTCCTGTGATGATCAGTTCCGTTATATATAATTCTCCTCATAAAACAAAGCTATCAACATTCTGGTTTAATTAACTTACTTACAAGCCAACACGCTATTTTGCAACCTGATGGAAAGCTCTAGTACAACAAATATATTTGTTCGGACTTTCTGCCCAACTCTGATAGTGTAAGTGACAAATAAAACTGATTGATTGATTGAGAGTCATTGTTGATTTTGTGTGGTTAAAAAAGCTCAAAATTGTTGTCGTATTCCATTGATTACCTTTTAGAATGTTGTCTGTGTAAGAAGGAAGTGCAGATGCTGGTTTAAAGTGAAGGACACAGAAAGCTGGAGGAACTCAATGGGGCAGGCAGCATCTCTGGAGAGGAGGAATGGGTGATGCTTCGGGTCGAGATTCTTCTTCGGACTTGTTAGGGATAAGGGAGAGATGTAGACGGTGATGTGGAGAGATAAAGAACAATGAATAAAAGATATGCAAAAAACTAACGATGATAAAGGAAACAAGCCATTGTTAGCTGTTTGTAGGGTGAAAATGAGAAGCTAGTGCAATGGGTGGGGGAGGGATGGAGAGAGAGGGAATGCCGGGGCTACCTGAAGTGAGAGAAATCAATATTCATACCACTGGGCTGTAATCTATGATCTTTGCTGTAAGCTGCCCAAGTTAAACATGAGATGATCTGTTCTGTAGGATGACATTTGTTTACATCTGCATAATGCAACAAAGGACCCTATCTGTTCAATCTGCCAGCAAATACAATCTTGAGCCCAGTTCCTAAGAAGAGCAGGGGTAGCCTTGGTATCCAGGGCAATAATTTTTGTTCACTCAACATATCAAAGAAAGCAAATCATCACATCGCTATTCGTGGAGCTTGATGTTTGAAAGATTGCCACTGTATTTCCCATGTTACAGCAGAAACTACAATTTAGAGGGACCTAATGACAGGAGTGCATTTTCGAGAGTCTTGAAGCCATCACACATTCTAAATAAATTCCGGCCTTTTTTTCCGAAGTTCCATTTATAACCATCTAAATTAAATTCAAGTATCCACACCTGCTTGGTAGAGTTAAAATGAACCTTGGACATTGCGGGCCAAAGGGCCCGTTCCTGTGTTGTATAGTTTTATGTTCTATGAACCACATTGCATGTCCCATGGATTTTCCATCATCAATCTATACAATGCTTAATACCCAAATTTCTGAACGACAGAGGAAAAGGGAACCAAAACAAGGTCTGATTTTGTGTTTAATAGGGGCAGCACAGTGGCGCACCGGTATATTTGCTGCCTTACAGCACCAGAGACCCAGGTTCGATCCTGACTATGGGTGCTGTCTGCACGAAGTTTGTACGTTCTCCCTGTGACTGCATGGGTTTTCCCCGGGTGCTCCGATTTCCTTCCACACTCCAAAAACTTTCAGGTTTGTATGTTAATGAGCTTCTGCAAAATTGCAAATTGTCGCTAGTGTGTAGGATAGTGCTGGTGTATGAGGTGATCACTGGTCAGTGTAGGCCGAACGGCCTGTTTCCATGCTGTATCTCTAAAGTACAGTAAAGCATATCCAGCTGCTGTGCTTAGTGTGTTATTCTGCAAGAATTCAGAAGATGAACAGATGTTGTAAAACATTCTTCAACCCACAAATAATGTAATAAATATGTTCAATATCATTGCTTGCTACTTCACGCAAGTAAGGATAACCCCATAAATCAGCGCATGCCAACTGCTCCCTAAACCAACGACTGCTTTTGTTCAATCCACCATTTTCTGTTTGGGAGATAACATATTAACTCCTGTTATTTGGTGCTGAGGAGGTATTTTCTTCTCTTTGACCTTACCTGAAAACATTTGTCAACATTTACTTCATGTATCAATTTAAAACCATTCAATAAAAAAAGCACAGCATCTCAGATTCTGTAACGATATGAGAAAAGACTTTTGCATTTAGATTTGTAATCATCCTCGTCAAATTCCAAGTATATTTCTATGAACAAATTGTAGATTATAGTAATCAATTGTGCCATTTGTATTTTAGCTTTCCCTTAATTTATTTCTGATAAAAGTGAAGCATCTGTATTAATTCCTTTATGGAAAATTGCTTGCGGAGTATCAATTCATTCAGAATGGTGAGGCGTGCAATTGGACTGAAAGAATCAACCTGTCAGTTGTTGCACGCTGAGATATTTTCTGAATTGCTTTCTGAGAATTACAGCCACAGGCTTGGTTGCAACTCTCTTCAATTTAAGGAATGGTAGCTGTAAGAAAATTGTACTGTGAAATCACAGGCTTTGAAAATAGAGGCTATGCTAGTCGAACTAAATGCTAATGACAGTAAATAAGGACAAAAAAAGACATTTATAGGAAAAGGGGAATCAATTGATGTTGGAAGTCTAAAATAAACGCTAAACCATTTGGAAATATATAGTGCATTAGGTTATTCGCCATCTATGAAAAGGGTTCTACCTCCAATTCTAACCTGTCTTCTTTTTACAGATGCTGAGTAACTTGCAGTGCTTTTCCAGTATTTTCAGTTTTGTTGGTAAGTTTCATTGTTACTGTAAAATATGAAATAACATTGGTAGACACAAAATGCTGGAGTAACTCAGCGGGTGAGGCAGCATCTCTGGAGAGAAGGAATGGGCGACGTTTCGGGTCAAGACCCTTCTTCAGACTAAGGGCCGATACCCTTCTTGTGCTCCCCTATGTAATAACCTTGCCCATATTGCAGACAATAGAAACGTAATTTACGCTGGGAGAAAGGTGGTCCACAATATAATACAATTGCTTTTAAGTGGAAAGATGGCAAAAGTTTTTCAGAATCATGACACTGCAGCCTATAATGGGAAATATCGCACTTATTCTCTCACTGTTATCTAATATAGAACACATGCCACAGTACTCTGGTTCAGGAATTAAAACACGTTGAATAGTTACAGGAAATGAGGCATTGTGGCCTGATGTAATGCAGCCTGGATTTAGGAAGGAACTGCAGAAACTGGTTTATACCAAAGACAGAGACAAAGTGCTGGAGAAACTCAGCGGGTCAGTCAGCATCTCTGGAGAAAAAGAATGAGTGATGTTTCGGGTTGGGTCTGAGGAAGGGTTCTGACCTGAAATGTGACTCACCTTTTTTCTCCAGAGATGCTGCCTTGACCGGCTGTTACTCCAGCACTTCGTGTCTAGCTTCGATAACACAATCTGGCATTGCAGTACAATGCAGAAAGTGTTACACTACAACCTGCAGCAGCAATGCAAAGCGAATGCCTGATATCAGACATTGGCCTGATGGAGATCGTGTGGCCCAGTGGCATGATCAAAAAAGTATGACACAGAAGTTAGAGCATTGCTACCTGCTGCAGAATGTAAAACACTGTAGCCTGATGGAAGAGGTGTTGCGCCTGTTGGAGCAAGAGTGGAATTGGCCTGAAACAGAATATGTGGCACTGTGTTTGATACAGTTGGTGTGATTGTACATTGACGTAGGAAATGTCATTTGGCAGTCAGCTCTGGAACGTGTGACAATAAAGAGTGTTAGAGAAAACATGGCACTGTCACCAAAGGTACCTGGATGTTGCGCTGACAGACAAGAAGCCGAAGCCAAAGAACGGAATGGAAACGAGGTTGAAACACCAATAAACCGAAAGAGTCCGAAGATGAAACACCTATTAACCGAAAGGATGGGACGCCTAAATGCAAACTAACCGAAAGGGCAGGACGCCTAAATCCCAAGGAACCGAAAAGCTGTGTCGCCTAAAAACAAACTTACCGATTGACCGCTCTGTCGAAATGCCACCTACCCGAAAGACGGCGTCGCCTACAAGCCAAAGGACCGACAGCCGCTCAACAGAAAAGTCCAATAATGGACCTGACGTTGCCGGGGGGCGGGACTTGTCAGTGACTGGTCCAGACCGCCACGTCCATCACATCACTGTGAAGGCATGAACATTGTCCCAAACCTCCGCTCCACCCGACCCGCAGCCCGCGGAGGGTGGGCGTAGGAGAGTAGGGGCTGTCCCGAGCGATGCACACCTTCAGCCGCTTTCAACTTGGTGCTTGGGTTCAGATTGCCCAGTCACCTATGGCGTGTGGGAAAATGAACCCCGAGAAAACCCACGCACGTCATGGGCAGAACCTTCAAACTCTGTACAGACTGCACCCCGAGTCAGGATCGAACCTGGGTCTTTGACGTTGTAAGGCAGTGACTCTACCACCGTGCCACAGTGCTGCCGCAGCAGAAGGCCCTGAGAGAAATCCATCTCAGTAGCCTGGCGTAGAGCATGTGACATTGTTTTTTGATACCAATATGTGGCACCATAGCCTGATGTTGAAAGTGTGTCACTGAAGCTTGATACAAAGAGTGGAGCACCGTGGCTTCGGTGTCATTGATGGAGTGAAACCACTTGCCCAACTTCACTAAGCTTTACAGAATGCTGATAAGCTTCTCATCTTAATATTGGGTGTGCAGCAAATGATTGACAATTCCAATCAACTAGTTCATGGGTTTACAGTAAACAAACAAGATGGAGAAGGTAGAATCAAAGTTGGTGGTGTTGGTGCTGGTGTTGGGGGGGAGTGGAGGAGAGGGAGGTGGAGGGGGAAGGGGAGGGGAGGGGCTTGAAAATAGTGTTTAGAGGGGAGCTGCCCAGTTTAATAGTCACAGGTGTGACTTTTGCTTCTCAAAGTAAGGAATGTTCAGGGCAAACTTTGTAACTTACAGTAAGCAGTGAGCAAGCTTGTGAGATTGGTGAAGTGACATATATTAAAAATCATGTAGAATTAATCACAATCACAATAATACTTTATTAGCCAAGTATGTTTTGCAACATACAAGGAATATCATTTGCCAAGTCAGTCATACAAATAAAAGCAATGGAACACACAAAATACATTTTAACATAAACATCCACCACAGTGACTCCTCCACGTTCCTCACTGTGATGGAAGGTGAAAAAAAGTTTAAATCTCTTCCCTTCTGTGCTCTCCCATCTTTGGGGGCCTCTAGCCTTCCATTGACGGGACGATCTTGACTCCCATAGCCGGTGGGTGGGCCCTCCGCATTGGGGCGATCAGCTCCTGTATCGGGGGAATGTTAGCTCCCCCGCGCCAGGCGGTCAAACCTCGGGTCAAGGCTGGTCGAGCCTCAGCGTTGTTGGAGCTTTCTGATGGCCTCTCCCGAGACTGCGAGCCCTTGATGGTATGTCCGCATGCGGCGGTTGGAGCGATCCCAGGCAAAGGATCGGCTCCGATGTTAAGTCCACGCACTGAGGTGGAGCACAAAATCAGTCTGAGGAGGCCTCCAGCTCCTTCGATGGTAGGCCGCAGATCATAGTGAAAGAGTGAAATAAAGGGGAAATGCAAGTGAGCCATGAACAGAGATGATCAGGATGGGAATGACCTCCTTCAAGTGAGTTGGATTCATAGTCAGCGCAAGAGAAAAGTACATTAAGTATAAAATAGAGCTACAGTAAAGATTTAAAGTTGCTTAAAGACATTAATGTGTCGAGGTCATATTAGTTCACAGTATGTTGTTAAAGAAGGAACTGCAGATGCTGGAGAATCGAGGGTTACACAAAAAGCTGGAGAAACACATCGGGTGCAGCAGCATCTAAGGAGCGAAGGAGATAGGCGATGTTTCGGGCCGAGACCCGAAACGTCGTCTATCTCCTTCGCTCCTTAGATGCTGCTGCACCCGCTGAGTTTCTCCAGCTTTTTGTGTTACCCTTAGTTCACAGTATGTTGTATTGAGCCTGTAGTCTGACACAGAATGTGTGGCAAGGTAGTCTGATGCAGAATTGCAGTGAAGCCCTACCAAGTAATCATCGTGCAGTGGACGATACCAGAAGTATGCTACTAATGCTGATTTGAGGAATGGTGGCACCATTGCCTGTTTTATACATGCCAATGAATCATGACACAGCTGCCTGATATGAGAAGTGTGGGTCTCTGATCTGCCAGAGAGCGAATGGCACTGGAGCCTGCTTCAGAAACCATGGCACAATACTCGGGCTGAGAACATAGTACTTTGATACAGAAACTGCAGCTACTACATACCCTAATATAAAAGCAAGACACTATGATATGACAAAGCCTGTTGTGGAGAGCATTGTGTAAGAAGGAACTGCAAATGCTGGTTTAAACCGAAGATAGACACAAAAAGCTGGAGCGGGACAGGCAGCATCTCTGGAGAGAAGGAATGGGTGGCGTTTCGGGTCGAGACCCTTCTTCAGACACATTCAGGAAAACCTTGTGTTGTATATTAACATAAGCAGGGGTGGAAAACACAGGGGGGGCGGGGCAGAGGGGACACGTTCCCCCCATGTTTTGAGAGGTGGGGGACATCCCCCCCAAGTTTTTGTCATCTGGATTTTAAAATCTTCGCTTTCCGCGAGACAGTGGAGGTGGGACTGCTGATCGAGGGCGCCGATTGGACGAGAGAGACGTCGGTCAGCAGGCAATGGGGGCGGGACATGATGATTAAGCGCGATGATTGGAGGAGGGAGGAGTGGGGGGGGGTGGGACTGAGGATAGAGTGCGGTGATTAGAGGAGGGAGACATGGCACATACCTGCGCCTCATCCGCAGCCAGTATCGATTCAGGCCGGCTCTCCGGCGCTGTCCCATCCCCACCCGAGTGCCCCCCCCCCCCCCACGGGTAGCCTGAGAGGTCGGGAGTCAGACGGGCGTGGCGCCCCCAGGCCCACAGCCAGCGCAGAGAAGCAGCGCTAAACCCAGCTCACTCTGCCTGTCCCACCAGGTTAACTGGCCTGGACTTGCAGGAAATATGGCCAGTGTGGAAAAGCTGCGCTGGTGCCCATCAGTCCAGTAGGTTAAGCCGGCGAGACAGGCAGAGTTGAGCTGCATTTAACGCTGGATTGATCCTCCGAAGCCTCACATGTGTGTGTGTGAGTGTGCGCATGCGCGCGCGGCTGAAAAAAAAACAGTGTCCCCCCGGTCCCCTCCATGTTTTGATAGCGTGTTCCGCTCTTGTAACATAGAATGTGTAGTACTGTGAGTTTGTATATACGATGTGGCTGTTCACCTGTATGGAAGTTGTGATACTGTAGCCTTTATATAAAAACGTACCATACTGGCAGGGGTGGAAATTGCTGTCAAAGCATGGGGGGGGGTGGGGGAACACAATTTCTTGGTGGCTGCACGCGCACACACATGAGGCTTCAGAGGCTTTGGCCGTGGGCCCTGTGGACGATAACATCGGGAGCTGACCTGGTTGGTGACCGACTCAGAACTCCAGCAACAGCAGCTTCGTCCATCCCGAATCGTGGGGCTTGAATCGGTCCATTTGCGGGGCCTTTCGTCACCTGGCTCGGCTTAAAATCAGTCGCGCGATCTTCCATTCCTCGGCGACGTCTTCAATATCGGGAGCCTCGATTGCCTCGACGCAGCAATTTGACCGCGGGGTGGTGGAAGATCTTGCGGCTGATTTTAAGCCGCGCTGGGCAATGAAAGGCCATGCAAACAGACCGATTCAAGCTCCGCTCTACAATCTTTGCTTCACCAGGACGTCTCCCTCCTCCAATCACTGCGCTCTATCCTCAGCCCCACCCCCCTACTTCCGCCCCTGACCGACACCTCCATCCTCCAATCATTGCGCTGAATCAACATGCTCCTCCCCCCCCCCCCCCCCCATTGCCTGCTGACCGTCTCCCTCGTCCAATCGGCACCTCGATCATCAGTCCCACCCCCACTATCTTGCGGAATACGGACATTTTTAATAGATTTTTTTTCACCGAATTTCAAAATCCGGACTGCAAAACATGGGGGGCGGGGGATTGTCCCATACCTCTCAAAACATGGAGAGGACGTGTCCCCCCTGCCCCCCCCCCCCGCCCCAGGGGATTTTTGCCCGTGCATACTGGGCTGCAAGTGCAAATGTGGGACTATAGCCTAATGCAGAAACTGTAATCTAATGCAAAAATTGTTTTTCAGATTTTAGATTTTAGAGATATGTCATGGAATCAGGCTCTTCATCCCCTGAATATGCGCTGACCAGCAAAACCCCATACATTAACACTGTACTACACCCGAGGGACAATGTACAATTTATAGATGCCAACTAACCTACAAACCTGTATGTCTTTGGAATGTGGGATGAATCCGGAGAACCTGGAGAAAACCCACGTCATCAATGGTTCAATGGTCCTTTATTGTCATGTGTACCGAGGTACAGTGAAATTTGATTTGCCATGCATTGAAAAAGCAACAAGATATTGAACAATTTATTTTCTTCGGTATTCACCCAGGAGAAGGATATTGAACTCTGTGAGGTAAGGGAAAAAAGTAGAGTAGCTATGGAAACTATGAGATTCAAAGAGGAGGAAGTACTGACACTTTTGAAAAATATAAAAGTGGATAAGTCTCCATGTCTTGACAGGATATTCCCTAGGACATTGAGGGAAGTTAGTGTAGAAATAGCAGGAGCTATGACAGAAATATTTCAAATGTCATTAGAAACGGGAATAGTGCCGGAGGATTGGCGTACTGCGCATGTTGTTCCATTGTTTAAAAAGGGTTCAAAGAATAAACCTAGCAATTATAGACCTGTTAGTTTGACATCAGTGGTGGGAAAATTAATGGAAAGGATACTTAGAGATAATATATATAAGCATCTGGATAAACAGGGTCTGATCAGGAACAATCAACATGGATTTGTGCCTGGAAGGTCATGTTTGACAAAACTTCTTGAATTTTTTGAAGAGGTTACTAGGGAAATTGATGAGGGTAAAGCAGTGGATGTTGTCTATATGGATTTCAGTAAGGCCTTTGACAAGGTTCCCCATGGAAGGTTGGTTAAGAAGGTTCAATCTTTGGGTGTTAATGGCGGAGTACCAAGATGGATTCAACAGTGGCTGAATGGGAGATGTCAGAGAGTAATGGTGGATGGCTGTTTGTCAGGTTGGAAGCCAGTGATCAGTGGGGTGCCTCAGGGATCTGTGTTGGGTCCACTGTTGTTTGTCATGTACATCAATGATCTGGATGATGGGGTGGAAAATTGGATAAATAAGTATGCAGATGATACTAAGATAGGTGGTTACACAAAAAGCTGGAGAAACTCAGCGGGTGCAGCAGCATCTAAGGAGCGAAGGAGATAGGCGACGTTTCGGGTCGAGACCCTTCTTCAGACCCTTCTAAGATAGGTGGTGTTGTGGATAATGAAGTAGATTTTCAAAGTCTACAAAGAGATTTGGGCCATTTGGAAAAGTGGGCTGAAAGATGGCAGATGGAGTTTAATGCTGATAAGTGTGAAGTGCTACATCTTGGCAGGACAATCAAAATAGGACGTACATGGTAAATGGTAGGGAATTGAGGAATGCTGTGGAACAGAGGGATCTAGGAATAACTGTGCATAGTTCCCTGAAGGTGGAATCGCATGTAGATAGGGTGGTAAAGAAAGCTTTTGGTGTGCTGACCTTTATAAATCAGAGCATTGAATATAGGAGTAGGGAAGTAATGTTAAAATTGTACAAGGCATTGGTAAGACCAATTCTGGAGTATGGTGTACAATTTTGGTCGCCTAATTATGGGAAGGATGTCAACAAAATAGAGAGAGTACAGAGGAGATTTACTAGCATGTTGCCTGGGTTCCAGCAACTGTTACAGAGAAAGGTTGAACAAGTTAGGTCTTTATTCTTTGGAGCGCAGAAGGTTAAGGGGGGGGACTTGATTGAGGTCTTTAAAATGATGAAAGGGATAGACAGAGTTGTCGTGGATAAGCTTTTCCCATTGAGATTAGGGAAGATTTAAACAAGAGGGCATGATATGAGAATTAAGGGACAGAAGTTTAGGGGTAACATGGGGGGGAACTTCTTTACACAGAGAGTGGTGGCTGTGTGGAATGAGCTTCCAGCAGAAGTGGTGGAGGCAGGATCGATTTTAACATTTAAAAGTAAAGTGGATAGGTATATGGACGGGAAGGGAATGGAGGGGTATGGTCTGAGCGCAGGTAGATGGGACTAGTGGAAAATAAATGGTCGGCACGGACTGGAAGGGTCGAGAAGGCCTGTTTCCGTGCTGTAATTGTTATATGGTTATATATGGTTATACAAAACTACATAAAGATTAAACATAAACAGCCACCAGAGTGGTATGTGAGAATCCCCAGGGAACACAGTCATCTGTTCAATGTCCAGGCCACAAACTGGCTCCTTCACCGTGTTGTGACCAGAGTTGTACCGACCAGTGTCACCCTCATTGCAGTCCCTGTCCGCCTGAACAGTCAGAAAGCCGTCCACACTCACACATGTCTCCGGGATGTCCTCATGGCGTGATGTCCCTACAAACACTGTTATCACTGCACTAGCAGCAAATAACTTGTAACTTCTTTCCTCCTTTTCTCCCACGGTTGGGATAATCGAAACATCCGCAGTCAGCGATCGAAGCCCCTGCATCGGAGCGATCGAGGCTCCCGCGATCGGGGCGGTCGAAGCTCCTGTGGTTGGAGCTCCCAAAGTCGATCCCTAACAAAGGGGCCACCAGCTCCACGATGTTAACGCCGCAGTGCAGACGGTGATACAATATGGAAAAAGTCACATCTCCATCGAGGGAAGAGATAAAAAGCTTCCCCCAATCAACCCCCCTCCCCCACCGCCACATAAAACAAAAACTAAAGATACTCTAAAACATACAAGTAAAAACAGACTAAAAACAACAAAAGAAGAAAGAGACAAGACATGCTGTTGGCGAGGCTGCCATGTACACCGCCACCTGTTCACGTGGAGATTGCACAAACTCTCTACAGACAGCAACCGTAGTCAGGATCGAACCCGAGTCTCTTGCACTGTAAGGAAGCAACACTGTTGCGTCACCTGTTTTACATTGGTATAGAAAGTGTGAATCTGTAGCCCATTTCAGAAATTGTGGGTTCACAATGGTAATATGGCACCTATATTACGACTTTATTTTAGCCCCATTAAAAAAGTGTGGCATTCTAACTTGATTCAGAATGTATGGCACTCCATCAGTGAACATGTGAAATTTTATTCCAATGTAAAAGCATCGTTAAAAACATTCCAAGAAAAAAAACGTAGTCGTATGACCATGAAGAAGGGTCTCGACTCAAAACACCACCCATTCCTTCTCTCCAGAGATGCTGCCTATCTCGCTGAGTTACTCCAGCATTTTGTGTCTACCTTCAAGTCATATGACTCTATGATACTATGATTCTATGATTCTGTGACTGTATGATTCTATGACTGACTCTGTGACAATGTAATCTGAAACAGACAGTGTTATAGTATGACCTGTAGCAATATGACTGGTATAAAGAGGGAGTTTCTGTAAACTGATACCGAATACGTACTCAAGACATAGAGCGCGGTGGGGCTGTAGGCTGACATGGACAAAAACATGATGCAGACAGGGGGCATAATCAATCCGTAAACTGAGAGAGAGAGTGGCACTGTGAGTGGAAGAGGAATGTATGGAGTGGTAGTCTGGTGAAGGAATTGCGTGTGACATGATATCCATTTAGGAAAATGTATGGAGATGAACGCTGAGACACAAAGACACACTGTTCACAGATACAGAAGTGTAACAGCGTGACCTCATATAGAAAATATGACATTTTTAATGGTAGAGAAATTATGATACTCTAGACCACAAAATGTGTGGCTCTTTGTACTGATAAATAATGGATAGCAGAAACAGTGATGCAGTCCTATCGTGCAAATATTTCAGAAAAAACCCTGATATAGTTTGTACACTAGCTTATTAAAGGAGTGGCTTTCTGTGCACTGACCCTCTGTGTGGCATTGAACAATGATACCTAATTTAGTTCAGTTTATTAGTTTAGTTTAATTTATTGTCACAAGTATCGAGGTACAGTGAAAAGCTGTTGTTGTGTGCTAACCAGTCAGAGGAAAAATAACACATGATTAAGATTGAGCCATCCACATAATACATAATAAAGGAAATAACATGAATATTGTTTTGTGCAAGATAGATGCGAGTAAAGTGTGCATCAAAGATAGTCCATACGAGGGTCTCCAATGAAGTAGATAGTAGCTCAGGACTTTCTCTACTTGCTGGTTCAGGATTTAGGACCTTAACCTGTGGGCCACGCCTATCCATTTTCATAACTCAAACAGAATTATGTTTTCTGGTCCCAAAGTGCTGCCCCTGCACTAATACTTCAGTTACTTGCCATATCTTGTTCCCTAAGATGACATCTAATGATGCATCCTCTCTGGTATGGGCCTTCTCTATACTGGAATTAGTTTATTATTGATATGTATAACAAGATACAGTGTTAAGTTTTCTTTGTGTGCTATCCAATTAAATCAAATCATACCAAACTAGAGAATAATACATTAAGAAACAGTTATACTTCTTAGAGTGTAAAGAGAAAATTGTAAACACCACCTCATTCATGTGTCAAAAATGTCAATGCTGAAATGCTAAAAATATAATTAAACAGCAAAACATCAAAGAATGAAATCTGATGTCTGTCTACAAAAGTTATACAATACCAGTGAAACTTTACAATACAATACCGTTTATTGTCATTTGAACCTCAAATGAAGTTCAAACGAAATTCGGTTTCTGCAGTCATACAACAAGAAAAGAACCAATACACAACACAATTTACACAAACATCCATCACAGTGAATCCCCTCCTCACTGTGATGTAAGGCAAAGTCTTGTCTCTCCCCTGCACTCTATTCTTCTCCCGATGTCAAAGTCAAAGCCCCCGGAGGGCGATGGTAAGTAAGTCCCGAGACTTACGATGGGCGATGCAAGACTGCGCTCTGGGTCTTGACGTTGGAGCCCCCGGCAGGCACTAGCAAGTCCCGCGGTCGATAAAGCTGCGTCGGGCGATGTACGGCCCCGCTCCAGGTCATTTTCAACCCCGCAATTCGGGCGGGAGAATATGCCGTTGCGGGAGCTCCGAAAAGCGGTCTCCCACCAGGGACCCGCGAGCTCCCGATGTTAACGTCCACTGGACCTGCGGCCGGAGCCTCCGAGCTCCGGAGTCAGGTCACATCCACGCGCCACCACAGCTCCTCCTGTTCCGAACTCGGCCAGCTCCACGACGGTAGGTCCGCAGGCTCCGCGACTGCAGCCCCCAGGTCGTTCCGGTTGGAGGCCGCTCCACGGTACTAGGCCCCAACGACAACGGAGACCCGACAGGGAAAAGGTCGGGTCCCCCGTACAGGGAAGAGATTTTAAAGTTTCCCACCCCCCCCCCCCCCCCACACATACACAGTCAAAAACAATTTAAAAAATACACTACAAACTACACTCAATCGGGACAAAGAAAATTTTTTTAAAAGACAGACGGACTGCAGAAGCCGCTGCAACGTTGGTCGCGCCACCCACAAGATTAATGTTTCAGGTCAAAACTCCTTCATTAGTACAACTAATAACAAATATTGCTCAAATAATAAATATAAATTGAGGCAGTACAGTAAAACTCCGATGGAAAAATGTAGAGTCAGGACCCTTCTTCAGACTGTGACCCGAAATGTCACCTATCGTTTTTTTCCAGAGATGCTGCCTGACCCGCTTAATTACTCCAGCACTTTGTGCCTATCTTTGCTATAACCAGCATCTGCAGTACTTGGTTTCAAAATATTTGGTGTAACTGGCTCGCAGATCTGATTTATTGTTATGAGACATTTTAACAGAACATGCTGCCTGCCAAGCATAAGTTAAGGGAATGATTTAAATGAGGGTAAAGTTGTTATCTTTCCCCTTCTCCTCATTCAACTTTACTTCACACTCTTGTCAATTTATCAGCACAGACTTTACATTTGGTCAGATCTCCTGCTTCAAGTAGGCAAAAGCCTCCTGAATAGCATGCCGATTGAGGTTTGATGATTCAATTAGAATACAATACCAATTTTAGGTGAAGTCCTATATGTCAACATAGGGCTTGAATCATTCATGTCCTCCAGGGAAGATTTGCAGCTGTTTTTCACTGCCATTAATATTCCTGTGGTTTCAATGCTGAGAATTCGCAGGCATTGCAGATGGTGAAGCCATGATCCTGAAAATTTGTTCAGAGATCTGAAAAAAAAAGCAAGGTATCTTGTTAACTGGAAGCTGGAAGAATACCCAAACCCATAGCAGCTTGTGGTGGGAAAGCTTTAAATGTCACACTCATTCAAAAGTTGGAAGAAAATTCCTAACGATGGCATTATTGCATTCAAAGATCTTGCAAGAGGTGGCATCTTCCCTGACACAGGACTTTGCCATCCAGCAGTGAGGGAGGTCCACAGTGGAGGTCTTGCTATGGGGGACGTCCATCTTATTTACATTACGGGCTCAGGGGTGGTGAGTGTTGCACAGAGCAGCGCCATGCAAAAGGAAGTAACTTGGTTCATGGACTCTCAGACCACCTGTCATTTAAAGGGGCTGCTTCTTGAATTTAATTGAATATTTTATTGTCACATGTAACAAGTCACAGTGAAATTATTTGTTTACATACCCAAGGCATGCAAATATTCTCCATATAAAGGGAGAGGATAAAGTTACAAAGTACCTTCTCGGCAGGTCCTCCTTTGTTCTTCCCCCCTCCCCCCCCTTCTTATGCCTCCACGCCAGGTCACCATTGTCCACTGTTCACCTCCCCTCCTCTCATGACAGTCCCCCCGGGTCCTCCTTTGTTCCCTCAACAATCGACCTCGGCGATCAGCGAATCGACGATCGCCGCACTGACCTCCTCCACTATTGCCGCCGGGTCCACTACTGATGTCTCCGCGGTGCCGACCCAGTCCTCAGCTGTGGGCTCTGCTGACCAGCGATGCTCCCACCGGCAAGGCTCCGCCTCTGACCCACAGGGCTACACCTCCGACCGGTGAGGCTTGGGCTCCGGCTTCTCAGCGGTCTCCTGGGAGGCGTCTGCTGCCGCGGCCTCCTGTGAGTCTACTCAAATTCTGGTTGCATTGCAGCCCCACACTGATGATCTCTAGGTGGGGACGTACGTGTCAGTTGGGGAACTTCGGCATCAGTCTGCTCTGCAATCTGGCCAAGACAGTCACTCCCAGTCCAGGCATCAGGCCATCATGGGTACCACCCGAGGCTCCTCCCCTGGGGATAGCACTGTGGCCGTGCATCTCTTAGTGGTGTCTACTAGCTCTCTGCAGACGTTCTGGGACTGTTGGGAGCCACAGAGGCTAATGTGCACCCTGGCCAAGGATTGTCATCTTTTTGTTTAGGAATTATGCAAATATTCAGATGAAAGTTAAGTAAACATGCAATTATGTATAACAAAATGGTAACTTTGGAGGGTTTTTGTCTAATCAGATACAATTGTGTAATCAGAGACAACTTCACACGCAGTCTGACAAATAAAAGGACCTAATTAAAGCCTTTATGAACAAAGAGCCTAATGTTTGATCTGGTGAGTAGGATGCATTTCCCAAAGAGGTGTCAGCCAAGGAGTTTCATCTTGTGCCAGCCACAGATGTAGACATTCAGCAGTCTTAGGGGAATTTCTAATGTTTTGGTCCATAGAAAGGATGGCAAAATGCTTTGATTATCGTATTCACTTTTCTTTTCAAACCAAATATTTATTAAGCATGGCTCTGTTGAATTAAAATGCAAAATATAAAATAAAATAATTAAATTAATTGAAAAAAAAAACTTATTTGAATAGTTATTTTAAACAGCAGGAAAAATCGAATTTCGAAATATGATATTGATAATGATGATAGCTTTAAATGGAATGGCAGGTGTTTTTTTTTAATACAGTCACAAGGGATTACAGATGCTGAATCTTGAGCAAAAGTGTCTAATTAACCTCCCAGTCCAAGTGTGGGCGGCACAGTGGCACAGCGGTAGAGTTGCTGCCTTACAGTGCCAGAAACCCGGGTGCGATCCTGACCTCGATGCTGCGTTTTCCCTGTGATTTGCCTGCGATTTCACTGGGATCTCTGGTTTCTGACCACATTCGAAAGACGTACAGGTTTGTTGGCTAATTGGCTTGGTAAAATTATAAATTGTCCCAAGTGCGTGGAGGATAATGTTAGTGTGCCGGAATCGATGGACGGCACGAACTCAGTGGGCTGAAGGGGCTGTTTCCATGCTGTATCTATAAATAAACTCAACTAGAATCAGTGAACCCTCAGGAAACCCATTCAGTCACGGGAAGAACATACAAATTTCACTCAGACCATACCAAAGGCTAAGATAGAAGCTGAATTGCTAGAGTTGCGAGACAGAAACTTTGTAAGTGACACCCAGGTACAAGGCGTAAATTCAACAGCTCCTTGGGATTGAGGATTCCTTGTTTCCTCTCCACTTTTGTATGTTCTGAGGTGGGGAAAAAGAAAAAAGCACAAAGTGCTGGAGTAACTCAGTAGCATGTCTAGAGAACATGGATGCACCATGTTTTGGATCAGGACCCTTCTTCAGACATTGGAGTCGTTGGTGATGCTGCATTTCGTCAAAGAAACTTTGAGGTCACTTCTGAATTTTGTCTTCTGATGGCCGTGTAATGTCTATTCATGTTGGAGTTCGAATGAAACAGGCTGACTAAACCCATAGTCTGTAACAAGTTTTCATTTTGCCCACAGCCATTAATGACCTGTTTCCTTTATCATGGTTTTTGCATTCTTTTGTTCTATACCTGTCTATATCACCATTTACATCTCTCGTTACTCTTTTCCCTGACTCTCAGTCTGAAGAAGGGTCTCAACCCAAACGTGATCTATTCTGTTTTTCCAGAGATGCTGTCTGAACGGCTGACTTATTTGAGCTTTTTGTGTCTATTTTCTGACTGTTTTGGTATCTGGTTTTGGCTTGTAAATGAGGTCTGGCCCATAGAACTGACTGAGTGTAACCATGGCCTCTGATGCTGGGGATGTTGGCCTGGGAGAGACATCATTGGTTTAGCTGAGTTTAGCATAGAGCCCTTCGGCCCACTGAGACCGCACGATCCCAGCACATTATCCTAACTATCCTACTCACACTAGGGGCAATTTTACATTTTTTTATACCAAGCCAAGTAACCTACAAACCTGTAAGCCTTTGGAGTGTGGGAGTAATCTGAAGATCTTGGAGAAAACCCATGCAGTCACGGGGAGAACATACAAACTCCGTACAGACAGCATCCTTAGTCGAGATCGAGCCTGGATTCTCTGGTGCTATAGGTGCTGTAAGGCAGCAACTCTACCACTGCACCAACGTGCTGCCCTATAGGTTTGTTTGTTTGGTTTGTTGGTTTGAATACCATTCCAGTGAATTTGGAGGAATGGACAAAGACATTGTTGGTGGCATCTTTCCAGGAATCTGCTATGACTTATGTTTTATCCTTGTCCTAACTCAATTAAAGTTGTGCTAGTGTATTGAAGGAAGTGTTGATTGATGTCTACCCTTTGCCGAGGGATGAATACTGATATAGGGCAGGTAGTCCACTCTTTCAGGATTTTGTTTTCAACATTTATTGTTGGAAGCTACTTGGTGACACGGTGAGGAGTGGAGGACTTTTGTCTTGTAGATTGTCACAGAATAATAGAGCACAGAACCAGGCCCTTCAGCTCTATGCCTCCATGCCAACCAAGATGTCCCACCTAAGCTAGTCCCATTTGCCTGCATTTGATCCATATCCAGTAAACCTTTCCTAATCGTGTTGAATGTAAGACTCGTACATGTACATGTTACAATGATATAGTTGATCGTGGCTAGGAGAGTGTATGTATAGGCACAAATGCAAGATTCATCTGCATATTGGAGTTGTCTACATCAGGCAATCTTGGTTCGGAACCGCAGTCATTGAGGGCTGAACAATTTCCATTGAAGCCCCTGTCCCACTAGTACGAGGTAATTCAAGAGTACTCCTGAGTTTTCCTCTGATTCGAACTCAGAGAATGTCGGTAGCAGGTCCGTAGGACTTCGTAGATGTCTCATAGCGGTCCTAATGCTAACGGTGTTGCGTCAGCTGATACACAGACCACTTATAGTCGAACCCTCGTCAGTAGCTACGAAGGCTGGCACGTGACGTCATGGGCTAGGGGGAGTGTCCTGCTACGTAAACTTATCTCACCTTGAGATCTCCCCAGTCAACAGGTAGCTGAGCTGGAGACAACACCCTCGCTCAGCTACAGCAGCAATGACAATTATGTTAGTGGACCAAACTAACATGTAACCACTGAATAAAAACTGCTTTTTGAACCAACCTGGCATCTGGCCTTTCCCTGACCACGTTTGGTGCCGCTATAACGGTAGATATAAAAAGTAACAATTTTTTTCATCACAAGTATTTTTTTACTCGTGGACATTTTTTGCAGGGATGATAAAACGTCATGAGCAATCGGATGTCCCGAGTACCTACCGTTAGCATTACAAGCCACTACGAGACATCCACGAACTCCTGCGGACACGCTACGGACATTCTTCGAGTTCGAATCAGGGGAAAACTCGGGAGATGTCTTGAATTACCTTGTACAGTGGGACAGGGGCTTAGTTCTGAAGGTTTGCATCATTGCTGCAGGATGTTGTTTTAGAGGGGAGGTGCAACATACATTTCACACTGTAACACACTGATCACATTCTTCTGCTCTCCACTTGCACTTACTCAAACTTATCACCAGGCGAACACTGATCACTTCCTTGCTTGCAGGAATCACACACAGCATCATTCAGCTTTCTAGGTTGCCACTGGTTTTAACATTTCACTAAGATTTCACTTCTGACTGCTCTGCAGCGGCCACTAATTCTCCGTGCCTGCTCTTCAGGTTCAAGGATGTGTGTGAGGATGGGTGGTATTCGCTAGCCATGTTACTATGCCTCTGTTCATCTTGATTAGTACAGGTGTCAGAGGTTATGGGGAGAAGGCAGGAAAATGGGGTTAGGAGGGAGAGATAGATCATCCACGATTGAATGGGAGAGTAGACTTGACGGGCCGAATGGTCTAATTCTACTGCCTATGACATGACATTATGATCAGCCTTATATTTCCTTGTGTTTTCCTTCAGAAAAAGAAGCACAGAGTTGCTCGGTTCAACTACAAAGGAAAATCCATGTGGGGAGGGTTTCTGTTTGTTGCTTTCATGCTTAGAATGAGATGAAACAGGGGGGAGATGTTAAATGGAAAGGCAGAAGAGGGATGAGGAAGGAGCCATGTGGGACGTTGAAGATGTAGCACAGGTACCAAGTCAGATGTGCATGCTGTTAGTAGTAGTTGTACAGGGAAATAAGCAGAGTTTCCAAAATAAAAATCAGGTGTGGTGTTTTCTAATGGTTGGGTGTCAGATGTGGGGATTGTTGAACATTGTACGTGGTTTTTCCTTTTCTGTACAATGTATTTTGAGGAAAAGAAGAAACTTATTATTCTTGTGAAGTCAATGAAATGAGTCAAAGTCAAGAGTGTTTTATTATCATATGTCCCAAACAGAACAAAGACATTCTTACTTGCAGCAGCAAAACAGAATATGTAAACATAGTACTCTGTAAACAAAATAATAAACAAAATGTTCTACATACATATATACATACATCCATGCATACCTACATTCATACCTACATGCATGCATACATACATACATGTATACCTCCATACATACATCACACATGCAGACATACAGGCATACCTAGCTACAAACATATGTACATATGTACATATATACATATATGCATACCTACATACATGCATACCTACCTACATATATACATACATACACACATGCATACATACATACATACATAAGATAGACACAAAAATTAGGAGTAATTCAGCGGGACAGACAGCATCTCTGGAGAGAAGGAATAGGTGACGTTTGGGGTCGAGAAGTCTATCTTTGGTTTAAACCAACATCTGCAGTTCCTTCCTATACATCCATGCATACATAACACATACATACATACAGAAGTGCAAAAAGACAAAACCAACGCCACCAAGTCTGTGTAGTTCAAAACTTATTTGGAGGTTGTAGTGTTTAATAGCTCATGGCTGTAGGGAAGACGTTGTTCCTGAACATCCTTTAGTACATCCAGGTTCTGGATAATTGTCTCTGAAGAAGTGTCTCAACCCGAAATGTCACTTATTCCTTTTCTCCAGGGATGCTGCCTGACCCGCTGAGTTATTCCAGCTTTTTGTGTCTATCTTCAGTTTAAACAGGCATCTGCAGTTCCTTCCTACTCATTCTGGGAAATCTCACTGGAAAGAGAACTCCTTGATCACTTGGGAACCTTCAGTAGGATCTCAGAAAGTTCAGTCAGTGATCCTGAGCCCCACCTGCCACTATATCAATCCAACTCCAGCAACCAAAGAGTGAAACTTCACTTCACATCAGTTGACCGCAAGATTGGGGTCCCTATGTTCCCATTTCTGACCCCAGGAATAAGCAGGTTAATCAGGCTATGATGAGCGTTTGTTAGCCATAGGCCAGTACTTGCTGGAGTTTACAAGAAAGAGGGAGGACCTCATTGAAACATACAGAATAGTGAAAGGTTTGGATGTGGAGAGGATGTTTCCATTAGTCTAGGACTGGAGGTCATAGCCTCAGAATTAAAGGACGTTCTTTTAGGAAGGAGAAGAGGAGGTGGTTTCTTTCGTCAGACGGTGGTGAATGTGGATTTCTTTGCCACAGAAGGCTGTGAAGGCCAAGTCGGTGGATATTTTTAAGGCCGAGATAGATAGATTCTTGATTAGTACAAGTGTCAGAGGTTATGGGGAGAAGGCAGGAGAATGGGGTTAGGAGGGAGAGATAGATCAGCCATGATTGAATGACAGACTAGACTTGATGGGCCAAATGTCCTAATTCTACTCCTATTCCTTATGACCTTATGTTTCAATGCTCCACTGAAATGAGTGTGACAGCTGTTAATAGGGATCAGGTGATGTGCATTAGTTCAAGTGCTCTGGTGAGTTATTTACCTTCCCAAAACCCACTCAAGTTAAATTACCTCAATAATGACTTGTTTTCGTATTGACATTTCACAAACACCATCATTCAAATTAAGTAGTTCTGTGTAGCCCAGGCTCATGCTTCGTCCCCTGAGTCAGGTTTGTCTAACTCTCCAGTTAGACTGCATGTACACTGTAACCTAGTTGATGTATTCAAGTGAGAGTTAGATAGAGCTCTTAGGGCTAACAGAATCAAGTGATATGGGGAGACAGCAGGAACAGTGTATTGATTCTGGATGATCAGCCATGTTCATAGTGAATGGCAGTGCTGGCTCAAAGGGCCGGATGGCCTACTCCTGCATCTATTTTCTATGTTTCTAAGAACATTTCTACTGTGAATATGCTGAAGTTCAAGTGTAAAACTGGATCTTCCAGTCACTTTTCCTGGAGATTTTCATTTTCATTCCACTCATGTGCAATCTATCTCTTGGAAGCTGGTAAAATGTCCCAATATAATATCAGTTTCAACTCAGAATATATATATAATTGTTGCAATGTTAAATTCCTATATCCTACATATCTCCCCATCTTTTCCCCTGACTTATCTAAAGACTGGGCGGCACGGTGGCACAGCGGTAGAGTTGCTGCCTTATAGTGTTGAAGCGCCAGAGACCCGGGTCCGACCACGACTACGGGTGCTGTTTATATGGAGTTTGTATATTCTATGCGTGACCACGTGGGTTTTCTCCGCGATCTTCGGTTTTCTCCCACATGTCAAGGACGTGCAGGTTTGCAGGTAAATTGACTTGTATAAATGTAAATTGTCCCTAGTATGTGTAGGGTAGTGTCAATGTGTGGGGATCACTGGTCAGTGCTGACTCAGTGGGACGAAGGGTCTGTTTCTGCACTGTATCTCTAAACTAAACTCAAGAAGGGTCTCAACCCAAAACATCACCCATTCCTTCTCTCCAGAGATGCTGCTTGTCCCACTGAGTGACTCCAGCATTTTGTATCTAATTCAGTCTAAATCAGCATTTGCACTTCCTTCCTAAACTTCTCATTGTCTGTTGGGGAGAACGATCTGGACACACATATTGTTTTGCTAAATTATTTGCTTGAAATGCCACCTGGGCAAATATTACAGTCTTGATCTATTGCTGGTAGGGATTTACAATTGGAGTATGCAGACTTTTCCAATTTGGAGTTAGTCTTGTGCTTTTTGGTTGAGAGAACAAATGCATAAATATGTACCAATCCATGCTGAAAAAATAAAGATTATGAGAAATTATAGAGGGCAAAGAGATAAAAATAATGATAGCAAATTATGTACAAATAGTTAAGAAAATCTGAGATGTGGATCAGATGAAAGATTGGGTGAAACATCTGCAGATGGAATTTAGTTTAGTTTTAACATGGATAGTTTATTTTATTATTGTCATGAGTACTGAGGTACAGTGAAAAGCTTTTGTTTGCATGTTAAATGGGCAGAGAAAAAACTATACTTGATTAGAATCAAGCCTTCCGCAGTGCACTGATAAAGGGTAGACACAAAATGCTGGAGTAACTCAGCGGGACAGGCAGTATCTCTTTAGAGAAGGAATGGGTGACGTTTTAAGTTGAGACCCTTCCTCAGACTGATGTCAGAGGAGTGGGCGGTACAGAGATAAAATGTAGTCAGAGACAGTAAGACTGGTCTGAGTACTGGGAAGAGGGAAGGAATGGAGAGAGAGGGAAAGCAAGGGCTACTTGAAGTTAGAGAATTCAATGTTCATACCGCTGGGGTGTAAGCTACCAAAGTGAAATATGGGGTTCTGTTCCTCCAATTTGCGCAGGGCCTCAAGGATAAAGCGTGCAACAATTAATGTAAGATAAAGTCCAATTAAATATAGTGCAAAAGTCCCCAATGAAGTAGATGGGAGGTCATGAGCATACTCTCGCTGATGAGAGGACCATTCAGTTGCCAGATAACAGCTGGGAAGAATATGTCCCTGAAGCTGGAAATATGCATTTTCAAACTTCTGTACCTCTTGCCTGAAGGGAGAGGGGAGAAGAGATAGTGATCAGATTGAGAATGGCCCTTGATTATGCTGATGGCCTTGCTGAGGCAGCGTGAAGTGCAGATGGAGTCAATGGGAGGGAGGTTGGTTTGCGTGATGGTCTGGACTATGGCCACAACTCTCTGCAGTTTCTTAGTCTGCAGGTCTCAAACCAGGCTGTGATCCTGAAACGTGCAGATTGGGAAGTCATATGGAGAATAGGACAAATTAAGTAAATGGTACTACACTAAGGAATGTCGATAATCAGAGGGATCCTGGAAGCAGCAGGAAAGGAAGGTGTAGTAGGCACATGGTATGCCTGGTTTCATAGAATGGGGTACGGAATA
Source organism: Raja brachyura (assembly GCA_963514005.1). Next base: position 41,259,439 of record OY740788.1, read on the forward strand.
TAAAAGTTCGGAGGTTACGTTGCAATTTTACAAAACTCTGCTTAGTCCGCACTTAACCGGAATATTGTGTATTTAGTATAGATTGCTATCGTATAGGAAGGATGCTTAGTGTAGTGATACAGCACGGAAACAGGTCCATATGCCCACCAAGTCCGTGCTGACCAGCGATCCCCGCACACTAACGCTATCCTATACACACATGGGAAAATTTACAATTTTAGCAAGCCAATTGGCCTACAGAAAACCTGCATGTCTTTGGAGTGTTGGATGCAACTGGAGCTCCCAGAGAAAATCCACGCAGTTCATGGGGAGAACATACAAATTCCATACAGACAGCACATGTAGTCTATGGCGTTGTTAGGCAGCAACTCTACCGCTGTGCCCCGTGCTGCCCATGTGTTGCACTGGTGGGAAAGCAGATGAAATTCATCAGGATGTTGCCTGGATCGGAGGACTTTAGTAATGGGGAGAGATTATATAGGCAGGGCTTATTCTTCCTGCAGCATAAGGGACTGATGGGTGACCCAACAGAGCCATATAACATAATGAGAGGCAAATATATCACTTTTCACTGTACCTCACTACTCATGACAATAAACTATAGTCAGAATCTCTTTCCCATGGTATCTGTGGATGGCTTAATTGTAATCAAGCACTCTGACTGGGTAACACACAAAGAAAAGCTTTTCACTGTATCCCAGTACTCATGACAATAGTAAACTATATTCAGAATATCTTTCCCAAGGTAGTGGCATCAAAAAGCAAGGAGGTGTAAGATTAAAGTGAGCTGAAAGAATTTTGAAAGTGATTTGAAGTGGGGAAAGTTGTTACACAGAGTGTGATTGATATCTGGAACTTACTGCCAGAGCAGTTAGTGGAATCAGATAAAATTACTGTGTTTAAGAGACCGTTCGACTGGCATTTGAACAGGTAAGATATTGAATGATACACAAAGTGCTGGAGTAACTCGGCGGGTCAGGCAACATTTCAGGCACATACGTGATGCTTTTGGTCGGGACCCTTCTTCAGGCTTCTTTTGTCCGAAGAAGGGTCCCGACCGGAAACGTCACCTATCCAAGTGCTCCAGATGCTGCCTGCTCCGCTGAGTTACTCCAGCACTTTGTGTCTGTTTTGTAAAAAAAAAACAGCATCTGCAACTCACAATTTCTACAAAACATTTAAGGATATGGACATAATGCAGACAAGTGGAATTAATGTAGATGAGCAAACAGGACAGCATGGATATAATGGTCTGAAAAGCCCATTTCTGTCCGGAGAAACTCTACAACTCTATAGAAGTATTCTTCTATCAAAATGTATTCTTCTATCAAAATAGAAGTATTCTTCTATCAGCCCCCTATTGTACTCCCTGTACATACATGACTGTGTGACTAGGTTCAGCTCCAACTCAATTATCATGTTTGCTGATGACACTGTGGTGTTGGGCCTGATCTCAGACAACAATGAGAAGGCCTACCGGGAGGAGGTGGCTGATCTGGCACTCTGGTGTCAGGACAACAGCCTCCTCTTGAACATCAAAAAAACAAAGGAGCTGATCGTGGACTTTAGGAGGGCACATCATCCGAGGACGTACACACCATTGAGGATAAATGGGGATACTGTGGATAGGGTGAGCTGTTTTAAATACCTGGGAGTCCACATCTCTGAGGATATGACATGGACATCACACGCTGCAGCACTCGTGAGTAAGGCAAGGCAGCACCTTTACCGCTTCAGGCAATTGAGGAAATTCAAAGTGTCTCCGAGGATCCTCCAGTGCTTCTACTCAGCGGCTGTGGAAAGTATCTAGTCCGGAAATATTACAATCTAGTTTGGGAATTGCTCTGCGCAGGACAAGAAGGCTCTGCAGAGAGTAGTGCGTTCGCCCCTCAGCAGGAACTATACATCAGGAGGTGCAACTCCAGAGCCAATAAGATAATGGGAGACCCCTTCCACCCCTGCAATGGACAGTTCCAGCTGCTACGTTCAGGCAAACGCCTCCGTTGCCATGCTGTGAGAACGGAGAGGTTGAGAAGGAGTTTCTTCCTAGAGGCCATTAGGACTGTAAACTCCTATCTCACCAGGGACTAACTTTACTGTACCACAATACCGCCCACAATATTTAATATGTAAACGAGCATGTGATTCTGTTCCATTCTGTTTGTAGTTTGTTGGTTGCTTGTTTGTTTGTTTTTTTTTAACAAAGTCCATGAGCACTGCCACTTTTCATTTCACGTCCCGTATATGTATGTGACGAATAAACTTGACTTGACTTAACATGAAATGTGGCGTTTGTCCAATTATTCAACGAACAAGTGATTTATTAAATATGCCTTACTGTTGCATGATGAAAATGTACTGATGTATACTTTTCAAACTGACAGCATGTGATGGAAGCTGTAAATGCAGGTGTTAATCCTGCAGGGAACTCTACCAATCAAAGCAGCCACTGGGATTTAGGCAGCTCCTTCTTCTTTGCTGGCACCATTATAACTACCATAGGTAAGACATTTCTAATAAATCTTGCATCCATCATTCATAATTAATGTTGGCCTCATTAATTTGAAGAAACTGAACCCTGAGCATCATCACATCTCGTGCATTTCAGCTGTGCCAAAATCATCAAACTTGCTGATGGCGTTTTGCCCGGTGAGCTATTTGACAACAAGTGCATGTTCTTCCTGCCATAAACTATGGAATTTACAAAATTAAGTTGTACATGTGTCTGTCATTTACTGTTACATGATTCGCGTGGGTGCTCCATGCAATAAATTCAAGTATGTTGAAGAAAAAGGTAATCTTGGATTTTCAATTACATTTCGTGCACTCCACACCAAATTGTTTTCAAAAATGGAGATCCTACCTTATCTCAATTCAGTATAAAACGATTTGTCTTCATCCGATAATCTCTCAATCTTTTAGTTACTGCAAATGGAATTTTGACATTGGCTTTAGTTTAAAGTGATCAATATCAAAATAGCTATTATATCTTTCTTATAATTTTTATTTCCAATGTAGTCAGCGGACATAGCCAGCAGATCTTTTGGGAAGGCCGTCAGGGTAACTTTCCAAGATTGGACTAAAACTAATTGGAAGATGTGGGTTCTGAACAGTGTTTTAATATGAACGGACAAGTGATAGGGGAGAGGCATTTCTGCCCAAAAGAATGATTGATCTATACCTGTGGAGGTGGAAAACATGATAACAAGTTGTAGTCCACGTAGGAGTTGCTGCTGTTATTTGTCTTGGGCACAGCTTGACTTGCACAACAGAATAGGATGATCCAGAATGTTAAATGGAGCATGCATCTGCTAGTAATGCTAGTTTTTTTAAAAAACTTTGTTCTTGACTGTACTGTAAATCAAACCCATAAAAATATTTGATGAGCCTCACTCTTTCCTGATTTTACCAGTAGACATAGCTGATTGGTGTTGACTACATCATTTGGTCAACCTACTAATTGCACAGCGCTTTTGGATATTCCTGCAATGACTTTCTGTAACCTGGGCCACTTGGTCCTCATGTGCAGCTGCCCACTGACACATGCACACCTCCATTGCTGCCACACGTTGAGCCATTAGTCCTGCTGAACGTCTCGTTAAAGCGATTCCGCATTCTACTCAAAAGCCGGCACTTCTGAATCTAGCCCTCATAGTCTTGTTTACAACTGACTGTTGCTGATTGCTCTGCCTCTGTTCTTGATATCTTGTGCTCTGTTTTAAAATCTTTATTTATGAATGGCCAAATTTCAGCTCCATGCACCACCTATCTCCTGCTATATTACCGTAATTCTCCTGCCACTTTTACTTCTGGAGCCACCTCTGACAATTTGCTACTTGTCAGGCTATGCTTAAACCCCAAATAATGGATATTTTTAAGGCAGAGATAGATAGATTTTTGATTAGTACGGGCGTCAGAGGTTATGGGGAAAAGGCAGGAGATTAGGTTAAGGGGCAAAAATAAATCAGCAAAGATTGAATGGTGAGGATACTTGATGGGCCGAATGGCCGAATTCTGCTGCTATCATATGACCTTATGACCTTATAGCATTCCTGCTCATCAGCCTGTCGGCTTTCTTCAATGGGCCGAATGGCTCATTTCAAAATCCATATTGCTTAAAAAGATAATGGACCGTCCCTCATCTTTAGCAATATACTATCCCCTTAGAATTAAGTACACAAACATTTACCAGAATTAATTTGGGTCCTCCGCTCTCACCTCTTCCTCTTTCTTCTGCTCTACTCATCACCTCCCTCTCTCTGTTCCACCACACCTCCAATCTCTTTTCCTCTCCACTGCTCTCACCACTCCTCTCTTCTTCCCGCCCTCCTTTCACCACCCTGATTTTAATCCCTCACCTTCTCCACGTCCCTCACATCTTTTTTCAATCCCAAATTACATCTAAAAAAATCAAATTTCTCCAAAGTTTTATTCACAAAGATTTCACTTCATCTTCCATAAAAAATGACACCGATTTTATTTGCCACCTTAACTGCTCATAGCACGATGGTAATGTTTGCATGTCTTTGGGTGTAATGCATGTATGGGAGTGCGAACAATGCTGAGATGTGGGATTTAATGTGCAGAATGCATCACACATTTTGCGCTTTAGCATTTTGCAGCCTACCATTATCCCCCCTCCTCCCAACCAACATGGCTTTGGTCACACATTTTATGCCATATCCAATGTTTCCCTTATGTTACTGGTTGTGGTTGTATATCCTGAAGTAAACTTGATCATTACAAAAACTTTATCTGCCCATCATTATTTTCCTTTGTAATTGAAAAATATTTTAATAAATCTAAGATATAGATTCTTCTCATGAAGTTACGTGAAGAGCCCGCCAGCCTGCATGCGCATTAATCTTCAAAGTAGCTTGTATGAAACCACAGAATAGTTGCTGACCTAAGCTATAGGAAGATTAACAACCTAGAACTACCAAATGATCTTTATGAGAATAGGGTTGGGAGTGGAGGGCACGTAATCCCTCACTTCAACTTCTCATAAAATGAAGATCAAACTTCAAATGGTAAGTTCTCATTTAATCTTTCTATTTTATTTCAAAGTCACGTGAGTGACTACGTGAAGATTTCAAAGCTTTGTGGTTTCATGCAGTGACACAATCTATGTGTGAAATACTTAAACAGGTAAACCATTAATAGTAGGAAAAACACATGAGTTATTAATATCATGATGCTAACTTGCATACATCGCCATTGTTCTTAACTGGACCGTAGTCCCAATAGACTGTTGAGTTAGACAATACCTCATGCAACACTGTGGATAATTCTATTTGCAAATATCGAGACATATTCCAACAAATTTTATAATTTATTAACCTGCACTATGTAAACCTCATGCTGTATGATGAAAGGGAAGTTCATTCTATTGGCTGCTAATGAGCCATCAGCAATATCTTGAGGCTATTGAATAACAAAATAACTATCTTCCATTTCATAGGTGCTAGCAACTGAGTGCACTTGTATACCTAATGACATCCCCGATCTCTGCTCTGGTAGGTATGCTGTAAACCTCAAATATACGCATCCTGCTCATTTGCGTATGAGATTATTTCTATAACAAGCTACCCTAATGTCAGTATGACGTAAAGCCAGAGATTGAGTAAAGGCTGTGTTCTTATGCTGAGATCAGTTGCTGAAAGCATAATAATCTTAAAATACTGGTCCCATTAGGATAAATTAGAGGAATATTTGCATAACAATTTACTGTTATACATCGCACACTACAATGAGTGTAGGCTATTAGAGTGGCCAAATAAAAGACACCCTGCATAATGTTAGAGAATAGTGGGTGAAGAACCAATCATTTATGTCCCACTTATGGTACTACAGAAATAATAAAGCAGCACAAGCAATGCCAATTGTGCTATCACATAAAAGCTTCTCTAGGCTCAAACTGGAAACCACACAAACCTCTGTTACTTTCATTTAAAATTGACTCACATATGTTGTTCACAAGCTTCTCATACAATCGTGCAGAACTGGCTGCCCGAGAAGACAGGCTGCTCCACCCGTCACACGTAAATTAGTAAATAAGAGTTGCTTCAGCCGCCTACCATGGCGTGATTGAATAGGCAAATTGGTACTGTTAAATTTTATGTTGCCTCATTTGTAATATCGCAAAAGATAACAGACAACCCATAAGTTTTATCAGCTGCAATTTTTTGCATATTGCCTAAAACTCGATGACATAATGCCCTTTAATCTGAGAAGGGCAGCATAGGCTTTCACCACTAGCTTTGTTATCAAAACAGCAGAATCTGTGCCTTATGTGTAAAGATATGACAGAGTATGCAACTACAAGATCAATTCTCTGAGTCAGTTAAATTACAGAAACCCAATCATCCATCTTAAACTGGGTAAGTAAACCCATAATCCGATTAGCCTAATGGTATCCCGATTTGGCCCGCACCATATCTCTGTAACTATGAGAAGTATCAGAAATATACCCCTCTAGTCCTTGGCCAGACCACTCATCCTCGGAAGAGCTGTCGCTGATTGCACTCGGAACCGCTGTTCCTCTATTGATCTTACGGATGGAAAAATGTTTTGGCTTTCCTACCCACGGAAGATGAATTATCTAGTTATTCATATATATCGCTGATAACATATAATCAGCAGCTAATGACTAGAGCTGAAACCACAGTCTCCCTTAGATGTGGGAATACGAGTTCCCTGTCAACTCTTGACTAAGAGTTGCCACGAATACTCAGCATTTTCCTTCAGAGTGGAAATTAGTATAATGCAAAGCTGAATCAGGAATTACCTCAAAATCCTTTGACTGAAACCACATGTCTAAGTCACCAGAGTGCACAACACAATCTCTTTGACCTGCCACTCAATCAAGAATACTTATATTGAGAGCCTGTGGGTTATTATAAATTCATTGTTGATTCACAACATGAACCTGCAGGTCAGATAAAGTTATATTATATGCCAGTTATATTATATGCCATATGAACTTCCTGCAGATAACTACCTATCCCAGAGAGGATGGCAATGATGATTCCAATGAACCAGTAACTCTACTAACTGAGGAGAAATAAACCATATGTTGAGAAAGACATCAACTATTTTATTCTATTGAGCAGTCTGGTAACCTCAATCACAGATGATGAAGCAGTGCTTCCCTGGTCACTATGGCTCCTAAGGCCAACCAGTTCCATGATGGTCTACCCTGATCCAGGGTAACCAAACTGTTCCTGCTTGGAACTTACAGAGGTTACTATGCAATGTCTTGCCAATGTCTCTACATCAACCTGATCTATCCCAGAGACAGTGAAAATGACTAGACAGCCCATGCTGGCAGTAAACCCAACCTGGGTCGGCAGAGTGCTCTATTTCGTAGTTTACGGAGGTTAATAACGAGACCTTACTTACGAGCATCTCTAACCCCGGATCGATCTTCTTTGTTGGAGCTTCGGTGAAGTTCCATTTGCAGACCCTGTCTGTCATGCTAGTCATTTCTGTTAGATAGCTGATGCAGCTGGCCAATTCTTCTTGTAATGGCTTGTCTGTCCCTGAGGGAACAGCAAATTTAGAGGCAAGAGCACGCAGCTCCTCCTCATGCGATTGTCGCACATCATGCATTAAAGCATGGGATCCAGGCACATTGTCATGTTCGGGGACATGTTTGGAGTCAGTCCATACTGATCTCTGACACTCTCAGAGTGGGAGAAATATTGCACCCTGAACGTGGCATTGTCATATGCACATGCCTCGGACTGCCTGTGCATGCTTCCATAACATAGAGCATATTTTGTGACACCATCTCCGATAGACTTTCGGGTGGTCGGAATATACCAACCCTAAAACCAGGGGCAGCTACAGGCATATGACTTGAACTGCATGTGCATGCTTCCGTTATTCGGAGCATAATATATATGGCACCATCTCCATCACTTCATACATCCGAGTAGGAGGATTTGTACAACCCTGAACCAGGAGTTGCCTCCGGCATGTGTGCATATATAGTTTAGCCCCATCTCCATCACTCCGTTCATCCGAGTGGGAGGAATATTTCAACCTTGAACCAGGAGCTGCTTCAGGCATATGTGCACATATTTTGGCACCATTTCCACTACTCCTTTCATCCAAGTGGGAGGAAATTTGCAATCCTGAACCAGGAGCTACTGCCTGACATGCCTTCGTTACACGGAGCATTTCTAATGCCATCATCTGATTCATCAGATGTTCTAATTGAGATAAACGCCCAATCACATCTGCCACAGATGTCCCAAGACATGGCTATGAGTTAGCCCCGACTTGGGGTTATCAGGCTGCTCCCTTCAGCAGCCGAACTGGGACTAGCTGTGCAGATCGGTGCTCTGTTGGTATCATCATTATACTTACCAAACAGGATGCACCTGCTAGTGACTCCGAGTCCTTGCTCCATTTGGAGCCCCAACGGAGTATTCCAGGGAAGGACTGGAGCATCTCTTAGACAGAGTGGGAGAAATACTGCAACCCTGATAGGTGTTGTCATATGCAATTATGTTCTTATGATTAAAAGAAGCCTATCCCTATTAAATCAGAGATTCGACTATTTTATTGATATGCATATAGTTGGAGTATCTTGTAAAATAATCTTCAACAGTCCCCTCTAGTGAGCGGAAATTACCATGACGCCACCAGGTGTAGCTCCCACAGGTGTCTGATAGGCACAGCTCAAAAATGGCATCCTAAGCCAAGAGCTCTGGACTGCAATGGCAAGCCCAAATTCACTACACTATTGGTGTATGTGATAATAAATGTCCTTAGTAATTATCTTTTTTAACATAAACTTTATTGGCATGATAAGACATATTGTTATATTACTAAAAGAATTAAACATGACTTTAGAATGCTATCGACTATGATAGTCACAAACGTGACCGAGTGGCAACTGTTATTAATGCCAACTCTATTATAGCCGCCCAAAATTAAAGTATACACTATATGCTGCTGCAGCATAGCTGTAGCAGTAACTCTGTTTTAAAAAATTGTTCAGTGCTACGGCATCTGAGCTTACCTAAGCGGTAGCTCTAGGTCGCGGCTATTTTTAAAACTCACTGGTTGCTGGAAACCTCCTGCAGCGATAATAGACTTGGCTGCCGGCAGCCTCAATTTATGAATTCTAGCTCCTTACGGAGCCGTACGCTGCCTCCAACTCTGGTTGCCTGCTCCCGTATGGAGCTCTGATGCCGGCAGCTGCAATAACTTACCCCAGCCGGCGGTCTCCAATTTCAGCCGCCTGCTGCCGGGCAGAGCTATAACGGCGACAGCCGTATCCCAGCTCCTATGAAGCGCTACGGCGGTCTCCAATTTCAGTTGCCTGCTCCTGTGGGGAGCTCGAACTGCGACGCAATGCATTTTTTCTTACTCTAGCTCCTATGGAGCTTCCACGGCGGCCCAAACCCCAGGCCGCCTCCATAGCTACTCTGGGCTCGCTATCGGAGCAGCCTGCTGAAAATAAAATTGAGTTACCTGTCAGAGCAGTTCGAAACTGCTCCGACTAGCGCCATGCGGTAGACGTATTGAAGCGCATGCGGGCTGGCGGGCTCTTCACGTCGTCACTCACGTGACTTTGAAATAAAATCTCATTATATGAGCACTGAAAAATGTTCTTTCTTTATCTAATTTTAGTTTAATTCGCCAAATCATATTTATCCCCATAACTGGTTTAAAGTTAGGCTTTATTAGAATGATTCATTCACCATGGCTTTATTAGAATGATTTAGACTGGGACAGAGAAACAGCAATAGACCTTCTTACTCATCAAGCCTATTTTATTCATGAAAAGAGTATCAATCTGTGTAAACGATGCTGATCTATGAATGTAATCACTGGAGTCTCCCAGAGGGAAAATGGTGTCTTTGTGCTTCCTGTGCTTTTAAAATGTTTTATCTGAGAAACCCTTTATTGGTACAGACCACTTTTTAAATAACACTTGGTTTTCTTGTTGGTTTTGGCATACATTGTGGACAGTTCGTGCCCAGTCAGACCAACAACATTGCAGCCGCATATCTCTGAACTGTGGTCCCAGATATTGTAGTGCCAAGCACAGTAGTCTAGAAGTGCCAAACACAGTATTAATTCCCTTGTCAGGATGTACAAATGGCAACAAACTGAATCAAATATTTTGGTATAGAATGGTTCTAATATCAGTAAATATTTAAATATTGCTAATAGATAATTATGCAAAACTTGAACTTGGGCGTATGAATAGACCCTGTGGAAATGAATATTAATTTGGAATTTTAGATAGTGATTGCAGAAGTTAGATAAATTACATATTTATTATCATCTGCGACCATGTTTAATTTAATGATAAAGAATTGTACAGGAATGGGTGATTTTCAACAATTGTGTGTAGCAGATTGATGGAAGATGAAACGGCCATGTCTACTACTTGATGCAGGAGGAAGGAAACCTAATATATTTTCATACAGGAGCCTCATTTATATTCAGTCACTAAGCTTTCTTGAGTGGCTGTGCCTAACCAGAACAAACCCATAAACAAGATGAAAACTTGATAAAAGTGCATGCAAGTAAGAGAAATGGGAAGATATAGTGTAGAGTTCATAAGATATCAAATAAATATGACTGCACAAAAAGTAGCTACAAACTTTGTGTCTTCTGTGCAAAGTTATGAAGATTTAATCCAACATCAATTGGAATTTTTTGAGGATGTAACAAGTAGAATGGACAAGGGAGAGCCGGTGGATGTGGTGTATTTGGACTTTCAAAAAGCCCTTGATAAGGTCTCACACAAGAGATTAATGTGCAAAATTAGAGCACATGGTATTGGGGGTAGGGTATTGACATGGATAGAGAACTGGTTGGCAGACAGGAAGCAAAGGGTAGGAATTAACTGGTCCTTTTCAGACTGTCAGGTAGTGACTAGTGGGGTGTCGCAAGGCTCTGTGCTGGGACCCCAGTTGTTTACAATATATATTAACAATTTAGATGAGGGAATTAAAAGTAACATCTCTAAGTTTGGAGATGACACAAAGGTGGGTGACAGTGTGAGCTGCAGGAGGATGCTATGAGGCCGCAGGGTGACTTGGATAGGTTGGGTGAGTGGGAAGAAGCATGGCAGATGCAGTATAATATGGATAAATGTGAGGTTATCCACTTTGGTGGCAAGATCAGGAAGGCAGATTATTATCTGAATGGTGTCAGATTAGGAGAAGGGGAGGTGTAATGACCTGGGTGTGCTTGTACATCAGTCACTGAATGTAAGCATGCAAATACAACAGGCAGTGAAGAAATCTAATGACATGTTGGCCTTCATTGTGAGAGGATTTGAGTTTAAAAGCAAGGAGATCCTACTTCAGTTGTATGGGACCCTGGTGAGACCGCATCTCTAGTATTGTGTGCAATTTTAGTCTCCAGATTTGAGGAAGGACATTATTGCTATTGAGGGAGTGCCACATAGGTTCACCAGGTTAATTCCCGGGATGGCGGGACTGACATATGATTAAATAATCGGTCAACTGGGCTTGAATTCGCTGGAATTTAGGATGACAGGGAATCTTATAGAAACATATAAAATTCTTTGAGGGTTGGACAGGGAAAAATGTTCCCGACGTTGGGGGAGTCCAGAACCAGAGGTCACAGTTTAAGAATTAGCGGTAGGCCATTTAGGACTGAGATGAGGAAAAGCTTTTTCGCCCAGCGAGTTGTGAATCTGTGTAATTCTCTGCCACAGAAGGCAGTGGAGGCCAATTCACTGGATGTTTTCAAGAGTTAATTAGATTTAGCTCTTAGGGCTAAGGGAATTAAGGGAAAATGGAAAAAAGATGGAATGGGGTACTGATTTTGGATGATCAACCATGATCATATTGAATGGTGGTGCTGGTTCGAAGGGCCGAATGGCCTACTCCTGCACCTACTTTTTCTGTGTAAAACAAAATGACCTAATTTTAGTGAGGGCAAATTATACTGTGACCCTTGTTGAATGCCCTTGAAATAATATTTAAATTGCCTGTACAAATTCTGTTTAGCACGCACATAAAGAATAGTTAACCTTTGGAAAGCTATTGGAAGCTTTTGAGCAAGTATATTAATTTGATGAGAGGAGAGGTGTAATGAAAGAGGAGCAATAAATAAAGACATCTAGCAACAGGAAGATGTTGAACCAGCAATGTTATACATAGAGGATTCAAAACATATGACCGATAAATAAAATATGATCATACCATTTACCTCAATCAGTCACAATTCATTGAAATATAAAATTAATCACATTTCAATATATTGCATGATCGTCATACCGAGAGATACATTTAATAAGTGTTTGTACTGGAGTCCTTTCTTCTGATAGATTTATTGCATTTACAAAAAAAAATCACCGTGTGCCTTATACAGTTTGATTCTATTTTCTCCTAGGTTTTGGAAAGATTTCTCCAAATACTGTAGGTGGAAAAATATTCTGCATTATTTATGCCTTATTAGGAATTCCTCTGTTTGGGTTTTTGCTTGCTGGTGTTGGAGATCAACTGGGAACAATATTTGGAAAAGGAACCGCGAAAGTAGAAGACATATTTCTTGTAAGTAATATAAATCTTCAACATTTTAGAAACGCTATTAAGTCTTTCAGTGTCCAATTTTGCAGGTGTCATGATAATCGAGTGCTTATTTCATTTTACATGTACTGTTGAAAAAAATTAAGTAATCTTTCAACGGAAACTAATTAATTACACAGAGACATTTCAAGCTTTTGTACTGTAATATAATAACATTTTTTAAAAATTCTCAATTCTATACTTTTCAGTTTTGGTATTTCCATTTGATTGCATAGTGTTTGTTTGCGTATATGTTCTATGCTTGATCTCAAATCCATAAATAAATTAAACATGAAAGAGCTGACATTTTCACAGGGAATGAAGACAGTATATAGCTAAATCTATTAAAATTGTGGGGTGAATAACAAGTAGGTAACTGGAATAAAAAAAATAGTTTAACAGATAGCAGGCAGAAGGAACCAAAAAATGCCAGTGGAGTTGTAGAGAAAGAGTATGACATGGAAGGTATTCAATGATCACAACCTGTTATGCATTCATTTTGCAACAAACAGGCTGTGACCAGTGGGTATGGCAGGAGTCGCTGCCTTGGCCCATCTTTTCACAATCAATATCAACAGATTTTCTGGGGAGACCAAGGCTACTGAAGAGTCTGAAGAAGGATCTCGACCCGAAAAGTCACTTTTTCCTTCGTTCCATAGATGCTGCCTCACCCGCTGAGTTTCTCCAGCATTTTTATCTACCTTTGATTTTTCCAGCATCTGCAGCTCCTTCTTAAACTCAATGGGATTGTGATTTCAGAAGAAGATGCAAGAAGAGTTCAAGGGATTATGTACAATCGGAGTGAATGTGCTTGGACTTAACAGTTGCAATAGAACGTGGAAAACATGTAAGGGTACCAACTTTGGTGCACAGAAAAAGGAGTGTAATATTTGCTAAAAAGTGAGAGATTGTGTGATGTTGATTTTCAAGGTGATTTTAACCTATATAGTTACAGATTAGGAGCTGGAAATGGGAGTCAGTCATTTGCCATTTTTGGGCTGTAATGGATACAATGGGCTCTGATTATCTGATATTATCTGAAGTGTATATTTCTATGATGCCTTGAAGGCCAATCAGCAGTCATTGTTGCTGTTAGAGTCTCTGTTGTGATGGTGTGGGTCCACAAAACTGCCACATGTTGCAAGGATGAATGAACCTTTCTAAATTTTGCTGGATACTCAATATCCACAGTCAAGGGACTTTTCTACAGTTTTCTGCCATGCTTTGGAAGTTTCAGGACTTCGATCCAGTGATGAAGGACTAGCATTGTCTTTCCAATTCAGGAAGGTGTAAAGCCTGGAGTGGGACTTATATGTGATGCTCTTCCAGTGGTAGAGAATGCGGGTTTACAAGGTGTGGTCAAAGCAGGCTTAGCAAACTATTGTAAATTATGTTATAGATGATCCACTCTGCACTAATGCAGTACACCGGTGGAAGAAATTAATATTTGTGATAGAGAACGGATGCCAATCAAATAGGCTAATTGATCATGAATGTTGTCAGTAGTTGAATATGGTTAGAACTCAGGGTTACACAAAAAGCTGGAGAAACTCAGCGGGTGCAGCAGCATCTAAGGAGATGGTTAGAACTCATCCAGGCACATGGAAACCATTCTATCACAGCCATAGCTAATGGTGGAACTGTTTTGAGTTTTCAGGAGATGAGTCACTTGTTATAGAGAACAAGTTTCTGATCCGACCTTGTAGGAATGAATCATGTGGCTGGTCCAGTTACATTTCTGGTCAGTCATGAACCCTCAGATATGGGTAATGCGGTCTCGATGGTGGTAAATGGTATCAAATTTAAATGTGGGTTGTTAGAATTTCTCTTGTTGGAACGTATCTTGGAAGTGCACACCACCAAACTCAGGAACAGCTTCTTCTCATCTGTTGTGGGCACAAAATGCTGGAGTAACTCAGCGGGACAGGTAGCATATGTCACCAGGAATGGGTGACGTTTTGGGTCGAGACCCTTCTTCAGACTGATGTCAGGGGAGTGGGTGGTACAGAGATAAAATGTAGTAGGAGACACTAAGAATGGTGGGGGAACTGCGAAGGGGGAGGGGATGGTGAGAGAGGGAAAGCAAGGGCTACTTGAAGTTAGAGAAGTCAATGTTCATACCGCTGGGGTGCAAGCAACCCAAGCAAAATATGAGGTCCTGTTCCTCCAATTTGCACTGGGCTTCACTCTGACAATGAAGGAGACCCAGGACAGAAAGGTCAGATTGGGAAAGGGAGGGGGAGTTAAAGTGTTGAGCAACCAGGAGATCAGGTAGGTTTAGGCGGACTGAGAGGAGGTGATCAGCGAAACGATCGCCGAGCCTGCGCTTGGTCTCGCCAATGTACAGAAGGTGACGCCTGGAACAGCGGATACAGTAGATGAGGTTGGAGGAGGTGCAAGTGAACCACTGCCTCACCTGAAAAGACTGTCTGGGTCCTTGGCCAGAGTCGAGGGGGGAGGTATAGGGACAGGTGTTTCATCTCCTGTGGTAGCAGGGGAAAGTACCTGGGGAGGGGGTGGTTTGGATGGGAAGGGACAAGTTGACCAGGGAGTTGCAGAGGGAACTTTCTTTATGGAAATTGGAAGGGGGTGAAGATGGGAAGATGTGGTTAGTAGTCGGATCCCCTTGGAGGTGGCGAAAATGTCAGAGAATTATGTGTGATAAAAATGTTGGAGGATTTTGGGTGGTGAAAATATCGGAGGATTATGGGTGGTGAAAATGTTGTCAGGCTTCTGAACGGTTCTTTCATAAGCTAGAGTACTCTCTGATCCACCTCTACCCTATTGTGGACATTGGACTTTGTCTATAGAATTGATGCATTACAATGCGGAGAGCTATATTCTGCACTCTGTATTTTCCCCTTTGGTCTTTCTACTGTACTCGTAAATTGATTTAATTGTATTTATGGATAATATATCTGATCTGTTTGGACAGCATACAATACAAAGCTGTTTGCTACACCGAGGTACATGTGGCATTAATAAACCTAAACTTAAATCTGAACTTTATCTATTTCAGATAGGGCTCTGCATAACTAAAAGTCATTGACTTGATTACCAGTGAACTTTATTGCAGTGAGTGAAGCTGACTCACCACAGAGCTTGCAGCCTTTTTTGTCATGTGAATACAAAGAACAACTGTCCTCTCGCTAATATGGAAGCCATTTGCCGTGACCATTTTCTGATGATCAATAAAGCAAAAATAATTAGGTGTTTTGAAGGGAGAAATACATGTGTAGAGTTCTTTGAAGAATATCAATCTTTTAAATCCTCACTTTACAGATGCTAAAATCAATAAACCAAATTAAGGTGTAAGATTGCCTTCATTCCATTAACCTGTGTCGCATTGACTGTCATAGAGTCATAGTCATAGAGGCTTACAGCATGGACCAGGCCTTCAGCCCAACTTGCCCATGCCGACCAATATGCCATATCTACACATCCCACCTGCCTGCATTTGGCCCCTTTCCCTCTAAACATATCCTATGCATTAACTTAAACAAATGTTTTTTAAATGTTGTGATAGTACCTGCCTCAACTACTTCATCAGTCAGCTCGTTGCACATACCTACTACCCTTTGCATGTAAAAAAAAGTTGTCTCTCTGGTTCCTCTTAAATCTTTCCCCCCTTACCATAAACCTGTGTCCTCTGGTTCTTGATTTTCCTACACTGGGTATTGCAGGCAACACACTAACTTCATGCTGCCTGCTCATTTAAATGTGGATGTAGCAGCAGATATGGCCACAATCAGTTGTCTAGCCATCTAACAATCAACTAGACCACTAGTCCATTCACTAAAGTCCCCATCACTTCCCCACCAATAACACACCACGCGGTGGGATTTGCTGTCCAACACGAAAGCAGCATTGGTCAACTCTGTGCTCAGACCTCGAGACCAATGATGTCAGGGTATGATCAACTTTACAGCTTCTATTCATAAGTGATAGGAGCAGAATTAGGCCATTTGGCCCACCAAGTCTGCTCCACCATTCAATCATGACTGATCTATCTCTCCATCCTAACCCCATTCACCTGCCTTCTCCCCATAACCCCCTGACATCCATACTAATCAAGTGCACTACTTTTGTAACACAATCTGCAATTACAAATTGGGGCATGTAAGATCAGAAGGCGGCCACTTCAGACAGCTAACGCCATGGTGGGAGACAATGTTGTATAAAGCTGCTTACAGCATCTCAAAATGCTCTGGCAATTTGGCCTTGTCAGCCATCTGCTGACATCTCCACTGTAAGTTAACAGGTGTCCTAAACTAAATTGCTGCCACTGGCTCCATAGTTTAGGCAAGGACACACACTAAAATGGAGATGCAATGAACTACAGATGCTGGAATCTTGAGCAAAACATCAAATGCTAGAATAACTCAGTGGGTTTGAAGAAGGGTCCCTACCTGAAACATCACCTATCCATTCCCTCCACTGATGCTGCCTGATCCGCTGCGTAACTCAAGCTATTTCTGTTTTGCGAAGGACACACACTAGACAGGAACACAATGCTGGTTAGTTCCATGGTGTATGCAATAAGGTACTGTTTACTGTGCTTACATTACATATCCCAACGCAGAACATGACAGAGTTGACATTCCATATCCACAGAGTTTAGGCAAGTATCAGTGGAAATGTATCCATTGCTCTTCTCTGAAGTTCTGGTTATACTTCCAACGTGACAAAGTCAACATGTGACATCCTCATTAATGTGTAGATTTCTCACAGTTTATTCTTGACTGAGATTTAGCAAAGGAAATTACCCTTACACATCCTGTGCAGGCGTGACCTCTTCCTGGGAGTCCTTCCCCACCCCACTGGTTTAGTTTGACTTTAGATTGAGTTTAGCTTGGATTCACAGTGTGGGAACAGGCCTTTCAGCCCACCAAGTCCGCGCTGACCGATGATCACGCGTTTGCACTAGTCCTATGTTATCTCACTTTTGCATCCACTTTCTCCAGACTAGGGGCAATTTACAGGGGCCAATTAATCCACAAACCACCTTGTCTTTTGAGTGTGGAAGGAAACCGGAACACCCGTAGAAAACCACATGGTCACAGGGAGAAAGTACAAACTCCATACAGACAGTGCCCATAGTCAGGATCAAACCCAGGTCTCTGGCGTTGTAAGGCAGTATCTTTACTGATATACCACTGAGCCGCCACTGTAACCAGCAAGTAGCCTGTAGGTATTTGCCAATCCATTTAAATGGCAATATTGTGTGATTCTTCCTAGTTCTAACTATATGTTGCAATATATCTGCATTATATGTTACTTGATGCATATCTGTCTGAACTGCATACTTCCAGCATGTTTAACTCGCTCATTAACTCTTACCAATACAGTGTGCAATGTGATTTCACCAACATACTGTACATGCATGCAGAACGTGCATGTTATTTTGTATCCCGGGAGCCTCATAATGTCCAATAAACAAGCTCCAACAATCATAGTCATAGTTATAGCGTGGAAACAGGCCCTTGGGGCCAACTTGCCCATTCCGGCCAACTGTGCATTTAATTCACCTTCTCTGGGCAAGAGACTCTGTGCATCTAATTCACCTTCTCTGGGAAAGAGACTCTGTGCATCTGAGTCATAAGACATCTGGAAACTTGAGCAAAAACAAGACCAAGCATACATCAAACTTTTTATCAGATATTTGTATTCTGATCCCGAAGGCTGACTGGAGCACCTGGTTTTACCTCTCCTTTCCAGTCCTATACTGACCTTTCTGTCCTTGGCCTCATCTACTGGCGGAGTGTGGCTACATGAAAACTGGAAGACCAATACCTATTCCGCTTGGATAGCCAACAAACCAATGACATGAACATTGAATTTTCCAAGTAGCGGAGGTCAAACTCCCCCCCCCCCCCCCCCCACCCTCCCCAGCTGCTGTCTCATCTACATTGTTTTTCATAAAATCAGCCAGCCCGCTCCCTCACTCCCCGTGCGTGCACACCTTTCTCCCACAGCCTCCGACGCCCAGTTCCTTTCCCCTGTTCCTCATGCTCCTCCCAGATCTCCCCACACTGATTTTCCCCTTTATCCCCCCATAACTCCATTCATTTCCTTGCATCCACTGTCTCTCCCCCAGTTTCATATTTTACTCCCTCCTCTTCCTTATCTATTTTCATATCTGCACCCTTTTGTCTCCATTTCGCCACCATCCTTTGTTACTATCTTCACCCATCTGATGATCACTCATCCTCACCTCCATCTACCTAACACTTGCCAGTTTTTGCCCCATCCCATTTTCCTCATTCCTTCTCTCCAGATGCTGCTTCTACCACTGTTTCTCCAGCATTTTGTGTCTCCCTCACCTTTCAGTCTGAAGAAGGGTCCCAACCTGAAATATCTGTCCATTTCCCTTACAAATGCTGCCTGACCTCCTGAGTTTAGTTCAGGTTAATTTAGAGATACAGCGTGGAAACAGGCCCTTCGGCCCACCGAGTCTGCACCGACCAACGAACACTCACACACTAACGCTATCGTATACACACTCGGGACAATTTACAATTTTACCAAACCAATTAGCCTTCAAACCTTTACATCTTTGGAGTATGGGAGGAAACTGGATTACCTGGAGAAAACCCACGCTCTGGGCCTGTTTCCAGAGGGAGAACGTGCAGACGGCACACGTATTCAGGATCAAACCCGGGTCGCTAGCACTTTAAGGCAGCAACTCTACCGCTGCGCCAATGTGCTGCCCCTGAGATTATTCATCCAATAATCTCAGTTACTCACAGCTTTTCCTTGCCCCATTGGTTTCTAGAATTTTACACTTTCCATCTTCCTGTTCCCCTTCTCTAATGCTCTAGCATTGTTGAAGTGAAGAAAGTGACAGAATCTTAACCAGCACACTACCATTTCTCCTCAAACATACGGCTCTTTTAAAATTCATGATTTTATTAAAATTTGACAGGCAGCTTTTCTAAAAATAGAATTAAACAGCTCCAAGCAGGAGTTCTTGAGGCAGAAGAGGAATTACCTCTCAGAGTAACTGAATGGATAGTGCTGATGGCTTCACTGTGCCAACTATGCTCACAGCTCAAAGCAAAAATATCAAATGCATATCATTCTGAAAATGGTTGAAACCTTGCAGTAGAGATATTAAATTATTGGAAGACATTCAATATAATGTGTACCTAACATTTGACATTAGACATGTTTTAGTGTAATATATAAAAGTAACTATTACAGTTTGATTAAAACTTTATTTTGAATATTTAGAAATTTGTGTCCATGAGAAAACGAGACAAAACTGGAAACCGTTGTGAGAGTTCCGTGGCAAATAGTGCAACTGATAAGCAGATATTTCAAGAATGAAATGTTTGCAAATCTTTCTCATTAGGAGTAGAAAGAGGATCTTACAATAGCAAAGGTATAGATTAAACATATGGGAAACATACAGCAATGAGCAGCCTAGTGCTATGGATAAGAAATCTACACCACATGAGATTTATTTCTATCCTAACCTCTTCTCAAAGATTTAATCTTCCTCCTGAAATAATTTCCACCAATTGTCTCATTTCTATCAACCAACAAAATGTGGGAGGCGACAACTTGATAGGTCAGTAACCAAGATCATTCAAAATGCAGTTAAAGATAAGATTTCTTATCTGTATGATAAGAACAATACTTACGTTTTATTTCTTTAAACTTAATTCAGTCAAAGATTACAATTTTCATTTTTTAATTTGAAAATATAATACATTAGATGATAATTTAACAATATATTTACTATTTGAATAAACTCATTATGATAAATCAACCTTCCAACAAATACTTTAACATTGAAGGACATAGAATACAATTATATAATTATATAACTAATTTTAAACATGTTTTTGTGAAGTAATAAAATCAAGACGGCTTAACTGAAAGATATATAGGAAGGAACTGCAGATGCAGGTGTGTCTTCATTGCCGGGAAATATGGTAAATGTTATCACACTCCCTGTATATTCCATATGTGTGTGATTATTGGCAGCAATCATCTACCAACATAATTTGTCAACAAAATTCACAACCTTGTCAACAAGGTTCACAAAATTCAATTATCCTTAAAATGTAGCTTATTTTGGGATAATTCCCCTGCAATTCAGATGAGAGGTACACACCTATGGAATAAGATTTCAGTCCAAGACATGGTCTGAGCCATCAGGCATTCAGTTCTTGTCAGCATTTGAACATTTGTGGTGTGATGACAACTTGCTCCATCTCATTCCAACTGCCCAGCAGTGATTAGTTCCAACAAGAAGAAATTTAACAAATTCCTTTTGACACTCATTAGTATTATTACTGCCCAAATTCCCTTCACCAGCACCCTGGGGGTGATTATTCATCAGAAACTGACCTGGATTAGACACCTAATTGCTGATGTGCAAGAATATGTCAGTTACTGTGACCTCTGCAGGGACGGAGAGAGCTCTTTACTTCATGAAGCATTTTCCAGTTCAACATAACAAGTGTTGCAGAAAAAGTTATCCAATTTTCTGGTTGTGTCAAGTTCCAAAACTGAAAAGGCTTGAGGTGATTTTGATCAAAGTTACATCCATCTTTAATTGTCCTCTCCAATCATCAGCATTTACATGCCGTCAACACAGTGTGGCCTTCTACACCAGCCAAAATGATATTAGCAACTCAGTGAGACTTCAGGGCCTGTCCTACAAGCATGCAACTCTATGCGATGAACGCGATCAAACTAGAAGCGGGGGCCGCGTGGAGGTCGGGTGATCCCCTGTACAGGGCCGTTCCCACCAGCATGCGCCTGCATGCGGCAAGCGTGACCAAACCGGCAGCAGAGGCCACGCGGAGGTCGGGTGAGTGGCGCAACGTGGCACAAAGTGAGGCGAACTTGGAGCAAAGTCTAAGGTAAGTTCGCCAGGACAGAGAAGGGCACACAGAGAGGAGCACAGAGGCACACACACACAGAGGGCCATGGTGCCACACACATAGAGGGTCATGGAGGCACCTACAGATAGGTTCACGGAGGCACGATGTCGGGGCGGTGTGTAATGCGTCGAGGCGACTGCGAGCCGCAAGCAGTTGCCGTGCGTAATTTTTGCACATAGTCAGTTTTTCGGAGCCCTGCACGATGTTGGGACGAACTCTGCACAATTCCGCACGGCTCTGGCGATCGGAGTGGGACCGGCCCCGCGACTCCGGACGGCTCAAACAACCACGTAAGCTCGTGCTAATCGCATATAGTTGCATGCTTGTAGGACAGGCCCTTTCCTCATATTAAGACCCTATAACCTAGAAGGACAAGGCTCCGGAGGTATTAATAGCCATAGGATGGCCTCCAAATTACTGGTCATCCCGATTAAGTAACATATTGTCCTTCCTTTGTGGTTTCTAATCCTGTTCTGGCCAATTAGCCACACTGGCCAATTAGCCAAATTTGTTCATTGGAAGCTTTACAGTAGGTCCAGGATACTGCTCCACACCATCTTCAGGAGAATATGGAATATTTTTGACCTCCTAGCAGCATCCACCTTGCATGAGTTGCGTTGCATATTCCTGAGATTTTAAAGTTCTTCCAACATAGGGACTGGGTCCTTGAAGGCGTTGCCCCTATCTGTTATCACCTGAGAATCTCTTCCCAGTAACATTCCTTCTCCAGACTGGAGAACTTCCTGGATCTTTTAAGATCTCCAGAGCACTGTCAGGTGTATAGCTGGCTGCTGATGATCTTGGTAGAATAGACAATAGACGCACAGATCTAGTTGTATGTCCCCTTTTCCTAACTTGGCACCATTCAGATAATAATCTAGCCTTCCTGTTCTTGCCACCAAAGTGGATAACCTCACATTTATCCACATTAAACCGCATCTGCCATGCATCTGCCCACTCACTCAACCTGTCCAAGTCACTCTGCATCCTCATAGTATTCTCCTCACATTTCACATTGCCACCCAGCTTTGTGTCATCTGCAAATTTGCTAATGTTAAGGGCCTGTCCCACTTGGGCGTCATTTGCGCGTCATTTACACAACATAATTTACTCACCCGGAAGCACGACGTGTGCGTCATGGAGTAGGCAGTGACACGTGGTCGCTAGGTATTAATTCTTAATTCGCCTGCTTTTAATTGCGCCTGATTTTATATAATAACATATTTCTTCTCTGTAACATCATAATTTTCAATGCTTTCTAGTTATCTTTCTGTTTAACAATACATTTCCTGCTTAAATGTAATCCCCTGAGTGGGAATTCTGTGATTCCTGATAGAGTCACTATGCCATCCACAATTTAATAAATATTCCCTTTCCCCTTTTGCTCATCAGCGTGCACACTACACTTATTGTTAAGTTTGGAAGCTATTAGTGTATTTAAACTCCATGCTTGAAAGCAAACATGTAACTTGATATTTGGGCTCTCTATTGGGCACACACTGAATTGATGGACTCTAAAGATTTCCGAATCATTGCTAAAGTATGCCTGATTTTTTGTTGATACAGTTGTGTTATTCAGGAATATTTTTCCACTAGATGTAAACAAACCACTGTAGATTTA
This sequence comes from Raja brachyura, assembly GCA_963514005.1. Next base: position 41,282,526 of record OY740788.1, read on the forward strand.
GTTAGTATAATAGTAAGATTAAACAAGAACTTACCAGTTTGAAGTTTGATCTTTATTTTATGAGGAGTTGCGATGAGGGATTTCGTGAAGACCCCGCCAGGCACGCATGCGCGACATTCTTCAAAGCAGCGGTGTGGAATCACAGATCACAAACCGAAGATAGTAAGATTAAAACTTGACCATACCAGTTGAATATATAATAGAGGGTTGGGAGCGGAGGGCACGAAATCCCTCATCGCAACTCCTCATAAAATAAAGATCAAACTTCAAACTGGTAAGTTCTTGTTTAATCTTACTATTTTACTTCGGAGTCACGTGAGTGACTTCGTGAAGATTTCAAAGCTCTGTGATTACATGCCCTGGACCACGCCCATGCTCACACACTGCCGTAATTCTGATGGAGGAAGTATGTTAACGTATTTCAGACTTGAACAAGCTGAAAAAATAATAACATTTGTTAATACAACAATAACCCCCTGAACTCGGGGACAAACGTTTAGGGAACAGCACTTAAAACTGAATCCGCCAACGTTGCGGGAGCGGTTATAAATCAGTTATAAAACCGCTGAAGTGTAGATTCACTGGCCCAGCTCGCTATTGCGAGGCCAAAATCCATGAACACCGCCATAGTCCTTGCCACTGATGTGGATGCAGCCCTGATAGAATGACATTTAAAATATTAGTGTCTTACCTGCTGCACCGAATACCACCTCGTGTCATCTGGAGATAGTCTGCACAATCACCCTGTGACGTGGGTTACCATGGCTGAAACAGACCCGTCTCCATACATCTGATGCCCATTTGCAGACGTGTAGTCCCAGGTCTGTGTAGTGTAAGTAATTCTTCTGTAAAGAAGTTACCTTAGTATGGTCCGATCATTCTATCCAGGTTTAATTCCTGTAAAGTCATGACCTGTTGAGCTGTGTTCAGTGCCATTATCATAAGCACTTTGAAGGTGAGTAAGTCCATCATAGGCGACCAGCTCCTGAGGAGGGTCAACACTACCTCATCCCAGTCCAATCTAGCGATAGGACGACAATGCACTCCTGGCACTGTATACAGCACTGTAACTGAGGGACTCGTCATAATGACGACCCATGAGTATTCCAGCACCTTGGAGAGTATAGCAGATATGTAGATGGTCTAGGTCCGACCACAGAAACCTCCCATATCCTTATGTAGGCGAGGTACTGCTTCCTACTGGACTCTCTCTGCACGATGCTGTTTGACATCCATGGTCCTTTATGTTGCAGAGCCTGGTTGCGTATCCTGCAGCACCTGTCTGATGAAGCAGAATGGGGAAAACATAGAAACCCCGCATTTCCCCCCAACGTAGCGAAAACGCGTCCATCGCCACTGCCCCAGGATCTAGGTCTCAAGACATATGTTAGTATCCAATGGCTCAACCTGAACGCAAAGAGGTCGAAATCTGGTATTCCATATTAGGCTATAATTTTAGCAGATATTTGGAGGTTCAATCTACTTGATGTCGTTATTAATACTTGTGACCTGGTGTCCGCCACTATATTGAGCTTATCCAGAAGGTACATAGCTGAACTCAAATTTCTTTCAATCCACCAGAGCCAAATTAATGTTTCCAATTCATCCCAAGATATTAACTTGACGCCACCCATAAGGTTTAATATGCCTCCTCAGTGGTATTATTTTGAAGACGAACATACGTATGCTGCAGATTAGTACATTAATGCACAGCCCTGGACATGCTCCCAGCATTTCTAAACAGTTTATACCTTGTGATTGAAGAAAGTAGACTCATGCAATCCCATTTACCGCCCCACCTGGAATGGTGTCAGTAGTTCCCCAGCCCTCGGCGCTTGCGTCGGTTTGTAACGCGACTACTAGGTTTGATGTAATGATGGGATTTAACAATCACAACCATTGCTAATCCACCGTTGTACCTCAATTATGCTTGGATTGGCAGCTGCTTAAGCTCGTAATTGTAAGCATTCGCTATACATGCCGAGATTTTGCTTATTCACCCAAGCTTTGATAGCGTAACGACCCAATTATGTGGCTGGAATGTAGCTCCAATTTACCCATAGCTTAGCAGCATGTCGAAAGTCAGTTCCCTGGCGCAAGCAAGGCTGTTACATGAATCTATTATGGCTATAGCTCTGTTCCCTGGATAGTGACAAACAGAGCCGCAGAATGTATGTACCTCCCTCCTACTTGTGAGGTTATGCATGCAGCACTTCCAAGAGAACCAGGCCCCCTTACCTCCATGGTTACCGGCGAGCCTGACGTTCTGGTTTCTAGTATTCCTTCTTTGCTGGGTGCTGCTCGATCGCCTTGGTAAATCCTTGTTCCTGCAGCTGGTGTGTGGTGAGGTAGTCTATGCTGGCTCTGCCCTAACAAGGCTTCTGCTGTTGGGGAGCTGGTGCAGATGTGTTCTTGATGGCCTCGTCTTTGACCTGCTTGGGCAGGTCCTCCCCAAACAGCTGTCTTGGAGGTGTGGTGGAGGTACGACCCAACCCAGCGAATTCAGGGTTAATGTCGGGCCGGATGGAGCTCTGACTAAAACAGTTTCCCGAAGTGTGCTACACAGGAGGGCTAGAGCATCCTGCTGCTCTGCGGATGCACCTGCCCCATCGAGGGTCCTGATGAGCGCAGTGATGCCCGACGCCAATAGCTTCAGAATTTTCTGCCTCTTCATCTCTTGTTCCCTCGCATTGGAAATGATGTTCCCTCAGATGGCTGAGTCGACCCTCGGGACGTTCAGGGTAACACAGTTTCCAGGATCCTTGTACTTCTCCATGTTTCTGAAAGCACCTGGTCTAGGAACTGGTGTGTCGTCAAGAATTAATACTTACTGCCAATGTAGAGTGCAGCGGTACCCCTGAAAACAGGTTTCGGATTTTCGACACCTCCAACTTCTTCTTCTGGATCGAGAGCAGTGGGCTCTTCTGCTGCCGCTGCTTTGTCAAATCGGCCATCTGTTGAATGCTAGCACTCCCGATGGACGAAGGTGAGATTGAAGGTGGTGGTCATGATCCGAACTCCCAGACCGCTGAGACTCCTGCTCTTGCCGACCCAGGTCCTGCTGATATAGTTGCTCCACCATTAGCTCCATCCTAGCCATGCGACCGCTGCCGCTACACACGGACAACAGGTCGACTTCCCCAGGCCCTGATGAGTCGCTGGGGCTTCTGCCAGTAGGTCACACCTCAACGAAGTGGCTGACAGGTACTCGTCAGCACCCGCTCCTGCGGGGCTGAACGACTTCCGCACGGACAACCCGCTAGCCCGGCATCCCTCGGACCTTAGCGGCCTCTCTACCTGACGAGCAGGCAGAGGAAAGGAGTCGGAACCGGTCCCCAATACCGGTCCGTGGTCCGTGCAGGCACACCGTCACCCTCACCCCCAGGGGTCTGTGACGGCGCTTGGCTGGCTTTACCCGCAGCAACGGGATTGCCTAACCGTATTCTGCTGCCACCGGTCTGCGCTCCGGCAGCCTGTTCCGGTGCAGTGCCGGTACCTCCTGCTCCCGCAGGCTGTACGACTCCTGCACGGACATACCGCTAGTCCGCCGTCGTTTGGACCTAAGCGGCACCTCTGCCTGGTGGGAAGGCAGAGGGAAGGATCGGTACCGGTCCCCAATACCGGCTCCGCTGTCCGTGCAGGCTTGCCGTCACCCTTAACCACACGGGTCCATGAGGGCGCATAGCCGGCGTTACCCGTAGCAATGGGGTTGCCTAGCTGTAAACTGCTGCCACCGGTCTGCGCTCCGGCAGCCTGTTCCGGTGGACACCGGTACCTCCTGCTCCTGCAGGGCTCCCCGATTTCCAGCAGGTCCATCACCGGCCTGCAGTCTAGCAGGTTACCCCCGGCGGTATGTCGATGCCTCCCACTGCAGCGGGGCATGACCTGTGCGCAGCTCTCCCCATCTCTGATACCTGCATAGTAGGAGAGACAAAACGAGCCGCCGAGCGGGTCACATGTTTACGCACCTTTGCCCCACAGTCACTATGCATAGGTGAGAGTGGTAGGGAGTCCAGGTCTTGCCCATCCTGCTCCCACGCGGTGCTCCACCATTTTGCGGCCCCATGGTCAGCCGTGGTGGAGAGACGGGTCCTGGCTACGCAGGGCTCCCCGACCTCCGCGTTCTTCTGGAATGGTGGCCGCTGACTCCCATCTGAAGTCGCACGGCCCTTGGAGACCTGCTTCGCTGCCTTCTTTCTGGTCTCCATCCCTCTGTAAGCAAACTCGAATACAGACGCTTAGCTATTCAAAGTTAGTATCTTACCTGAGGGTCTTTAAGAAGTATGGTGACCAGCCTCTCATGCTTTAATAACTTTTATATGTTGGCAGTCTGAACTTCTTGAAGACAATGCATACCCTAGAGTAGCAGGGCACTTTAATGTAGCCAGGCCACAGAATCCCTGCAGTTGCAGTGTGGAGTCAGGCTGCCTTTGCTTGCAAGCCTGCTTCTCCCTGAATGCCAGCAACCCGCAGAACCCCTGCAGGCTGCGGTGTAGAGTCGGGCTGCTGCCCATGGCAAGCACAGCAAGCCCTACACCACATGCACACCGCCAGCCCGCAGTATCACCCCCGCGGGCTGTGGTGTAGAGTCGGGGCTGCCGCTCCGCCGTTGAAACTTCTGACGGCGAGCCTGCAAGCCCGACTCCTGCATGCACACCGCCAGCCCGCAGTATCCCCCGCGGCTGCAGCGTAGAGTCGGGGCTGCCGCTCTACCGTTCCTACTTTGAACGGCGAGCCTGCAAGCCCCACGCCTACATGTACACCGCCAACCCGCGGTGTTCCCCGCGGGCTGTGGTGTAGAGTCGGGGCTGCCGCGCTGCCGTCGCGAACTTTTGACAGCGAGCCGGCAAGCCCCATTCCTTTTCGTGCCGCCAGCCCGCGGCGTCCCCTGCGGGCTGCGGTGTGGAGTCGGGCTGCCTCTGCCGTCCTCCGCCGGCGAGTGTATGAGCCCGGACCCTCCTGGGTCAACGGGCTTCCCGACTCCAACTATTGGAGCCGCCGCTGACTGCCGCAGCAGTCAGATCCGAGGCGGCTGCGAGACCCTGCGACAGGGCCACCTAGAAGAAAAAGACCGCAGGTTAGTGTTTTACTTACCTGCAGGTCCCAGCAGTAGAGGAGCAACGCTCCTCCCTGCCTGTCGCTCGCATGCGGTCGACGATATGTCGCGCATGCGTGCCTGGCGGGGTCTTCACGAAGTCACTCACGTGACTCCGAAGTAAAATATATTTCACATTCACAAAGTGGTTTCCTGAATTCAAAGCTATTGTGACTATTTCCCTCTTGTTCTATAGCTGGTTAGGTTAAATTATTGAATAATGACACAAAGTGCTGGAATAATTCAGCGGGTCAGGCAGCATCCCTGGAGAGCGTGGATAAGTGATGTTTCAGGTTGGAACACTACTTCAGACATTTTAAATTATGGAAGAAAATGCTTTGCAATTTTAATTTTTATATAATTTCAGCCTGAAATAAGATTTGTTTTTCAAAATAAAATATTATTCAAATATATCTTGTTTAATTGGAAAGTCAACTTTCTAAAATTTATTACCATGTATAAAAATATAAAAAACTACTTTTTTATAGAGTCATAGAGTGATACAGTGTGAAACAGGCTCTTCGGCCCAACTTGCCCACACCGGCCAACTGCACTAGTCCCACCTGCCCGTGCTTGGTCCATATCCCTCCAAACCTGTTCTATTCATGTACCCGTCTAACTGTTTCTTAAATGTTCGGATAGTCCCAGCCTCAACTACCTCCTCTGGCAGCTTGTTCCATACACCCACCACCCTTGGTATGAAAACACTTGTGACTGCAATATACAGAATCTTTTTCCTGTTTTCTTCCACCTGATTTTGGAGAATGTAAATGATTAGTGTCTTATGCGATGGAACAACGGAAGAAAATGTAATATTAGTTGAAGAATCACAATATATGAGATCATAATTGTATAAGAACAGGAATAAACTATTTAGCTTCTTGCGTCTGTTCCACAATTCCACTGAGACCATGAGTAATCTGTAACATAAATCAATGTACTCGTTATCTGTTGAAACAATTGGTTAAATAACTACCAGATTTATAATTATCAGATTAAGAGTAAGGTCAGGGCCAATTGCTAGCGGTGCAAGGGGGGGACATGAATACGGAGGTCAAAGTGTTGTATATGAATGCGCTAAGTATAAGGAATAAAGTGGACGAGCTTGAGGCTCAGTTAGAAAGTGGCAAGTATGATGTTGTGGGAATTACTGAGACATGGCTGCAAGAGGGCCAGGGCTGGGAACTGAATATCCAAGGGTATACCTCCTATCGAAAAGACAGACAGGTGGGCAGAGGGGGGTAGCTCTGTTGGTGAGGAATGCAATTCAGTCCCTTGCAAGGGATAACATTGAAACAGGAGATGTTGAGGCAGTATGGATAGAACTAAGGAATTTTAAGGGTAAAAAGACCCTAATAGGACGTATTTACCGCCCCCCAAACAATAGGGTGTAAGTTGAATCAGGAGTTTAAATTGGCATGTAGCAAAGGTAAAGCTGTGGTTGTTATGGGAGATTTCAACATGCAGGTAGACTGGGAAAATCAGATTGGCACTGGACCCCAAGAAAGGGACTTTGTGTGATGAATTCTTAGAGCAGCTTGTATTGGAGCCTACCAGAGAAGGCAATTCTGGATTTAGTGTTATGTAATGAACCTGATTTGATAAAGGAACAAGGTTAATGAGCCATTAGGAGGTAGTGACCATAATATGGTCAGGTTTAATCTGCAATTGGAGAGGGAGAGGGTCGATTGGAGGTGTCAGTGTTACATTTGCATAAAGGGGACTATGGGGCCATGAGGGAGGAGCTGGCCAAAGTAGATTGGAAAGATACTCTAGTAGGGATGACAGTGGAACAACAATGGCAGGTATTTCTAGGAATAATACAGAAGGTGCAGGGTCAGTTCATTCCCAGGAGGTAGAAAGATTCCATGCGGAGTAAGCAGCGACCATGGCTGACAAGGGACGTCAGGGACAGTATAAAAAAAAAGAGAAGAAGTACAACGTAGCAAAGATGAGTGGGAAGCAAGAGGATTGGGTAATGTTAAAAGAGTAACAGAAGATAACTAAAGATTCAAAGGTTCAAAGATTATTTTATTGGCCACATGCACCAATTGGTGTAGTGAAATGCTTCTTGCCAATGCAGCACAGAAAAAAAAGAATACAGACAAAACAATGATAAAGAGATTTAAACATAAAAAACATCCCCCCACAATGGTTCCCATTATGAGGGAAGGAACAATGTCCAGTCCCCATCCCATGTCCACCCATAGTCGGGCCTATTGAGGCCTCCGCGGTCGCCTCCATGAGGCCCAATGTTCCAGGCCGTTCTCGCCGGGTGATGGTGCTCTGGCGTCGGGAGAATCCTCTCAGTGGCTTGGGATACCTGGAACGGCCGCTTCCTTACTGGGGATCACTGGCGATCTCAGCGAGAGATCCCAGGCTCATGGTGTTAAAGTTCAGCGCCGCCGCCCGCAGCCGGCCGCTCCACAGACCCACAGCTCCGCGATGTTTTTTGCCGACGGTCTTCAGCTCACCGGAGCACCAGCGCGGCGACTCAGGCAAGGCATCGCCCGCTCCGCTCCACAATAGCGCTCCAGCGCTGCGCCGCCGCCGAAGCTGGGGTTCCGGACGGTCCCATCAGGAAACGCCGCACCAGGCCTGCTGGTAGGCCGTGAGGATGTGTCGAAGATGCAGCCCTGCCTCTCCGACCAGGTAGGGACCAGGAAAAGCAGTCCCCCCCCCCCCCCCCCCTCACATAAAAAAGAATAGACTCCCAACAAAACACTTTTTACCCACTAAAAATAAAAGAAAGAAGTTAAAAGACAGACAGCTGCAGGCTGGACAGCCATACCAACTGGACGGCGCCCCCTAACTAACTAAAAAGACAATATGGGGAGAAAAGGTGAGGTACAAAGGTAAGCTAGCCAAGAATATAAAGCAGGATAGTAAAAGCTTCTTTAGGTATGTGAAGAGGAAAAAAATTAGTTAAGACCAAAGTTGGACCCTTGAAGACCGAAAAAGGTGAATTTATTATGGGGAACAAGGAAATGGCAGATGAGTTGAACAGGTACTTTGGATCCGTCTTCACTAATGAGGACACAAACAATCTTCCTGATATAGTAGTGACCAGAGGATCTGGGGTGATGGAGGAACTGAATGAAATCCACATTAGGCAGGAAATGGTGTTGGGTAGACTGATGGGACTGAAGGCTGATAAATCCCCTGGGCCTGAAGGTCTGCATCCCAGGGTACTTAAGGAAGTAGCTCTAGAAATCATGGATGCATTGGTGATAATTTTCCAATGTTCTATAGACTCAGGATCAGTTTCAGTGGTAGCTAATGTTATCCCACTTTTTAAGAAACGTGGGAGAGAAAAAACAGGGAATTATAGACCAGTTAGCCTGACATTGGTGGTGGGGAAGATGCTGGAGTCAATTATAAAAGATGAAATAGCCGCACATTTGGATAGCAGGAACAGGATCAGTCCGAGTCAGCATGTATTTACGAAGGGAAAATCATGCTCGACTAATTTTCTGGAATTTTTTGAGGATGTAACTAAGAAAATGGACAATGGAAAGCCAGTGGATGTAGTGTACCTGGGCTTTCAGAAAGCATTTGATAAGGTCCCACATAGGAGATTAATGGGCAAAATTAGGGCACATGGTATTGGGGGTAGAGTGCTGACATTGATTGGGAGACAGGAAACAAAGAGTAGGGATCAACGGGTCACTTTCAGAATGGCAGGCAGTGACTCGTGGGGTACCGCAAGACTCGGTGCTGGGACTGCAGCTATTTACAATATACATCAATGATTTGGATGAAGGGATTCAAAGTAACATTAGCAAATTTGCAGATGACGCAAAGCTGGGTGGCAGTGTGAACTGTGAGGAGGATGCTATGAGAATGCAAGGGTGACTTGGACAGGTTGGGGGAGTGGGCAGATGCATCGCAGATGAAGTTTAAAGTGGATAAATGTGAGGTTATCCACTTTGGTATAAAAAACAGGAAGGCAGATTACTATCTAAATGGCGTCAAATTGGGAAATGGCGAAGTACAACCGGATCTGGGGGTCCTTGTTCATCAGTCTATGAAAGTAAGCTTGCAGGTACAGCAGGAATAAGTGTGCAGTTTTGGTCCCCTAATTTGAGGAAGGATATTCTTGTTATTGAGGGAGAGCAGCATAGGTTTACAAGGTTAATTCCCGGGATGGTGGGACTGTCATATGCTGAGAGAATGGAGTGGCTGGGCTTGTACACTCTGGAGTTTAGAAGGATGACAGGGGATCTTATTGAAACATATAAGATTGTTAAGGGTTTGGACACGCTAGAGGCAGGAAACATGCTCCTGATGTTGGGGGAGTCCAGAACATAGAAACATAGAAACATAGAAAAATAGGTGCATGAGTAGGCCATTCGGCTCTTCGAGCCTGCACCGCCATTCAATGTGATCATGGCTGATCATCCAACTCAGTATCCCGTACCTGCCTTCTCTCCATACCCCCTGATCCCTTTAGCCACAAGTGCCACATCTAACACCCTCTTAAATATAGCCAATGAACTGGCCTCAACTACCTTCTGTGGCAGAGAATTCCAGAGACTCACCACTCTCTGTGTAAAGAATGTTTTCCTCATCTCGGTCCTAAAGGAATTCCCCCCTTATACTTAGACTGTGACACCTTGTTCTGGACTCCCCCAACATCGGGAACAATCTTCCAGCATCTAGCTTGTCCAACCCCTTAAGAATTTTGTAAGTTTCTATAAGATCCCCCCTCAATCTTCTAAATTCCAGCGAGTACAAGACGAGTCTATCCAGTCTTTCCTCATATGAAAGCCTGACATCCCAGGCATCAGTCTGGTGAATCTTCTCTGTGCCCCCTCTATGGCAAGAATGTCTTTCCTCAGATTTGGGGACCAAAACTGTACGCAATACTCCAGGTGTGGCCTCACCAAAACCCTGTACAACTGCAGTAGAACCTCTCTGCTCCTATACTCAAATCCTTTCGCTATGAATGCTAACATACCATTTTCTTTCTTCACTGCCTGCTGCACCTGCATGTCTACTTTCAATGACTGGTGTACCATGACACCCAGGTTTTGTTGCATCTCCCCTTTTCGTTAGAGTCCATCAATTCAGTGTGTGCCCAATAGATAATAGTCTACCCTCATGTTTTTGCCACCAAAGTGGATAACCTCACATTTATCCACATTATACTGCATCTGCCATGCATCTGCCCATTCACTCAGCCTATCCAAATCACCCTGCAGCCTCCTAGCATCCTCCTCACACCTAATTATACCCCCCAGCTTGGTGTCATCTGCAAATTTGGAGATGTTGCATTGAATTCCCTCGTCCAAATCATTAATATATATTGTAAATAGCTGGGGTCCCAGCACTGAGCCTTGCGGTACCCCACTAGTCACTGCCTGCCATTCTGAAAAGGACCCGTTTACTCCTACCCTTTGCTTCCTGACTGCTAGCCAGTTCTCTATCGACATCAATACTGAACCCCCAATACCGTGTGCTTTAAGTTTGTATGCTAATCTCTTATGCGGGACCTTGTCGAAAGCCTTCTGAAAGTCTAGATATAACACATCCACTGGTTCTCCCTTATCCACTCTACTAGTTACATCCTCGAAAAATTCTATTAGATTTGTCAGACATGATTTACCTTTCGTAAATCCATGCTGACTTTGTCCAATGATTTCACCACTTTCCAAACGCGCTGCTATCCCATCTTTAATAACTGACTCAAGCAGTTTCCCCACTACCGATGTTAGACTAACTGGTCTGTAATTCCCCGCTTATTCTCTCATTCCTTTTTTAAAAAGTGGGATTACATTAGCTACCCTCCAATCCTCAGGAACTACTCCAGAATCTAAGAATTTTTGAAAAATTATCACTAATGCATCCACTATTTCTGTGGCTACCTCCTTGAGTACTCTGGGATGCAGACTATCTGGCCCTGGGGATTTATCAGCCTTCAATCGTTCAATTTACCCAACACCACCTCCCGGCTAACCTGGATTTCACTCAGTTCCTCCATCGTATTTGACCCCCGTTCCACTGCTATTTCCGGCAGATTATTTATGTCTTCCTTAGTGAAGACAGAACTAAAGTAGTTATTCAATTGGTCTGCCATGTCCTTGTTCCCCATGATCAATTCACCTGTTTCTGACTGCAAGGGACCAACATTTGTTTTAACTAGTCTCTTTCTCTTCACATATCTATAAAAACTTTTGCAGTCAGTTTTTATGTTCCCTGCCAGTTTCCTTTCATAATCTATTTTCCCTTTCCTAATTAAGCCCTTTGTCCTCCTCTGCTGGATTCTGAATTTCTCCCAGTCCTCCAGTAGGCTGCTTTTTCTGGCCAATTTGTATGCCTCATCTTTTGTTTTTATACTATCCCTGATTTCCCTTGTTATCCATGGATGCACCACCTTCCCTCATTTATTCTTTTGCCAAACTGGTATGAACAATTTTTGTACCTCATCCATGCAGTCTTTAAATACCTTCCATTGCACATCCACTATCAACCCTTTAAGAATCACCTGTCGGTCTATCTTGGCCAATTCACATCTCATACCTTCAAAGTTACCTTTGTTCAAGTTCAGAACCCTTGTTTCTGACTTAATTTTGTCACTCTCTATCCTAATGAAGAACTCAACCATATTATGGTCACTCTTGCCCAAGGGGCCACACACAACAAAACTGCTAACTAACCCTTCCTCATTACTCAATACCCAGTCTAGAATAGCCTGTTATCTCGTTGGTTCCTCCACATGTTGGTTGAGAAAACTATCCCGCATACATTCCAAGAATTCCTCTTCCTCAGCACCCCTGCCAATTTGATTCACCCAATCTACATGTAGATTGAAGTCACCCATTATAACCATGTTACCCTTGTTGCACGCATTTCTAATTTCCTGTTTGATGCCATCCCCAAATCCAATACTACTGTTAGGTGGCCTGTACACAACTCCCACTAGCGTTTTCTGCCCCTTAGAGTTTCGCAGCTCTACCCATATCGATTCCACATCCTCCATGCTAATGTCCTTTCTTTCTATTGCATTAATCTCCTATCTCACCAGCAATGCTACCCCTACCTCCTTTTCCTTTTCGTCTATCCCTCCTGAATATTGAATATCCCTGGATGTTCATCTCCCAGCCTTGGTCACCCTGAAGCCATGTCTCCGTGATCCCAAATATAGCATAGTCATTAATCGCTATCTGCACCTTCAACTCATCCACCTTATTACAAATGCTCCTCGCATTGAGACACAAAGCCTTCAGGCTTGTTTTTACAACGCTCTTACTCCTTATACAATTATGTTGACAAGTGGCCCCTTTCACATCGATTCCTATTACACTTGGCCATACTCTCCTATCCCTTTGTGAGCTTTCTTTCCCGTTAATTCTGGGGTCATTAACATCCCTTTACTCTCTTTCCCTTTAACTCCGTCCTCGACTATCCCATTTGACACCCCACCCCCCTTATTCAGTTTAAAACCATCTGTGTAGCAGTGGCAAACCTGGCGGCCAGAATGCTGGTCCCCCACATGTTAAGATGCAATCCGTCCCTTTTGTACAGTTCCCCCTTACTCCAAAACAGATCCCAGTGATCTAAGAATCTAAATCCCTGCCCCCTGCACCAGTTCCTCAGCCACACATTCAGGTCCCGTATCTCCCTGTTCCTACTCTCGCCAGCATGAGGAACTGGAAGCAAACCGGAACCAGGGGCCACAGTTTAAGAATAAGGGGTAAACCATTTAGAACGGAGATGAGGAAACACTTTTTCTCACAGAGAGTTGTGAGTCTGTGGAATTCTCTGCCTCAGAGGGCGGTGGAGGCCGGTTCTCTGGATATTTTTAAGAGAGAGCTAGATAGGGCTCTTAAAGATAGCGGAGTCAGGGGATATGGGGAGAAGGCAGGAACGGGGTACTGATTGCGGATGATCTGCCATGATCAAATTGAATGGCGGTGCTGGCTCGAAGGGCCGAATGGCCTACTCCTGCATCTATAATCTTTTGTCTAATGTCAGATTGTACCATTTGTTACTTGTGGAAGAGAGTTGAATTTTTATATCATTGTTTCCATGTGGAATTGTTTCATCCCTTCAGCTCTGGAGCTTTGACCTTTAGTCATTACCTTTCACTCCCTTCACAGTGTCCCAAATGACAGAAATGCCCATCTCTGCTATTGATTTCCCTGTAATAAATCTTTATATTTAGGGTTAGGTTTATTCAGATTTGTTGTTTGTCACATGTACCAAGGTACAGAGAAAGGCTTTGTTTTGCTTGCTATCCGAACAGATCAGATATACTGTACATAAATACAATCAACTCAAACTCAAGTACAAGTGGCCGCCTCTTCCATGGAGAGGCGACTTTTCCATGCCACCTCCCCCGTGGCTTAACAACCAGGATCGGTGTGGCCTTTCCCGGAGACGCGCCCGGGACTTCAGCTGGGGCTCGCTGGAGGGGAGCGCTTCGTTTCGCTGGCCCGCGGCAGTCGGCAACCTGAAGCCGCGGTCTGCAGGGCTCTGGCGGGGAGCGGCGTCCGCAGCCCGGGATTCCTCGTGGGGGACCCGGGGAAAGAAGGAGCCACCACCGCCAGCCCGCGGCCTACTTCTAGCGTGGGTCCTGCATGGACTTACCATCACCCCTGGAGGGGAGCTTCGACCGCCGGCCCTGCTGTCTGCGGTGCTTCTGGCAGCGCCAGGAACTTTAAATCTTCAACCGCCGGCCTATACCAGCCTGAAGCCGCAGTCTCCGGTGGGGAGAGCCGGCCCTGGACTTTACCTTGTCTGGACGCCTGCAGCGACGGCTGCGGAGGGTTGAGGTCCCGACCACGGGGGAAAGTGGAGGAGGACTGGCAAATTTTGTGCCTTCCACCACAGTGACGAATGCTGTGGTGGATGCTTATGTTACATTTCTATTGTGTATTTGTATGTTCTTTATTATTGTATGCTGCTGACAAAAGCCCTACTAGGGACAAGTGTTGCGAATTAGCCTTGGCTAAAAACACTATGATGCATCTATGTATCAAGTGTATCTATGCTTTTGTATCTGTCCCTATTAAATAAACCTTAATCAATCAATCAATAGATAGAGTGGAGACAAAGATACAGTGTGCAGTTCATAGCATTGCAGTGGGTCAGTTCATAATCAAAGTCCACTATTCACATGGGGTAGAGGTGAATTGGACAGAGTCCAAGCTTATGGAAGGACCATTCAGAAGCCTGACAATGGAGGGGAAGAAGCTGTTCCTGAATCTGGGGTGCTGCACACTTTCAAGCTTCTGCACCTTTTGTCGGATGGGAGCAGGGACAGAGGGAATGGCTGGGGTGGGATGTCTTTGCTTATGTTGGCTGCTTTGCTGAGTCAGTGTGATGTATTATTTGTTCATGTCTGGATCATCTATGATGCATTTGATAGATATCTTTGTGCTCTTTTACTGTGTTTACATCTATCACTCAGCAGTCATCCCCGTGTAACCTTTTCATTGACTGGGATTTTAACAAGGAATTACCTTTTATATTTTCCCAAGTCCCGGCTCAGTTCCTTTTTTCACATCAATTCATAATCTTTTCCCGTTGAATATGTATGCGTTGCTATTACAGATATCACGTATTTTTAAACTGTAGGCAGTTTTCTAAACTTTCTTTGTAATGTGAGGCAAAATGTTTATTTAGTCTTTGCTTTCTGTACTTGCTCTCTCTTACCAATTATTCTTCCATGTACTTTATTGGGATAAGTGAACATTACTTTTACAGCAAGCAATTAGGAAAGCTGATGGAATGTCAGGCTTTATCACAAGGGCTGTAGGTATAAAAGTAGGGGTATTTTGATGCAACTTTACTGTACTGGTGAGATAGCGCCCGATGGGATTTTTTCTGCGTGTATTGCATTGACAGACCTGTTATGCAGCTGCAAGCAAGAATGATATTGTTTTTATTTTTGACAATCATACATTCTTGACTCTCTGGATTATTGACTCTTGACTTGGAATACAGTTTGATCTCTGTGTTTAAGAAAGGATCGACTTGCATTATAGGTAACACAGCCACATTTCACTGGATTTATTTCTAGTACCAAGCATTTGATTTAGGTGGAAAGGTTGTATCGGTTGGGATTCTGCCCATTGGAGTACAGAGTAATGAGAGGCAATCTATTTAAAACATGAGATTCTGAAGGGAATGACAGGGTGAATGCCAAGAGACTGCATCCATGAGTGGGAGGAATATATCAGGCAGAGTTTCAGAATTATTGGTGGAGATGAGGCGACAATCAGATGAGGATGAGGAGAAATTTCGTCTCAGTGAATTATAAGTCTTTGGAATTCTCTACTCTACAGAGCTGTGGAAGTGGGGTGAATGAATATATTCAAGGTAAAGTTCGAAGGATTTTTAAACTACGGTAGTGTCAGGGGTTTGGAAGGAAATACTGAAAAGACATTTGGACAGGTACACGGATACTAAAGGTTTAGAAGGATTTGGGTCAAACACGGGCAAGAGGGCTAATGTAGATGCGGCATTTTGGTCAGCATGGGCAAGTTCGGCTGCAGGGCCTGTTTCCATGCAGTATGACTCTGCAAATGTACAATAGGGAAAGCAGTATTGAGTCCATATTAGATCACCGATTTTTTAAATGAATGGCAGAGCAGACTCGAGATGCAGATTGACCTGCTGGTCCTATTTCGCATGCTCTAGTGTCAAATTCCTTAGATTCAGGAAAGGTTCCCAAATATAAATAAACCCTATTATTTATCTAAGCAGGGAGAGAAAGTGAGGAAGCGCAGACTAGTTAGCACATCATCAGCAGGGAAAATTAGAAAATTGATTATTAAGTATGTGATTATAGAGCACTTTCAAATGTGAATGGCATTGTCCTGAGTCAATGTGGCTTTATGAAAGGGAAATAATTTTTGACAAATCTCTGAAGAGTTTCTTGAGATTGTAACTAGCAAAATAGGCATTGGTAAAATAAGTAATCTATTTGGATCTTTGCTAAGTCTTTTGATCGGGTACCACACAACAGATTATTAAAGAAAGTTGAAGCATATGGCAAGGGGAGGCACAAAGATTTTATAAGTACTGGTTTGCTTTCAACTAGAAAGCAGTTTCCAATCGTCTCCAGTTCTACACATCACCTCATAGAAAGATGTGAAGACTTTAGAGAGGAGGCATAGGAGAATTACTAGAATGGTTCTACTTTTTTCTACAGTAGACAAAAATTGCTGGAGAAACTCAGCGGGTGAGGCAGCATCTATGGAGCGAAGGAATAGGTGATGTTTCGGGTCGAGACCCTTCAGTCTTAAGAAGGGTCTTGATCCGAAACATCAACTGTTCCTTCACTCTATAGATGCTGCCTCACATGCTGAGTTTTCTAGCATTTTTGTCTACCTTCAATTTTTCCAGCATCTGCAGTTCTTTCCTAAACACCACTATTTTCTATTATTATTTTAGTGGATAGACTGGTTGTTGTGCTTGAAACACAGGAGTTGGAAAGTGGATGTGTTAATGAGGCTTGAAGGGTCTATACAGCACAGATTCAATTAGTTCCCATTGTGAGAATGGGTCAAGAACGAGAAGAGCTAGACTATAAGAAATTCAAACAGAAACAGTGACATGAGGGAAAAATCGCTGATCTGTCAGGGAAAGCACTGCTGAGACTAGTGGGGGTAGATTCAAATGTGTTATTCAAAAAAAGGAACTGAATGAAATTTTAAATGGAAAATAAAAACATTGCTGTAGGGATTGCACAAAGGAGTGGGACTGTCTGAATTGTGATGCAGCAAGTGGCCAATGGGTTAAATAACACCATTTTAGGCTGTAACCATTCTGTGATCATCAGTAGTTAACAGATCTACTAGGCGGCATGATGGCACAGCGATAGAGTTGCTGCCTTGCAGCGCTTGCTGGTGACCCGGGTTCGATCCCGACTATGGGTGCTGTCTGTACGTAGTGTATGCTCTCCCCGTGACCACGTGGGTTTTCTCCGAGATCTTCAGTTTCCTCCCACACTCCAAAGACGTGCAGGTTCGTAGATTAATTGGCTTGGGTTTGTATACTTGATATAGGTGTAAATTGTCCCTAGTATGTATAGGATAGTGCTAATGTGCAGGGATCACTTGTCAGCGATGGACTCGGTGGGCCGAAGGGCTTGTTTCTGTGCTGTATCTCTAAACTAAACTAAACTAAACTAAACTAAACTAAACTAAACTAAACCTGGTATAGTATGGTTGCAATCTAACTAAGACTTGCCTTTTTTTGCCTCCACACTGTTATTTTCACACCATTTTCAATCTTAACTTATTTTCTTTACATTTCCTCGAGGTAAATGGATTGCACATGGGTGCCAGCCTCAATCTGACGATCACCTCTAAGTGCCCTTGGGAATTGCACAAACTCCAATAAGAAACTTCAGCATCGTATCGATGGAATTATTTCTTTTTAGCATGTTTAAGTTTATGTTTAGTTTTATTATTGCCATAAGTGCTGAGGTACAGATTAGATAATACTATACATGAATACAACCAAGTCAAATTCAAGTGTAATGGATCAGGAAAAGGGGAAGATACATAGTGCAGATAAAGTCCTCAGCATTGCACAACAGTCAGTAAACCCTTGAATTATAATGTCTGTGAAATGCTGATATTCTGTTGTCAAATGCATTAAATCCAAGCTAAAGATAACTGAACATCCAGCTTAAGAGCAGCATAGTGGAATTGCCAAAGCTAACTTCCCACCTATGCAAAAGTGAATTTGCTTCATCCCTGTGTGTCATTTACTTGTCATTGTTTAATTGACACAATGGTGAATTTTGCATTCATTCTCTTACTGATATATTTCTGAGGCACATATGACATCAAATATGACATATGAGATCAGTCTGAAGAAGGGTCTCGACCCAAAACGTCACTCATACCTCCCCCATCAACTCCATCCATGGACCCCGACAGTCTTTTCAGTGAGGCAGAGGTTCACACACCTCCTCCAACCTTAACTACTGTATCCACTGATCCAGGCGTGGACTCCTGTATTGGCGAGACCAAGCACAGGCTCGGCGATTGTTTCGCTGATTGCCTCCGCTTAGTCCGCCTAAACCTACCTGATCTCTCATACTGTATTTCACTTGGGTAGTTTACACCCCAGCGATATGAACATTGACTTCTCTAACTTCAAATAGACCTTGCATTCCCTCTCTCTCCATCCCCTCCCTCTTCCCAGTTCTCCAACCAGTCGTACTGTCTCCAACTACTTTGTATCTCTGTACCGCCCATTCCCCTAACATCAGACTGAAGAAAGGTCTCAACCTGAAATGTCACCCGTTTCTTCTCTCCAGAGATGCTGCCACTGAGATGTCCCACTGAGTTACTCCAGCATTTTGTGTCTATCTTCAATTTAAATCAGCATCTGCAGTTATTTCCTACACAGGACATCAAAGCTAGTGGATGTGGAGCCATTTAGTTATTATTTAGTTTATTTATTGTCACTGTGAAAAGTTTTTTGTTGAGTGCTATCCAGCAAGTTTAGAGTTATGCATATATACACAGTTGTACTTCACAGAAACAGATCCTTTGGCCACCACACTCATGTACATGTATACTCATTTATGATGCCATTTTAAGTTTTAGGAATACTATCTGTTATTCCAGTCGAGAGAACAATGTCAAGGAATGAACAAGAGGGCTGGACGCAATTAAATATTTTCAATTTTATTTATTTTTGTTTTGCAGAAATGGAAGATCAGTCAAACAAAAATCCGTGTCATCTCCACTTGCTTGTTCATACTGTTTGGATGTGTGTTGTTTGTGGTTATCCCTGCTATGATATTTAAATACATCGAAGGTTGGACAGCTATGGAGTCCATCTATTTTGCAGTGATCACTTTGACAACAATTGGATTTGGTGATTATGTGGCAGGTAAGAATTATTTCAAGCAACAAGTGAGTGCCAAAGGGAATCTAAGGGTCGGGCAAATGTCACCCGTCCCAAAGCACAATGTAAAAAATTGCAATTGTCCAGTGGAGTGATATTTTCTGTTCCCACATTAAGGCCGGCATAGTCCTCACTCTCACCTCTGGGAAAGTCTCTGTGTGACTAAGGGACATGCAACATTATGTTGGCAGGTGGCGTTCATGGGAGAAGATGACAAATGGGTGTACAGGTCTCCTTTTTTTTCTTCTAACAGAACATAATTTTTGTGAGACTTGAAAATGTCTCTTGCAGTAGAAATATGTAGGTTGCAGAAATTGCAGCGAGTTGTGGTAAGGCAAGGGCACTTACCCACTTGGTCGTCATTTGCGCCTCATTTACATGTCATATGTAAAATAGGTCGGTGCGTTGTGACGCACGGGTAGCGTGTGGGTAGTGCGGGACAGGCACATGGAGGAGTGGAGTTGCGCGGCTCTCCAGGATTTTGTGCCTAACGAAATCCCCGCGAGCCACCTGCATGACATATCACGCACGCTGACACATTGGGTACTCATGCTGATGCATTGGCGTTGCACGCTGCATCCCGACGTCTCACATGTATTGCGTGGTGACGCATGGTTATGTCACCGTGCAAAACCATGTGTCGCCATGCGTCGCAGGGTATTGTAATGACATCACGGGCACCAGACGGCATGATGACGCGTGATTTGCACACGACGTAGTGCCGTAGTCCCTCGTAAGCTAAGAGCGTAGTCCCAGTCTCCCATACTACCTCATTGTGACCTTTGTCCTTTTTAAATCTGGATTTTCTCTGAAGCCGAAACGCTATTACACTGGCGTTTACATTTTATCAGTTGCTTCCCTCAATAAATGTATTGTAGGTGAGCTCGCTTCCATTCTCAGCATACTTCTTTAATTAAAGTGCATCCTTAGTACTGTTGCTTGCCCCTAACTATACAAAGTAAATCATTACCTCCCATCCCACCCGTTGGCTCTCAAGTTGCACAATTACTTCATTCAGATATTATTAAAATCCATAATAAAAACCCTTTGAATACTCCCTTCATTTTACAGTTCTATATAACACGGTATTATACTTTCTTCTAAGCTTGTGAAGTTGAAAACTCTTACGGTCCCCAATCCATAATCCATTGGGATACCGTGAAAAGTAGAATAAATATTAGCAATGTGATATTTCTAATGGCCCTCTCTGAGAAAGCCAATCAATTTAGTGCCAATTAGCATCATGTTAGGTCTTTGACTAGCCATTCATTTGCACTAGGTAAATATATACGTCCCAGTGCTCACAACAACCATTACTATAAACCTTTGAGGCCAATACAATGCTGCAATTTTCCTCAGACCAACAATTGAAGTGTTATTGCAGCTTTTACTCACCCAGCCTGAATAAAATGACCCCTATAGTTAGACTCTCATTTGCAAAAGTATTTTTGAGTCAATGTTCTCTTTTCTGTTGTTTTGTTGCATTCTGAATAACATTTTTAGGCTACGGTTCTATTTGAATGACATTGATTCTTCTAATATTGTTTAGGAGAGAGTCCAGATAAAGAATACCTCGACTGGTACAAACCTGCCGTGTGGTTCTGGATCCTGGTAGGACTTGCCTACTTTGCCGCAGTGCTAAGTATGATTGGAGATTGGCTTCATGTCATATCAAAAAAGACACAGGAAGAGGTGGGTTATTTGAAATACTCTACCCTATACTTCTAATGGCATTATCATTATTAAGGCAGAAGTAAAAACTTCAATTCCAATAGAATCACATGGCGCTGATTTAAAAGCAATATTATTTTATACAAATCCATTCAATTATCTTGTCACGTATGACTTTAAGTTTTTAAAAATCCCCTGTAGCTGCAATAACAAAACATAAAAATATTTCTTACTTTTGTTCGAATATTGTTATGATGATATATGGTGGGAGTTACCTAAATCGTGTTCACTTCATTCACATGGAAATTGCAAAAAGACATGTTATTAATTTTACGTTCTTTTTAAACTAATCCATTTATAGCACGAGCATGTTAGAAAGAAAGTACTGTATAGGGCTGTTTGTCAACAGTTTTGTTTCTTCCGTGGCTGAGTCCAGATACACAAAAGCTTAACACCAAGAAATTAAACCAAAATGGAAGTGCTTCTTTTAATGCACACAGAAAAATTGTTATCACAGGCCCGTACGAAGCTTTCCAAAAAGGAAAGGATTTGGCATGACAGGATTACAGAAAATTTAATGTTAAATAATGTGCAAAGTGTGAAGTCCCTCGATGCCAGGGTTTTGGGGTTTTAGATGCTCTCTGATGCATTCTGTGCCTTATTTTGGAGCATTTTTGCTCCAAATCTACGACCAATATTTCAGAAATTAACAGGAATCAGGTAGCTTTTTCACACAAAGGGTGCTGGGTGTTTGGAACACGCTGCCAGAGGAGGTAGTTAAGGCTGGGACTAAAAAGTTAAGAAGAAAAATGCATGTAGATAAGTAGAGCAGATTTGAAAGAGGAGTGAAATGTAAAGGCAGAGAGAAGTTTATGGGTGGAAAGGAACATAGGAAAGGAGGGGGGAGAGTGGGCTTGGGCAGATTGGTGAAGGGAAAATAGACACAAAGTGTTGGAGTAACTCAGTGGGTCAGGCAGCATCTGCGGAGAATATGAATAGGCGACGTTTCACAGAGTGCTGGAGTAACTCAGCGGGTCAAGCAGCATCTCTAGGGAACATGGATAGATGACATGTCACAGAGTGCTGGATAACTCAGTGAGTCAGGCAGCATCCCTGGAGAAAAGGTATAGATTATATTTCGGGTCAAGACCGTTCTTCAGTAATATTCATGATGTGACATGCATGGGCATTCCTGAATGTTACCCAAACACTCGTGAGCTAATTTGTTACGGTGCTTGCCCTCTCCTATAACTTGGGTGATGCAGGACAGGACACAAGCTTTGGGACACGGTGTGAAACATAGAAACATAGAAACATAGAAATTAGGTGCAGGAGTAGGCCATTCGGCCCTTCGAGCTTGCACCGCCATTCAATATGATCATGGCTGATCATCCAACTCAGTATCCCGTACCTGCCTTCTCTCCATACCCTCTGATCCCCTTAGCCACAAGGGCCACATCTAACTCCCTCTTAAATATAGCCAATGAACTGGCCTCATCTACCCTCTGTGGCAGAGAGTTCCACAGACCCACCACTCTCTGTGTGAAAGAATTCCTTCTCATCTCGGTCCTAAAGGATTTCCACCTTATCCTTAAGCTGTGACCCCTTGTCCTGGACCTCCCCAACATCGGGAACAATCTTCCTGCATCTAGCCTGTCCAACCCCTTAAGAATCTTGTAAGTTTCTATAAGATCCCCTCTCAATCTCCTAAATTCTAGAGAGTATAAACCGAGTCTATGCAGTCTTTGTTCATAAGACAGTCCTGACATCCCAGGAATCAGTCTGGTGAACCTTCGCTGCACTCCCTCTATGGCAATAATGTCCTTCCTCAGATTTGGAGACCAGAACTGTACGCAATACTCCAGGTGTGGCCTCACCAAGACCCTATACAACTGAAGTAGAACCTCCCTGCTCCTATACTCAAATCCTTTTGCTATGAAAGCTAACATACCATTGGCTTTCTTCACTGCCTGCTGTACCTGCATGCCTACTTTCAATGACTGGTGTACCATGACACCCAGGTCGCGCTGCATCTCCCCTTTTCCTAATCGGCCACCATTTAGATAGTAGTCGGTTTTCCTATTTTTGCCACCAAAGTGGATAACCTCACATTTATCCACATTATACTGCATCTGCCAAACATTTGCCCACTCACCCAGCCTATCCAAGTCACCTTGCATTCTCCTAGCATCCTCCTCACAGCTAACACTGCCCCCCAGCTTAGTGTCATCCGCAAACTTGGAGATATTGCCTTCAATTCCCTCATCCAGATCATTTATGTATATTGTAAATAGCTGGGGTCCCAGCACTGAGCCTTGCGGTACCCCACTAGTCACTGCCTGCCATTGTGAAAACGACCCGCTTACTCCTACTCTTTGCTTCCTGTTTGCCAGCCAGTTCTCTATCCACATCAATACTGAACCCCCAATGCCATATGGTTTAAGTTTATATACTAATCGCTTATGTGGGACCTTGTCGAAAGCCTTCTGGAAGTCCAGATACACCACATCCACTGGTTCTCCCCCCATCCACGCTACTAGTTACATCCTCGAAAAATTCCACAAGATTCGTCAGACATGATTTACCTTTTGTAAATCCATGCTGACTTTGTCCAATAATTTCACCACTTTCCAAATGTGCTGCTATCCCATCTTTAATAACTGACTCTAGCAGTTTCCCCACTACCGATGTTAGACTAACTGGTCTGTAATTCCCCGTTTTCTCTCTCCCCCCCTTCTTAAAAAGAGGGGTTATGTTTGCTACCCGCCAATCCTCAGGAACTACTCCAGAATCTAAAGAGTTTTGAAAGATTATCACTAATGCATCAACTATTTCCGGAGCTACTTCCTTAAGTACTCTGGGATGCAGCCTATCTGGCCCTGGGGATTTATCGGCCTTTAATCCATTCAATTTACCCAACACCACTTCCCGACTAACCTGGATTTCACTCAAGTACTCCTTTGACCTGCGGTCCCCTGCTATTTCCGACAGATTATTTATGTCTTCCTTAGTGAAGACGGAACCAAAGTAGTTATTCAATTGGTCCGCCATATCCTTGTTCCCCATGATCAACTCACCTGTTTCTGACTGCAAGGGACCTACATTTGTTTTAACTAATCTATTTCTCTTCACATATCTATAAAAACTTTTGCAGTCAGTTTTTATGTTCCCTGCCAGTTTTCTTTCATAATCTATTTTTCCTTTCCTAATCAAGCCCTTTGTCCTTCTCTGCTGGTCTCTGAATTTCTCCCAGTCCTCTGGTATGCTGCTTTTTCTGGCTACTTTGTACGCATCATCCTTTGCTTTGATACTATCCCTGATTTCCCTTGTTATCCATGGATGCACTACCTTCCCTGATCTATTCTTTTGCCAAATTGGGATGAACATTTTTTGTAGTTCATCCATGCAGTCTTCAAATGTCTTCCATTGCGTATCCACCGTCAACCCTTTTAGAATTGATTGCCAGTCAATCTTGGCCAATTCACGTCTCATACCCTCAAAGTTACCTTTCCTTAAGTTCAGAACCATTGTTTCTGAATTAACAATGTCACTCTCCATCCAAATGAAGAACTCGACCATATTATGGTCACTCTTGCCCAAGGGGGCACGCACAATAAGACTGCTAACTAACCCTTCCTCATTACTCAATACCCAGTCTAAAATAGCCTGCTCTCTCGTTGGTTCCTCTACATGTTGATTTAGATAACTATCCCTCATACTTTCCAAAAAATCCTCTTCCTCAGCGCCCCTGCCAATTTGATTCACCCAATCTATATGTAGACTGAAGTCACCCATTATAACAGTTTTGCCTTTGTCGCACGCATTTCTAATTTCCTGTTTTATACCATCCCCAACTTCACTACTACTGTTAGGTGGCCTGTACACAACTCCCACTAGCGTTTTCTGCCCCTTAGTGTTTCGCAGCTCTACCCATACCGATTCCACATGCTCCAAGCTAATGTCCTTCCTTTCCATTGCGTTAATCTCCTCTAACCAGCAACGCTACCCCACCTCCTTTTCCTTTCTCTCTATCCCTCCTGAATATTGAATATCCCTGGATGTTCAGCTCCCAGCCTTGGTCACCCTGGAGCCATGTCTCCGTGATCCCAACTATATCATACTCATTAATAGCTATCTGCACGTTCAACTCATCCACCTTATTACGAATTCAACTCATCCACCTTATTACGAAGCAGTTGTCGTATGTCCCAGCCTGGTAAAGACCTGGATGGAGTGGATGTGGAGAGGATGTTTCCACTAGTGGGAGAGTCTAGGACCAGTGGCCACAGCCTTGGAATTAAAAGACATTCCTTTAGGAAGGAGATGAGCAGGAATTTCTTAAGTCAGAGGGTGGTGAATTGTGGAATTCATTGCCACAGACAGCTGTGGAGGTCAAGTCAATGGAAGAGAATTTTTCAGGAGGAGATTGATAGATTCTTGATTGATACGGGTGTCAGAGGTAATGGGGAGAAGGCAGGAGAATGGGTTTGAGAGGGAAAGATAGATAGTCATAGAGTGATACAGGGTGGAAACGGCCAGCATGTCCCATCTGCATTAGTCCCACCTGCCCACGTTTGATCCATATCCCTCCGAACTTGTCCTATCCATGTACCTGTCTAACTGTTTCTTAAATGTTGCGATAGACCCCGCCTCAACTACCTCCTCTGGCAGCTTATTACATACACCTACCACCCTTTGGGTGAAGAACATACCCCTCAGATTCCTATTAAATCTTTTGGCTTCACCTTAAACTTATGTCCTCTGCTCCTCGATTCACCTACTCTGGGCAAAAGACACAACTATATCTATTCAAATCATGATTTTATACACCTCTATTAGATCATTCCCTCATCCTCCTGTGCTCCATGAAATAGTCCCAGCCTACTCAACCTCTCCCTATAGCTCTGGCCCTCTAGTGCTGGCAACATCCTCGTAAATCTTCACTGTACCCTTTCCAGTTTGATGACATCTTCCCTATGACATGGTGCCCAGAATGGAATACAATACTCTTGAATGCGGCCTCACCACCTTCTTATGCAAGTGCAACATGACCTCCCAACCTCTATACTCAGCCTGACCCGCTTTGTTACTCCAGCACTCTGTGAAACGTCACAGAACAGGGCAAGATTAGCAAGTTTGCTGATGATACAGAAGTGAGTGGTTTTGCAGATAGTGAAGATGGTTGTGAAAGATTGCAGCAGGATATGGATCAATTAGCCAGGTGGGCAGAGGAATGGTTGATGGTTGCATGGTTCCTTGAAGGTCGTGTCGCAGGTATATCAGGTGGTCAAAACGTATTTTGGCACTTTGACCTTCATCAGTCAGAGTATTAAGTATAAAAGTTGGGAGGTCATGTTGCAGTTGTATAAGACGTTGGTGAGACCGTATTTGGAATATTGTGTTTTGTTCTGGGCACCATGTTATAGGAAAGATGTCAAACTGAAAAGAGTACAGAGATCCCCATCCTGGATCAGTCCAATCAAGGTTATGTCGTCCGCAAACTTGAGAAGCTTGACAAAGGTGTCTGCGGTGGAGCAGTCATTGGTGTGGCGAGAGTAGAGGAAAGGGGAGAGTACGCATCTTGCGGTGCTCCTATGTTGAGCGTTTGCAGGTCCAAGATGCTTTCCCGTCTCACATGCTGCTTCCTGTCTGTCAGAAAGGTGGTGATCCACCGACAGAGGGGTTCAGGTGCAGTCAACTCAGAAAGTTTGGAGTGTAATGGTGTTGAATGCAGAGCTAAAATCAACAAACAAAATCCTCGCATAGGTCCCCTGGTGGTCTAGGTGCTGGAGGATGAAGTGTAGGCCCAGATTGACTGTGTCATCCACAGATCTATTGGCCCAATATGCAAAATGCAGAGGGCCCAGCAGAGGGTTTGTGATATTTTTCAGCATGGCCAGCACAAGCCTTTCAACGGTCTTCATGACTACAGAGGTCAGTGCGACAGGCCTGTAGTCATTAAGACCAGTAATCCGTGTCTTTTTGGGCACAGGGACGATAGTGGAGACTTTGAAGCAGGCAGGGACAGTACATCTTTGCAGGGAGTGGTGGGGGCGGGGGTGGCGTGGGTCCAACGGGGATCAGCGGGGGTGGCGTGGGCCTAGCGTAGGTGGCGTGGGCCAGCGGGGGTGGCGTGGGCCCAGCGGGGGTCAGCGGGGGTGGTGTGGGACCAGCGGGAGTGGCGTGGGGGGAAGATGGCTTGGGCCCCGGCGGCAGGGGGAGCGGGCACTGCCGCAGCGGTGTCTGGTGTTGGAGTTCCAGCCGCTGGGTTCAGATTCAGCCACTCGTGCCCGGCAACGGGAGAATGGTCTCATTCAGGCCATTGGTGAGGCTCCGACGCTGCGGATGGAGATGCTGGACTGGGCGGGCAGACACCGCGCCCCACACCCTCCCCTCCTGGCCCGGAGAAATGGGCACTTCCTTATCCTGCGGGCCAGATTAGACCCCCTCATGGGTAGTTTGAACCAAGGACAAAAAGGACTCCACCTCCTGCAACGCAATACCCCACTACTTACCTGAAGTAGACAACACAAGGCATCGAGGTCAATGTGTGGAGTGCAAATGGCAGTCTGATCTTGCCCGGGCCCACTGCGCACAGGCGGAGAGGCGGCGTCATTTTCTGTCGCTTCCCCGCAGTTGCAGTTTTATTCTCCCAAATCATCCAGCGGCCGGAACCAGAATTTTGGGCGCTTTTCCAACAAATTGGAAACACTGATTCTTCTTAATGTTATTTTTTTTTAATTTCCTCGGGATTTTTTCTTACTTTCGGGTGCTTTTCCGACAAATTGGAAACGCGGATTTTTTTTTGGATTTTTTTTTCCCCGATTTTTTTTTTTTCCTCAGGATTTTTTCTTACTCTAGGGGAAAAAAAGGGGGGTGCGGTCGCACCCACGCACCCCCCCTTGGGACGGCCATGTATCATGTGGAATTTTCTGCTGTGTGCAGTATTTGAAGTTGTTTGGGGCACAGTGCAAAGGAAATGAAGTATAATAGAAGAAATAATTAAAATCGCCGCATGCTCATGTGGAGCAGAGATAACATTATATATTATTTGGCTCATACAGGCTATTCCCACCTTGTAATTCATTGGGTGCTCAAGGTGTAATTCAATGTTTCACTTGAAATACAGCCTTGATCTTTTAATTGTATCTCATGAATACTGCAAGTGCTTCAAACACCTATGAATTGATTCTCACGATTCAAGCAACAGTCCTTTAATTTGCTTATTATTGACTTAAGCAGAGCATAAGAAACTGCTCATCGGATGTTTGTTGGATAATTTCACTTTGTGTTTCTATTACACTGAACCCTCCGCAGTAGCTCATTTGGAATTTGTGGTTACGGGACATTCAGCAGCTTGTCCAACATCAGTGACCATTCGCTCCAACAGATTCATGCAAACTCCAAACAGAGTACTGCCATCAGTTCTATTCCCTGTCTTCTGTTTTCTTGTGCCTGCAACTTATTGTCTACCAGATGCCCATCCATACCCCTTTTGATTCTCTCATGACTCATACATTACTGTCGTCAATTAACCTACCAATATACCTGTCGGATGCAGAAGGAAAGACTTTTACTTTCTGAGTGGTGAAAAGAAGGAATTCAATATTTAACATGTATATATAGCATTAAGATACCTCCAAATAATGTTTTGTTTTAAAAATGCTATGTTGTATTATGGATAAAAATCACAGCCTAATTGCAGAAGGCATGATTCACATATGGCAACCGTGAAAGAGAGCCAGACATTGTCAATAATTAAAGCGATAATTGTGGTCTTTCAATAGTGCTCCTCAAAATCTCTAATTCCATCCAAAGTGGGTCAGTGTTATATTTCCTCTGAAATACAGCAATTACAACAGAGCAGTAATGCAGTAAATTAGCTGCTTATATTAAAGTGTGGGACTTGAAAAGTACAATTCTGACTAGTAAGTAAAGTGATCAATAATTAAGGCCGACGAAATGTGTAAGAAGGAACTGCAGATGCTGGTTTACACAGAAGAAAGACACAAAATGCAGGAGTAGCTCAGCGGGACAAGCAGCATCTTTAGAGAGCAGGAATGGCTGACGTTTCGGGTTGAGACCCTTCTTCAGGCAAGAGAGAGCCGAAGAAGACGTTAAGTCCTGATTCTTATAGATCATAGATTCTATAGATTATAGAAATTAGTTTAATCCTAATATTTGCTGTGGCCTTTTGGGACAGGATTCAAACCAGACAATGTGGATGCACCTTCAATTCTGTGGCTTTCCAATAATAAAACATTTCATAATTGCCCAATGATGCCACCAGAGTTCAATAAGCAATATGATAGAGAGAGGAAATTTATATCAAACATGGGCAGACCATTTTGGATCAATATTGCAAGAAATAAGTAATATTTTTAGTCAGCGTCTTTGTCATCCATATTGCTGGGTGAACCACTTTGCAAAGGTTAGTTATAGATGATTTCATTGGTCTTATTAATATAAGAAAGTCTGGAGAAGAGAAAGAATGCTATGCTCAGCAAGTTAATTCCATCAGAAGTGCATGTGCCGTATTCTGTCATGGTCATGTCCCTGACCATTATGTAAACAACATTTGAATCTTGGCACCTTCTTTACAATTATGTTTATGATATTTAAAACTACACAATGATTCTTGGATTAGAGGGGCATTCGCTACAGGGAGAGGTTGGATAGACTTGGATTGTTTCTCTTGGAACGCCAGAGGTTGTGAGGAGACTTGATAGAAGTACGTGAGGAATAGATAGACAGTCAGAACCTTTTTTCTCAGGATGGAAAAAGCAAATACTGGAGAGCATAACTTCAAGGTTTACAGGAGGTGCAGAGCAAGTCTTTTGCACAGAGGTTGGTAAGTATCTAGAACACACTGCTGTGGATGGTGGTTGAAGTAGATATGTTCGCCCATTTTAAAAGGCTTTTGGATTGGCATATGGATATGCACAGAATCGAGAGATATGGATTATGTACAGGTAGATAAGTGATGATCTTGGCTTCATGTTCAGCACAGACATTATGGGCCAAAGGGCCTGTATTGTGCTGTACTGTTCTACGTAAAACTGACTTTCAAAGGAAGACTGTGTCAGTAAGAAATATATTACTTTCCTTTAATAAAAGGAAATGTCTCCGACTGCATTTGGTTCTCCTTATACGGCCTCCTTTATATCGGTGAGACCAAGTGTAGATTAGACAACCATTTCACCAAACTTATGTGCTCTATCTGCCAAGACCTATTAGATCTCTCAGTTGCTAACCATTTTAACTCTTCCCATTCCCATACTAACCTTTCTGTCCTTGGCCTCCTCCATTGCCAGAGTGAGGCCACATGCAAACTGGAGGAACAGCACCTCACATTCCGAGGATAGGTGACATTTTGGGTTGGGACCCTTCCTCAGACTAATGGTGGGGGGTTGGGAAGCTGGATGTCTGGCAAATGATAGGTGGATCCAGGTGAGTGGGGCTTTGGATCTAAACCCTGCCTTAACCTGTATCCACCTATAACTTTGTCCTGCCCCTCCTATCTTCCAGCGTTTTTTCCCCCCTCACCCCAATCAGTCTAAAGAAGTATCCTGGCCCAAACCTTCACCTATCCATATTCTTCAGAGATGCTGCCTGACCCTCTGAGTTACTCCAGCACTCTGTCTCTTTTTTTGTAAATGAGCATTGGCAGTTCCTTGATTCCACCTCATATTCCACTTGGGT
Organism: Raja brachyura; assembly: GCA_963514005.1. The sequence continues at coordinate 41,312,872 of OY740788.1, forward strand.
AGCTTACAATCCAACGGTATGATTATTTAATTCTCCAATATCAAGTAATACTCCATAACCTCTCTCTTTCCTGTTCACTTTTGTTACTTTTGGTATTGGTTGACATAACTTTTGCTTTATAGAATGCTAAATCACTTTTTTCAACATGTTTTAGAGGAATCATTAACTTTGATATTAATTCCCAACAAGCTGAGAAGAGAATAGGGGAAAAAGAAGGGGTTAAAAAGTGAAACATGCAGAACATACCTTGAAGTTCATTTTTTATGGAGGTAGTATTGAGAATCTCCATGCATCTCACTGTGGAGATACTGACTGCTTAAATTCACCTCTGTCAATGCATCTTGGCATTTGCCTGTTGGAAAACACAGACTCCAGTTCGAAGAAGGGTCCCAATCTGAAATGTTTCCTGAACAGTCCCTCCACAAATGTTATCTGACTCGCTGAGTTCTTTCAGCACTTTTTGTTTTGCTCAAGACTCCAGCATCTGCAGATCCTTGTGTCTTAAATTTGTTGGAAGGGTTTCCTTCATGTCTGTAATCTCGAGACTCACAGAGAGGTTCCATGGGGTAAATACTTATTTCAGAATACCACAGAGCCTGGGAGGAGCAAGAATGCTTCAGAGGTGCCTTAAGAATAGTTTCATCCTCAGCATAGCCTGTCCAACATCCTTTTCTCGCCACTCCATCATCAAATACCACTCTCACTTTCTCCCCAATTGCTGGACCCCCTCCACTCTGACTGTTCAGTATTAAGAAACACTTCTTTAGGATCTCCATCTGTAGCTTAACAGTGAATTTCATGGCATTCCCAGTTCCTCCAATATGTTTCCTCCTGAAAGTTGGTGGAAATCAAATGCTATCTTTAATTTCTTGGCCTGTGGCCATTTCAGAACCCTGATCGTCTCATTAACCAGAGAAATCGAAGCCAGAATATTAAATGTGAGTGGATTTCACACTTGACATGATGCCTATTCTTTAATTGTTTTTTATGTTTAAAAATGGCATCACTGGCAATGGCATTTTATGTTTAAAAATAGCATCACTGTTAAAGTAATGTCAGCATTTCCACAAATTCCCACTTATGATTTGTGACGAACAGTCATTTTTGATTTTAATTGCATTTATTCCTCAAGTACAGTGTATTTCTGTTACTTTTTTTGGTGTTTGTCATACAAAACATAACATGACATTTAAAAGTGGTCTTCAATCAATCTGGCATCTCTCTCTGCTAAGTGGTGAAATAATTGCCTAGGGCACTTTGTCATCTTCACCTATCATTTTATCATGATAGGTTGTCCGTTTCTTATTCTTTCATAACCTATTTCTATGTGTCCATATTACATAAAGTTATAGGATTTTGTTGATTTGCCTATCAGTTGCTAAGGAAGAATAAGAACTAGACAGTTAATCTACTTCAGTGTCAGTGGAGCGTCAATTATTTAAATGTTATGCAAAATATTAGTATTCATCTCGTATTGCATAGTGATAAATTTGAAATAATTATCGAGTTTTTGGGCAGAAATAAAACAATGGAATAATAGTGTACGGTTCAAAATATTGAGGACAAAAAACTTTGCTGATATATTGTGAACTGCTTACAATTAATAAATTAGATTGAAGTAAAAATCTTCATTAGATGCTCTTTGAATTTTTGCAGCAGTCTGGTAAAATATTTTTGTAATTAAGCTGAATTCCTTATTCAGTTCTTCAGTGCATTTGCACGTCAAATCATTAAAATCACTTTGCAGAATGAAGCCCCTCGTCCCTACTCACCCCCACCCCTCATGTCTGGGGTAAAGCCTTCAATTTCCCTTTTCATAATAGTTTTATCATATGGATTTGATTTTTTTCAAAGACATTTTATTTCTCAGCGCAATAACTGTACTCAAAGTTCTTCATGCTTCAGTAATTCTTTAATGGAAAAATTTGTTTTGACCTCCACTGTCAGGTAGAACTATAATGGAATTGTAGATTTTTTTTATAGTGTTCTGGGATTGAACTGTGGTGTATAGTTGGGAATGAAATGTGGCTGGGATTCAATCTCTGTGGTTCTGTGTGTGCACACAGTAGTGCTGACAGTCTCTGAATGGCACTGAATTGATTTATGAACACCTCATATTTTGCTTTACAATCCAGCATAGTTTACAATCGAGTGGCATCAATGTAATTTCTTCAACTTCAAGATACCCTTGCATTCCCTCGCTCTCCCTCCCTGCCACAACCTTGTTGTCCTACTAGTTTCACTTTCGTCCTGCTTAGTTTGACTGTATCTACTCATTATCACCTTCTACACAGCCAACAATTGACCATTGTGGGCTCTACATTTCCTTGATCATTGTTGCTGGCTGTAATATGTCATGTTCAAACCTTTCATTATTTTTCTTTGCACCTTTTTATATCTCTGGTTTTCCTCTCCCCTGACTGAAGAATAGTCTCAACCCAAAACGTCACCTGTTCCTTTTCTCCAGAGATGCTGCCTGACACGCTGATTTACTCCAGCATCTTGTGTCTATCTATTTATGTACAGTGCAGGTCACACTATGATAATCATGTCTGAATACTAGGAGCAAGTCCTCCTCTCTGGAGCTCACTTGAATCACACTAGGAGCTTCAATGTCTCTGGAGATTTCTTGCTTTCATGATCATGAACTTGTTGGTCTGCAGATGTGACCCCAGCCAAAGGCGTGGAAGTATAATGGAGGAGGGAAAGAGAGCAACTAGTCAGGAGAGCCTGTTTATAGAGGACTGTTCCTGCCTTAACATGTTCTCCAGAGATTTGAACAATTTTCCTTCACCTGTCCTTGGGAGACTTTAAAGATCACTCCTAACAGGCAGCGTCTGTAGTCAGAATTAAATGCGGGTCACGGGTGCTGTAAGGCATCAACTCTACCACTGCACCCCTGTGGCGCTGCTAAGGTTGAAGGAATAGGTGATGTAAGGCTGTAGAGGTAGGTGATGTAAGGTTGTGTAAGTGGATTATTGAAGGTTATTCTGTAATGGAATTACTCTATTGAATTTTCACACAGAGGGTGATGGGTGTATGGAACAAGCTGCATGAGGAGGTAGTTGAGGCAGGTAGTATTGCAACGTTTAGGAAGCATTTGGACAGGTGCATGGATAGGATAGGTTTAGAGTGATGTGGGCCAAATGCAGGCTGGTGGGACGAGTGCAGATGGGACATGTTTATCGTTGTGGGCAAATTGGGATGAAGGACCTGATTCTACACTGTATGACTCTATGACTCTAATGAGGATCTTTCCCCATGAATGTCTCGCAGAATGCCTGGTCTGAGCATATCTCACCATTGGTACAACAGTGACCCACAAGATGTGCCATAATTTCCATCATTGTTTGGATTCATTGGACCATCTCAATCTAAGCATTGGCAGGAATGTTTGAGCAGTTGCAAAGGATTCTTGAAAGAGCTAGTAATTAAGTGCAGTATGGGAAGAGAATGGTTACCACCCCATAAGCACTCAATTCCTTCAACTAACAACATTGAGTCAAACAGGTGCAGGCCCCATTTTGAATTTGTGCAAAATTGAATTTCTAGACTGTGAGTAGAAAAGAAACATTGTTAAGGTAATATATGTTTGTTTTGGTTCTAGGTTGGAGAGATGAGAGCGCATGCTGCTGAATGGACAGCCACAGTCACTGCAGATTTAAAGGAGACACGCAGAAGATTGAGTGTGGAAATTTATGACAAGTTTCAAAGAGCTGCATCCATCAAAAGAAAACTGTCCTCGGAGCTGGGGGGACAGCAAATGCAAGAATTAACTCCTAGCAAGAGATCATTGTCTGTCAATCTACCTGATGGAATGGATACATTGCCTACTTTGTCCAAAAATGGTGGTCTTTATCTTAATGGGTTGAGTTCACAGTTTTCTAATGAAGATATCTCAGTTATTGAAGACATCAACCAACAAGCATGAACAATAATTAACAAATTAACAGTATTTGAAACCAAATAAAAACAATTTTTTTGAAGGTCAAAAGACAATTTCCCTCAGAGAAATCATCTTCAGATAAAGCCTTTATTAAAATCATTAGGTTGAAACTTGATGGTGCTGTGAAAGAATGTAGTTTGGAGTTCATTCACTTCAATGTATATTTGACCCAACCAATTTTGATCTGTAAATTGCTTTATACCAACTGATAGTCTAATCACTGCCTTAACTTTTGGCAGATGCAGACCTTGGCATTTATGTGCTTTCAATGTCTGTACAGTTTATCTGGTTTATTGTTGTTTTCTACTCACAGTAGATTATAGTGGAAATATCTGAAGAATCTGGGTTGAACCTGAGCTTCAAGAAGATCAAAACAACATACATAACCTACGTTTAGGTAGACTGCAGTTACAAGAGTTTCTCTAAGAGTCTTTGATAAATAAAGTAAATCATATGGATACCTTTTAAGATTTGTACATTGCATATTTACAAGGGAACTTTCAGCAAAGTATTGACGTTTACTAAAAAATCCAGGATGAAGTCCAGCATATTCAGAATTAATTTTATAATGGCTTATTGGTTTTGCTAAGAAAAGTTAAATTAGAAAATGTATTATTTAACAATATTTTAACATTTAAAATATAATTATGCCTAAGGTTTATCGAACTTACTATAAAGACTGAATTTAATATGTATCTGTTTGACATCTATGGTGTGCTATTATATCTCACCAAATCATTTTTTCTCACATCCTTTCTTAGTTGTCTGACATATCAAGGTATTATTTTTACAGATCTTATACCATAGGGGAAAGGTAATTGTTGGTTATGGATATTAAAAATGTTCCTGGAAAGCATCCCACAAAACAATAGATATAGAAAAAAACTTACATTAAGACTATTCCCTGTTTATATACTTTTTTTAAATTTCACTTGACAAAACCTAAATTGTTTGGGAACAAGTTGCATTTTTTAATAATGCTCACATAGTTCAATGGAGAGAAAATTATTCCTGTGTGCTATGTGTTATATATGATCTTCTCATGAATTTTCTTCCATGAGGAAGTTCAAGTCCAACAAAAAGGAGAACATGTTACTTCTAATCTCCAGGACTGGATGAGCACAAATTGGATGAAAGGAACATTTCCAATCCACCCACAGTCTGAAGCAAACTGATTATAATGTAAAGGAAAGAATTTAAGTCTGAACAAGGGTCTCGACCTGAAACGTCACCCATTTCCTCTCTCCAGAGATGCTGCCTGTCCCACTTTGTGTCTACCTTTGATTATAGTGTAAGATGATCTTGAGGCAGATAACAAAATGGCTTCCAGTTGTCAGGACAAGTTGGGCAACCAATCATGGATGGGGAGCCAATATACTCACAAGAGACAGATTAGAGGGCAGATAACTAGTTTGCACACTGGAGGCTATTAATCTCCTGAATTGCACACAATCACCAAACCTCATGTCAATATATTTTTTCCATGCTATAAATTCCACCTCATTCTCAACTATCCATCATTCTCCACTATCTCTCCATCCCAAGTGCTTTCGCTCATCTCCTCTTCTACTATAAGATCTCACCTGTACTCCAACCCTCAACCATGGTCTCTCCAAATGAACCATTACCTCTATTCTTCTACAAAGATCAAAATATTTCATCTCCCAGGTCCTGCTGACTGATTATGTTTCCTTCCTTACTGTTTCTTGGCTGTGGAATAAACAATCTTCCCCCAACAAGTAGGAAGTCTGTTCAACAGATTGCGAGTTGTGACTGTACAATTTCGCAAACATCTTTCAATTTCAATGTTTGTCTCCAAAAAGAGTATTGCTACCCCCCTTCTCCTCTCCTCCCTCTCAACTACAACCTCAATCAAGAAAGTGAACGGTGTTGTTATTCAGAATGGCCTGGGTGCCATTAGTCATCTGAAAGTTTATGTGCAACAAGCAATTAAAAAAGCAGTTTGCATGTTGACTTTTAATACAAGGGAGTGATACAAGATCAAATATACTGAGATTGTATAAACCCCCCAAAGGGACTACACCTGAAATATTTTATGTAGGAAGGAAAGTAGATCCTGGTTTATACTGAAGGTAGACGCAAAATGCAGCCTTAGCGGGACAGGCAGCATCTCCGTATAGAAGGAATGGGTGATGTTTTAGGTAGAAACCCTTCTTCAGTCCTCAGTTACTCCAGCATTTAGTGTCTATCCTGAAATGTATTATACAGGTTTGCTCTAAGGAAAGATATACATTTTATAAAATGAGTGCAGATGGATTTGGGGGATGGGGGCCTTGTCATTTAAGGCAACATTAAGTAAGCCTGTATCTTCTGGAGTTTAGAAGAGAGGGGGGTGATCGCATTGAAATTCATATGGGGCTCAAATGGAGTAGATGCAGGGTGGGTAGGTTAAATTGTTAATATATTCAAGAGAAATAGAGATCAATAGATTTTTGAATATTAGGAGAATTAAGGGATATGGAATCAGTATAAGAATGTTCAGCTGAACTGTAGGATCTGTCCTGATGAAAAGAGGAGCAAGCAAACAGACCACACTTCTTTCTCACATTGCGATGTTTCCTATTAATGTTGGAGTCTCCATATCTGCTGTTTACCCTCATATAATTTAATCAATTTATTTTCAGAAATATACAGTTGGTCAAGTTTTGTTGAGGAAACAAGAAAATAGGTAGTTATGTGTCTGGAGTTTGGAGATTCCATAAGATCATGCCAGATCAGATCACTTTTACTCATCATTAATCCATATCCCTTGCTGCTCCTGGTGAACAAAAAAAAAAGAATCATAGTGAATCACAGGAAATCTCTGAATTTCAATTAAGCCAGAATTCACAAATCCAATGTCAATAGATTGTTACATACACTACCAGTCTTCTGAATGTTTGAATAACAATGTTCACTTTTTAGCTAAGAAGAAGAAAATTACATTTGTTGATCAAAAGATGCTTCTGTGACAGAGAATGCAAATGTCTATTTGCACACACTCTTAGTCCATTTGTGTTAACCATTTATGTTAATGTGAAATATTTTCAAATTATAGAGCCATTGAAGTTATAATGTAAATCTAAATTGAATTTGGAGTCAGGGTCAAGGTCGACCCTCACAATTGAAATGATTGAGGTTGCTTGAAAGAGGGATTTTTACGCTGCTCTATTTATGAGTTCATTTGGCTCTGCATTATTGATTTTTACTGCATACGTTTAGAGTTTGTGCAAAGCTGAAAATCATTTCACATCAGAGCATAATAACTGATGATTGGCCCTGAATCTAATTGTTTACAGAAGTGCCTGGAATAGAAACCCTAGATACAATTAAGGAAATAAATTGCATTTTAATAGCAAATTTCAAGATGTCACGAAGCAGTTAAAAACCAGTGAAATATCCTGTACCATTTGGTGTGCAATCACTGTTTGAAATACAGTTAACATCTAGTGCACAAACAGCAGTGGAACAACCTCCAGCCATTCTGTTTTATTGCTGTTGATTGCCATTGAATGATAGCAATGGACAGGAAAGAAGAGATCATTTTACTGCATTTTGTTCTTGTAGTTTCATTGCGTCACTTGCATCCATTAAATAAAATAGGTGTGGACTTAATTTAACATTTCATCTGAAAGGCAGTGACCCAGACAATGTACTAGCCCCTTGTACTGCACCAGAATGGCAATCTAGACATTTGTACTGAAGTCCCAGAGTGGTAGGTAAACCCATGCCACTTGGAATTATGCTATGCCTCATTTTCAGGCTACAATAACCCGTAGGTTTTCTTTGTTCTGTAAAATGTTTCATTTCCATTTTTTCTTTATTCCACAAATTTAATAATAATTTCCTAGTAATCATGTTCACCACGTTATCGTGAGACTGAGAACCCTTAATATCCAACCCTGAGCCACAATGCAATGAAATTCCAATTTCTTTGACCATCTACCGATTTTTAAGGATCGTGAATTTTGGAAATCTGTATCTAGTTTTCAATGTAGATATATGGGAGACATTGAAGAAAAGTTTGCATCCATATGGTTCTCAGTCCCTTGCAAGAGGAATAAAGCGTATAAGGTAACAAAAGAAAATGCAATTAAAAGTCACATTCACAACCAAAGAATGAGTAATGAAGTTCAATAGAACCATAGAAGAGGCACTGTAGGGTTGCTGCACAGCTTGGTTGGGGAACAGCTCTGCCCAAGAACTTGAGACTTTGTAGAAAGCTGTAGATGTAACCCAGACCATCACACAGACCAGACTCCACTTCATGCTGCGCAAAACAGCCAACATAATCAAAGACTTGTCCTGCCGCAGTCATTCATTCTTCTGCCTGTTTCTAATGGCAGAAAGAACAGAAGTTTGAAAGCACACATCACCAGACTCAGGAACAGCTTCTTCCCCTCTGTTATGAGGCTTATGAAAGGCCCTTCCATAAGCTAGGCGGATTCACCTCTATTGTAGCCATTGGACTTTGTCTATGGAACTGATGCACTACAATGCTGGGAACTATATTCTGCACTCTGTATCTTCCTCTTTGCCCTACCTATTTTACTTGAGTTTAATTTGATTGTATTTATCTGTAGTATTATCTGATCTGATTGGATACCATACAAAACAATGTTTTTCATTGTACCTTGGTACACATGACAATAATAAACCTAAAACCTAAAATCCATCCGTTTGCAGGATATATCATTTGAAAGTTAATTGCTTAATACATAAACATTTAAAATAAAGTTCTTCCAGTAATGAACATTGAGTATCAATAGTCTGGGAAGTTGTGCATATCGTTTACTTTATTTTCATTTAATGTTAAACTATTTTCTAATTTCTACAGGTTGGAAAACATTGGGACATTGTGTTCCAAAATATTTTTTGAAATATTTTTTGTTTATGTTAGGATTGAAGTTCATCCTCAACTGCTAAACACTGAAGATGATAATAATCTGTGTCCAATATAAATCACATTGAAGTCTTATTATTGAATTGAATTTCAAAAAAATGAAGCACAACAGGCAGTTTCTATTATGCTTATACAGACTGAGGACAAATCTCTAGCTCAATATTTATGCCGATATTTATGGGATTCAGGGAAATAAAAACACTTGTTTTTAAGCCTACTATTCACTCAGATTTCTGCAAATGGAAGAGACAGAAATAATATTTAACATGGTATTTGTGTTGTATTCCAGTTTTCAGCAACAACATTACTCATGAAATAAGCTAGAAAGTAAGAGGTGTTTGAAAAAAACCTTTCTGCTGATGGTTGAAACCAGTGGCTCTGATAAATTTGGAAGCGCCGTTGTGACAATTGTGTTAACATATTTGTTCCAAACCCAGGAATAACAGGACCAAACACATTTATGTAACACATTTAAAAGAAAAGGTTTTCAATGCAATCAAAGAAGAATAGGTGGGGAGCTGAAATAGCAAATGGGTGATCATGGAGATCTTTGGAATCTACCTATTTACACACATATTATTCAGTTTTGCTTTTAATTGGACAATTGTATTCCTACTCTCTGCAAATAAGTATAACACGTCATTAATTCAAGGGAGGGGACAAGCAGACATTCAAGACCTCATCAGTATCAACTTTGCCTGCCTGGTAGAGAAGACAGTTATTGGAATTTATTTAAATTTTCAATGTATTTTTTGGTAAATTGCATCCACCAAATTGGACTATTCTGCTTAAATGGGATATCATTTGATGCTCTTCCAACCGACACCCTGATCTAAACTGTAAGATTTATCCCAATGGATTACATTCTTCTTATCATATCCACACACAAGATTAGAAGTTGTTCAGCCAGAGCTTCTCGGCCTCTGCATACAATGCTGTCTGTCGACCTTCTTGTGCTTCTAGTGCGTGATGGTGGAAAGATTGGTGGAAGCAGGGCCGCGACGTGAATGCTCTTTCCTTGACCCCTATGGATTCCATTAATTGGTGTGAAATTGATAAGGCCGAATGTCATCAATGAACAAATATATTGTGGTGCAGCACATTTTTTGCAGACTAGGTTTGATTTTACGATATAAAGGTTAATTATGTAGTTCATTTTACAGTGAACTGAAATGTATGTAACACAATCAATATTTATCTTAAGTGATTTGTGTTGTAATTATAAACTGTTGAGCTAGTATATTTAAACTGGCCTTTCATTTGAAAAATTGATTAAATATAAGCATGAAATAAAACATTAAATTAATTTTCTGAGAATTATAGTTCATTCTTTCATCAAGGGAGGATTCCATTTCAGTTTTTGAGTCAAAATGATCCAACATTTAATGTTTAATCAACATTAACATTGTTATAAATTGTAAACTGATGTCATAACTTGGTGTGTTATATTGTTTTGATATATTGATTATGGAAAAATAGGGATACTTTCATTTTCAGCTATTTAAAGATGCATTGTTAATAGTTGACTGTCTTTCATCCTCAAGCTTTTAAGTTTATGGTAAATGAACCATTTTCATTATGTATGACTTTGCTTTGGCGTAGTATACCTGAATGATCAATGGCTGTTTAGATTTAATATCAAAATGTTTTCATTCTCTGCCCTTCAGGATTAAACAAAAACACTTTGAACCAACAGGCAATGACTGGTTAAGTTGCTTTCTTTTATGTTTCCTTCACTCCCAATCATTATTCGAAGTTTGAAACTCTGATCTGGTTACATGTCAAAGTTTAGTTTAGGGATACAGCGCGGAAACAGACCCTTCGGCCCATCAAGTCCATGCCAATCAGCGATCCCCGTACACTAACACTATCCTACACACGAGGGACAATTTTTACCAAAACTAATTAACCTACAAACCTGTATGACTTTGGAGTGTGGGACGAAATGTCGTGGTTATGAGATTCAGAGTTGGATAAGATGACACAGACACGGAGAATTCTTCAAGAAGTCGAAAAGCCTTTATTGCAAACATCGGCTGGGACACTCAGAGAAGACAACCGCCTGTCTGCTCTCTGATTGCTCGCAGATCACAGCACCAGGCTGCTTTTTATTATAGTTTTACAGCCATATCTCCTTTACCTTATCTTGCATACTCATACTCCTCTCGCATCTATCCATCTTCTATTCTGACATTCTCTGTCTCACCACCATTAACGTCTGACCTTGATTTAGCCTTATCTAACTTATCTAAATTCTTACATCTCTCCTCATATCTCCTCTTCTTTTGCCACCCTTAAATTCCAACTGTCACTCTAATCTACCAGCAGTCGCTCTAACTTAACCTATCCCCTTCTATTTCACCACCCTTATTTTCCAGCTACAGCTAAAGGTTACACACCATATTATAATGTTAGATACCAGTTTACAGGTTGAGTACAAAGATACAAATGTATTTATTAAGAATACAAAGATGCAAAAGTAGAAATAAGTAACTTGTTTAGTATCTTGTTTACTGGATATGATTTAATTAAGTGCTGCTAAATGACTAACAATCACATGAGTTTAAGTAAAATAGCTGATGTCTGATTACGTTAAATAGTTGACATCTGCTGCTATGTATACTTCCATATAACTCCCCCCTTTGAGACTATTTGGTCTCATTGACAAAGAAAACCACACACACATTCCCCAGGTCGAATAACCCATAGAGCCCTAAAATGCAGCGTCTTTTAATTAATTTAGTGTAATGCTGTTCAGTGTTCTTTCTCTGGCTCCCTGGGAGACTGGGCCAAAAACCCACCCCCATTACGTGGGGCACGAAAAAAGATCCAGCTTCCCTTACAGACTTTGTTTAGCATTTTCCTAAAACATCTTCTCCGTTGTCATAGTATTCTATCACCGAGGTCTGTTTTCCTTGAGGCCGGATTCGTCTTATCATTGGTTATCATTGGTAGTTGCTTCACAGTAGCTTTCACTAGGAGACTTAATACAGGGGAAAACACAGCACAACATAATTGCCACTGCAAGTAGTGCAACCCCAATGGTCAATCCAATTTTAATCAGCCATGCTCTCCAGCCTCCCAGTATGCTCTCCAGCCACCCAAAAAATTGATGTCCGAACCCTGCGTTTTGTTTAACCTCACTCCTTAGGTTTTTTAACTTATCCATGGCTTTAGTGAAGGATTCCTCCGGGCTGGTGTTGTTGGGGATAAAGGTATTGCAGTGCTCCCCAAAGAGGACACAAACACCCCCTTTCTCAGTCACCAGCCAATCCAGGGCCTGCCTATTCTGCCATGCCATCTTACTTGTGGCATCATGTTGGTCCCCCAAGGCTGACAGTGCGTATTCAGTGTAATTAATAAACCTTTGTTGGTTATAATAGATGTAGTTAATCCATTCCGTGTTTTTAGCAGGCTTAATCCAGAAAAGTATTGACTCCAGCCCGGCACCAATTTTATTCCTGGCTTTAAATTCATTAGGGATTCCTCTTGGCTGTCCTATCACATCCAGATAAACTGCTTCAGGTAATGAATCAAATGCTCTTTTCCTACGGGTCTTTTCGAACATATCTGTTGGACTTATTACGAGGACAGGTTGTGCCAACATCACCCTATCAGAATAATGGCAATCACCCTCACCCTCATCCTCACCAGTGTTGGAACTCCCACTTTCTCCGAATATGTAATTTACTATCTGGTCAAAGTCCTGTTCTTTCCCTGTGTCCTTGTCCTCTTGTTCACTTTCCTCGGGGTTACCCCTGGGCTGTGGTGGCGGAATAGCCCTTGTGCAATGATTAAGGTGGTACCATATGGATCGGCCCTCTACCTGAACTATTGTAAAGCCTTAGTTACTGTGAATGGTCCTTCCCTTCTTGGTTCATTCCATTTTCTTTGAAAGGCTTGTACATAAACATGGTCTCCAGGCTTAATCGGTCCTTCCTCCTGGTCTGCCTCTGGCTCCTTTTGCTTTTCCTGTGCATAAATAGACTTATATATCATAGTTAACTGTTGCATATATTGTTTAAGTTCTACTTCTAATTGCTTCAAATTCAGACCCTCATATATATCCCTTTGTCTGGGCACCGGCATGGGTCTGCCAGTGAGCATTTTGTGTGGTGTGAGGAGAGTTGTTTGATTAGTTTGCATATGGCAGCTCATTAATGCCAATGGCAAGGCATCAATCCAATTTAATTTTGTAGTTGCACAAATTTTGTTTAATTTGGCTTTCAATGTCCCATTCACCCTTTCCACCATGTCTTGTGACTGAGGGTGGTAGGCACATCCAAATCTTTGCTTCACCCTCAGGGCCTACCAGCTTAACTGTCTTCTTAATAAAGGCCCGGGGAGCCATTGGTGAGAGAGGGTGGAGGTACCTGCGCTGTGAGTATAAATCTAGCGCGAGGCTTGCTTTTCACAGAGGCCCGGGGAGCCGTTGGTGAGAGAGGGTGGAGTTACCTGCGCTGTGAGTATAAATCTAGCGCGGGGCTTGCTTTTCACAGAGGCCCGGGGAGCCATGGGTCAGTGAGGGTGGAGCTACCTGCGCTGTGAGTATAAACAACATCTGCAACATTCCATCTCACTCCCAGAGATGGAATCTGGTGAAGCCTCTGAGTGGTTGAAGAGGACCAGAGGAAGCAGCTGATTGGCTGCAACCCGGGGTTTACATTTTTACATTTCTGCCTTCAGGTTTAAGGATTCTGGGAGCTAAGGATTCTGGGAGTTTAGGATTCTGGGAGCTAAGGATTCTGAGAGTTAGGGATTCAGTATTTATTAGTAAAGTTTAAAGGATAAAGTTTTGTGTTTAATAAAAAATAAAATAAATAAATAAATATATATTTAATACAGAGTAATTTGGGAGTAAGATATGTCAGTGGAGATTGGCCCCATGTTTTGCTCAGCCTGCACCATGTGGGAGATCAGGGATATGGTCGGTGTCCCTGGTGACTACATTTGCAGGAAGTGTGTCCAGCTGCAGTTCCTGGCAGACCGCATTGAACGATTGGAGCTGCGTCTGGATTCATACTGGAGCATTCACGATGCAGAGAAAGTCGTGGATAGCACGTACAGCGAGTTGGTCACACTACAGGTAAAAGGTAAGAGGACAGAAAGGGAGCGGGTGGCCAATAGCCAGCAAAGCAGTAGGCAGGTAGTGCAGGAGTCCCCTGCGGTCATCTCCCTCCTAAACAAGTTTACCATTTTGGATACTGTTGAGGGAGATGGCTCATCAGGGGAATGCAGCAGCAGCCAAGTTCATGGCACCATGGGTGGCTCTGCAGCACATGATGCAGGAAAAAAGAGGGGAAGGGCAATAGTAATAGGGGATTCAATTGTCAGGGGAATAGATAGGCGTTTCTGCGGCCGCAAACGAGACTCCAGGATGGTATGTTGCCTCCCTGGTGCAAAGGTCAGGGATGTCACTGAATGGCTGCAGAACATTCTGGAGGGGGAGGGTGAACAGCCAGTTGTTGTGGTGCATATTGGCACCAACGATATAGGTAAAAAAAAGGGATGAGGTCCTACAAGGGGAATTTAGGGAGCTAGGAGATAAACTTAAAAGTAGGACCTCAAAGGTAATAATCTCTGGATTATTACCAGTACCACGGGCCAGTCAGAGTAGAAATAGGAGGATATTGCAGATGAATACGTGGCTTGAAAAATGGTGCAAGGGGGAGGGATTCAATTTTTTAGGGCACTGGAACCATTTCTGGGGAGGTGGGACCAGTACAAATAGGACGGTCTGCACCTGGGCTGGAATGGAACCAATGTCCTTGGGGAGTGTTTGCTAGTGCTGTCGGGGAGGATTTAAACTAATGTGGCAGGGGGATGGGTACAAGAGCAGAGAGGCAGGTGGGTGTAAAATGAGGGTAGAAGCAATAGGGAGCAAGGTGAAAAGTAAAAGTGGCAGGCAGACAAACCCAGGGCAAAAATCAAAAAGGGCCACTTCTCAACAAAATTGTATAAGGGGTAAGAGCGTTGTAAAAACAAGCCTGAAGGCTTTGTGTCTCAATGCAAGGAGTATTCGTAATAAGGTGGATGAGTTGAACGTGCAGATAGCTATTAATGAGTATGATATAGTTGGGATCACGGAGACATGGCTCCAGGGTGACCAAGGCTGGGAGCTGAACATCCAGGGATATTCAATATTCAGGAGGGATAGAGGGAAAGGAAAAGGAGGGGGGGTAGCGTTGCTGGTTAGAGAGGAGATTAACGCAATGGAAAGGAAGGACATTAGCTTGGAGCATGTGGAATCGGTATGGGTAGAGCTGCGAAATACTAAGGGGCAGAAAACGCTAGTGGGAGTTGTGTACAGGCCACCTAACAGTAGTAGTGAAGTTGGGGATGGTATAAAACAGGAAATTAGAAATGCGTGCGACAAAGGCAAAACAGTTATAATGGGTGACTTCAATCTACATATAGATTGGGTGAATCAAATTGGCAGGGGCGCTGAGGAAGAGGATTTTTTGGAAAGTATGAGGGATAGTTATCTAAATCAACATGTAGAGGAACCAACGAGAGAGCAGGCTATTTTAGACTGGGTATTGAGTAATGAGGAAGGGTTAGTTAGCAGTCTTATTGTGCGTGCCCCCTTGGGCAAGAGTGACCATAATATGGTCGAGTTCTTCATTAGGATGGAGAGTGACATTGTTAATTCAGAAACAATGGTTCTGAACTTAAGGAAAGGTAAGTTTGAGGGTATGAGACGTGAATTGGCCAAGATTTACTGGCAATCAATTCTAAAAGGGTTGACGGTAGGTCCCTTGCAGTCAGAAACAGGTGAGTTGATCATGGGGAACAAGGATATGGCGGACCAATTGAATAACTACTTTGATTCCATCTTCACTAAGGAAGACATAAGTAATCTGCCGGAAATAGCAGGGGACCGCGGGTCAAAGGAGGACTTGAGTGAAATCCAGGTTAGTCGGGAAGTGGTGTTGGGTAAATTGAATGGATTAAAGGCCGATAAATCCCCAGGGCCAGATAGGCTGCATCCCAGAGTACTTAAGGAAGTAGCTCCGGAAATAGTGGATGCATTAGTGATAATCTTTCAAAACTCTTTAGATTCTGGAGTAGTTCCTGAGGATTGGCGGGTAGCAAACGTAACCCCTCTTTTTAAGAAGGGGGGAAGAGAGAAAACGGGGAATTACAGACCAGTTAGTCTAACATCGGTAGTGGGGAAACTGCTAGTCAGTTATTAAAGATGGGATAGCAGCACATTTGGAAAGTGGTGAAATCATTGGACAAAGTCAGCATGGATTTATGAAAGGTAAATCATGTCTGATGAATCTTGTGGAATTTTTCGAGGATGTCACTAGTAGCGTGGATAGGGGAGAACCAGCGGATGTGGTGTATCTGGACTTCCAGAAGGCTTTCGACAAGGTCCCACATAAGAGATTAGTATATAAACTTAAAGCATTGGGGGTTCAGTATTGATGTGGATAGAGAACTGGCTGGCAAACAGGAAGCATAGAGTAGGAGTAAATGGGTCGTTTTCACAATGGCAGGCAGTGAGTAGTGGGGTACCGCAAGGCTCAGTGCTGGGACCCCAGCTATTTACAATATACATTAATGATCTGGATGAGGGAATTGAAGGCAATATCTCCAAGTTTGCGATGACACTAAGCTGGGGGGCAGTGTTCGCTGTGAGGAGGATGCTAGGAGACTGCAAGGTGACTTGGATAGGCTGGGTGAGTGGGCAAATGTTTGGCAGATGCAGTATAATGTGGATAAATGGGAGGTTATCCACTTTGGTGGCAAAAATAGGAAAGCAGACTATTATCTAAATGGTGGCCAATTAGGAAAAGGGGAGATGCAGCGAGACCTGGGTGTCATGGTACACCAGTCATTGAAAGTAGGCAGGGTTACACAAAAAGCTGGAGAAACTCAGCGGGTGCAGCAGCATCTAAGGAGTGAAGGAGATAGGCGACGTTTCGGGTCGAGACCCTTCTTCAGACTCTTAGGCATGCAGGTGCAGCAGGCAGTGTAGAAAGCTAATGGTATGTTAGCTTTCATAGCAAAAGGATTTGAGTATAGGAGCAGGGAGGTTCTACTTCAGTTGTATAGGGTCTTGGTGAGACCACACCTGGAGTATTGCGTACAGTTCTGGTCTCCAAATCTGAGGAAGGACATTATTGCCATAGAGGGAGTGCAGAGAAGGTTCACCAGTCCTGGGATGTCAAAACTGTCTTATGAACAAAGACTGCATAGACTCGGTTTATACTCTCTAGAATTTAGGAGATTGAGAGGGGATCTTATAGAAACTTACAAAATTCTTAAGGGGTTGGACAGGCTAGATGCAGAAAGATTGTTCCCGATGTTGGGGAGGTCCAGGACAAGGGGTCACAGCTTAAGGATAAGGGGGAAATCCTTTAGGACCGAGATGAGAAGGACTTTTTTCACACAGAGAGTGGTGGGTCTCTGGAACCCTCTGCCACTGAGGGTAGTTGAGGCCAGTTCATTGGCTATATTTAAGAGGGAGTTAGATGTGGCCCTGGTGGCTAAGGGGATCAGAGGGTATGGAGAGAAGGCAGATACAGGATACTGAGTTGGATGATCAGCCATGATCATATTGAATGGCGGTGCAGGCTCGAAGGGCCGAATGGCCTACTCCTGCACCTAATTTCTATGTTTCTATGTTTCTAAAGGCTGACCCATTGTCGGAGCTAATTATTGCTGGTATGCCAAACCGTGGAATGACCTAATTTGTCAAATATTTCACCACCGTACCTGCCCCTAGGTCTTTGGAGGGTACAGCCTCCACTCATCTACTGAATCGATCAATGACTACCAATAGGTATCGCTTACCTCGTACTGTTTTCAACATGTCCACATAGTCAATGTGTGAATGGTCCCTCGGGCATCGGCATATGACCGATAGGTGTCGTTATGCCCTTTCTGACATTATTTTGTGCCCATACCTCACACCGGCACAAGAAGTACTCTACTGAAGTCTGTAGATAAGGTGATCAAAACCCATCCTTTTTTACCTTTTGTATGACTTCCCCCCCTTGCACAATGTGCTTGTGAAATAAGACTGGTCAATAGGGTTGTAGGTGCCACTGACAGGCCGTTATCGGTGGTCCACAAGCCATCCGCGTTTGGCCTGGCTCCCCTCTGCCCCCACATTGTTTGTTCAGCTAATGTAGCCTGTCCCTGCATTTCAATGATATCCGTTTTTGTAGGCTCTGGTACCATTAACATATGAGGTGCAATTATTGCCGATTGGCATCCAGATGCTGTTTTAGCTGCTTCATTTGCTGCATGATTTCCCTTCATAACTGTGTCACTGCCCTTTTTGTGAGCCTGTCATTTAACAATGGCTAATGCCCTTGGCTTTGCTAATGCCTTTATTAGGTCAGAAATGTGTTGGAAATGTTGTATGGGTTCCCCATTGCTTTTCTTGAAGCCCCTTTGTTTCCATACTGCACCAAATAGATGGCAGACTCCATGTACATAAGCCGAATCTGTGTAGATATCCACTTTTTCACCTTCCATTATTTCACACGCTGCTGTTAAAGCCTTAAACCCCTGTCTCACGGTGCGAGTCAACCCCAATAAATTAAACTTGTGGTAATCACGTACAATTAACGTAGCGGGAAAGTCAGAACTCGTGGACGCAACTTAGCAACTCGTGGCGCTAACGGCTGGTACACGGGAAACTTGTTAACTCTTGAACAATTTTAAACATGTTTAAAGATTTCCACGAGTCAAATTTACTCTTGAAGTTAAAATCTGAAACATTTAAACTCATTGTAAGAACGTAATGGCCCATGATTTCACCGTAGTGATTCTTGAGTCTACCATGAGTTTGGCCTGAGTGCCAGAAGTGAAATGTTGAAGATTAGCCATTTCTGGAGAACTTGGATAGGTGATGTTTTCTTTTCCACAGGAGACACTTGGGTGCAAATCTTGCCTTTGCGCAATGGTGCAAAAACAGACTGAGTTCCACGCCTGCTCCATTTTAATTTCTAACAAGATCACCATCAACAACACCTAATCACAAGGACACAAGCAACTGCAGATGCTGGAAACTTGAACAAAACACAAAGTGCTCGAGAAACTCCGCGGGTCAGGCAGCAGCTGCGGAGGAATAGATCGGCGATGTTTGCGGTTTGAAGACTGATCCCTACTCGGAATGCCACATGTCCATTTCACTCCACAGATGCTGCCTGACCCGCTGAGTTACACCAGTACTTTGTGTTCTTGATGACAGAGAGTCCTTCACAAAAGTTGTCCCGCGGTAAAAAATAATCTTGCTTTTGTAATTCAAATCTGTGATTTCTTCCAACATTGCTAATGTCACCGTATTCTTTCTCAACTAGGTAGAGGTAAAAGGCATTTGCAAAAAAACGGGTAGCAACATGGATACATAGAACATCGAATAGAGAACAGTATAGCAACAGAACGGGCCCTTCGGCCCACAATGTTTGTGCTGAACATGACGCCAAGTCAAACTGATCGCATTTACCTGTACATGACCCATAAATCTTCCCACAATACCGTGTACCTATCTATAAGTCTATTGAATCCAATTATCATCTCTGCCTTCATCACCACCCCTGGCAGTAAATAGGATAGGGGAGGTTTGAAGAAATAGGGGTTAACCGCGGGCAAATCATCTTGGATGGCCATCTATATCGGAATGGACGAGATGGGCCGAAGGACCTGTTAGCGTCCTGCATGACTATGATTCCACGGCTATTTCCACCACATTTTCCCATGTCGATTTCAGCTGGGAGGGGAGCTTACTATCTGGAGAAGATCCTAGTGAAGGCACCGGTTCCAGCGGCACCTGTACGATCATACTCCAATACCAGAATTAATGTACGTCCACCATATTTAGATCCGGTTCTCACGGAGATCCCAACAGCAGCAGATTCCCCCACTAATTCCCCAGTGCCACAGCAGGAACCCCTGCAGGAGCCTTCACTTTACCAGCCTGACCAAGGGCTCTTTCCCCATCTGTTACTAAATGGCTAACAGATGGGAATCTTTGCTTATTTAACATTACACTGCGAGGTTCATTGACAGAATCAAAACACAAGTTTAAGCTGCATGAGCCTGTTCCGTGCGGCCACAAAGTAATCACGTAAACATGTTCATGAAGCTCACCCAAAGAGATATCCAGCGAGAAACATGCTTGACATTGTTGTTATTGACATTACTCTTGTTGGCTCAAGAGTAACTCGGGAGAGGAACTTGGTAACTCAGGTAAAACGGCAAACTTGGACATACCCGTGGGAACTCTTTGAAACTCGTTAACATAAACTCGGAATCTCGTAGACATCCACGAGTTTGATTTTTTCTTTCACTCGGGATCACTCGTGGGTGGACTCGCACTGTGAGATAGGGCCATTAATCTCTGCCAGTTGGGCTGAACACGGTTGTTGACAAGCCTCCAACCTGATGGTCTGTAACCCTGTTTGGTCCTGTTGCACCACTGCAAATCCTGCATGATTTCCATCATGATCCCAATAACATGATCCATCTACAAACATGACTTTTTTATCCTCATCAATCAATGGTTCAGATTGTAAATCCGCTCGTAATTTAGAAAATACCGTCGTTTGACCCATGCAGTCACGGAGCTCCCCCTCATGACACAGCGGGACTATGTTACTCGTAGTACATCTTTGTATGGTGATATCTGAAAATGTCAGTAGCATCTGATACACTGTTATTCTAGCCAGTGTAAGTACAAACTTTCCTTTTTCCAACAGCTCTGCCACTTTGTTGTGGGTATATATGATCACCGGATATCCCATAGTCACAGACGATGCTTTCTCATAAGCATAGTATACCGCAGCCAGTCCCTGATAACAAGGTGGATAACCCTGAGCCATCTCATCCAATTTTGTACTATAATACGCAACCGGCTGCTTTGCCTTTCCTACACCCATTACCTGTGTCAATACTGCTGCAGCATACCCCTCCTGCCTGTTGGAAATATACAGATGAAAGGCTTTTTCATAATTAGGCAGGGCCAAGGCTGGAGCTGACTCCAACGCCTGCTTAATCGTGTTAAAAGTCGTTTCTGCCTCTTCATTCCACTGCAGAACATTCTTTAGGCTTGTTTGTCCTGCTTCCTTCATTATCTTTCTTAATGGCATTACAATTTCACAGGCCCGTACGAAGCTTTTCAAAAAGGGGGGTGGCATGACAGGATTACAAAAAATGTATGTGAAGTAATGTGCGCACAGTGCACATCACGAGCATGAAGCCCCACGCGGCCATGGTTTTAGATGATCTCTGTTGCACTCTGAGCCTTATTTTGGAGCATTTTTGCACCAAATTTATGACCAATATTTCAGAAATAATTTTGTTGGAGTCAAGATTAATAATTGCAGAGCTGCCAAGTTTCACCGAGCATTTCTGTATTTTGATGGCTGATTTGTTGGGGAAATCGGTATTTCTCACTTAAATGCCGTGAACCATGAAGCTCACCGTTTGACCTGTTTTTACAAAATGTTAAATGGTCAGCTAGACATAGATCACAAGACCTACACCAATCCCAAACCAATTAGGAGCCTCAAAGACAGATGTGTACAGCAACTCGTTCTTTCCACGCACTATTAAAGCATGGAATAATCTCCACCAAGCCACGGTTGCCTAGCCAGATGCAACTAAATTTAAAGTGGCACTTTCTTCCCAATAACCCTCTCTGGCTAAACACTTCACTTCACCACCTCATTAAAATTCCAGTTGGAATATTTTGGAGGACCTAGTAACCAAGAACCAAGAACCAAGAAAATACAAAGGAACGTACTACACAGAAACTGGATTTTTGAAAATCAGTGTTTTGCATGCAACCTCATGTATTCTCAAATATCATTATGGAATACTGAAAATCAGTACTACTGAATTGTGAAACCATTTTTGAAATGTAAATTTATAATTCTTGATTTTGATTCCATTACATAAAAATATATAATAAATTTCGCAATTTATCATATATTTTACCAAACATGCTGGCATGATGCTGCATAATCATTCAGGTGCTCCTGGATGTATATTGCCATTTACCCTTACTACTACTGCAAAGGCATTCGTTGGCCTTAGCCTATATGTCATTCCTGGTTGCACGAATATAGCACTTTAGACCAGTTTATCTAGCATGGCAGTCCTCAGTTTGTTAATGCTGTCAAAGCATGTGTCGTTCTGCAGTACACTGATGTAAGTGGCCATACTTCTACCTCTTCTTGCAGTGCCACGTATGGTCTCCCGAAGTGTGACTTTATCTTTAATGGCAGTGTTCAGTTTGTTAACGCTGACCAAGGCCTGTGTCATTCCGCAGCTGGTACACTGATGCCCGACTTCTACCTCTTCTTGCAATGCCCTGTTAGGGCTCCCAAATTGTGAGGGGATTAGCAGACAGTTCAGGGTTCCTCTCACAGACTTTAACAACACTCTTGGCAGACCCACATATATTGCCATTTAGCCATAAATCACATTTTCCAGTTCCATTTTCTGAGAATGTAACTGTGCAAACCTAGCCACCACTTTGTCCAAGTCTTGGGAAAAATCATAGTGAATGTACATTAAGACAAGTGCAGACAGCCTGTCATTGCTCATGGAAGTCCTGGGTAGTGATGCAGGCGACGAACACTCGTGCCACGCCTGCATATATTGCCATTTAGCCAGAATTCGTGTTTTTCAGTTCCATTTTCCAAGAATGTAACTGCGCAAACCTAGTCACGACTTTGTCCAAGTTATGGGCAAAGTCAGAGTGAATGTGGATTAAGGTGACTGCAGACACCTTAAGGTGGATTAAGGTGATTGCATGGAAGTCCTGGTCTTTGCTTCTTAGTGGATGAGAAAACATGTTTGTCCACATTGGCTGGATCAAAGTAAGATGCCGAGCGAGATCGCACCCACTGCACCCACATCGCTCCAGCTCCAAGTGGCAGCTCGGGCCCGATTCGCTGGTCATGTACAGGCAGAAGTGCGAGTTCATGCAGGGAGCGGCGGCCACCAGCAGCGCCTGCAGTTTCAAGGGCAGTGGCAGCCTGGTCCTGCGGCTGCTGCCCGGCACCAGCGACTGGGTCGACAAGCAGCAGGGGCTGGCAACGGGAGCAGCAACGTCGGAAGGGGGAGAATTAGCAGTGGGTACAGCATCCCAGAGTGCACAAGTAACCACACCAGCAGCACTCCAAGGTTCACAAGTAACCACACCAGCAGCACCCCAGGGAGAAACAGCAGCCTCGCCAGCAAAACCCAGGGTGCATAAGTAACTACACCAGCAGCACCCCAGGGAGAAACAGCAGCCTCGCCAGCAAAACCCAGGGTGCATAAGTAACTACACCAGCAGCACCAAAGGGTGCACAACTAACCTCTCCAGCAGCACCCCAGGAAGCACCAGTCACCACACCAGCAGCATCCAAGGTGCACAAGTAACCACACAGCGCTCGCACACCAACTTCAGCTGCCGCTTCTCCCGAGCCTGCTCGGGCTTGGACAGTTTCTTTGAGCACTGTGGACTCGAGCCCGAAGTGATCGAGAACCTGGCCAGGGAAAGGTTTGCCGCCGCCGCCGCCGACTTCGAAAGCCTTGCCCTCAAGTTTCACAGAGTGAAAGGCATCACTTGGGTGACATTTTTGGCTACAGCCTGAAAAGAGGTTGTCGCGTCGTTGTCGGCTAGTGATGCGTAGTGACGCACGGTGACTCCCTGTCGCCTCTGGATTTTGAAATATTCAACTGAAATATCTCCTGACCAAATTTGTGATGTATATGACCAATTGTAGAAGGAAAACCTGAAAAAATCCAACGTATAGTTGTGAATGTTGCTCAATAAATAACTACAGCACTGATACTCCATATTAAGAGCATTGATTTGCTGTTAAAATGAATTCCGTAATAACGTGTCAACGTGTCAACGGTAGCTGTGAAAATCAAACATTGCAGTTTTAATGTTTCATGTGTTCACAATTTTATAATCCATCTTTATGGATTAAATCATATAATAACATTGTGAATTAAAACACACTTGATTGCATTCTGTTATCAAACATAGTCAATGTTTGCTCTGAAGACATTTCCAGCGCAGTAGGGTCGGGGGGGGGTGAGGGGGGGGAGGGAGGTGGGTGAATCAGAGCAGGATGGATAGATGGCGGGGGGTTGAGAAGGCAATCAATAGACAATAGACAACAGGTGCAGGAGTAGGGTATTTGGCCCTTCGAGCAGCACCGCCATTCAATGTGATCTTGGCTAATCATCCCCAATCAGTACCTCGTTCCTGCCTTCTCCCCATACCCCCTGACTCCACTATTTTTTAAGAGCCCTATCTAGCTCTCTCTTGAAAGCATCCAGAGAACCTGCCTCCACCACCCTCTCAGGCAGAGAATTCCACAGACGGTGCGGAATGGATGGATTGAGGCTGGGGAATTAGTGCATGTCGGTTGCATTAGTTAAAATTGTGAGAGGAGAACACGCAGGATTTCAGTGGCGATCAGCACGGAATGGATGGGGGGGGGGGGGGGAATCAGTACAGGATGAATGGGGGGGTGGGAATCAGTGCAGGATGAACGGGTTGAACCACGGGTTCCTCTTCTGCCTCTCGGGTTATCATTGAGTAGTGTCCCTTCCCATCTGGGTTCTCTGGGCACCCCCAATATCTAGCATAGGGGTTAATGGGTCCAGCTGGGCTTTCAATAGGGTCTGCTGGGGCTGTCCCTGGGGCGAGGTATTGTCCCCCTCCATTGGTACTTGTTGGTATGGTCTGGGTCATGGACGGTTCGGACAGTCCCTTCTCAAATGCCCTACCTGACCGCATACCCAGCACACCATATCAACTACCTGTTTCCTTACTGGCCTCCCTCATCCCCTTCCTTGTAATCCTCCTCCTTGGGGGCCCCAGTCCTGTCTGGGCTGGTTTCCTGATTCACCTCGTCCCTGATAGGGCATTTGAGGGAACGTCAATGGAATGATTGAGAATCCATCATTGAATTCAGCTCAACCTTTAGTTGGTAACTGCATGGACCTAATCAATAACCTGCATGCTTTTTACTCTTATACTCTGGTCTTTGCAGACTTTGATCATGCAGAGGTCCCAATTTGACAGCATGAATGCTGCTATCACTTTACCAGTAACCGTAGCTACTTATTGGATGATGGGATAATGTTTTTTACCAAGACAAATACAGGCATTTGTAACATCCCCAACCTTAATTTGTTGATAAAGTTACTCACATATCAACTGTATTAAAGACAAACCCCAAATAATCAATTGTTTGGGATGCCTGTAACTTCCATGTTGTTTGGATGTACAGAACCTTAGGCTTTCAATAGGCTTATGGTTGCTCAACTCAGTTCTTCAGCTGTCTCTATTTACAATTAACATATCCTCTAGATAAGTCATTACAATGTGATTCTGAGCCCTCATTAACATCAGTGCTGGTTTCAATAATTGTGTGAGCAATCCGAGGGCTGAATTTAACCCATTAGGTAATTCCTTCAGCTGACCCATCCAATTAATTGAAGTACCTGAATAATAAGGCATCTTTTTTAAGTCTAAAAAATAACCACATAGCAGCCTTGTGATAACAACGTCATTATAATGCTGAAGTGTACTTTTCTTTAAATGTTCATACTGAACTATAAATTTAAGTTTGTGAGTCCTAGAATGACTTGGCAACCCTCATACTTGTGTCTGGGATATATTATCTCTACCTGATGAGTTCCTGGTACATTCAAACACCAAGCTGATCAGATTTAATGCAGAATTACAAAACAATTGTAATCTTAACCAACCAGAGGTTGCTTCCCCAGAAATTCCATGTGTAATGGAATGCCGTTTATGTACTTCCGTAAATGAGCCAGAAGATCTCCTTCTCTTAATATAGGGGTTCGTATTCATCAATCATAAATCTGGTTATAGCTTGCCCACATAATCCTGCATTTTTTAGGTATAATGTTAGCCAATGGCAATTTTCATCATACAATTGGGTTTGAATATGCTTTGCAGAGTAAAGCAAGCATGTCTTAAAAGTATTGGACATAATCGACCCATGTATGTCTTCCCCAAATGCAGTGATGCCAACTGAATATCAGCTAGAGGACATGCTGGAACACATTTCCTGTCCTCGCATTGTTACACTCATGAGTGCCCAATTACTGTTGGCACCCTGAGCGAGGCACAATAGACGGGTGTTTTATATATTTTATATATTATTTACTGTTTCAGTCATAACAGTATCTTGGAGTAGGTGAGAAACCAAATAATGTTGGCCACCAGGTTCATCCATAGCCTCACCAGTCCATTCCGATATAACAAAACTTGGTGCTACATGGGGAACACCCGGAATATTTCTATTGTGCTCTGGTGTATAAGCATAAGTAGGGACACCAACTTCAGGGTCAGTTTCATCCTGCCCTGGTACTCCCGAATCTTGCTCTAGGGAGACTTCATCCAGACCTATGCAAGGCACTGGTGAATGAGATTCTCATTCTTCATAGGCACCATACTCATTGTAAGGAAACTGCTCTGGAGCCTGCCTTAGAATCTCATGGGTCTTAAAACCCTTAATTGTTTAGAGTTTTGAGCATTTTATCTTGCTCTAAGGACTTCATCCAGACCTATGCAAGCACTGGTGAATGAGATTCTCATTCTTTATAGGCACCATACTTAGTGTATGGAAACTCCCACAGAGCCTGCCTTAGAATCTCATGGGTCTTTAAAACCCTTGACTGATTAGAGTTTTGAGCATTTTATCTTGCTCTAGGGACCTCATCCAAACCTAACCAAGATACTGGAGAATCAGAATTCCATTTTCATAGGCACCATACTCAGCGTATGGAAACTCCGTTGGAGCTTGCCTTACAGGAAGACATACATGGGTCTTAGAACCCTTGACTAAGTCAAGTGTGGAGCATTTTCTCCATTTCCAGCCTTCCCCTCATTCTTGTCCTCCCTTGGATGTTCCCCTCATTCTTGTCCTCCCTCATATATGTTTAAAATTATAATTCTGAGAGGCACATTCTGCTTGCAGAATATTTGTATTAACCTCAGTATCACACAGGGTTATATACATTTCCATAAAGGAAAACTGCATCTGGTAACATATATACAGAGCAGACTTCATTTTACAATTGTGGGTATTTGGAGCTGGCATTTAGCGCAGCCGTTATCTCCAAACCCGATCTAAATAGCGGTAAATAGCGGGAAGCGGCTTTTAAATCAGCCTTATCTCCCGATCCGAACTAAATCGGAAACTGCGGTTACTGCAGTTTAAAACTACTTATACTCCAGCTGGCTCCGTATTTTCAAGCCAGATTTACAGAGTTTTTAAAAAAATGTCCAAAATACATAAACACTCTAGCTGGCTCTGCAGACTTACAGAGTTTAAAAAGCACTCGCAAGAAGTTCAACACTGACTTACCTGCAGGTTAAACTTACCACTGGTGGGAGCTGCGCTCTGCACCCTGTCAGTGCCACATGCGTCGACGTAATGCCGACGTGACTCTGAAGTAAAATTGTCAAATACATTTGATATTTTTAATCCTGTATAGTTTTGATACAGATAATCTTCTGACACGGACAAACTACCTATGTTAGTAGATGCAAAAAAACCCAGCAATTATTGAAGTCTTTAAAAAAGTAAGAAACTGGAATATAATTACTGGAATAAAATTAAGAAATAAAGGAAAATGAATCATTTATTTTTCTAAGTACCTGATTGACTTGCTGAACATTTCCAGCACTTACTTTAGATTTTCAAATGATTAAATGATTGGCAAAGACAGATTCTGATATACAAACATTGAGGCAGGGCATGGTTTCTGTAGCCAAACCTTAGAACAGTGCAATACCCCAAAATGCAGTCAGTGCCATATGGATTAGTAACTCTCCTTATTGAACTACCATGCACAATGTACCCTATGTAAATAAATCCAATGTAATAACAACTAGATTGCAATCAATGCAATACCATTAAAGTTCTATGCATGAGGACCATCTGAAAAAGAATCTTGAACAGACATGGGCACATCTCATAGAGCTCTCTGGGCTTTCTGTATGTTCGGCTACACACTGTATATTACTTCATTGTGGCACCAGAAACAGCAAATTGTTACCAGCAACTGCTCCCCCTGCAGCTGCCACCACAACTCAGTGCCTGATGATTAAGAGACACATTGGTTTGTTTCCTGCAGCTATTGACAGAAACTATCTGTGAAACCAAAATAGACGATAACTGGAAGATGAAGTGATCAAGCATCTTGGCTGTTCCTGCATTGTGCTCTTTATATTGTTCCAAGACGTGTAAACTACACGAGATTTTAATTTCAAGATTTATTGTCCCAATATCATGAAAATATCAACAAATTAAAACACAGTATTGCCCTTGAAACTTTTATTAAAGCCTCATGCATGGAAGAATAGGAATCGAACAAAAATAAACTAAAAAAATAAGATACAACAAATGCTTTGGGATATTGGCACATGCATTACAAACAAACTTTTGAAAAACTATTTCTGTAAATAATTCAATCCAGCATCCAGTGAAATCTAATATATCAGTGGGTAAATAATCATGGATTTAATAGTGAGATAACTACATGGATATTTAAAATACAATCTTTAATTTTCATAAATATAACAATAAATTGATAATTTTGCATATCAGTGCAAAATCTGAGCAACAGGTAGGTTGGGAAGAAAACTAAGCGGAAATATGAATGACGTTTTCTAATTTTTTCGTTTACTATGCTTTTAGAAAAAAATACTTAGAATGGAGGGTTTGAAGATAGATGTAAGCCTTTTTGCAAATGATATCCTTTGATTAGCTAATTCAGCTCTGCCTTGTTGATAAACTATTATATCTCAATAAGTTACACTTTGCATTCATTTCTTTATTGTCAATGCTTTCACCATTTTTTCAAATTTGAAATTAAGAATTTTGATTTAAAACAATGGATTTTTAATCCCTAAATTTTCAGAAAATATCGCGAAGGAGATGTGCTAAATTGAGGTTGTTTTCTTCAAGGTCCAAACAAAAAGCTAATTTTGGATGCATAAAAAAACACCTCCCAATCATCCTTTTGAAAAAGCGATAGATTTTTTGACTGTGAAGAAAGTGATAAAAAAAGAAGTTTTAGAAAGAGGAGAGTTTGGCAGGCAGGGATGCACAGGCGAGCTAAGTCAAGGAAGACAAGAGACTACATGGAGATTTGCTTGGGCTGTAGGCAAGGAAACAGAATAATTATTATGTTCAGGATGTGTAGGAAGGAACTGCAGATTACTTTTTTGGCATATCTCTCATTCATTTGTTCTGCCGTCTTGTTCACCGTCTATATCTCCCGTTTTCCTTTCCCCTGACTCTCAGACTGAAGAACCGAAACGTCACCTAATCCTTTTCTCCAGATTGCCGTCTGACCTGCTGAGTTACTCCAGGTTTTTGTGTCTATCTTTAATTAATATGTTCAGTTTAGTTGTGATGAACCATTATGGAGAGAGAGCATTGTGTGTTTATTATTTGAAAGCCACTTGTTCAGATCAAAACAAGGACATCCTATAATTTATTTGCTTGGTAAATATTATGAAAACAGCAGGGTGGCAATCTGTGCCATGTCTCACCTCAAGCATTTGTTTGTCTACCTTCAGAATGATTGAGGGAATGCAAGTATGAAAGATACATTTGAAGGCACAGAATGCTAGAGTAGCTCAGCTGATCAGGCAGCATCTCAGGAGCAACCCAGAAATTTAGAAATTGAGCTACTCCAACACACTCTGCCTTCTTTTGTAAACTGGCGTCTGCAGTTCCTTGTGTCTGAAAGATACATTTGTCTGATTTAAGTCAAACAGAGATTTGCCATTACCACCCCTGTTCAGTCCATTGTACAAGCGACATAGGGCAGTGGAAGTTTAACGTTCACAAGAAAGGACCATTTAAGAAATTGGCTGCTACATTTAAACTGAGAAGGATTGTTATGAAATTAGTTTATTTTGATGTAAAGACAAATACAAAATGCTGGAGTAACTCAGCGGGTCAGGCAGCATCTCTGGAGAAAAGAAATAGGTGGTGTTTTAGGTTAAAACTCCTCCCTCAGACTGAGAGTCAGGGGAGAGGAAAACTAGAGGTATGAAAATGTATGAAGAACAAATTAAGAACGGTATGAAAACAACAAATCACAGAGCAGCATGTGAAATGTTTCAACACAATGGCATCGATGCATTGGTATCCATATTGGAAATCTTATAAAGTATAAGCATGAAAATTATCAACGTACTCATCAGGAATTAAATAGATTATTGCATTATTGAAATAGCAATGAGAGGAATTTAATCAGTGTAGATTAAGTATTCATATCACGATAGTCCGGACAGTGATTATCAGGCTTATGTTTTGTGACTTATTTTTTCCATCTTCACTCATTCATTACATGGTTTCATTAACATTTTTCTATGAGCTCACAAACTAAACCTAGGTTTCTGTTTGATCCTCACTGGATCACGCAGTAGTTGGCCTTGTGGTTAGTAATGAACCAGCCGAACTCATTGCTGATCTTGGTTAAAAAAATATCTTACTTTCTGCAATTCTCCCAGCGTCAATCCATATAAAAGATAGTGGGAATTTTCCACTGCAATGTCTTTGGCATCATAAAACCCCTGTCTCACGGTGCGAGGTGGCCCACAAGTGACCCCGAGTTTTCACTCATGGTGATCACGTACAACCAATGTAGCGGGAACGTCGGAACTCGTGCAATCGACTTGTCCACTCGTGGCGCTAACGGCAGGTACCCGTGAAACTTGTGAACTTGTTGAGTCAAATTTAGTGTTCAAGTTTAAAATTGAAACATTTAGACTTGTTGTAAGAACGTAGGGTCCGTGCGTTTACCTTAGTGATTCGTGAGTCTACCATGGGAACTCTTTAAATTATTTCAGTGCCATTCACCCTCGAGTCTTAATCACAAAATTTAATTCACCCTCGACTAAATTTGCTTTGTTTTTTTGGTAATTTTTGTCTTATTTTCCCCTGTGTGCAATTTTATATATAATGTATTTTTGTCACATGAGCAAAATACATGAATGAACTAATTTCGTAAGTGTCTATTTTATTCAGCATTAACATCCTAAAAATATGTTAAAAAAACTAGGAGTGAAAAAAAAGTTTAATTACCACAGGAGTTGGAAAATCATTCTATTAAAATGATAAAAAAAACATTCCAACGTCTAAACACTGGGCTTCAGCCCTATCCTACCCTTTTGGGCTTTGATTACTGCAGTCATTTCTTGGAAAATTAGCTATAAAAACCATGGTGTGTGTGATGTAATATATTTTTCTCCAACTAATATAACTTTCTGTATCCCTCCCTGAAAGCTCACAAAACCACCAAATATCAACTTTGGTAGCTACATTTCTACACGAAATAAAGTTACAGTTCGACAGTTGCATACGGCGATCCTCCAGTACTGCCATTTATAAATGTATGATCACACTAGCTCGTCTGGTCTTCCCTAAAAGGATATATTACAGTAAATTTGGGAAATATCCTGTTAGTTTAAAAATTATAAAACCATAGGTATAGATAAAAAAGTATCAAAGTTCCAGCTCCACTGCCATTAAAACCAATGAGCTTACTAACCACTTTAATGGCAATGTATTTTTTTAAGTACAGAAAACAAAATCTGGATAAATTATGTCATTCACCCTTCACCCCTCTAGTTTCATTAACTCCATAAAATAATTTTATTCGCACTTGGGTGAACCATTCACCAGTTTAAGAAGCACATTTAGCACATTGAATCTGTAAAGTGAAATCAGACTTCAGGAAGAGTGTCAGAACTTCCGGGCCGTGCGTCGCTGCTTTCTGAGATGAATCAATGAACGTTGGATTTTCCTGACGCGTAGATTTACAACCAATAACGATTACAAGATCACAAGTTTCCTGATTTACAGCCTGTAAACAATCACAACCATTGCCCGGTCACAGCCCACGTTGATCAGTCCGAACTAACAGCATCAGTGTGAATAGAGTATTCACAAAGGGATTTTTTTTTCCTCTTCCAAGTACATTCTATAAATCGATTGCTGGGTTTTCTCCGCTCTATCTTTCGCTCAGGCGCCTTTCCCCCCCTTCCATCAGTTTACGATTCACTTCTCTCCACTATCTTTCCTGTCAGATCACATTCTCGCTCTTTTTTTACTCAGCGGGCAGGCAGCATCACTGGAGAGAAGGAATTGGTGACGGGGTGACATTGTGCTGTTTGATCGCCCCCCTGTCAGCTCCAGCTTTTTGTGTCTATCTTCAGTTTAAACCAGCAGGCAGTTCCTTTTTTTTAAATATATTTTTATTAGAGGCCATACATATTACAAATAATATAACAATTTTTTCAGATATAATTAATACATCTTTCCAAAATTATATAAATATTACCAAACCATGTATATAGGCCTCCATTTTTTTTATAGTATGAAAAAGAGAAAAAGAAAAAAGTATAAAGAAAGAATAGTGAGTAATTTGAAGAATATGATTATATTTGATTAAAAGGGAAAAAAAATAAAAAAATAAAAAATAAAAATAATTAAAAAAATAAAATTTAAAAAAACCCTGTAACTAGTAAACAATTATTATACTTGAGGAAAAGAAAACAGTATACATCTTATCAATGAATGGAACAATTTCTAATTATAATATATAGAGACAAGTATATAAATCTGAAATTAAACATTTTTGTTTGATCTTCCCACTGGGTACTTATTGAGTTTCAATGCCGAGCCCAGCTACCCCTTCATATAATCAGTGAATGGGGACCATATTTGTTCAAAAAGCTCAAGTCTATCCATTAGGATAAACCTAATTCTCTCCAGTTGTAACGTCTCCAACATTTCCACTGTCCACATTTTAATTGTAGGGGATAATGGTCCCTTCCAAAATTTTAATGTTAATTTTTTTCCAATTATTAAACAATAATCAAGAAAATTTCTTTGATTTGCTGTTAAAGTTTGGTTTGAATCTGAAACCCCAAATATAATTAATTTTGGGTCAGGGCTTAATGTAATCTTTAAAACTGTGGAAATAATTTTGAAAATCTCAGTCCAAAAACTATTAAGTTTTGTACATATTACAAAACTATGAGTTAAATCGGCTTCTATGTGCTGACATTTATCACACAGTGGTGATATGTTAGGAAAAATTCTATTTAAGTTCTTTTTTGAGTAGTGTAATCTATGTATTACTTTGAATTGTATCAAAGTATGTCTGGCATTTAACGAACAGTGATGAATTCGTTGTAAGTTTTCTTCCCAAAAATCTTCTGATATCGGTAAACCAATTTCATTTTCCCATTTTTGTCGAAATAGTTCAGTTTTTGGCATTTCCCTGTCCAAAAGAATATTATATATATATGCTATTAATTTTTCTGTTGTTGGATGCTTATTAAGTACTTCATCCAGTAAACCTGGATCTCTATTTCTGTAATCTTGCGTATTTAATT
This sequence comes from Raja brachyura, assembly GCA_963514005.1. The sequence continues at coordinate 41,346,148 of OY740788.1, forward strand.
TGACATAATCTCTAATTTGTAAATATCTAAATAAATTATTTGCTTGCAATCCATAAATCTCTTTCAACTCCTGAAATGAGAGAAATTTCCCATTCCTATAAAGATGTTCTATCCTTATTATCAGCAGGCAGTTCCTATCCTACACTTTATTCCTTTCTTGGCGTCTTCTGGGCAAATGTTGCCTTCTACACGAACAGTCTTGGATGATATTGTTTGTGTGTGAGAGAGAGAGAGAGAGAGAGAGAGAGAGAGAGAGAGAGAGAGAGAGAGAGAGAGAGAGAGGAGAGAGAGAATTAATGTGTGTGTGAATAGGCATATTTTAGGAGATGCCGCGGTTTACATTGGCATTGCCCTCTTGAGATTCCTTTGTGGCGGAGAGCGCTGACCGGTAACCCTGTGTCTTGCGGTCCAGCCAAGAGGAGATGATGTGGACACGATTTCAGTTATAGTTCTAGAGGAACATTGCTTCCGATCGATGTCTCTTATGCACTCCTCAGAAGAACTGGGTGCGATCTTCACCATTATGGCTCCCAGCCTACAGGTTTCTGATCTGAACAACTAACTTCTTCCCTATTTCTCCTCCACCCACCCCCCCCCCCCTATTTCCCTCTCCTCCTCGGCGCTCTTGTTCACTCACACCTTCCCTCCCTCCCTCCCTCCCTCTCGCAGGGCTTGGTTCAAAGGGGGCAACGAGCCAAGCGTGGTCTGAACCCTTTCTGAAAACGAGCGCAAAGAGGAAAAAAAAGTATTGTCAAGCGCTCCAAACTTCATTTAAAATAAGTAAATGCGACCTTGGCTAATAAGTTAAAAAGAAATCCTTACACAAAACCAACACCCTACAAACTCTCTGTCTCTCACGCTGCCTGTTGTCTTGTGGGGGGTGTGTGTCGGAGAGATGGGGTGTGGGTGTGGAGGGGACCCGATGTGAATGTTACCACTATAGGATGGCGAGGTTGGGCTCTGAGCTGCAGTGAGAGAGAGCAGAGAGAGAGAGAGTGCGTGTGCGCGTCAGCAGCAAAGTTATATACAACGGGCTTGATCGTGGTGGCAAGAGAGGTTTCCTTTGTTCTCGTCCGGGGCTTCAGAGAGATCGGAGAGAATTAACCACTCGCACACCACTCCTAACCCAAGAGCCTTGTCACCCCAGACACATTAATGACGCCCCCTCCCCCTTGTCAACCTCCCTCCACCTCAACTCACGCCTGGGCACCAAAGCAGCTCAGGAGGCGAACCCTGAGCTCCGTCTCCCAACAATCTGATGTGAAAGAACAGTTATTAAAACATACATTTATTCACGGTTGGCTCAAGAGTAACGGGAGAGGAACTTGCTAACTCGGGAGAGGAACTTGGAACATCGCATAAATGACATACCCGTGGGAACTCGGTTAAACACTTGATCATAAACTTGAAATCTTGTACACAACCATGAGTCTGTTTTTTTCTTTCCCTTGGGGTCACTCGTGGGTGGACTTGCACCGTGAGACAGGCCCTTAAGGAGCATCACATAATGCAGCTAAAACCAGCACAAAGTGAAATATAGACATTTGGCTAATTTCACACACAGATACAGTGGGTGTGCAATTAGCCAAATGTCGAACTCAAAACAGTCTTAAATCTTCAGACAATGCTTTTGTTTAAAAAAAAAGTGGTAACTTTAAATAACTGCAGTCAGTAACTTGCAGTGTATTTAATATACGGTACATTCTGCAGTTATAGTGCACCTGTGATGGAGGACGTGAGTTTTCAAAGTGGTGCTTAAGATGCTTTATGTAGCATGCTTTGTCTGTGATTTTGTTAAATTTGCTGTAAGTATTAGACAAATATAGAATATTCCATCACACTCCTGACTGGTGGATTAAGTGTGTGTGGAGATGAGTGATCATCTGCACCTCACACATGACTTGCTTTTTCCAAATCAATATGAAGGAAACGGGTACAAAGAACTACTCCTCAGGACCTGGAAGAAGATTCATAGTCTTCCAGGGAGATTGCATTCCGCCAACCTACAAGCTTCTGAGGCCTGGAGTATTTTCCAACCGCAGGTGTCTTATGACATTGGAGAAATACCATTAACACAGTGTCTGTCAAATTCCCAAATTCACTGGATGAAAGAACTGATGTCAGCTTCCTCTGCCACTTCAGACTTTAGGGAAACAGGCCCTTCAGACTACTGAGTCTGCACCGATTCCTGATCACCCTTTTCTCCAGAGATGCTGTCTGACCCGTTGAGTTACTCCTACACATTACCCAACACTAGTCTCAATCACAAACTTTTATGGACTGTCTTTGTTTATCTTTGTGTAATGTGCTTACTGGCCTGTTATCCTGCTGCAAATCAGAATGTCATTATTCAGTTGTTGGTACATATAACAGCCAAACACTCTTCACTCTTGACGTATACCTGATGTCTGTTTAGACCTTGCTGCTTGCATGCAGGAACTACATCGATTTCTTCTTATTCTGAAGTGTCACAGATGGAATTAAAAATTGTGGGATTTCTGAACCAGCTGTGCCTGGTCTATCATGGCTGCCAAATTCCTTCCTCCTTTTCGCCAAATTTTGCCTTGCAATTTTAAGGCCAGTCACTTTTATCTCACAACTGGAATTTTTTCTAGACCAAAGCTGTGATGAGCCCTGGAACTGGAGTGGACCTGGTAAAAGCCAAAGTGGCCACTGGTGAGTAAGTTAATGGTTAATAAACAGTGCTTGGTGATCAACAGTATGCTGTAGATGTATCCATGGCAATTTTCTATATCATCATGTTATTGCTAGTATTGTTACAGCCTGGTTAGAGTTACAGCTAATTCTGAAGTTTTTCAGAACTTTTCAGAAGTGATGTAGTCTGTTTCCATACCCTTTGGCACATCCAGTAATCTTGGCAGTTTCTTAATATCATCTGGACTTAACCAAGTTGGTTGAAGGTTGGTATCTGTAATGCGTAGAATCTCAGGGGAAAGTTTAGAAAATCATTTCTGTTTTCTTAGAACAGTCCCTCTCTAAGGTGTGGGTTGCCAGGTTGGCTCATTGTACTTCTCCTAGCATGTTCCTTTTCCTTCCTCAAGTGTTGATCCCCTGTGCTCACAGTCATGGTAGAGTGAAGGATATACAGGGCAATGAGCCTATAATTTCCCATTGCTGCTGAAGACCCACAGAGCTTATGAATGCCTGGGTGTATTATGTTTGGTCAGTCCTGATCCTATCCTGTATTGTATACTGATAGTGCCAAAGAATCATGTAAACCAGCTTTCCACAGACTGAAGAAGGATCACAACCCTGAAACGTCACCCATTCCTTTCGCCAAAGATGCTGCCTCACCCGCTGAGTTTCTCCAGGATTTTTGTCTACCTCCTATACAATACAATTTTGTTCATCTCTAATCATTTGTAAATTTGAAATGTTGAATTAATTCTTCTACCAGGTCTTTTGTTCATGTCATTTTATTCCATGATTTGGTTAGATCTTTTCTCTAAAACAACACAGAATACAGTTCTTGCAAAAGGTCAGTGTCTGAACATTAACTCTATTTCCTGCTTCACAGATACTTCCTGCTGAGTATCTCCAGCCCTTTCTGTTTTATTCAGATTTTAAATATATCAGAGCGCATTGGTTTGGTATTATTTTTAAAGACCGTGATTCACAAATTGGCCATTTCGTTGCTCATTTTTCGACTTTAACCTTTAGACATACAGCATGGGAACAGGCCCTTTGGCCCACCGAGTCCGCGTCGACCAGCGATCACCCCATACACTAGCACTATCCTACATACTAGGAATGATTTACAATTTACAGAAGCCAAATTAATCTACAACCCTGTACGTCTTTGGAGTGTGAAGTAGGGTTAAGGTATACATGTGATTGGAAAGTGAGGGGTTGATAGTCGGCATGATTTTGTGCGTGGGAGATTGTTTCTCGTGAATGTGCTTCTTCTTTTGAAGAAATAATTAAGAAGGTTGACGAGGGCAGGTTTGTAGTTATAATTTAATGGACTTAAGCAATATTGCATTTTAGGGGGTCTGACGAGGACGTAACCTTTGCTGTGGGCAATAGAGTTCTGGGGCATTGTTGTGGAGTAGGGAGGTCTGGGAGTGTAGGTGCTTGGTTCCCTGGGGGGATGGGGGGATGGGGGGCGGGGGTGAGAGTGCATTGCGGGTTGATGAGATGAAAGGGAAGGTTTTTGGTGAGTTGGAAAGTTATGTTACAGGTGTACAAGATGTTGATGTGGCCACACGGAGTATTGTGTCCAGTTTTGGTCAGGAAGGATGCCAGTAAGTATCTTTAAGCCATTCAAGGATGCAGAGTAGGTCTACGCGGATGTTGTCAGGATTTGTAGGCTTGAGCTATAGGGAGACGTTGGGCAGGTTAGGACTTTATTCTTCAGAGCGCAGGAGGTTGAGGGGTGATCTTATAGAGTTTTATACAATCAAGAAAGGAATAGATACGGCCTTTTACCCAGGGTAGGCAAACCAAGAACTGGAGAGCACAGGTTTAAGGTGAGAGTAGAAAGATGGGAAAGAACCTGAGGGGCAGCTTTTTCAAACATATAATTTCAAATAATTATTATTATTCCATAATAATGGTGGGTTTATGGAACGAGCTGCCAGAGGAAGTAGTTGACACAGGCACAATAATAATATTTAAAAGACATTTGGTACACGGATATGGAAAAATTTAGAGGGATATAAACCAAATGTGGGCAAATAGGACAAGCTTAGGTGAGACATCTTGGTCGGCATGGACAAGTTGGGCTACAGGGCCTATTTACGTGCTGTATGATTCTATGACTGACAGCAGATGAAGTTTTCAACATAAAGAGGTCAATGGGATGTTTAGATGCAGAAATAGCAATAGTGAATACAGTTTAAATAATGATAGTCGGTTGGCTAGATTGAATTGAAGAATAGTCGGTTGGCTAGATTGAATTGAAGAGAATTGAAGATAAAAGTAATTAGGAATCTGAAGAAGGGTCACCCATTCCTTCTCCCCAGCGATGCTGCCTGTTCCGCTGAGTTACTCCAGCTTTTTGTGTCTACCATCTGCAGTTCTTTCCTAATCATAAAAGTAACTAACATCTATTAACATTTAATGACATCAGAATGGCAGAGGGATTCACAACAAGCAGTATTGGGGTAGTGTTTTGTAAACAAGCTCTTCAAGTACAGCTCATTGCAACAAGAGCACTTGAAGGTTATGAGTTGCCTTCCATAATGCATGAACCAATCCATTGCGTGGAATATAAAAATATGAAGTGCTCAGGTAGTTATTACATCTCATCAAACCCATTATTAAGGTAACATTTTGAACCAGCAGAATCATTCTTGCTCTTGTGATTTATGAATATTCCAACCAAAACATTGAGCAGCAGTATTCTGTAGCTTGATGTTCAAGAGGCCAATTAAGCTGACAGTCATAAAGAAAGAGGACAGCTAGTATTTCCCAGATGAAATAATTGCAATAAATGTAACAAGACACTTATTCTAAACTCATCCACTCAATGTAACAAATAATCAAGGAAGTGGAAATTATTTAATGTGCTGTTATTTAAGCGTCTTGAATGATTGGGAGGAGAAAATGTGCAAAAACTAAAAATTAATTCATAGCTCACAATTCTGGGGTTAAAATCTTTTCTGCGTCCCTTTAGTACAAGTTTTCTCAGTAGCATCAGCGATTCAATGATTCAATAATACTTTATCATCACATGTAACTAGGTACAGTGCAATTCTTTGTTTTTGCAAACAACCGGTAAATTCATGCAGCAGACCTCAACTAGGCAGAACACAAAGAGTCACAATGCTCCTGGTGTCGACAAAGTTACAAACGTTCATTGAACAATCTTAAGGGCCTGATCCACTTAGGCAATCTTTTTGGCGACTACAGGCGACTAGACTGTCACCACATGGTCGCGGAATGATGCCTGTATGGTCGTGAGTAGTCTCCTCAAGTCGCCTAAAGAGTTGTAACTTTTCTCTTGTCGCCGCTGGATTTTGAAATGTTCAAAACCTTTTGGCGACTGTGGGCCTGACGTAGCTTGAGTTAGCTTGGCTTCTCCTGTCGTAGGTACAATCGTAGGTTGTCGCCAGGATGACGCAGGTTGTTGCCAGGTGACGTTGGTTGTCGCCGGCGATGACTTTGGTGAATTCCATTGGTGACTACCTACGTCAACCGGCGACAGGTACCGGCGACTGAATTGTCTTCAGTTGTCTTCAGTTGTAGCTGACAGGGTCGTACCTTGTCGTTGCTTGTTGCAGGTGGGTGTAGGTTGTCATAGGTGTGGTCGTTGGTGGATGTCCTAATGGGTCGCCGGTTGTCAATAGCTTGCCGTAGCTTGACGTCGACTAGGTGGTAGGTTGTTGTAGACGTACTGCTGACCGGGACCTTCAAACCACCAGCCTGCCCCGGCTGCCCTGAATGTCGCGCGTGAAGCTTTTTGGGTCCCTTAACACAGCTCTCTCAACAATCGACTTGCATCTCTATAGTGTCTTTATTACTATAAAAATCCCAAGAACCTCATAAGGACATAAGGAATAGGAGTAGAATTAGGCCATTCGGCCCACCAAGTCTACTCCGCCATTCAGTCATGGCTGATCTATCACTCCCTCCTAACCCCATTCTCCTGCCTTCTCCCCATAACCTCCGACACTTGTACCAATCAAGAATCTATATATCGCTGTCTTAAAAATATCCACTGACTAGGCCTCGAGAGCCTTTTGTGGCAAATAATTCCACAGATTCAGCACCCTCTGACTAAAGAAATTTCTCTTCATCTCCTTCCTGAAAGGACGTCCTTTAATTCTGAGGCTTTGACCTCTAGTCCTAGACTCTCCCACTAGTTACAATATCCTCTCCACATCCACTCTATCCATGCCTTTCACTATTCTGCATGTTTCAATGAGGTCCCCCCAGCAAGTGCAGGCCCAGTGCCGACAAACCTATAGTTAACCTATGATGAAAAGACCTTCTGAATAAATTATGAAACAAAATTTGATGCAGAACTGGATAAAAATATATATTAAGTGGACGATCAACAGTCTGGTGAATCCTTTAGGCTTCGTGGATAAAAGGAGATAAAGATTGCTATATAGGGAAAAATCCTGATCTTATGGCCTTAGCTGCTGAATAGATTCCAAGAGAATAGAAATGGATGGGCACAGATCTGTGGGATGGTTATAAGCCTGGAGATGGTTAAGGGCCTGTCCCACTTTCACCACCTAATTCACGATCTCTGCTGAGTTTGCCCTCGACTCATACTCGCAGCATAGTCGTCACGAGATCGTAGGAGGTCTTAGGTAGGTCATAGCAGGCCGTGATGCTTGTCATAGGTACTCGTGGCATCAAGGAGGTTGGGGCGTTTTTCTAGCATGATGAAAAATGTCCACGAGTAAAAAAGGTCATGAATTAGGTCGTGAAAATAGGATAGGCCCTTTTGAGAGATAGAGAGAGGTGAACTCATGAAGGTATTTGAAAACAACAATGACAATTTGCTCAGTCCGGACCTAATAAAGATCATAAAGCAAGTTTATGGGCTAATAGGAATTTGTTGTAGGTTAGGACATCAGCTGCAGATTTATGCATGGATTTAATCTATATTAATATCTCGTGGTATTCACATTTACCCTAGTATTCCATGAAATGCCACGAAGCAATCAACACACGCTCCATGTTTGCAGACTGATATCACATAACTAATCACCAGTCCTCATCTATAGTTAATTGAAGCACATTCTCATCAACAGTTCCAAGACAATCTCATTTTGCAGAAATAAGTGGGGTCAAACCTATCAGCATGCAATCAGTTTAGATACTTTAGCCTATATTTGACTAATGCCTTCTGTGTTACTGCCAAAACACTTCTGGAACCATCAAGCAGAGAGGAATGATTAGTGACATTCCCAATTCAGATTTTACTTCGGAGTCACGTGAGTGATTCCGTGAAGAAGTCCCGCCAGGCGCATGCGCGCCATTACGTCAGCGCATGTCGCACTGAACGGGCTGGAGGGTACAGCTCCACCAGTGGTAAGTAGAAACTCTCAGGTAAGTGGTTTTAAGAACTTTGCCTGAGAGTATTTTTTAATTCCATAAAGCTGGCTCGAGAAGTCAGTAGGAGTTGGTGGTATGGTCAGGTAGGAAAGTTCGCTAGCGTGGGTCCACGGATTCACTAAATCGATTGGGTCGGGAGATTAGCACGGCAACACTGGTTCCGATACCGGGTGTCGTTTACCGACAGCAGTTTCATTAGAAAGTGAACTTTCCACACCAGTTCCAGTTACTCAAGAGGCTGAGGCCACCGACAGTCTTAGAAAGGCTAAAAATAAAATCTATTAGATTCAGGTTCTTAGACGAGTCTGAAGAAAATGTGACTCCTCTCCAGATAATACAAATGTGGGGAGGATACAGAATATGGAGAAAATGCTCCAAACTCTGATAAAACAAGGGTCTAAGGGCCCAGTGATTCCCCAGGCAGCTGTTCAATAAAGCCCATACAAAGAGGAATATGTGGATTATCAGCAAGGGGATTTCCTTCCAGCACCTTGTTTAGGACTGGAGGATGCCTCCCTAATATATGACTTAGGAGAAGTGGGGCAGGATGCAGCTGACCCCATGTCTGGTGTCCCTGCTTATGTGCAAACACCAGAGCACAAGAGCCACGCTCCGGGTGTCCCGGATATTGCAATGAGTTTGCTATTCCGGAGGGAACTGGTGAGGCAATGGAGGTATACCTTGCCAACAATATCAATTATTTAGTGGCTCACCAGCTCCAGCAGTTTATGATGCAAGAGACTACCTATAAATATAAGACACCTGTTTACTGTGCATCACTGAAAGTGCCCACAGTGAACCCAGTAATCTGGGCACCCATGAGTCCTTCTATGAGAGGACAGGAGGTTCGGCATTAATGCGTCCTCAAACTGGTGGCTGCAGCAAATACTGCATTTGGCACTATGGTCAAAGAGATCATGATTATTCAAACTCAAAAGGAGCACATTAGTCGTGTCCAAGTGGTTAATTCGATGGACTAGAAATCCATTGGGGTTTTCCCCACGTAGAAGATATGTTGACTCTATTAGGCAATGCATTCTTGGAAGTAAATTGCATAAGAGAAATCGCCATCAGGCTAATTCTCAATCAAAAGTTTTGCTGCGCTATGTAAGGTGACAAATATACAAACGCCTGAGTCCCTGTTTGGAATGGACCTTGTTAAACAAATATGTGATATTGATGATGAGGCAAAAAACAATTGGTTTGATGAAGCCAAGCATATCACAGCCACCTATTCGTAAACCAGGGTTTGTGTACTGAAGGTCGGATCCAGGTGCTGGACCGAGCAGGGGGAGGCCAGTGGGGCAACAAGGTTACCCACTAAGACAGAGCGGCTTCAACCCCAATGTGAGCAGACAGCAGGTTTTCAGGCCAACTGCAGAGGTACAGGGAACTTTTGTTAAAGGTTCTGGTGCACAACCTCCTATTGGAGGTAGAATACAATTATTTTACAATGAATGGTGCTGTATAACATGTGATATGTTTATACTAAATACTGTGTCAGGTTCTACCATTAAGTTATCTCTGGGATGGATCCACCTCAGCAGCACAAGCCAAATAAAATGTTGGTATTTTTCTGCTCCAGAGACTGAACAGGGTAACGAAGAAATTAAGAATTTGGGTAAAAAAGGAGTGATTGAAAAATCCATTAATCATTCACAACAATTTGTGTCTAATTTTTTCCCCAGACCTAAGAAAGATGGGGGTTGTAGAGTAATTCTGCATCTCACTCATTTAAATTGTTCAGTACTCAATAGACATTTTCAAAATGGACACCTTCGTTACTGCAAATCATCTGGTCTCACAAGGTTGTTACATGGCAACCGTTGATTTGCAAGATGCGTATTATGCAGTACCAATTCATGCTCATTATTGCAGGTATTTGAAATTTAATTGGATGGGACAGCTGTGGCAATACAAAGCATTGCCTAATGGATTGAGCTCAGCACCTAGGCTATTTACTAAATTGCTTAAACCTGTGCTGGGGCTATTAAGGGCTCATAATCACATTGTCATGGCCTACTTAGATGATGTCTTAATTATCAGCAACACTAAAGAGTCAGCTGAGGAATCAGTTCCAGTAACCAATCATGTGTTTGAATCATTGGGGTTTTTTGGTGCATCCAACTAAGTCCAAATTACAGCCAACCCAAAATATTCAGTATTTGGGATTTCTGATTGATTCAGTTCATATGACAGTAACATTACCTACAGTCAAGGCTGTGGATATTGCTGAGGTCTGTGTATGTCTCTCACAGAAGCTTAACTCCTCCATCAGAGAAGTTGCTAAGATCATTGGGAAATTGGTAGCAGCTTTCCCTGCAGTAAAATTCGGGCCTTTGCATTATCAGCATTTGCAAAGAAAGAACAAGCATTAAAAGAGCATGCAGGTCATTTTTGATCGGGGTATGCAATTACCAGCCACAGCTCTGGCAGAGTTGCAGTGGTGGATTATTAATGTCAGTCAAGCTACCAATAACATATTGGTGCAGGAACCTTCAATGATTTTACAGACTGATGGGAGTGCTCTAGAATGGGGGGCTACAGACATTGAGTCTAGTTGTGGAGGTAGATGGAATGAACAAGAAAGTTTGATTCTTCACACACAAGGAATAAATTATTTGGAATTACTGGGGGCATTTTATGGATTAAAGGCATATTGCTCCACAATGAATAATTTACACATTCAACTCCAGATTGATAACACTACGGCAGTGGCATATATCAATCATATGGGAGGAGCAAGATCAGTTTCATGTGATAGCATGGCTAATTTTATATGGCATTGATGTATTTCAAGAAACATTTGGGTTTCGGCCATCTATCTGCCAAGGGTAGACAATGTGGTGGCAGACCAAAGGTCACGAAAATTCAATAATAATATTGAATGGATGTTGAATTCTAAAGTTTTTTCAAACTATTGTCACTCGATTTGGATTGCCAGATATTGATCTGTTTGCATCCAGACTGAATCACCAGTTGCCTAAATATGTTTCATGGGAACCAGATCCAGGAGCAGTACCTGTGGATGTTTTTTCATTACATTGGGGACAATCATTCTTTTATGCTTTCTCTCCATTTTGTCTGATTACGAAATGTTTAACCAAAATAGAGCGTCACTCCGCCATAGGCGTTTTTGGTGGTCCCAGATTAGCCAACACAACCATGGTTCCCATTCATGATGGTTGAGCCATCATGATGGTTCCCAGCTGCAGTAGTTTGTTGGTGCATCCGGTTACAGGAGAAAGTCACCCATTACATGACCATATCAATTTGTTGGTCTGCAGGTTCTGAACAGGCCATTCCAAGGCCTTGGATTGTCGGACAGGACCATGGAGGTTATCACTGCAGCATGGAGGAATAGTACTAAAAAACAATATATGGTTCATATAAAGAAATGGGAGATGTTTTGTGCACAGTCAAATTTATCCTATAATACTGCAAGCATAAGTAATGTGTTGGAGTTCCTTGCTAAGTTGCATTTTGATGAGCATTTGAGTAATAGTGCTATTAACAGTGCTAGGAGTGCTTTGGCCTCTTATTTAGGACAGTCCGCAGGACAACAGCCTATCGGGGCTCATTCGTTAGTATCTCGATTCATGAGACGAATTTTTAACAAAAACCCTCCTAAACCCAGTTATACAGAAATCTGGGATATCAGTGTAGTTCTCACACTGCTTCGGCAATGGGCTCCAATTATGTCATTGTTTATGCAGAGATTAACTCTGAGAGTGTTATGCTTATGGCGCTGGTTTCAGCACAATGTGTACAAACATTACAATTGTTACGAATAGATTGTATGCATTCGTCTGTAGATGACAATACTTTTTATGTCTATGATTTAATCAAACAAAGCAGGCCAGGTATGGCAGGAACCAAGGTGATGTTTAAAGCATATCCTGTTGACCAAATGTTATGTGTTGTTAAACATTTAAGACAATATCTTGAGTTAACAGGGAGTCTCAGGGGTTCTGAGACAGGACTGTTTATTAGTCACAAAAAGCCATATAAAAGAGTGTCTGTACAAACTATTTCTAGATGGTTGAAACAGGTTCTCAATTGTGCTGGAGTCGACACTCATGTGTTTAAATCTCACTCCACCGGGGCGGCTTCCACATCCGCGGCGAAGGCTCAGGACGTGCCGCTAGATCAAATCCTCTCGGCCACAGGATGGTCTAGAGAAGCAACTTTCTCACAGTTTATGAAAAACCTGTACAGACAGTGCCACGGTTTGGGCAGGCAGTTTTGGGTTCCGTTTAATTCATTTGCTTTGTTTATATCATTGTTTGTAATTTCCTCCTGGGATAGAGAGGTCATTACTGCATTTTGTTATTATTGTTATTAAAAATAGTTATTGAATATTTTGAAGTAATGTTCAATATATTATTTGTTACTACTATGTCAAACCGAAGCAGTTGTCGTATGGAGTGCATCAATGGCATGTAAACACAGAGCTTTGAAATCTTCACGGAATCACTCACATGTCTCCGAAGTAAAATAGTAAGATTAAACGAGAACTTACCAAGTTCGAAGTTTGAAGTTTGATCCTTATTTTATGAGGAGTTACGTTGAGGGTTTACGTGCCCTCCTCTCCCACCCTCATAATCTAAGAGATCATCTGGTAGTTCTAGTCTTCTTAAAGCCTTACTATATTACTTTGGCTATATGTGTTTCTGTGTTTCCACGCCGCTGCTTTGAAGTATGACGTGCATGCGCCTGGCGGGACTTCTTCACGTAAACCCTCAATGTAACTCTTCATAAAATAAGGATCAAACTTCGAACTTGGTAAGTTCTTGTTTAATCTTACTATTATATGAATTGCTGCAGCACTGAAACTGAAGAATGTGATTAAATAAACCATTGCTGGGTTAAAATACAACAAATTGCTGCAAATACCAAACAGACTCCTTTCAAAATACAAGAAAGACCTTGAATCCTCATGTAATTTGGTGCTAGAATACAGCAACATTACACTTAGACTACAGTCTGATAATGCATCATATGATCCCTAAATATTATACAACTGGGTAGGGCAAGGATGATAAACCCTGATGGGCAACTTAAGTAAATTAAGTACTTCTGTTGGACAGCAGTTGTGCGTGAACACTCTCTTTCAAGGAACGTTTCACAATTCTGAAGATCAAATCTAATTTATGTTCTTTTTTTCTTTTAAAAATTTGTTATTTTATTAGAAGTTAGTACAGGAATACGGCACCAAGGTGCCTAATATATATTAACATATTACATTTTATGTACAGCTTTTTTTTAAATAATGAAAAAGAAAAAGCGGGAATAGATAATAAAAGAGAAACGTGATATATAGTGTGTGAGAAAGAAAAAAGTGTGAAAGAAGAAAGTTGAAAAAGAAAAAGAAAAAAGAAAGAAAAATAGTTGGAAGTAAGAGATTAAGGAGATCGTTGTCTATATTCTTGACCATCCCTCGCCCAATCCTGAAACAGTTAGCTTCTACGGTTTTGTTGCACCATATGCTTCCAAAAAATCGACAAATGGAGATCAACTTGTTAAAAATTGGTCTGATTTATCTATTAGGAGGAATCGCATTTCCTCAAGATGTGCAGTGTCCAACATGTTTGAAATCCACATTTTAAGCGTTGGTATGGCTGTATTTTTCCAAAAATATATACTTTTTTTGCCGTTATTAACCCATAATTTAAAAATACATTTTGAGATGAGTTCAATTTATTCCCATCTTCCATTACTACAAATATAATCATTTCAGTTTTAGGTTCCATTTTTATCTTAAATAATTTTGTAAATATTTCAAAAATATCACTCCAGAATTTATAAAGTTTTATGCAGGAGACAAAAGAGTGTGTTATAGTTGCATTTTGGGATAGACATTTATCACAAATGGGGGAAGTATTTGGATAGAATTTATTCAATCTAGTTTTTGAGTAATATAATCTATGTAAAATTTTTAATTGAATTAAATTATGTCTTACATTAATCGAACATTTGTGTATGTATTAAATACTTTTCCCATGTTTCCTTCGTAATTTCTATCATTAATTCTCATTCCCACTCTTCTCTAAGTGCCTCTGTCAATGGTAAATCTATATTTAAATTACTTTTATATAAATATGATATTAATTTCTGTGAGTCAGCCTTAATGTTCATTGCTTCTTCCAGTGGATCTAAAGTTATGTTTTGATATCTTTGTATATATTTCTTCATGAAGTCGCATATCTGAAGATATTTAAAATATTGGTTATTTTTCAGTTTAAATATTAATTGTAATTGTTAGAATGATAACAGATTTCCCATTTCATACATATCACCGATCCTTTTTTAAAAAAATATATTTTTTATTAAAGGTAATCAATTACAATGCTTTAAACAACTTTATAACATCAAATTAATTCAATTTTCATACGAGTAAAACATTAATAATACTTATCTACTATTTTTTTAGAAATAAAGATAGAGAAGGAATAGAAGATTTATAAATCATTAAGAATGTGGTTAAATAATAATTTGATTATATATAAGAAAGGAAAGAGAAAAGAAAAAAAAGAAAAAAAAGTGAAAAAATATTATATATATATAAATGAAAAACCACTATATGTATTGTTAATAAGACTATTACAAATAATAACATCCATAAAGATATACATGTTAATTCCAATATAAAAATGAATTATTCTCATCAAGTCCCGCAGGGTGCCCGCCGAGCTGTGTTGCCAAGAACAGCTACTTCTCTAAATACTGAATATATGGAGACCATATCTGATCGAAAGAATTATACTCGTCCAGTAGGACAAATCTAATTCTTTCCAGATGCAGCGTCTCCATCATCTCTGCTGCCCACATTTTAATTGTGGGGGATAATGTTCCCTTCCAAAATTTCATTATGATTTTTTTCCCAATTATCAAACAGTAATCAAAGAAATTTCTCTGATTTACTGTAAGTGCCAAATGTAAATCCGGAATTCCAAATATTATTGACTTTGGGTTAGGGTCCAATTTAACTTTGAGAACTTCAGAAATAACTTTAAAAATTTCTGTCCAGTAATAATTCAATTTAGGACATGTAACAAAACTATGTATTAAATTTGCTTCTACTTTCTTGCACTTATTGCAAATAGAAGAGAGATTGGGAAAAATACTATTTAATTTAGTTTTCGAATAGTGTAACCTATATAATACTTTAAATTGTATCAATATATGTCTGGCGTTTAACGAACACGGATGCATTCGTTGTAAACTTTCTTCCCAATTTTCTTTTGTTATAACTAATCCAATTTCATTTTCCCATGCTTGACGATATGTTTCAGTTGTTGGGTTCTCCTTATCCAAAATGATGTTATATATATAAGCTATTAATTTTTCTGTATTTGGATGTAAATTAAACTGTTCGTCTAACAATCCTAATTCTTTATTTTTATAATCTTGCGTATTGGATTTAATATAATCTCTAATTTGTAGATACCTAAAGAAATGTTGTGGAGACAATCCATAAATCTCTTGTAACTCTTGAAATAAAAGAAATTTTCCTTTTCTGTATAGATGTTCTATCCTTGTTATTCCTAAATCATCCCATTGTCTAAACCCCCCATCTGATATAGCAGGTTTAAACAATGGGTTATTCATAATTGGTAATCTGAGTGAAAGATTATCTAAATGTAGGGTTTTAACTATTTGTTTCCAAATACGTCTATTATTATATATTATTAGGTTGTCCTTATAAATTTTTTTTTGTACTTCCGTTGGTGCAAAAATTATCGAACCTACATTAAAAGGTAGACAGTCTTCCTTTTCTATATTTAACCATGTCGGTTCATGATCCATATTTACCCACCAAAAATTCATGTTCTTAATCTGAACAGCCCAAAAATAATACAAAAAATTTGGAAGTGTTAATCCTCCATTTATCTTAGATTTACATAAATGTTTTTTACTTATTCTATGATTTTTATAATCCCAAATAAAACTATTAACAATATTATCAATTTTTAAAAAAAAAGTTTTCGGGAGAAAAAAAGGAATAGCCTGAAACAAATATAACAACTGTGGTAGAAAAACCATCTTTATGGCACTTATTCTACCGATCATGGATATAGGGAGTGTTTTCCAATATAAAATATTTTTTCTAAGTTTATCTAGTAATTGAGGATAATTAGATTTTATTAATGAATTATGAGATTTAGTTACATTAATCCCTAAATATTTAACTTTGTCTGTCACTATTTTTAATGGGTATTGGTGTAATATATTTAAATTTATTCCTGTTATTGGCATAATCTCACTTTTATTCCAATTAATCCTATATCCAGAAAATTCCCCAAACTTAGTTATAACATTTAGCAGGTTGGGAATACTAATTTCAGGTTTTGTAATATAAATCAAAACATCATCTGCATATAAAGAAATTTTATTAATTGTTGTATCAGTATTATAGCCATATATTTCAGGGTCAGATCTAATTTTCTCCGCCAGGGGTTCTATCACCAATGCAAACAGTAAAGGTGATAACGAACATCCCTGTCTGCATCCCCTAGAGAGTTTGAATTTGGCTGATAGCATTTGGTTAGTCAAAATTCTTGCTGTAGGATTCAAATATAAAATTCTTACCCATTTACAGAATCGGTCCCCTAATTGAAACTTTTCCATTATATTAAATAAATACAACCATTCCACCTGATCAAAAGCTTTTTCTGCATCTAATGATATAACCGCTAGTTCCATGTCCCGTATTCTTTTTGAATATATAATATTAAACAAACGTCTGAGATTATGGGATGAATACCGTTTTGGAATAAAACCTGTTTGATCATAATGTATTAATTTAGAGATCACTAAACTTAATCTCCTAGATAAAACCTTAGTTAATATTTTTTGGTCTGTGTTTAAAAGGGCAATCGCTCTATATGATCCTGGATCTTCCAAGTCCTTATCTACTTTAGGAATGAGTGTTATTGTAGATTCATTTAGGGTTTCTGTTAATTTTCCTTGTTCATATGCATATCTATACACTGTTTGTAATCTTGGGGAAATCAGATCTTGAAATTTTTTATAAAATTCTGCACTCAGGCCATCAGGGCCCGCTGCTTTTCCGTTCTTTAACGAACTAATTGATTCTATAATATCTTTTACTGTTATTTCAGCATTTAACAATTCTCTACCTTCCTGATCTAAGCTATTAATTTGACATTCTTGTAAAAATATTTCCATACCATCTGTTTGTCCTGTTAATTTAGATGAGTAAAGATTTTTATAATATTGTAAGAATCTGTCATTAATATCTTTTGGAATAGTCCGTATATTTCCATACAGATCTAATTCTGTCTCATCTTTTCATCTTCTAATTTTCTAAGCTGTCGTGCTAGCAATTTTTGTGGTTTATCTCCAAATTCAAAATGCACTTGTTTGGTTTGTTGAAAAAGTTTAATAACTTGATTAGAATATATTTTATTTAATCTATATTTTACTAATGCAATTTTATTACTTAACTCTTTGGAAGGATGTTTTATATTTTCATTATCTAAACGTTTTATCTCATTTTCTAAATTTTGTTCCATCTTTCGATTTTCTTTATTAAGATATGCTTGCGCAGATATTATTGCACCCCGCATAAATGCCTTAAATGTGTCCCATAGTAGTGATGGGGAAGTTTCAAGATTGTCATTAGTTTCAAAAAATAATTTAATCTGTTCCATCACATATTTACAACAGTCCTTGTCCTTTAATATCTGAGGATTAAATCTCCAGGTAGTAGTTTTATTAGATATATATTTTAATTTTATCTTAAATGTTAATGGTGCATGATCTGAGATAATAATATTGTGATATTTTGCATCATACGTAAAAGGAAGTAATTTAGAATCTATTAAAAAATAATCTATCCTCGAATAAGTTCCATGTACGGGCGAGAAAAAAGAGTATTCTCGTCCGGATGGATTATCTAACCTCCAAATATCCTTAATATTAGATGTATTAATAAAAGCATTTATGAGTTTACTTGATTTCGAGGTGGCTTTCCTTTTTGCAGATGATCTATCTAGATAGTTATCCAAAGTACAGTTTAAATCACCTCCAATTATTAAATTGTGTTGGCTGGATATAGGAATATTATTAAATATTTTCTTAAAAAATAATGGATTATCAAAATTAGGGGCATATATATTCATTAAAATTACCTTTTTTGAATATAATTCCCCTGTAATTATTACATATCTACCCTCTTTATCCTCTATAATAGAACTTTGTATGAAAGGTATACCTTTGCGAATAATTATTGCAACTCCTCTAGACTTATGTATGAATGTAGAGTGATACACCTTAGAAATCCATTTAGCTGTTAATCTATGTTGAGCATCTTTTTTAAGATGAGTCTCTTGGATAAAAATAATGTCTGTCTTCAATCTGTTCAACTGTGCTAACACCTTTCCCCTTTTAATTGGTTCATTAATTCCTTTTACATTCCAACTGCAGAAGGTAACTCCATCACCCCCAGTCTTTACCTTTATATCATTCATTTTACTATTAGGGTGGCTTTTTTTGGAGTAGCCTTCTCGACTCCTCCAGCTCCCCGTTGCACCCGAACATCAACCCGATGAGAATTTCTATCCACATTAATCCACATCTATGTCTTCTTAAACTAATTATACAATATCTTTCGCATCTACATTCAAATATTATATAATATAAGATCAACAAAAAACAAAACCAGTAAAAAATATCAATAATAAGAAAAAAATAAAGGGTGTTAATAGGGTGCTCAGAAAAAAAAGAAACTACACTTGTATAGTGTGTAGTGTGTGGTAGTGAAAGCCACACTAACGTGGCCATTAATCTATAGACTTCCGTTTTAAAAAAAAAGATGTTAATTATACCAGCTCCTATCTAAAATGCTGTATAAATTGGGGTAGGGTACTAACTTTATATACTTAGTAATTATTTATATTATTCATATTACTAATTACTAATTACTAATATCAATTTTAATCAATACTATAATAAGTAATATTATTATCATGGCATTATTTTAAAAAAAATAATAATAATTTTTTTCTCTAAATAATTAATACCAAACTACAACTAAGTGTCCATTATTCCACTTCCTTCTAAGTGGATATTTCATAACCACAGGTCGGTGATAATTTTTCAGTCCTCCTCGGATTCTTCTCCCTCTTCTTCTCCCGCATCCTCTTCTATCTTCTGCTGTATGCCTCGGGCGAATTTCAGTGCTTCAGTATGCTTAACGAAGCGAAATTCATTGTTGTCGTAGGTTACTCTCAATGTTGCTGGGTACATCAAGCCATATCTCAGATCCTTAATATCCTTTATTTTCCTCAGGATACCTCTTGTTTCTTTTAATTCTCATTATTTCCCATTGTTTGATCAATAAGAGATTGTTTAAATGAAGAATTATTCACTATTGGCATTAACAATGATAGGTTTCTTAATTTTAAGGATAATTTTATTTGTTTCCAAACTCTTATTGTATCATGTATAATTGGGTTTTTCTTATATATTGTGTTGTTCAGTTTTATCAGGGAGAAGAGGAACGCTCCTATATTACAAGGAGAACAGTCCTCTTTCTCCATTCTTATCCGTTCTGTCTGTTGGGTAGAACTGTCCAATCAGTAAATTATATTCTTAATATGCACTTCGCAATAATAATACAAAACGTTTGGAAGTGAAAGTCCCCCAATGTCTTTTGGTTTGCACAGATGTTTTCTTTGGATTCTATGTGATCTATAATCCCAGATAAAATTGGTAATATTAGAGTCTAGTTTTTTAAAGAAGTTTATTTGGTATATGTAATGGTATAGATTGAAATAGGTACAATATTTGTGGTAAAAAGATCATTTTATAGCGTTTATTCTGCCTATTAATGATAACGGGTTTTCCAGAATTTAATCGACGTGTTGAGTTTATTTAATAAAGGCATAAAATTAGCATTAAATAATGCTTTGTACTTTCTAGTAATTTGAATACCCAAATACTTAAATTTTTCTGTTGAAATTTTAAAGTGGAATTTTAATAGGTGTGTAGGTTCTTGAGGTTTGAACGTCATGATTTCATTTTTATTCCAATTTATTCTGTATCCAGAAAAAAACCCGAATTCCTCTATTAAATTTAATAAGTTTGGTATGCTCGTTTGTGCATTTGTAATATATAAAAGTATATCGTCTGTATATAATGAAATTTTATTATTTGAGTCCCTAGTATTATATCCCTGAATATTCGGATGACTTCTTATACTTTCAGCCAGGGGCTCTATCATAAGGGCAAATAGCAGAGATGATAAAGCACATCCCTGCCTATTGCCCCTCGATAATTGAAATTTTGGAGATAACATATTATTGGTTAATTCTTGCCGTCGGTTTATCATATAGTAATTTTACCCATACAATAAAATTCTCTCCCATATTAAATTTTTGCAATACTTTATATAAATACTACCACACTACCTGATAAAATGCTTTCTCTGCGTCCAGAGAAATAATTGATATATCTTCTTCCTCCGTTTTATGCGAGTACATTATATTAAACAGGCGTCTCAAATTATTAAATTAATGTTTTTTGGGTATAAACCCCGTTTGATCAGGATTTATCAATTTACTAATACCTTTACTCAATCTTCTTGCTAAGGTCTTTGCTAAAATCTGCTGATCTGTATTTAAAAGTGATATAGCCCTATATGAGTCAGGTTCACCTAAATCTTTATCTTTTTTTGGTATAAGCGTAATAATTGATCTGCTAATGTTTCTGGTAATTTATTTTCTTTAAAGGCATGAGTATATAAATTAAGTAAGCGTGGAGCCGTTATCTTGTGAAATCTTTTATAAAATTCATTACTAAAACCATCTGGTCCAGGCGTCTTACCATTTTTCAACGATTTTATTGTTTCACCTATTTCTTCAAGTGTAATCTGAGCTCCTAATTCCTCTTGTTCCGAAAGGTCAAGTTTTGGAAGATTAAAGTTATCGAAAACATTTATAATTTTACTATCTTCTATTTTAGTTTTAGATATATACAAATTTTGATAAAATTGAGCAAATCTATTGTTACTATCCTTAGGTAATGTTAGTAATTCACCTTTCTCTGATTTAATTTTAGTGATAGTATTTTCCTTTTCTTGTTTTTTTTAATTGACGAGCGAAGAGTTTATGTGGCTTGTCACCAAATTCGAAATGTTCCTGTTTTGTGATTTGGAATCATCTTATTACTTTTGCCAATAAAATTTGATTACGTTTAAATTTCAGTTGTATTATCTTATTATGTATATCTGTAGTTGGATCTTTGGCATTATCTAACTCTAATTGTCTAATTTCTTGTTCTAGCATCTCTTGTTCTGTCTTATTCTTTTTATTTTGAAAAATTTGATATGAGATTATAACTCCTCTGATAAATGCCTTGAAAGTTTCCCATAGTAAAGAAGGTGAAATACCTGGTGTTTCATTTGTCTCAAAAAAAAAATCATTTGTTGTTTTAAATATTTATAACCTTGTGGGTCATTTAGAATTTGTGTGTTAAACCTCCAGAAAGATTTTTACCTGGCATTCCCTCAAATTGTAATAGAAAAGTCGATGGAGAATGATCAGAAATAATACTGGTGTGATATGAAGGATTAGTTGTATATGGAATTAATTTTGCATCCACTAAAAAATAATCAATTCGTGAATAAGTTTTATGTACTGATGAGTAAAATGAATATTCCCTTCCAGTTGGATTAGCAGTTCTCCATACATCTATTATATTAGTATTTTTTATATATGTATTTAGAAGTTCACTAGTCTTAGATTTTAAGTTACCCCTTCATTGTTTTACTGATTTGTCTAAATATGGATCTAAAACACAATTGAAGTTCCCTCCCCTATTATTACATTTTGGTAATTAAACTCTGATATTATATCTATAATTTTATTAAAAAATTGGGGGTTATCAAAATTCGGAGCGTAAATATTTATCATAGTCAGTGGGGTTGAATAAATTTCTCCTGAAACTATAATATCCTTTCCCTCTTTATCTGAAATAGTATTCTTTAATTTAAATTGTATACCTTTCCGAATAATAATAGCCATACCTCCAGCTTCAGAAGTAAATGGAGAATAGTATGTTTGATCTATCCAGTTTGCCTTCAATCTCATCTGTGTTTGTTGTTTCATGTGTGTTTCCTGCAAAGACATGATGTCAGAATTTAATGATTTTAATACGGCAAAAATTTTACCCCTCTTAATTGGTTCACTGGCACCCCTTATATTCCAACTGCAGAATGTAATTCCTCCATTCTTTATTTGTCTATCCTCTTGCATTATATATCAGTTTAGTGTTTTTGACTCACATGCTGCAACCAAATACCTCAGAATTCTGGGTGCTGGGTGGACGTCTCAAACTTTTAAATTTATGTCACATCTCCCTCCTGTGTAATACCTTAATAAGAAAAAAAAGAACAAATGTGATGTGAAGATAATTAAAAAAAAAAAATAAAAATAAGAATCTTGATAGTGACTTTGAAAAAAAGTGATGTTAAGGTATCTAAGAGAAGATACCTTATTATCCCTTGACAATTGAAATTTCTTGGATAAGATATTATTAGTTGGACTTCCAGTGGCGCTATGGAGTAGGCAGACTCACGCCATTTAGCTCCGAAAATCCGAAGAGAAAAACGGGGGAAAAATCAGGACTTACCTGCTCAACAACACTACCAACTGACTGCAGTAAGCCTGTGACGTCATCAGGCCTGTGACAAAACCGACGGTATGTCTACACAACATACCCCCCCCCAAACAGAGAAAACCGACCAGGTCTAGAGAAGTAGGCCCGACTGAAGCCTCGGCCTCAGGTTTAACAGCGTCCCAAGAAGAAGTCTCAAGGAAGAAAAAGACAGATGTGGAAGAATTGAGAAGTTTCCTCGCCCTGGAAATCTTAAAAATAATGGCAGAATTGAAAAAACCTAAACATGACTTCACAGATGAGTGGAAAACTTTAAAAAAAGAAATTAAAGAAGAAATTAAAAAATATATTGCTGCTATGGTACAGGAACAAATGGATGCCTGGAAGCTGACCATGGAAGAAAATCTAAATCAAAAGATTGAAGAGGTAAATGTTAAATTGACACTGATTGAATCTGTATTTATATGAAGCTGGTCCCCATCTCGCAGGCACTAGAACAACAACATAATTCTGTAATTGAATTAGAGGAAATCGCTGAAACAAGCTCTGAAACTTGGTGATAAACCACAAAAATTATTAGCACACCAGCTTCGTAAATTGGACGGGGAAAAAACTATTCATAAGATTAGATCAAATAAGGGAGAAATGCTAACACTCCCCAAAGATATTAATGACAGATTTTTACAATACTATCAAGATCTTTATTCAACTAAATTGGCAGAACAATCAACAGGAATGGAAGCATTTTTGCAGAAGTGTAACCTTAAAGGCTTAGATTTGCAAGAGCAAGAATTATTAGGAGCTGAAATACAACAAAAGATATCGAAGATTCAATTAGATCTTGAAAAAATGGAAAGGCCACAAGCCCTGATGGCCTAAGCTCTGAATTTTATTTAAAAAATATTATGATCTGATCTCTTCACGCTTACAAACACTGTATAAACACATTTATACTCAACAGCAACTCCCGGAAACTTTAAATGAATCTACAATAATACTTATACCTAAAACTGATAATGATCTGGAAGACCCAGCCTCATATAGAGCAATAGCTCTATTAAATACTGATCAGAAAATACTAATGAAAATCCTAGTTTATAGATTGAGTTTAGATTAGATACTAATGAAAATCCTATTTTATAGATTGAGTTTATAGATTGAGTTTAGTGATTAACAAATTAATACACCCTGACCAAACAGGCTTTATCCCAAAATGTCACTCATTTTACAATCTGAGACAATTATTTAATATTATATACTCAAATAGAATTGCTAACGCAGATCTAGCAATTATTTCACTAGATGCTGAAAAAGCCTTTGATCAAGTAGAATGGTCATATTTATTTTCAGTGATGGAAACATTTAAACTGGGAGAGAAATACCGCACATGGGTTAAACTTTTATACTCTAATCCAACAGCTAGAATATTAACTAACCAAATGTTATCAACTAAATTTAATCTTTCTAGAGGTTGTAGACAAGGATGCTCGCTATCTCCATTATTATTCGCTTTAGCAAATGAACCACTCACAGAAAATGTTAGATGTTAGAAAATGTTAGATCTAATCCAGAAATACATGGGTATAATATTAAAGATACAATTAATAAAATTTCTCTATATGCAGATGATGTATTAATATATATTACAAAGCCAGAAATTAGTATTCCAAATTTATTAAATCTAATAACTCAATTCGGTCAGTTCTCAGGATATAGAATTAATTGGAATAAAAGCGAAATCATGCCAATAACTGAACTCAATTTACATATACTACAACAATCACCTTTTAAAATAGTTGAGGAAAAATTTAAATATCTAGGTATTTATGTAACTAAGGCGTATACTTATTTAAATCAAATTTCCCACCTTTACTGAATAAACTAAATAAGAATATTCAATACTGGAAAACACTTCCTATTTCAATATTCGGTAGAATTAATGCTATAAAAATGATCTTTCTTCCACAAAAAATATTTTTTTCCGATATCTACAACTCAGAGATTATGTTAAATCAAACACACAAGATTATAGGAATAAGGAACCAGAAATCCTTGATGAATGTTTGAATAAGCATCCTAATGCAGAAAAACTAACAACTTATATATATAATATCCTTTTGGATAGCGAGATACCAACAACGGAAGCATATAGACATACATGGGAAAATGAAATAAACCAACCCATAACGAAAGATATATGGGACAAAAGTTTACAATATATACATCAATGCTCGTTAAATACCAGACATGCTTTAATACAATTTAAAGTACTACACAGATTACATTACTCAAAAGTTAAATTGAATAGAATCTACCCACAAATCTCCACTATCTGTGATAAATGTCAGCATCCAGAGGCTAATTTAACACATACTTTTGCAAATTGTATAAAAATTAAGAATTTCTGGACTGAGATTTTTAGAATAACTTCAGAAGTTATTAATATTAAATTGGATCCGGACTCAAAATTAATAATACTTGGAATATCAGAACAAAATCTAATACTTACAAGTCAAAGAAATTTCCTAGATTATAGTGTAATAATTGGGAAGAAATTAATATTAAAATTCTGGAAAGGCCCTATATCCCCCACAATTAAAATGTGGATTACGGAAATGTCGGAGACCCTACACTTGGAAAGAATCAGATTTGCCCTAATGGACAAACAAGAAGTCTTCGTTAGAATATGGTCTTCTTTCATTGATTACTTAAAAGGGTAGATCGGTTCGGCAAGGAACCCTAACTGAAACTTGGACTCAAGATTAGATGAAAAGTTATATTTTATATTTCTTGATTTTGTCTCCAATGACGTATTAATGGTAAATTATTCAATTCTTTATGATTTCTTTTTTTTTTGATTTATATTTTATTTTTCTCTCTGTTTCTCTCTCTTTAAAAAAAAAAATTATTAGACAAAATGATTCATTTGATAATATTAATAATGTACGATTGTTGCGCACAAAATATTACTATCATAATATGTGTTTGCTAATGTACTGCTTACCTACTCTAATAAAAAAAATATATATATATAAGAAAAATATATATATTATTAGTTAATATTCTGGCCGTTGGCTTATTATGTATTAATTTAATCTATTGAATGAAGTTCTATCCCAGTTGAAATTTTTGCAATACCATAACCATATTCTTCCATTCAACCTGATCGAATGCTTTCTCTGCATCCATCAAAATAATTGCGAGATTTGGATCTTTAGTTTGGTGTGAGTGCCACCTAACTACCAGCGAAGCCACCTAAGGTGGCAAACAATTTATGGACTTCCGTTGATGCTATTATACATTGAGCTCCGTCCCCTTAACAGAGTTTCATAAAAGGCTGTGAACCGTTTCATATACCAGAGCAATTGAAAACAGAAAAAAATTCTGAAAATGAGGGGAAAAATAAAAAAACAAAAATAAAACATAACTTATGTTCAGTTTTATAAGTATATCTGCCTTTCCAATTTATCTAACATTAACCTATTCTGAACATTAGCATATATATCCACCCAAATGTATTACACTATATCCCATTCTTTAATACAAGCAGGTTCCAAGGGGTTAAACAAAACCACGCAGCTGGAATCCGTAATGTCTCATTCCATGTCCCTCATTAATTCCCTCATTAATTCTTTATCTTCAACGTCCTTTTGTTTATCTATAACTTTTCCATTCAAGGTGAATCATGGACTGTACACTTGAAAACACATTCCAGACAGATAAGCATATCTGGTAGCTGTCTGGAAAAGTTCTGCCATCTTAATTAGAGCAAGGTCTTGTATTAAAAAGTTTAATCTTCCTCCTTGTCGTCATCTTCATCCTCTATTTCTTTTACGATATCTTGTGCATATTTAAAAGCCATTTCAGGGTCCGTGAATGAGCATTCAGTAGCCTTATAAGTAATTTTTGTTTATAATCTCATACCAAGCGTTTTAGAATAACAAAAATCAGAATAAACAACGGTAGCTAGAGGAACAAATTAGACAATTGGATATAGATAATGCTAAAGGCCAGTCCATGGATAAACATAATAAAATATTAATACTAAAATTTAAATTAAATAAATTATTATCAGGGAAAGGTATAAGATTATTCCAAATCACAAGACAGGAACAGTTTGAATTTGGGGTCGCACGTCAGTTAAAAATACGAGAAAAGGAACATATGATTTCAAAGATTAAATCAGATACAGGGGAAGCATTAACATTACCGAACAAAATTAATAAGAGATTTGTGCAATTTGATGAGAATTTGTATACATCCAAAACGACAACGAACACCAACAAAGTTACTGAGTTTCTGGATAATTGCAATCTTCCCAAATTAGAATTGCAGGAACGCAAAGAATTGGGAGCACAAATCTCAAATAAGGAAATAGAAGAAACAATAATCTCATTAATAAATGGATAAACACCAGGTCCCGACGGATTCAGTAATGAATTCTATAAAAGTTTTTACGATATATTTATTCCTCGCCTACAGAAAATGTATACACATGCTTTTGGAGAACAAATATTACCGGATACATTAGCAGAATCTACGATTACATTAATACTTAAGAAACACAAATATGAGGAAGAACCCGGATCTTACAGAGCTATCGCGCTGTTAAACACAGATAAAAAAATATTAGCAAAAATATTAGCATGAAGATTAAGTAAGTACGCCAGCAAATTAATACATCCGGATCAAACGGGGTTTATCCCTAAGAGACAATCATTTAATAATTTGAGACGTCTGCTTAATATAATGCACTCACACCAAACTAAAGATCCAAATCTCGCAATTATTTTGATGGATGCAGAGAAAGCATTCGATCAAGTTGAATGGAAGAATATGGTTATAGTATTGCAAAAATTTCAACTGGGAGAGAACTTAATTCAATAGATTAAATTAATATATAATAAGCCAACGGCCAGAATATTAACTAATAATATCTTATCGAATAAATTTCAATTGTCAAGGGGTAATAGACAAGGTTGTTCATTGTCACCACTGTTATTTGCCCTCATAATTGAACCACTAGCAGAAAGAATTAGAGCTCATCCGAATATTCACGGATATAATACAAAACATTCAAACAATAAAATATCATTATACGCTGATGATGTACTTATGTACACCATAAAACCTCATATCACTATACCCAATATTCTAAATTTAATCGAGAACTTTGGTTCATTTTCAGGTTATAGAGTAAACTGGAATAAAAGTGAAATAATGTCAATAAAACCAAAAGACTACAATTTCCTTTTAAAATAGTTGGGGGAAAAAATTAAATAACTGGGTATTGAAATCACTAGAAGTTATCAAGACATGCTTAATGCAAACTATAACCCTGTATTTAAGAAACTACATAATTTAATTAAATTCTGAAAAACGCTGCCGATGTCCTTAATAAGTCGAATAAATGCCATTAAAATGATTTTTTTACCACAAATTCTATACCTGTTTCAATCAATACCACTATACTTACCCAAAAAGTGTTTTTAAAAATTGGACTTAGATATTACAAATTTTATTTGGGATTATAAGTCCCATAGAATACAAAGACCACACTTGAATAAACCCAAAATAGCAGGGGGATTACCACTCCCTAATTTCATGTCGGTAAATATTAGAAATATGATTCAATTGTTGGATAACTCTACTCAACAACCGGAGTGGATCATTATGGAGAAAGAGGATTACTCCCCTTTTAATATTGGTGCGATCCTTCTCTCACCAATGACGGTGAATAATACAAACTACAAAAACAATCCAATTATATATAGTACAATCAGAATTTGGAAACAAATAAAATACAACTTAAAATTAAGAAACTTATCTCTCCTATCTCCTATTGCTAAAAACCCTCTGTTTAAACCCTCAATTATAGATAGAGCATTTATACAATGGGAAAGAGCATGAATTAAAACTTTGGAACATTTGTATGAAACGGGAAAACTACTATCATTTAAACAATTACAACTAAAATACAATCTGGGTAACAATCAGTATTTTAAATATTTCCAAATATGTGATTATCTGAAAAAACAGGCACAATAATTTTACAAAATGCCAGACTTATTAGATGAAGTAATGAATACAAAGGTGGAATCAGCAAATTTAATTTCATATATATATAATATTATACTAAATGCAATAATACGAACAACGGAAGGTATCAGAGGTGAGTGGGAAAATGAATTAAGCATAAAAATTTCCAATGATAGGTGGAAAGAGTACTTATTAAATGTGCATAAATGCTCAATAAACGTAAGACACACTTTAATACAATTTAACATTTTGCACAGATTATACTACTCAAAAACTAAATTAAATAAATTCTTCCCCAACGTTTCACCAATTTGTGATAAATGCCAGTTTCAAGAAGCTGCTATAGCGCACTCATTCATCTTTTGTACAAAAATTCAAAGGTTTTGGATTGAAATCTTTGAAATTTTCACAAAATTGTTTTAAATAAAAATTACACCAGAGCCAGAATGGATTATTTTTGGAATGACAGAAGGTAGTTCAGAATTAAATGTGTATCAAAGGAATCTATTTGATTACAGCTTAATAATAGGAAAAAAGCTAATCTTAAAATTCTGGAAAAATGCCACAATACCAAAATCAAATATGTGGATTTCAACTATGTTTGAAACACTACATCTGGAAGATATGAGACTCCGCCTGGCAGGAAAATCTGATCGTTTCTATCAGACGTGGTCTGCATTCATAGAATTGCTACAAACATAGGGTGCAAGAATACCTTGGGTCTTGGTAGGGGGGGATGAAAAACTGTTGAGTTGGCAGATTCCTTTTGCGTGATATATATAATATAGTAACTGTTTTTTTTTTTCTCTTTCTTTCTCTTTTTTCTTTTTCGTTTCTAGGTTCTATCTTTTAATTCCTTTTCTCAAATTCTTTGACCAAGGGTTTTTTTTCCCCTTTGGCACTCTTTCACTTTCACAACTCTTTTCACATACTTTACTCTCTTTGCTCTATTCTTTTTTCTTAAAAGCCATAAAATTATGGGATACAATGATTGTAACAATATATATGTATAGTACATGGATGTATTTACACATATTAAATAAAAATATTTTAAAAAATAATTTAAAAATTAAAATAAAAATAAGTAATTTTCATTTTTGCAGGATAAATCACCCCATATCTCACTTGGGATATACCTTTCAGAATGTTTCTTGTCTTTGTAAACAAGATCCTTTTTTGGACGACTTCACGGGGATAATGACGGAAAAGTCTAATATTATCCCCAAGATATTTAAGATTGTCCCCATGAACAATCTTCAGTATATTTTCCAGTGAAGAAATGTCGAGGAATTTCACAATTATCTGTCTTGTGGGAGCATTTATACCTTTTGGAAAGCGTCCAACCCGGTGAGCAACATCAATTCTTGGATTTTCCGGCAGTTTAAAAACTTCTTTAAGCAAGTCAGCAACGAAAGTATTTGTATGAGATCCACGTCTCGTCCTTATCCCTCTCGTCCTTCCTTCACTCCAACAAAGCTCAAATTCTGCCTTCTCGATCTCGCCTCCAAGTCCAAACACTTATCAGTCATTTTAACAAGTTGCTCCCCCTCAAATTTTTGTGCCTTTTTCAGATTCAATATTTCCAAAGACATCTCTTGCATTTGGCCCGCCATTTCTTCAAGTGTTCAAGTGTTCAAATGAGTTTATTGTCATGTGTCCCTGATAGGACAATGAAATACTTGCTTTGCATCAGCACACAGAACATAGAAGGCATTTACTAAAAAAACAGATCAGTGTGTCCAAATACCATATATAAATATATACACACATGAATAAATAAACTAATAAAGTGCAAATAACAGATAATAGGTTATTAGTTATCAGAGTTTTGTCCGAGCCAGGTTTAATAGCCTGGCTTTGGGGAAGTAGCTATTCCTGAACCTGGTTGTTGCAGTCTTCAGGCTCCTGTACCTTCTACCTGAAGGTAGCAGGGAGATGAGTGCGTGGCCAGGATGGAGTGCGTCTTTGATGATACTGCCAGCTTTTTTAAGGCAGCAACTGTGGTAAATCCCCTCGATGGAAGGAAGGTCAGAGCCGATGATGGACTGGGCAGTGCTTACTACTTTTTGTAGTCTTTTCCTCTCCAGGGCATTCAAGTTGCTGAACCTAGCAACGATGCAACCGGTCAGCAAGCTCTCTACTGTGCACCTGTAGAAGTTAGAGAAAGTCCTCCTTGACAAACCGACTCTTCGTATTCTTTTCAGGAAGTAGAGGTGCTGATGAGCTTTCTTGATAATTGCATCAGTGTTCTTGGACCAGGAGAGATCTTCAGAGATGTGCACGCCCAAGAATTTGATTCAACCATCAACTCGTTGATATAAACGGGACTGTGGGTCCCCATCCTACTCCTTCGAACGTCCACAATCAGTTCCTTGGTTTTGCTGGTGTTGAGGGCCAGGTTATTGCGCTGGCACCATATGGACAGTTGCTCGATCTCTCTTCTGTACTCCGACTCATCCCCATCAGTGATATGTCCCACAACAGCGGTGTCGTCAGCGAACTTGATGATGGAGTTCGCACTGTGACCGGCTACGCAGTCATGAGTATAGAGAGAGTACAGCGGGGGGTTGAGCACGCAGCCTTGAGGTGCTCCCTTGCTGATTGTTATCGAGTCTGACACATTTCCACCAATACGAACAGACTGTGGTCTGTGAATGAGGAAGTCGAGGATCCAATTGCAGAGGGATGCGCAGAGACCCAGTTCTGCGAGTTTCGTAACCAGCTTGGAGGGGATGATAGTATTAAATGCCGAGCTGTAATCGATGAATAACAGCCTGACATATGAGTTTTTGTTGTCCAAGTGGTCCAGAGTGGAGTGGAGAGCCAGCGAGATCGCATCCACCGTTGATCTGTTGTGGCGGTAAGCGAACGGTATGGGTCCAGGTTTTTGTCGAGGTAGGAGTTGATTTGCGCCATGATCAACCTCTCGAAGCACTTCATCACCACAGGCATTAGTGCCACAGGTTGATAGTCATTGAGGCACTTCACCTTGCTCTTCTTGGGCACTGGTATAATTGATGCCTTTTTGAAGCAGGTGGGAACCTCAGACCTCAGAAGTGAGAGGTTGAAAATGTCCATAAAAATTCCAGCCAGTTGGTCCACACAGGTTTTTAGAACACGACCAAGTATACCATCAGGTCCAGGCGCTTTTCGAGGGTTCATCCCTCTGAAGGATTTCCTGATGTTGGCCTCTGTGACTGAGACTGAAATACCATCACAGCGAATGGGGGCTCGGGAAGGCACATCGGTGTTCTCCCTATCAAAACGTGCGTAAAACGCATTGCACTCATCAGGGAGTGATGTTTCGCCGACATTCGAGCTGCCTCCTGATTTCGCCTTGTCAGAGGTGATTGCATTCAGGCCCTGCCACAGCTGCCGAACAGCTGTCTCATCCTCCAGCTTGGAGCAGAAGTCCCTTTTGGCCTTTTTGATGGCCTTACCAAGGTCGTATCTGGACTTCTTATAGACCACTGTATCATCAGCCATGAATGCCCCATGTCAGAAGAGTGCGGATCTCAAAGTTGATCCAAGGTTTCTGATTGGGAAACACTGGGAAGGTTTTTGTAGGGATGCAGTCCTTCACACATTTCTTACTGAAGTCTGTAACGACTGTGGCGTATTCGTTCAAGTCCGTTGCCGAGTCCTTGAACATTGCCCAGTCTACAGACTCCAAACAGTCCTGTAGTTGTTCCTCCCCCCCCCCACCCCCGACCAGCTCGGTACTGTCCCCACCTCTGGTGGAGCGCTCTTTAATTGCTGCCTGTAGGCAGGGAGAAGCAGCACCATGGTATGGTCGGATTTACCGAAGTGAGGGCGAGGGATAGAACGATAGAAATGGAACTTCTTGCCGGATAAGCTTCCATCAGCTTATCAGACTTTTCCATGTTCTCATGCATCTTATCAAATTTCTTATTATAGTCTTTTTGCATTCTGGCACATTCTCCCATTAATTTGTTATCAAGCTCTTTATACTGCTTCTTCAGCTCCTTTAACTCACCACAAGCAGAATCAATTTTTTTAGAAAGATTAAACTCCATTTTCTCCAAAGTAGTATTCATCTGCTAGCATTTACTTCACCTCCTTCTCCTTTATTTCTCCTTTTGTAGCCATTTCAGACACAAATCCTTGTGAGTAAGACTCTTCTTTTGAGTTTTCTGCTGTCGTTTGCAGAGTTTCCAAAACTTCCTGAAGCTTGATAGTAGCTTTCTTAGGTCCTCGTGAGCGTCTCTCCTTGATCATTTAAAACTCCCATTAAATTCCAGCTCCGGTGAGTTTTTTAAAATCAATCCTGTCTCTCAAAACGGCTGTTGCACAATTTTAATGGGAGAGGAGCTCAATGCTGCGACCTTACAGCTTCATGGCCACCCCCGGAAGTCACGTTCTGATTCAATCTTAGCTTAATGTGAACATAAGACCATGGGAAATATAATCCAGATCCCCTTGTACCTGCTCTGCTATTCAAAAACATTTGGCTGCTCACCTTTCCTGTCCCAGCCCCACAGGCTGGATTCTCTTAATATCAGTTGTATAGAGCCCTACTGAGACCACACCTGGTGTATTGTGTGCAGTTTTGGTCCCCTAATTTGAGGAAGGACATTCTTGCTATTGAGGGAGTGCAGCATAGGTTTACAAGATTAATTCTTGGGATGGCAGGACTGTCATATGCTGAGAGAATGGAGTGGCTGGGCTTGTACACTCTGGAGTTTAGAACAATGAGAGGGGATGTTATTTAAACATATAAGATTGTTAAGGGTTTGGACATGCTAGTGGCAGGAAACATGTTCCCGATGTTGGGGGAGTCCAGGACCAGGGGCCACAGTTTAAGAATAAGGGGTAAGCCATTTAGAACGGAGACGAGGAAACACTTTTTCTCACAGAGAGTTGTGAGTCTGTGGAATTCTCTGCCTCAGAGGGCGGTGGAGGCTGGTTCTCTGGATACTTTCAAGAGAGAGCTAGATCGGGCTCTAAAAGATAGCGGAGTCAGTGGATATGGGGAGAAGGCAGGAACGGGGTACTGATTGGGGATGATCAGCCATGATCACATTGAATGGTGGTGCTGGCTCGAAGGGCCAAATGGCCTACCCCTGCACCTATTGTCTATTGTCTATTGTATATTGTCTATCCAAAAGTGTTTGAATTTCTATGTTGGATGCACTTAGCAACCAAGCCGGCATAGTCATCTTGGGTAGAGAATTCTTTAGATTTATCCCCTTCTGCCACATTCCTTCATAGACACGCTATATTGTTGACTTGATGACAATGAGGTCAGTTTGGACAAAGTCCCCTCTAAGTGCACTGTGGTGCAGCAGTAGAGTTGCTGCCTCACAGCGCCAGAGACCCAGGTTCAATCCTGACGGAGTCTTCACGGAGTTTGCACATTCTTTCTGTGGCCACGCGGGTTTTTTCTGGGTGCTTCGGTTTCCTCCCCCATTCCAAAGACGTGCAGGTTGTAGGTTAATTGGCCTCTGTAAATTGACCCTAGGGTGTAGGTTAGATCTAGTGTACAGGTGATCATTGGTCAGTGCAGACTCGGTGAGCTGAAGGGCCTGTTTCCACACTGTATCTCTAAAACTAAAACTACTGTAAACTAAAACTTCAAAGGGTTGAGTAAATGATAGAAAGCAGGTGAGTCCAACCTGCAGCCCTTAAAGGGATCATAAACCTTTCACAGATTAGGTGAATCTACATTTTGTTTTCAGCCATCGGTATGACATTACAAATGATATGGCGATTAGTGATGAATTTGCTGATTCAGACAATGTGTATGATGATTAAACATCCGGTCCTCAACAGTTGTTACTGCCTTTCATGTATGCGTTCTACAGCCCCTATCTCCCCAGATACAAGGCATCTTCTAGTTCTTACCACCCACCACAGCATGACCCCCAATGCAGCAACCAAATATTTCGGAACATTGTGCATTTCCTCACTGTTGTACAGGTTAGAATATTTTTGTTCACATCTGTTGGCACATGTTCCAATCACTGTGCACCTCCTCTTGAAAGCGGCAGGGTAACTGTAAACTGCACAGATTAGCTTCACGTACTACAAGGCAAGAATGATTGTAGATTCCCCTCTGATGTGCACAGACAATGAATATTAAATGTAGTGTGGGCCGTCCACAGCAATCATTCTCGTGAATAGTCAGAGCAAGGTTTTATTGCATTGGCTGGGTTAACTGTAAATAAGAATTCCTATATGCATTTTACGTGGATATGACTCAATTTAGCCCTGACACATTTTGGGAATGTATTCTGGAAAAAGAAACTCTAATAAAGTATACAGACTCAGTGGAGACACAAAAAACTACAGATGCTGGAATCTTTAGTGAAACACAAGTGCTGAAGTGACTCGTGTAGGAAAGAACGGTGGATACTGGCTTAAATCAAAGATAGACACAAAATGCTGGAGTAACTCAGCGGGAGAGGCAGCATCTCTGGAGAGAAGGAATGGGTGATGTTTCGGGTTAAGACCCTTCTTCATACTGATGTTAGAGGAGTGGGCGGTACAGAGATAAAAAATAGCTGGAGACAGCAAGACTGGTTGGAGAACTGGGAAGAGGGAGGGGATGGAGAGAGAGGGAAAGCAAGGGCTATTTGAAGTTCGAGAAGTCAATGTTCATACCGCTGGGGTGTAAACTACCCAAGCAAAATATGAGGTGCTGTTTCTCCAATTTAAGCTGGGCCTCACTCTAGAAAGGTCAGTGTGGGAATGGGAGGGGGAGTTAAAGTGTTGAGCAACTGGGAGATCAGGTAGGTTTAGGTGGACAGAGTGAAGGTGTTCAGCTAAACGATCGCCGAGCCTGTGCTTGGTCTCGCCAATACAGGAGTTCACACCTGGATCAGTGGATACAGTAGTTAATGTTGGAGGAGGTGCATGAACCTCTGCCTCACCTGAAAAGACTGTCAAGGTCCATGGATGAAGGCAATGGGGGAGGTATAGCGGCAGATGTTACATCTCCTGCAGTTGGAGGGGAAGGTACCTGGGGAGGGGGTGGTTTGGGTGGGAAGGGACGAGTTGACCAGGGAGTTTCAGGGAGAACAGTCTCTGCAGAAAGCGGAAAGGGGTGGAGATGGGAAAATGTAGTAGTGCGATCCCGTTGGAGGTGGCGAAAATGTCAGAGGATTATGTGCTGTATGCGACAGCTGATGGGGTGGAAGATGAGGACAAGGGGGACTCTGTCCTTGTTACGAATGGGGGGAGGGGGAGCAGGAGGGGAGCTGCAGGATATTGAGGAGACCCTAGTGAGAGGCTCATCTATAATGGAAGAGGGGAACCCCCATTACCTAAAGAATGAGGACATCGTTCTCTCCAGAGATGCTGCCAGTCCCGCTGATTTACTCCAGCATTTTGCGTCTAGGCTGGAGTAACTCAGCAGGTCAAAGAGCATCTCTGGAAGACATGGATAGGCAATATTTAGTTTTGGGATCCTTCTTCAGAAACCTCGCCTATTCATGTCTTCGAGAAATGCTTACTGACCCATTCTGTTACTCCAGCACGTTGTATTTTAGAAAGACTCAGTTAATTAATTTTATAGACCATCAATTCCCTGGTAGGTAATTAATTGCATTCTGCAGTGTGGGAGGTTTTGACATTTTCCATTTACATTTTTTCACAATGTTTATAGTATCAAAGCTCTGGTCTTTTTTTCCAGTGTCTGCTAAATGAATGCCAGATGCATATTCATTCATTGCTCACACACAATTTTTAATTAATTTGAAGTGAATTGGTTGCTGTGGGAATATGCATGTACACTCATTTTAATCAAGGTATCTTGCTGTGATTACTCAAGATGGAATTTAAAAAATATATATTAATAAGGGGTTACCTTTATCATAGGCAATTATACTCAGAGTATTTATTGTCAAAACTCTGCAGTCAATAGGATAGAGGTAGGGCAAATAGCCTACTGTAAAATAAACAAAGTTGCTTAATGTGCTGTGATGCCATTAAACTCCAATTGAACACTAGAACACAGAGCTGTGATAGTGGTGGTTTGAGCTTGCATTATACAATTTAGTTTTTACTTTGGTTGTGGAAACCGAGGGATTGATAATCATATGTTGGTTCTGGAGGTGTTAGAATGGAACTGACTACACACGCATGATATAAAGGATGAGGCTCCAAATTCTGTATGGTCTGATTTGACTAAAGCTGTAATCACTTGTGCTACTTGACATTTGATCCGTGCTTTCAGGCTGACATCTTAATGCACCATATTGCTTTGAGTACACTCATCAGCCTTTGTGTGCCAAAAAGCCCCATGAAAATCCTTTAAAATTCTGGACACACTTTAGGGAATTGACAGCTGGGCTACCATTTTCCTGCCCTTCTGTCCAAAAAATCCCCACAATGTGCTGGATTGATTCAGCGGTCCAGGCAGCTTCTCTAGTGGACAGGTAGATAGATGACATTTCGGGGCGAGACCCTTCTTCAGACGGTCTAGTTCACCTTGCCCAATGCGACATCAGATGCCTGTAAAGATGTTGTAAATGAATATTAAAGTGCTTATACCTAGCCATGATGGCCTGTGGCTCCAGCAAGCTCGCAGAACCAATGGAATAACTACTACTACAGGTTACAATCACAAAGCAGCTTCCCTCTGTGAGGTGAAGGAGAGGGAGAAAGCTACGTGGCCTCTCAAGCCTGTCCTGTCATTCATGAAAGCTCTAGTACTGGTGTTAGTGATTCACAGTACCAAATCTTATCGAGATCCACTGCACCTAGCAACAGTGTAATAAGCTCGGTGCCTTGGACATGAATGTAGATGTGTCAGTGAGTATGTTTGCAAATGACTCCAACATTGCTGGAGTTGCAGACTGTGCGGAAGGGGCCATTAATGTGTACAGTGGAATGTAGATTTGCTACAGAAATGGGTGGAACATTACTGGACATAATCGACTTTAATCCAAGCAAGTGAAATACTGCACTTTGGGAAGTCAAATGTATGGGAAAGTATACAGTCAATGGCAAGACCCTTAACAGCTTTATCATGGGGATCATGGGATTCAAGTCCATGAAAGTGGTAAAACGGTAGATAGAGTGATAAATAAGGCAGATTGTATGCTTGCCTTCATAGGTCAGGGCATTGAGTATAAGCGTCAGGAAGTCATGATGCACATTTATAGGACTTTCATTAGGCCACATTTGGAATATTGCATGCGCTCCTGGTTGTCCCAATACAGGAAGAATGTGGAGGCTTTGCAAAAGAGGTTTACTAGAATCCCTGCCTGGATTAGAGAGTATTAGGTACAGAGAGGTTGGACAGACATGGATTGTTATCTCTGAAATGCTGAAAGTTGAAGGGACACATTGAATAAGTATATAAAATATGAGTGGCATTTATATGGTAGACAGTCATTACCATTTTCCCAAAATGACAATGTCAAAGACTGGAGTGCATGGCTTTCAGATCTTCTTATCCAGTCCACACAACAAGATGTGAAATTGTTCAGCCAGAGCTGAACACACTTCTCGACATCTGCGTACAACGGCATCTTGCACTTCTTGTGCTTCTTGTGCGTGGTGGTGGAAAGATTGGTGGAAACAGGGCTGCGACGTGCACGCTCTTTCCTTGACCCCAGGTTTCAGATAAAATGGGCAAGTTTAATGGAGATGTGCAGGGGAAGCGGGTGCCTGGGATGCTCTGACAGGGGTGGTGGTCAAGGCAGATACAATTGTAACCCTTAAGACGCTTTTAGATATCCATGTTGATATGCAGCGAATGGAGGGGGTATGGATCATGTGTAGGCGGGTGAGATTAGATTAAACTTGGTATCATGTTCGGCACAGACACTGGGGGCCAAAGGACCTGTTCCAGGTCTACACCTTTATATGTTCCATATAATCTCAGTTCAATTTTTTCAATTCTAACCAAGCTTCTCTGAGTTTTCAGTTACTAAAGTTGACAGGATGAAGATACTTCAGTGAAAAATATGATAAGGTTTTTGCCATAATAAAAGAATACACATTGCAATTTGTGAGATAATTATCTACCCATGTTGGTTAAGAAAGAACTAATTATAATTTTCTTCAGGGAAGCTTTGAAAGCACATTTCCTTCATGGAGGATTGCATGCGACAAATGAAATAGGGAGCAGAAAGACAGCAGATGAATGATAACAAAGCATGAGCAATGAGCCCTCAAACAGGTGCGGTTTGAACTACAGCAAACATATTCCCATAGCGGGGAAAGGGAGAGTTTCCTGGAAGATTACAGATTTAGAGATTAAAACAAAACAAGGAAAACTGATTTAGAATAGATATGCAGCTCACACTACAGATGATAACTGAGCTAAATACAGTGAGGAGGATTGGAGAAAGTAATGAGTGGGGTTACAAGGGCTTAGGGACAATGGTAGTTATTGTAAAGTTGAACCCAAAGGATATTTATAAATGTATAAATAGTTAAATATTATGTAATAGAATAGTGGACACAATTTGTAACTAAATCGGACATTATATTCCAGAGGCAGACGTGGCTCTGGTATTAGATAAATTACAAGAGAAAACCATGTATCATTTTGCTTCCACTTCACAATTATGCGCCACTTTGTGTTGGTCTATCACATAAAATCCCAATAAAATACATTTACGTTTGTGGTTGTAACGTGACAAAATGTGGAAAAGTTCAAGGGGTATGAATACTTTTGCAAGCCACTGTAAATGGAAGGCATTTACGAGATTGAATGTGTTCAAAAATAGTATTAGAAACATTATGAATTGTAGAGGGATACAAACGTGGAGATAATGAAAACTGTCCACAAAAACAAAACAACATTAAAGGCCAAAAGGTTGTCTTATCCTCTAGTCCTTCTGAGATATTGGAATAATGTCAAAGGACTAAAGGGTTTTGAATATGCTCAAAAAAAAAGGAGAAGAATAAACCCATCATCCCCAGGCCAGTTAGTCTGAAGTTGCTTCTGGGGTTTCTCATGCAGGCAATTATTAAAGATAGAACAAATTGCTGTTATAAAAATAGAGAGCAATAAATTATAGCTAGCACATACCTTTGGAAAGGAGACGAGGAGGAATTTCTTTAGTCAGAGGATGGCAAATCTTTTTTGTAGTAATACATTCTTGAATTTATGGACCTTCAAAAGGCATTTGATAAAGCACCACATGATGGACTTGTTTCTGAAAATGAAAACTGGTGGATTAAAGGGAACGTTGATAGCATGGATAAAAGATGGCATAGGGCAGAAAACAAAAAGTAATAGTGAAGGATTATTTTTACTGGTGGGAAGTGGAAATCATTTTTCTCCAGGCATATGCGAGATGATTTAAAAGGAGTGCGAGATGATTTAAAAGGAGTGAACTGGGACATTTTGTTTTATGGGAAAGATGTAGAGGAGAAATGGAGGACATTTAAAGGGGAAATTTTAAGAGTACAAAATCTTTATGTTCCTGTTCGGTTGAAAGGAACCAGTAAAAATTGGAAAGAGCCCTGGTTTTCAAGGGAAATTGGACATCTTGTTCGGAAAAAGAGGGAGATCTACAATAATTATAGGCAGCATGAAGTAAATGATGTGCTTGAGGAGTATAAGGAATGTAAAAAGAATCTAAAGAAATAAATTAGAAAAGCTAAAAGAAGATATGAGGTTGCTTTGGCAAGTAAGGTGAAAGTAAATCCAAAGGGTTTCTACAGCTATGTTAATAGCAAAAGGATAGCAAGGGATAAAATTGGTCCATTGGAGAGACCGAGTGGACAGCTATCTGCAGAGCCAAAAGAGATGGGGGAGATATTGAACAATTTATTTTCTTCGGTATTCACCAAGGAGAAGGATATTGAATTATGTGAGGTAAGGGAAACTAGTAGAGTAGCTATGGATACTATGAGTTTCAAAGTAAAAGAAGTACTGGCACTTTTGAAAAATATAAAAGTGGATAAGTCTCCAGGTCCTGACAGGATATTCCCTAGGACATTGAGGGAAGTTAGTGTAGAAATAGCCGGGGAATGTCATTAGAAACTGGAATAGTCCCCGAGGATTGGCGTACTGCGCATGTTGTTCCATTGTTTAAAAAGGGTTCTAAAAGTAAACCTAGCAATTATAGACCGGTTAGTTTGACTTCAGTGGTGGTCAAATTAATGGAAAAGATACTTAGAGATAATATATATAAGTATCTGGATAAAGAGGGTCTAATTAGGAACAGTCAACATGGATTTATGCCTGGAAGGTCATGTTTGACTAATCTTCTTGAATTTTTTGAAGAGGTTACTAGGGAAATTGACAAGGGTAAAGCAGTGGATGTTGTCTATATGGACTTCAGTAAGGCCTTTGACAAGGTTCCTCATGGAAGGTTGGTTAAGAAGGTTCAACTGTTGGGTATAAATGCAGGAATAGCAAGATGGATTCAACAGTGGCTGAATGGGAGAAGCCAGAGGGTAATGGTGGATGGCTGTTTGTCGGGTTGGAGGCAGGTGACTAGTGGGGTGCCTCAGGGATCTGTGTTGGGTCCTTTGTTGTTTGTCATGTACATCAATGATCTGGATGAAGGGGTGGTAAATTGGATTAGTAAGTATGCAGATGATACCAAGATAGGGGGTGTTGTGGATAATGAAGAGGATTTCCAAAGTCTACAGAGTGATTTAGGCCAGTTGGAAAAATGGGCTGAAAGATGGCAGATGGAGTTTAATGCTGATAAATGTGAGGTGCTACACCTTGGCAGGACAAATCAAAATAGGACGTACATGGTAAACGGTAGGGAATTGAAGAATACAGTTGAACAGAGGGATCTGGGAATAACCGTGCATAGTTCCTTGAAGGTAGAATCTCATATAGATAGGGTGGTAAAGAAAGCTTTTGGTATGCTAGCGTTTATAAATCAGAGCATTGAGTATAGAAGCTGGGATGTAATGTTAAAATTGTACAAGACGTTGGTGAGACCAAATCTGGAGTATGGTGTACAATTTTGGTCGCCCAATTATAGGAAGGATGTCAACA
This sequence comes from Raja brachyura, assembly GCA_963514005.1. The sequence continues at coordinate 41,387,807 of OY740788.1, forward strand.
AAATAGAGAGGGTACAGAGGAGATTTACTAGAATGTTGCCTGGGTTTCAACAGCTAAGTTACAGAGATAGGTTGAATAAGTTAGGTCTTTATTCTCTGGAGCGCAGAAGGTTAAGGGGTGACTTGATAGAGGTCTTTAAAATGATGAGAGGGATAGACAGAGTTAATGTGGACAAGCTTTTCCCTTTGAGAATAGGGAAGATTCAAACAAGAGGACATGACTTTAGAATTAAGGGACAGAGGTTTAGGGGTAACATGAGGGGGAACTTCTTTACTCAGAGAGTGGTAGCGGTGTGGAATGAGCTTCCAGTGGAAGTGGTGGCGGCAGGTTCGTTGGTATCATTTAAAAATAAATTGGATAGGCATATGGATGAGAAGGGTATGGAGGGTTATGGTATGAGTGCAGGCAGGTGGGACTAAGGGAAAAAAGTTGTTCGGCACGAACTTGAAGGGCCGAGATGGCCTGTTTCCGTGCTGTAATTGTTATATGGTTATATGGTTATATGCCCAGGGACAAAGATGTTTTCAAAATGAATGACCCGCATTGGAGTATATTTCATAATGGCAAGATTTTCAGATTGCAAAAGAGTTTGAAATGCAATAATGGAGAGACCAAAGGAAGACTGAAAAGGAAAATAGACAGTCACATGGAAATGAATTTTAATACACAGAAATAGTAAGATTAAATGAGAACTTACCAGTTTGAAGTTTGATCTTTATTTTATGAGGAGTTACGATGAGCGATTATGTGAAGAACCCCGCCAATCCGCACGCACGTCAATTTTCAAAGCAGCGGTGTGAAATCACAGAATAACAGTAATTGGAGTGAAATAGTAAGATTATAAACTTAGAACTACCAGATGAGCTTTGCGATATGAGGGTTGGGAGCGGTGGGCACGTAATCGTTCATCGTAACTCCTCATAAAATAAAGATCAAACTTCAAACTGGTAAGTTCTCATTTAATCTTACTATTTTACTTCGGAGTCACGTGAGCGATTCCATGAAGATTTCAAAAATCTGTGATTTCACGCCGATCCAAATCCAGGCGTCTCACACTGCATCAGTTGACTTAGGAGGAGTGAATAATTAGCAATACAATTAAACATGGTACTGATTAACATGTTGCCTTATTCACAAAATAAACAAGAGAAAACACAATAGCGACTCCTCTCTCCCAGAGAGAAGCTATGAAACAGAACTTAAATTGGAATGGGCGAACACCCCGGGTTCAATAAGTGGTTTATTCTCAAACCTTTGAAAGTCAATTCATTTGACTATCCTGCGGCCGCAAGGATATGGTGTAGAAGGACGTCCATTGCCCTCGCTGCTGACGTTAATGCCACCCTGGTGGAGTGAGATTTCAAATTGTCAGTATGAACTCCTGCACAACCCAGCACTTGTTTCAGCCATCTTGAGATGGTTTGAATGGACACTGACATATGTGGCTTTTTGTGGCTTAATAGTATTAAGTATTCAGAAATCCCTCAATTTTCAATTCCATCTGTGACATTTCAAAATAAGAAGAAATCGATGCAGTTCCTGCATGCAAGCAGCAAGGTCAAAACAAACATCAGGTATACGTCAAGAGTGAAGAGTGTTTGGCTGTTATATGTACCAACAACTGAATAATGACATTCTTATTTGCAGCAGGATAACAGGCCAGTAAGCACTTTACACACAGATAAACAAAGACAGTCCATAAGAGTTTGTGATTGAGACTAGTGTTAGGTAATGTGTAGGAGTAACTCAACGGGTCAGACAGCATCTCTGGAGAAAAGGGTGATCACGAGTCAGTGCAGACTCAGTAGTCTGAGGGGCCCGTTTCCCTAAAGTCTGAAGTGGTAGAGGATGCTGACATCAGTTCTTTCATCCAGTGAATTTGGGAATTTGACAGACACTGTGTTAATGTAGGTATGTTACAAAACGTACCTTGAGCAGCACTGCAGTTCTGCCGCTCCCTGTGTGCATGACTTTTGCGCCTTTCAGAGGGGGGCGGTCTTAAAGTGCCGTTTTTCCACAGACAGGGAAAATCGATCCATGTCGGGCAATTTCGTTGCGGAAGAAAAATCGCTCCAACATTTCATTCACGAAGGTATTTTTAAATTATGCTTGATTATTTATTAACTAGAGTAATTTAAAAATCACCTTCAAAAGCTGTGAGCGCCAAGAACGGGAAGGATTTTGGGTAGGGGAGAAAAAAAGGTACACAGTTTATTTTTATATTAAAAGTTGGTTTTTATGGAGGCTTTAATCATATTTTCATGTTGCGAAATGGGGTCGAAAAAAAATGTATGGACCGACAGTATTTTTCCTCCCGAGTTCACCGCAAACCACAACGTTCCAATCCTTCCATTTGGCCCAGAAATTCATGAAAATGAGATTTAAAAAATATGTTGTATTGTGGATTATTGTGTGAATGTTATTTGGACACTTAGGCAATTTAAAAAAAGTTTATATTTTCTTAAGAAATGGATAGATGTTTAGATCTACTCATTGAAATTTGTAATTAGCTACAATTAGATAACTAACTAATTATATCCTTTGATTTCAGGTCATCCAAGTAAGATTGAAGCATTCTGAAACAAATATGAAACAATCTATAATAACTGAAAATTTCATTGAGTTCTCTTAATTTTTAAGAAAGTTATGGGCTTTTAACGGTTCTAGATCACAGCTTTTGAGTTAAGTCAATTGAAAGGCAATGGGGAATAAGATGCTAATTTCCGAGTATGAAAATGGTCATAACTTTCTTAAAACTGAAGATACAAAAGTGAATTAGGTGTCAAATTAAACTTCTTTTTATGCTTTATCTGATGGGATAAATTGCAGACTTGATTTTTAAAATCTCAAAATTTTGTAACATTGCTAGTTAATGGTATTTCTCCAATGTCATGAGATACCTGCGGTTGGAAAGTAGTTCAGGCCTCAGAAGCTTGTAGGTTGGCGGAATGCAATCTCCCTGGAAGACTACGAATCTTCTTCCAGGTCCAAACAAAACAAAACTCCTCCCATTTCCTGACATGAGAGAAGTACTACTTTTTCGTACTATCCATCCAGAACGATGTGATGACAACTACAGTACGATTGGATAGTCCCAGACCTAAGTATGGTCTTCCTAAAATCTGCAAATTAATAAATTAACACGATCATACAACGGGTACAGGTCTCCAGTCACAGGGTGCAACAACAGATCATTAAGTTTTGGAACCACTATAATAGGCTGCATAATAATGTCAGTGTGTAGGCCAGTCGGGTACCCCCAAACTCCTGAAGCAGATTCCTGCTTGAGGGGGGTCAAGCACCGACTGATGAATCAGAAGGGGGAAATGCATATAAAACATTCCGCCCCAGTGTAGTGAGAACGCATCGACCGCTACTGCCTCTGGATCTGGTTCCCATGAAACATACTTCGGTACCTGGTGATTGAGTCTGGATGCAAATAAATCGATATCTGGCATCCCTTACCGAAGAACAAGTTCATTAAATACATCATGATTCAACATCCACTTTGTGTTGTCATTGCATTTGTGTGACCTGGTGTCTGCCACCATATTGAATATGCCTGGCAATAGGCAGCTGAAATCCAAATGTTCTTTTTAATGCATCAGTGCTAAATAAGGTTAGCCAATTTGTCACAAGGTTTTGACTTGATTCCACCCATGTGTCTGCCATCGAAGTACTAAGCAGGCCTGAGCCTGCTTAGCTTCCGAGAGCAGACTAGATCGGGCATGCTCAGGTCGTAGGCATTAACATACGCCACTGCCGTGGTGTTGTCAATCTGTCAATCTGTATTGTACAACCAAGTGTAAATATTACCAAGGAGCAAGTGGGACACTTATCCATGTTTCGGAAATGCCAGGCCAACCTATTTGCCTGGTTACCTCATAGAGTAGGGTGCGTGGAACCTCTGCCAGCTTTCATTCTTCTTCTTCTTTCGTGTGGCGTGCATAGCCTAATGTTGTTGGACAACTCGTTCTATTTGATCTTCCGTGTGTGCACGTCGAGTTGATTGCATTAGTCGAAACAGGGCGGACCACGTGAAGGTTGCAATCTTCCACCCCCCCCAGCTTTCATGCTGCCTCTAGATTCAGTGAATCTCTTACAGCCGATGAAGGCGTAGGGTGCGTTGATGCCGAACGATGAAGCTTTGGTCGTTGTCGACCGTGACTGGTCCAACAGCTCAACCAGTAGGCCTAACCTGAATAGAAGACTTGGCGGGTTACTCCAATATCCAATATCCACCTGACAGCGTTGTTCACTGCCGGCACACATGGTTCCAGTATGTTCCACGGTCATCTTCAGAATTTGAAGTCAGTTACATCTGAACAGTCACACTCCCCTCCCTAGGGCGCGATGCACAGACAACCCTCAGCTTGTGCTGTCGCAGGTACCTGAGGATACATGCACTGATATAGCCCTTCCAACGGACGTATCCCAGGATGGAACATTTTTGCACTGAGTCTGTTGGGATGGCAACCTTGCTGCCAGGAATGGGTACCTCTGACATGTGCCCTTCATCCCTTGGGGTATGCTCCACGGCTATAACCTCGGCGTCAGAATTATACTGACCCAGCATGGTCTCCTCTTCCCAGAGGGAGACCTTAAGCAGCCCTGTCCCAGGCGCTGCTGGCACGGGCTCTCCCATAGGCCGACGCTGCTACAGATTCGAAATCAGTATTACACTGACCCGGCATGGTTTTCTCCTCCAAGCGAGGGACATTAAGCAGCCCTGTCCCAGGCACTGATGGCGTGGCCTCTCCCAAGGCCAGCGCTGACACCACTCCTTGTTGGAGTGTATCTATGTATTACCGGAGGGGAACCCTCCCAGCCCGACTCGTCAGAGTCCAAAGGGCTGACTAATTCCTTGGTAATTCTACCTGTCTGTGAGCCGCTGACTGCACTGTCAGCGACTCTGGTAGTAACACCGTCGTCCTGCTGGATTTTACAGCAGTCTGGAAGCTACTGACCCTCCTTGTCAGTGATTGGAATCGCGAGCCTGTCGTCTGCCGACTATCCGCTTCCGTGGTCCGAACCGAGGTCTCCCCCCCCCAGTCCATAGTCGGTTCCCTCGCCAGACTTCATGGCAATATCCAGCAGGAAACATCTGTAAAAGAGTTTCTGCAACAAAATGAAAACCTGGTAAGAAATACAAGCTTACCTGTAGGTTTTAAACTTACCGCTGGCTGGAGCGACTCGCCTGCCAGTCCGGTGCTTTGCCATGCGAACGACGTATTGACATGCGTGCGGATTGGCCGAGTTCTTCACGGAATCACTCACGAGGTCCCTGAATTCACACGCAATGGTAAAAATTCAATATTGAGTCTAGAAGGCTGCAAAGTGCCCAGAAGGAAGATAATGTGTTGTTCCTGCCTGTGGGACATCCAGAGTTGGGAGGGATTTTTACGATTGCGTGTGAATTCAGGGACCTTGTTCTATGGGAGATTGCTTTATCAGATTATATTAACATCAGTAACCACCCTGCAATAAAATCCATCAGTAATCAAAGATAATCTGACTGTATGGCAGTTACTGATTCTGGTGTAATCTGATCATGTAAGGAGATGTAAGCAAACAGGGCAGAAGTATTGTGTTCTGTTCCTATTGGATTTCTGATGATTAGAAAACAAGTAAGTACCCTGATGCCAAAACCAAAACCAAAACCAAAACCATAAATGGAGCACAATTACCTTTACTACGAAGTGCCTCCTTTAGCTGACAAGTTTCTCAATTCCTGGACCAGTCAATGTAAAATGCAGAAGACAGGTTAAATTAGTCTCTTTATCTTTTTTAAATAATATTCAGCTGTTAAACCCAGAAAGAAACACCTGGAAGTAGTTACAATGTCTGATCATCCCACGAGAGACAAGCAAATTAGACAAAACCTTCATACGGTAGATATCTTCTAAAAATCCAGCTGGAATAATTTAATTAAATCTGGTCATAATACTGCACAAAAGATGTAGAGAGTTTAAAGTGGGGGCAGGATAGATTTTTTGGAAGGGATTAAGGAAGCTGATATTCTCTTGAAGCAGAGTGCATCGAGGGGAATTTCTGAAATGTTCAAAATCATTAAATGTTCTGACTGAGTAAATATTAAATAAGTTATTTTGTATGCTTGAAGGATCATTAATCAAAGGGAACAGATTTACAGTAATTAGCAAAACAGCCAGGGACAAGTTGCAGCCATTTCTTTCAGTGCACCAATTAGATGTCACCTGGAGTGCAATTTCTAAAAAGGGGGAGTGAACTCAAATGTAACTTTCAAAAGAAAATGTGACAAATATTTGCAAATGCTCTGTAGAGTGGAGAAATAACGGCATATGGGGCTAATTGTTTATCCCTATGGATATGGCAGTTACAGTACAATGGGCTGAACGGTAGGATTCATTATAAAGGATAATTGTAGCATGTTTTTTTAAATTGTGGAGATAGCAGTAACTTGAAAAAAAAGACCTGCTCAATCTGTAGAAAGTGAAACATTTTTAATATTTGTCAGAACTGGGAAAGAGAGATAAAAAAAAGAAAGATAAAAAGGACAAAAGATTGACTGATCCCAGAACCTAATTTTAAGGGACTAGTTAATTGAGAGGCATAGAGTTAATTGAGAGTTAATTGTTCAAGGAGATATTTCAGAGTACACAGAATAAATATATCCCAATGAAAAACAAAAACTCCAAGGGTAGGTTAACCATCCATTGTTAACTAAAATGTTAAAAATAATATTTAGCTTGAAAAAAAAATCAGAGAAGTGCACAAACTGTAGTTTTGTACATAGTTTAAAAGATTGGTAGAATTAGGATGTTAAAATTAGGCATAACTATAAAAACAGATAATGAAAGTTTTTATAAATATTTTCTTAAATGGTTATGTCCCATTCTTATGACTATAAAACTCTGATCTTGTATGTGGATGTGTGTGTGTGTATTTATTTGTTTGTGTTTTGTCACATCTTCTCAAAAAAACGACGTGCTAACGGTAACATTTTTACATATTCGGGTAGAGATTTATCCCCTGGACTCCAAAATCCATTTATCTGAAAAATTCATCCTTTAATTCTCATGTTATTTATGAAAATGTTCACAAATCCGATAAAACTTTGAAAATAAATGAGATGGTTCGCTGATGACATCACAATAGGTCTGTTGCGCGTGGCCTGCTCTGTGTTCCGAGTGACGTCACCCCACGACCACTCCCCCCTGTACTCGGGCCCTGGAGCCTGCAGCATGGAGCCTGGAGCTGCCACCAGGAGGGGGGGGTGGGGAGGGGGGTGTATGTGGGAGGGGCGTGGTAGGGGGGAGTGAGGGGGAGTAGGGGTGTGGGGTTGTAGTGGAGAGGGGTTGTAGTGGAGGGGGGGTGTAGTGGAGGGGGGGTGTAGGGGATGGGGTGTAGGAGAGGGGGGTGTAGGGGAGGAAGGGTGTAGGGGAGGAAGGGTGTAGGGGAGGAAGGGTGTAGGGGAGGGGGTGTAGAGGAGGGGGGCTGTCGGGGAGGGGGGTTGTCGGGGAGAGGGGTGTTTGAGGGGGGTGTGTGGGCTCATTGGTTCCCGGCCCGACTCCAACCGCACTCACCGGCTCCAGGACCCGGCTCCGGACTCACTCACCATACCCAACGCTGGTCGTGCACACAGCCCCCGCCCACGAACGCAGCCCACACTCCGCACTTTCAGCTTTATTCTCAGTGCCGGTGATTGACAGAGGGTGTCAGAAGGGGCGTCGCCATCCCGGCGAATAACACCAATAACCTTTGTAATATTTCACGGATCGGAACAAAACTTGGTGCACTTGGAGCAGAGGAGAACAGTGAGTAAGGTGGCGAAAAAATCCTAGTGATATAGGGGACTGCTTTTCCACAAATTTAAAAACAACACAAACCAGAAAAGGACAAGATGAGAGTTTAAATAATAGTATAGAGTACAGATAGATAGATAAATAGAAGATAGATAGATAGATAATATCAAGGGGGGTGGTTAGTGTGTGTGTCGCCGCTGGCCGCCCCCCCCAACAACCGCACGGTAATTAATCATAGATTAATCATAGAAAAGAATAAAATGGCAGATGAAGTAATTGGGAACTTTGCATCAGTTTTCTTTATAGAGAATATACGTAACAACTTTGAAAATGGAGTGAGGGGAATTATGAACACCAGGGCAGTACTTCTGAGCAAAATAATGGAGCTGTGTGTTAAGAGCCTGTAGGTCCAAATGGACTTCATCCTAACGACTTCAAACAAGTAGCTTGTTTCAGATTTGATTAAATGTCATATGTGTTTCTTACATTCAAAAGTGTTGTTTTCCAGATTGGTTGTGTGTGATCTGTGCTACAGGGATCAATGCTGGGTAATCATATTATCTAAAAGACAAGAGAATGCAGAACACTGAGATGGCAAAGAATCTAGGTGTCCTTGCATACGTTTCCCAAATGTACAGCAATTATGAAAGTACAGCAATTATGAAAGCTATCATTTAATGCAAGCGGAATTTAAAATAAAAGCAAGGGGAATTGTGCTTCAGTTGTCATATGATCATAAGTGATAGGAGCAGAATTAGGCCATTCGGCCCATCAAATCTACTCCGCCATTCAATCATGGCTGATCTATCGCTCCCTCCCAACCCCATTCTCCTGCCTTCTCCCCACAACCACTGACATCTCTGTGTAGGACACCGATAAGACATCTGGAGTACTGTAAATGGTATTTACCTCATTTAATAAAGGATGTTAATGTAGTTCAGAAATGGTTTATTAGACTAATAGTAAGAAATTAAAAAGATCACTCATTACTGTAACAATTGTTTAAATGGTGCCAATTGTGCAAAGTATTTGTACAAGTACTTTAATTTGTAAACATACAGAGACCATCGAGATGAGTACTGTAGGCTCCGAATCGTAAGTTAAACTAAAACACAACATGGCTGCCCGCCTGCACGAGGTGGCGGTGATGTGGGAAACCTGAACATGGATTATGGATCAGGTCATCAGCAGCAAAACCAGACCGGGATCAAATCAGCAATACTGTTTGATCTACATCCCCCTTCTTGGGCTTTTGACCAAAAGGCAAACATAAAGCATGCAGGAGTAATATGTATATAAAGCTGTAAAAATTAACTATCACTTACAGTAAAGCAATGGAGGATATACTACAAGTAATGTAAGTAACGTTGGTTATAATTTAATTAACTAGTCTAGAAATAATCCCCGTATCTAGCCACAGGCTTGCTGACCCGTCCTGCATGCGTACGGTACAGACCTTCAGCCATCCCCCTCACGGGAGATGTCTCCACAGGCACGGCCTCCATCAGGAGTTTCTCAGCAGGCGACACAGGTTTCACAGGGGATTTGTTGACAGGCTTCACGGGGGTCTTCATCATCAGCGCCAGCCCCATTGGCAGTCCTTTTGCAGGTGCAGAAACAAAGTCCTGATCCCAGAACTGCTCACCGTCTGCTGTCACATGTCCCTCATTCAGATAGTCATTTCCATCCTCTGTCCATAAGACATCATCTGGGTCATCTGCATCATCATACTGAACCTGCCTCAATGGCACCGGCTCATTTACTGGCAGAATATGTCAATGGTTTTGTCTGTATAGACCTCCGCCAGATTGAATCAAGTAAGACCTTGCTTCCGGACACACCTCCTTGACCATGCCCATATGGTCGTACCCCTTCTGGGTTTGGAGATGGACCATGTGGCCCTCCGACAATGGTTGGAGAGGACAACTAGAACGGTCGTAGTATGCCTTTTGCATCAGTTTTTTATGCTGCAGACACGCCCAAACCACTTCAGGCTCACAGACTTGTGGCTGGTTTGATCTACACCAATTAGAGCAACTATTGATGACATTGGTGTTTTCACTACTTGCTTCTAAAAATATTTTATTGCAGCAATGTTTAACATAATGCATTGTGTATCCACAATTTGTTAATTTATTTTTATTGCCTTCAACTAAAGGCAAGCTTTTTGCACTCCAATAATTACCATGCCAGGATTCTCAAATATCCTTAAGTGTATGGCGCCTCCCAGCTTTATTATGATCATAATCATAATTGTAATCGTAATTTATTAGCCAAGTATGTTTTGTAACATACAAGGAATTTGGTTTGCCATACAGTCATACCAAAAAACCAACAAGACACACAACTACATAAATAATTGACATAAAAATCCACCACAGTGACTCCTTCCAATTCCCCACTGTGATGGAAGGCAATAAAGTCTTATCTTCTTTCCTCCTTTACTCCCGCGGTCGGGGGAGTCAAACCATCCGCAGCGGGTGATCGAGCTCCCATGTCGGGGCGGTGTAAGCTCCTGCATCGGGACTGTTGAAAACACCTGCGGCTTAGAGTTCCCGAATGCGATCCGTAACCAGGGACAATGAACTTCACGGTATTAAAGTCCGCAGCTCCCGCAGGATGGAGCACCAAAGGCCGTCCCCTGGCAAAGGGATCACCCGCTCCCAGATGTTAAAGTCCACAGGCTCCATGGTTTTGGAGCTCTAGAAGTCCAAGCAAGAGCCGCCAACTCCACAATGTGGATACGACACAGAAAAAGTCCAATCTCCGTCGAGGAATGAGATAAAAAAAGTTTCCCCCACCCCCCACAAATACAAAAACTAAACATAAGCTAAAACATATATTTTACAACAAGCTAAAAACACAAAAAATGAAAAAGATGACGACAGACTGTTGGCGAGGTAGCCATCGTGCGGCGCCCCCTGGTGGTATAATAACCCACCAACGATCCTCATTTCACTCACATTTCTACACGTGTTTTTCAGCAGAATAATAAGAGAAGTTGCGAGAATAGTCAGTAGAAAGGAGAGAAATGGTCACTATTTTCTATAATATGCTCCACGGTGATAATGATTTGTGACAACTGTTAACTCATTCAGCTCATTCTTTGTACTGAACATCAATGCAGTAAATTACCATTCAGGATCACGATTTAGATTCACCAGTCAATATTGTATTTTTCAATGTTGCAGTTAACAATTAAATTGGAAATTATGGTTTACAATTTAAATGAACAACAATTAATCTTTTAAAATATAAACACATTATATTGCTGTGCATTTCAAGTTACACTTTATCATTCTTGAACAGTAATATTTATCACACAGCTACTTAAGTACATTTTAAGGAAGTCTTTTCTAATTATCTTGGTGAAACATTAATTATCCTCTCTGCACATTTGGCATGAATGCTTTTAGGATTCCTATCTTGAAATTTACACTAGAACTTTTTTTCTTTTATGGATACAGTGTGGAAACAGACCCTCCGGCCCACCAAGTCTGCGCCGACCAGTGATCACCCTGTACACTAGAACTAAGCTACACACTTGGGACAATTTACAATTTTACTGACACCAATTAACCTACAAACTTGCATGTATTTCGAGTGTGGGAGGAAACCAGGGCACCTGGAGAAAACCCACATGGTCACAGGGAAAACATGCAAACTCCGTACAGACAGCACCCGTAGTCAGGATTGAAGCTGGGTCTCTGGCGCTGCGCACAATGTTGCCCCAAACCTAATTTTAAAATTTGTCACGATTACTCCACAATTAGGGGTTGCATCTGATTTTTTTTTGCGCAGATTTCATTTTTCGATTGTTATTTATTTTACAAGTTGTGAACTGTAGGCAAATGTTGGGGAATAACTCTCATCCAATATGCATCTTTTCCCCAGTTTGTATGCTCAAATATATTATGTTATCTAAGATACAACCCCAAAAAAGTGAACTGTTCATAGATGTCTAATAAGGATCAAACCTGGAAATTTGTCAAGACATGTTTGCTCCCTGTATCCAGTGCAACATATAGTTATTTATTTACTATAATGCATCAAGAAAGGTACAGAATCCTTGCTTTATAAATCAAGCTATTTTTTCATCCTGTAGTCGTTATGTGTTTTACACTTGGGTCTTAATCGCTATAATACTAAAACTCTTCCTATTGTTTGTGTTCGTGCCGAAGATGTGTCAATCTGCTTTTCCTACCTTCTTCCAAACACTAGGCTACAGCCTTCCTATTTTCACATATCCTACTCACATTTGTCCCGTCGTGGCAATAAACATCTTCCTGTCACATTCTCACCTATATTTCCGATGATATTAAATTTTAAAAACAGCCCGAAAACTCACCCATTTCGGAAAAAAACCCATGTGATGCCACAATGCACTCGCAAGGCAGGACGGATCACTCCGGGAGGGAGGGGCAATCCAGCGCTCATGGTGAACGAGGAGTGGAGGCGGCTGCCAGTGCCCGACGCCCGGTGGGGAGGTTGGTGCCGCGGGCTCTGGCTGGAGCCGAGCCTGATGCTTGGGCTGGAGTGAGAGCCAAGCCTGGGGCTTGGGAATGAGCCGCGACTGGGGCCGAGAAAGGAGCCGCTGCTGGAACCAAGGACGAGCCTGGGTCTGGGGTCAGGGACAAGCCCGGAGATGAAGTTGGGGCCTGCATTGGAGCCCAGGTGGCGGCCGAGCTGACGGCTGGAGTCTACAGCCAGCGACGAGCCGAGTACGAGAACCAGCCCGAGTTCCAGGCCCTGGCGCTGCTCTATGATCTTGATACGTCCTGGGGCAGGGAATGGGAGTGAGGGGGGAGAAGGATGAGGGAAATGAGGAGGAAGGAGATGGGGTGGGGTGTGGGGTCGTAGAGAGAGATGGGGTGAGTGTGGAGGAGGGAGATGCCCCTTCCCTATCTACGCTCACTCCCACCCTCTCTACCCCCCTCCCTCTCTACCCTCTCTACTCCCTCCCGCTCCCTCCCTCGCCCTCTCGCTCTCTACCCTCTCTCCTCCCCACTGTACCCCTGCCCTCTCCCTCTACCCCCCTCCCTCTCTCTCTACACCCCTCCCTCTCTGCCCCTCTCCCTCTCTACCTCCCTCCCCCTCCCTCTACCCTCCCTTGCTACTCTCCTCCCTCTCCCACTCTACCTTCTCCCCTCCCTCTCTACCCCCCTCCCTCTCCCTCTCTACCCCCCAACTCCCCGTCCCTCTCTACCCCCTCCCTCTCTGCCTCCTCCCTCTCTACCTCCCCTCCATCTCTAGGGATTGAAGAAGGAGGGTGAAGAGGAGGAGGAGGGAATGCTGGGGGATGAGGAGAAATGAGCCGTGCCTGCGCTGTTGGGGGCTATGCGTGAGTGGTGCAATATTGCGTTGGGGGAATGGCTTGCGCTGGGGGAGCGAGTGAGTGGTGGAATGTTGCATTTGGGGAGCAGACTCAACGGGTCTGCACTTGGTCCAGTTCCAATTAAAATTCTGTGGAATACATTTCCCGACAATAATTTATTCAGTAAAATATTTTGCTAAATATACTATCCTGTGGCTTGGCATTAGCTCCAGTTATTTTTAACAAGATACCAACATCTATACAATGCATAAGTATTCCGCTGTCATTTTCTTAACGCTCTTCACCAAAATTCACAGAGTAACGTTCCATCATACGAAGTGGGAGGAAAGTGACATTTATTTTGTATGCAGAAGTAACATATAAAATGAAAGCTGCTGCTGATTTTATAACCATATTCACACGTCTTTGGAAAATTGTGTTGATGTATTCAATTGTTAAGATCATTGAAAACATTTTATTTCTTCTGCTGGTCGTTTCAAGCCAATTTTCATTTGACAGATAATTCTCCTGTGAGGGATAATAAGCTCTTTGTGTCTATCATATTTACCTTTATACTTAAATCATCACATTCAATTTCGTACCATTGTCATCTGCTCCTTTCAATGATAATCTTACAGTTTCATAACAGAGGAATCCACATTGGAAAATAGCCAACGGGATCTTAATAGCAGATGCATGATAACTCAGTATTGCCATATAATCTGCAGTTCCTTTCTATTATATTCCTTATTATACATATTATTCCAGCATCCATTTAAGTTTAATTTATTAATGCCATACCGCGGGCTCAAGTTTTGTGCGAGGTCAGTGGCATTTGAGGCTAGCTGGCATTGACCAAACTCATGTTTGTTCCTCCTAATGGAAGTGTGTGAATTACCTTGAACTTCTGAGAAAGGTTATTCTCTGGGTTTTGGAAGGATTAGAACAAGATATGGCAGAAAGCAAGCACCTCACATAACTCTGCATGAAACAAAGTTTCAAACCAGGGTCTTCAATCACAGACCCCAGAAAGCCACCCTCATTCACAGGCCACAGCATTTTTAAACTGAAGTAAATGCCAGGAATGAAATCCAAGTGACATGGGTTCAGTTCCTGACAATATCTAATAAGTTTACTAGGACCTCTGTTTCCTCAGAAGTGTGAGGAGATTTGGCATGTCGCCTAATGCTCGATCAAACATCTACAAATGTATGATGGAGAACATACTGACTGGTTGCATCACAGCCTGCTTTGGCAATTCGAACACAGGAATAAAGAGACCGCAAACATCCCCCTTTACATCAAGGGTATCAACCTCTGCACCATTGGAAAGATTCACTTGGGTGCATTACCTCAAAAAGGCAATTAATGGCATCAATCTAACTATTGACTTCAACAAGACCAAGGAGTTGATAATTGACATTAGAAAGGGAAAGCTGAGGATCCAGAAAACTTTCTTAAGTGACATATTGGCGGTGGAGAGAGTCATTAACAGCAACTTCCAGGCCATGCATATCTCCAAAGATCTTTCCAGGGCTCAGCACATTGATGTATTAATAAACAAAGCCCAGCAATGTCTCCTCTTCATTAGAAGCTTGAGGAGATTTGGTATATTGATGAATACTCTCTTGAAGTTGTGAACATGTATGGTAGAGACTATATTGACAGGTTTCATCATGACCCAGTTCGGCAACTCAAAGGCCCAGGAATAAGGAGATTACAGAGAGTGGTAGATACCGTTCGGTCCATCACCATTACTGACTTCCCCACAATAGAAGAGATCTATAGAAAGCACTGCCTCAAATAGGCAGCCAAAATCACCAAAGACCCTTATCACCCTGGGCATGCTCTCATTTCACTCTCACCACCGGGAAGAAGCTATAGGAGTCTAAAATGACCACCAGGTTCAATGATAGCTTCTTCCCAACACCCATCAGGCTCTTTAATACTGCACAACACTAACCTCAACTATGAACTACCATGGACTGTCCTTGATTGCACTAAGGACTTTAGGTTTTCTTGGCACAGGTATTGTGGATTAATATATTGATTTTTTGTTTATTTTACATTACATAGAAACATACAAAAATAGAAAATAGGTGGAGGAGGAGGCCATTCCGCCCTTCGAGCCAGCACCACCATTCATTGCGATCAAGGCTGATCGTCCCCAATCAATAACCCATGCCTGCCGTCTCCCCATATCCCTTGATTCCACTAGCCCGTAGAGCTCTATCTAACTCTCTCTTAAATCCATCCTGTGACTTGGCCTCCACTGCCCTCAATGGCAGGGAATTCCACAAATTCACAACTCTCTGGATGAAAGCGTGTTTTGTCACCTCAGTCTTAAATGGCTTCCCCTTTATTCTCAGACTGTGGCCCCTGGTTCTGGACTCGCCCAACATTGGGAAAAAATTTCCTGCACCGAGCTTGTCCAGTCCTTTTATAATTTTATATGTATCTATAAGATCCCCCCTCATCCTTCTAAACTCCGGTGAATACAAGCCTAGTCTTTTCAATCTTTCCTCATATGACAGTCCTGCCATCCCAGGGATCAATCTCGTGAACCTACGCTGCACTGCCTCAATCACAAGGATGTCCTTCCTCAAATTCGGAGGCCAAAACTTGACACAATACTCCAGATGTGGTCTCACCAGAGCCCTATACAACTGCAGAAGAACCTCTTTACTCCTTATACATATTACTTATTACATATAATACATATTACGTATAATACATATTACTTATATGTATTGTGTTTACATGCCTACTTTGCTATTGTAAGTAAGAATGTCATTGTTCTGTTATTAGTACATTTAACAATTGAACTCTTGAACTGATAATTTATTGTATATTTATTTGTTGTATTGTGTTTAAAGAAATGCTTTGTGTTTAGCAATTTCATTGTTCTGGTCCATGTGACTATTAAAACTCTTGACTTGATTTGTTCTAATAATAATAATTTAAAACTTTTTGTGTATGCTATACGGTTAAATCATGCCATACATGAGTACATTCAAATCAAACACAAGCGATTAATTGTTAAAAGTTATCAGCTTGTGAAGGTTGCTGGAATGTATCACAAACTTAGAGACCTTTTTTCGAGTGAGCTCCAAAAGAGTGTGTTGCTGACTGGCTGTGAAAGGATTTTACCACTATTTGCAAAGCATTGAGATGTGCTCAGTGATTAATTGCAATTTTACGGAAAATGTGGACTCAGCAATATTAGGGTACCAACATAAGGTCTCCCTCTTTCCCTCGAAAATGGAAGCCAAATGTAAGGCAAGAAAGAGACATTGTGTGAGCAACTCGGAGTCAAGACATTGACCAGTAGGACTCTCTGGCCATATTTGTAGACTCATTGAATGTTCAGTGAATAGGACTTTTCATTGAAAGGAAACAACGTACTGGAGTAATTCAACAGGTCAGGCTGAAAATCTGCTGAACATGGATAGGTGACATTTTGGGTCTGGACCCTTCTTTAGACTGCTGGAAGAACTCAACAGACCTCACAAGACCTCTCATAGAATTAGTATGGTTCTATGTTTTTTCCTGAAGACCTTATAGCAAGGTGGATACAATGGATTATATGCTGCACCATTGAGAAGCCCGGAATGTTTGCATATCGTGTGTATGCATTATCTTGTTGTCTACTCAACAAAAAGGAAACAAATTCATCTCTTCTTGAGCAGAATCTTCTGTCAGTTCCTGAATGTAGACATGGCTACATACAGTGCAGACACAAGAGAAGTCAAATTGTGGAATCTTGAGCAAAAAACAAAAGACCGAGGAAGTTTCATGTCAGGACCTTTCTTCATTCCGATGCAGCTTGCTCCCACTGTCCCACTCTTCAATTAGAAAACCAGACCCAGTTATATACCTATAGATTACAAATGTAATTTAAGTCACATCAACATCCATAAAAGCAAACATCCACACAAAAAGCAGATCACACTGACAATTCCATGCTCTTCTGTATCTCTTATACTTATTCTCCCACGTGAAACATCGCATTTTATTTATAAAACAAAGTGCTGCGATAACTCCGCGAGTCAAGTAGCATAGGTGGAGGGAAAGGACAGGCGACGTTTCGATGGGACCCTTGTGTAGCCTGAAGAAGAGTTCCGATCCGAAACGTCGCCTATCCATTCCCTCCGCAGGTGGTGCGTGAAGATTTTGTGAATCCCAAAATCCTGGGGCGCCGTGTGTGTCACTGCCTATGCCACCACGTCTTACCATGCGCCATGCGCACGTAATGCACGCCATGCGCGCGTCATGTGCGCGTGTGACGCGTAAATGATGTTGCGTCATGCGTCGTGATGCGTAAATGATGTCGCGTAAATGACGCGCAAATAACACCCGTGGGACAGGCCCTTGACTATTTAGGTTACTCCAATACTATGTTTTGTACTCATGTTTCCAGCATCTACAATTCCTTGTTACTTCGTTATATCTTATTTCATGCTAATGTTGCAATTATTCAGTGATGCACTTTAAATTGCACAATTCTGTTCTTCTATTACTATAATTTTGTTAGTAGTATATTTATTTAACCATTAAAACATATTCCAAGTTTTAAAGCAAACTTTCATTGTGGCAAGCTATTATTTTACCATTTTATTTCTTCAATCATTCATTTTCTGACCCTCAGGTCAGAGATGGTGAAAATTAAAATTACAGATGCGGTGATAGAAGGGCAGACAATTTGAACACCATATGTTCTGGAGGAGGAGCTGTTGAATTGTACCTATTTTTAGTTATAAAGTGAATCAAGGGATATGTGGTTGTGCAAGAAAGTGAGCAAGCCTTTAGTGGTTACATTTTGAGATTGTTCTTTAACCCAGTCTCACCACTTTGACCATTTCAAATCAAAAAATACATTTTTCAATATAAGATACAAATACATAAGATAGAAGAAACTGAGGATAGAGAATTATTACAATTCAATCTGCTGTACCCTGTGTTCATGATTTTCATAAAACATAGAATATAGAACAATACAGCACAAGAACAGGTGCTTCGGCCCAAAATATCTGTGTCGAACACAATGTTAAGACCAACCCTTATCTGTCTTCTCACTGCCGGCACAGCTCGTGAAGCCCCGCCCGCCTGCCCGCTCATTCCAGCTGTGGGTTTCCAGAGAGTCAGAAGCCGCTTCTGTCTCTCTACTCATTTGGCAGCACACTCACTCGCCCGGCTCCCCTCCACCCCCCCCCTTCTCTTCTCATCTCCTCCCCTCTCCCTCCTCCCTCTCTCCCCTCTCCTCTCTACCAAAGATCCTATACTCTCCCTCTCTCTCTCCCCAACCCCCTGCCCTGCCGCACCCTGCCTCCCCTAAATCCCCTTCCCCCCTTCCCCCCTCCACACCCTCCCCTCCACCCCTCCCCTACCCCATTCCACCCCTTCCATCCACCTCCCCCTCCCTTCCCCCCACCTTTCCCCCTCCCTTCCCACCCCCTCTCTCTTCTCCCCTCTCTCTCCTCCCATCTCTCACTCCCCTCCTCCCCTCCTCCCCCCCTCCCCCCCTCCCCCCTCACCCACCATCCCTCTCCTCCTCGCCACAACCCCCCTCTCCCTCTGTCTCTTGCCTTTCTGTCTCTGCCTCCCTCTCTGTCTCTCCCCATTCTCGCTCTGCCCTCGCTCTCTACCCCCTCCCTCTCTAGGCGCGCCTGGGAGTTGGGGGCTATGCGTCAGTGGATAGGGTGGTTATGGGGTAAAAGTAGCAAATGAATAATATCAATATAATATCAAGGGGGGTAGTTAGTGTGTGTGTGGGGATGGTTAGTGTGTGTGATGCCGCATGCCACCCCCCCCCCCCCCCACCGCGCGTTGGGGGAACAGACCCAACGGGTCTGCACAGTTTAGTCTCCTTTAAATTTTTCTCATGATTTTCATAAAACATAGAATATAGAACAATACAGCACAAGAACAGGTGCTTCGGCCCAAAATATCTGTGTCGAACACAATGTTAAGACCAACCCTTATCTGTCTTCTCACTGCCGGCACAGCTCGTGAAGCCCCGCCCGCCTGCCTGCTCATTCCAGCTGTGGGTTTCCAGAGAGTCAGAAGCCGCTTCTGTCTCTCTACTCATTTGGCAGCACACTCACTCGCCCGGCTCCCCTCCACCCCCCCCCCCCCTTCTCTTCTCATCTCCTCCCATCTCCTTCCTCCCTCTCTCCCCTCTCCTCTCTACCAAAGATCCTATACTGTTATAGGATCTTTGCTCTCTACCCGTCACAGGGGAGGCCCGATCGTCTGTTCCCCCCCTCCCCCGGGCCCAGCCCGGCTCTGTCACGCTGGCGGAAGCCACGATTGGCTTATCCCCCCGCTGCTTTTCACCGTCCTCAGATCGCTCTGTGCCTCATTCGGGCTGCTGCCCCGATCCTCTCCTCTCTCTCTCTCTTTCTCACCCCCTCTCTCTCTCTCTGCCCCCCCCCTCTCTCTCTCTCTCTCTCTCTCTCTCTTTTTCCCTCCCTCCTTCCCTACCTCCTCCCTCTCTCCACCCTCTCTTCCCCTCTCTCTCTTCCTCCCCCTCTCTCCCTCCCTCCCCCTCTCTCTCTCTCTCACTCTCTCCCTGCTCTCTCTCCCCTCTCTCCCCCTCTCTCCTCTCTCTGTCTCTTCCTCCCCTCCGTCTCTCTCTCCCCCTCCCTCTCTCACTCCCCCCTCCCTCTCTCTCTCCCCAACCCCCTGCCCTGCCGCACCCTGCCTCCCCTAAATCCCCTTCCCCCCTTCCCCCCTCCACACCCTCCCCTCCACCCCTCCCCTACCCCATTCCACCCCTTCCCTCCACCTCCCCCTCCCTTCCCCCCACCTTTCCCCCTCCCTTCCCACCCCCTCTCTCTTCTCCCCTCTCTCTCCTCCCATCTCTCACTCCCCTCCTCCCCTCCTCCCCCCCTCCCCCCCTCCCCCCTCACCCACCATCCCTCTCCTCCTCGCCACAACCCCCCTCTCCCTCTGTCTCTTGCCTTTCTGTCTCTGCCTCCCTCTCTGTCTCTCCCCATTCTCGCTCTGCCCTCGCTCTCTACCCCCTCCCTCTCTAGGCGCGCCTGGGAGTTGGGGGCTATGCGTCAGTGGATAGGGTGGTTATGGGGTAAAAGTAGCAAATGAATAATATCAATATAATATCAAGGGGGGTAGTTAATGTGTGTGTGGGGATGGCTAGTGTGTGTGATGCCGCATGCCACCCCCCCCCCCCCCCCCCACCGCGCGTTGGGGGAACAGACCCAACGGGTCTGCACAGTTTAGTCTCCTTTAAAATTTTCTCCTCTCAACTTAAAGCTATGCCCTCTAGAATTTGATTGTCCCTTTCTGGGAAAAAGATGCTGTTTACACTATCTATGCCTCTCATACTTCTATCAGGTCTCCGTGCAGCTCCCGGTGTTCCAGAGAAAACAATCCAAGTCTGTCCAACCTCTCCCTGGGGCTAATACCCCATAATCCAGGCATAATTCGGGTGAATCTCATCTGCACCCTTTCCAAAGCCTCCACATCATCCTGCATTGGGGCAACCAGAACGGCATGCAATTCCCCACATGCAGCCTAAACAATGTCCTGTAATGTGGTACTATGACTTCCTGACTCTTATACTCAATGCCCTTACCTATGAAAGCAAACATACCATATGCTTATGTACCTTCATTACCACTGTATTTACTTTCAGGGAGTTATGGGCTTGAGCCCCAAGAACCCTCTGTGCATTAATTCTCATTTTCAATTATCATTATGAGTAAAAATACAGCCATCTTATTTCTGTTTTTCTTTATCAAACTATATGTAATTGAAGGTATATACCCTATGTATGAATTTTTTGCTCACCAATTCTTGACAAGAACTACTTGTAAGTTTTACTTACAATTAATTACTTGTAAGTTTTACTTGCAATCCCTCTCTTGAGCATCCAAAATCAATTTGAAATAACTCTCTCCTTTTAATTACACCATATTACTTGATAAAAGTTGCAAACATGTAGCCTTTTTATTTTGCAACAAAAGCAGAGAATACTGTGCAGATCAGGCAGCATTTGTGGGAAGGGAAACTTGTTTCTGCTGAAGGACTTCATAAGAAATGGGAACGTGAGAAGACATGCATGTTTTAAGATGCAGAGAGTGGAATATGGAAAGAAAGGGAATGTTTGTAAACGGAAGCAGACTAAATTTGTCACGATAACAATTATTTAAAGCATACAGTGAATAGAGGAGATGCAGTTGAGAACCTGGTTAACGATGAAAGATAATGGAATTCCTTTCTCCCAGTTTCTCCATCTCCATTGTATCTGTTCTGATAAAGATACTTTCTTCCCTTAAAATGTATTCCTTTTTCCTAACTAATCCTTCCCCCTACTTTAATTGACAGGGGTCTCAACTGTGTCTCCTCTATTTCCTGGATTGGTAACTATCCCCTTTTCTCCATGTGTAAACAAGGGCAGGGGTTCCATTGTACTCACCTTCTACCTCAGTAGTCTTCACATTCAGTGCATCATCCTCATAATTCCCTCATTACTTCCAATAGGATACAACCACTAGCCATTTCTTCCCCTCCCATCTCTTTTCAGAATTCTTAAGGAACCTCTCCTTGGACTCCCTGACTCCTTGACTCCCTGGTCAAGTTCTTCATTCATCATCAACTTCTCATCTCCTCAGGGTGCTTTCCTTTGCTGCCATGGGTGACACCGCAGTTACCTTTTACCTTTTCTCTTTCCACCATCCAGTGACCCAAACAGCCCTTCCAGGTGAATCAGCAATTCATTAGCACTTCTTACACTAGCTCTCAAAGTGTGGTCTTCTCCACACCTGAGAACCAAATACAGACTGGCTGATTGCTTTGAGGATCAGTTCCCTTCAGTTGGCAGGGTTGATCCTGAGCTTCAGGTCACCTGTCACTTTAATTTTCTGTCCCACTCCAACACTGACTAGGCATGGGGTGGAAGATTGCAACCTTCACGTGGTCCACCCTGTTTCGACAAATACAATGAACCCGGTGTGGACAATCAAATAAGAACAAATAGAACAAGTTGTCCTACAATTTTAGGCTGTGCACACCATACGCAAGAAGAAGACGAAGAAGAAGAAGACTGACTAGGCTGTCTTCAGCTTCCTATATTGCTCCACAATGCCCAGTATGAGGTCCAGAAAGCAGCACATGCTTTTCTAACTAGGCACATGACCACAAATGAGACTTACAATGTAATATCAACAATTTAAATATCAACAAAATATTACAGTGTAATATCAACAATTTTTCTTCACAAATGCATGAACAGGAAGGTTGGCGCTGTAATTAAGATGGCTAAAACACAGTGTAGGGTAGGTCCTTTAAAAGAGGGGAGAAGGGGGGAGAAGGAGTGGAGATAACTTTTAAGAAGCCAGAGAAACACAGCTGTGAAGCTCGGCGGACATTTAACGTATCCTTGGTTCTGAAAACCACTGCGTACCTTTTTTTCCGCCAATGAGCCAATGAAATTCACCGGTCAGCACCGGCTACAACCTACGAGACGTCCTGAGAACCTTTGACCTCCTGGCAACCCATTAGGACCTCCTGGCAACCCACCTACGGCTTGAGAATTCTCGGTACTCTCCATGGCAGCAATGGGCAATGGCTGTGTGGAAGGCAAATGTGTGTGGGGGCCAAGTGAATGTCTTTGGCTCTGGAGCCTTAATTGCTGTGTAAAGGACAAACGTGTGTCTTTGGATCTGGAGTATTTGGTGAGCAGGCTGAGGCAAGAAAGTTAATACAGAGGCAGGTAGGAGAATAAGCTAGAGTCTGCTCTTGTGTGTGAGCCTTGTGATTTTTTTCCTCTTGGTTCAGTGCAGTGGTGATGGCAGGTAAGTTGATACAATGCTCCTCCTGCTGGCTGTGGAGCGTCGGGAAAACTACTGTTGTCCCTGATGGGATCCCACCCATGGGAATTGTATCCAGGTGCAGATCCTTAAAGACTATGCTAGGAAATGGGAGTTACAGCTGGATGACTTTGGGATCATCTGGGAGAATGAGAGCTACTTGGCACAGATAGGAGAGTCTGTGACAGAAGGAGTGACTCCAGCATGGTGTATTGCCTCCCTAGTGCCAGGGTCCAGGACGTCTTGGAGGGAGCAACTACATGATATTCCCAAGGAGTAGGGTGAGCAGACGGATGTCATTGTGCATGTTGGCACAAATTACATGGGTATGAGTGGAATGGAAAGAGGTACTGCAAAATGAGCACAGGGAGTGAAGTAAAAGGCTAAAAAGCAGGTCCCCCAGGGTAGTGATCTCTGTATTACTTCCACTGCCACGTGCTAGTGAGGGTAGGAACAGGAAGATGTGTGGCTGAGGAGTTGGTGCAGGGGGCACGGATTCCGATTTTTGGACCATTGAGATCTCTTCAGGGCAGGGGTGAGCTGTACAAGAGGGGTGGGTTGCATCTGAACTGAAAGGGAACCTATATTCTGGCAGGCAAGTGCGCTAATGTTACACGTGTGGGATAAAACTATACTGGCAGGGGGCAGGAGGATTACCTTTTTCGGAGTGTACTACAGGCCCCCAAATAGTGAACGAGAATTAGAAGAACAAATGTGCCAGGAGATTGCAGGCTAATTGCAGGACTAATAAGGTTGTCATAGTTGGGGATTTTAATTTTCCTAATATTGACTAGGACTGTCAAAGTGCAAAAGGTTTAGACAGGGCGGAATATGTCAAACGTGTTCAGGAAGGTTTTTTCTGGCAATATGTAGCGGGCCCTACACAAGAGAGGGCAATGCTTAATCTACTTAGGAATTTGAGAGGGGTAAGTGGCTGAAGTGTTAGTGGATGAGCCTTGTGAGATCATCGACTACTGTTCTATTAGTGTTAAGATAGTTATGAATAAAGATTGGGTGGGCCCATGAGTTAAAATTCTAAATTGGGGTAAGGCCAATTTTGAAGGTATTAGACAGGAACTCGCTAAAGTTGATTGGAGCAGGTTGTTTGCAGGATAAGGAAGTGGGATGTTTTTAAGCATGCTGACAAGTGTCCAGGACATACATGTTTCTGTTAGTGAAGGGCAAAACAGGTGTGCATAATAAAGCTTGGATGATGAGAGAAACCAAGTCCGGTCAAGAATAAGAAGGAGGCATGGGGAAGGTATAGGCAGCTGGGATCAGGTGAATCCTTGGACAAGTTTTGGGAATTCAGGAGAACGCTAAAGAAGGAAATCAGGAGGACATAAAGGGGGTAGGAGATAGGCCTAGCCGATAATATTGAGGATAATCAAAAGAGATTTTATGTACATAAAGGGAAATGGGGTAACGTGAGAATAAGGCCCCTCAGGAATCGAGTTGGTCATCTCTGTGTAGAACGACAGGAGATGGTAAGGTCCTCAATGAATATTTTGCAACTTTTTACTGTGGAGAAGACATGAGGCCTGGGGAACTTGTCAGTCCCAATTGATACATTTTCTGCAGAAATTTGGATTATATTAAAAACCCTCTCTCTTTGCCTGTACTTAATATTTACATTAAATGGTTTAACTTAATCTATAATATTTTATTATTTTAAAGACATGGACACTGATTCTCTCTTTATCTTCTTTTTGCAAGTTGTCTTTGCCTCTACGTTTTGTCCCATTAAAAGGAGTCATACAAAAACCTTTTTGATTTTCAAAGGAGCAGCTTATTGCAATAAGCTTTTCACCCCTTACAGCTTTGGGTTACAATGTTGTATGCCAAAATTGCAGTGCCATGAACAATGAAATTGAAAATATATTTGAGTGTTTTAAACGGATCGCCATAATAGCTTGCACGAGGTTGGAATGTCTTGTTCTTGAAATCTTTTGTGATATTTTGTTATAATGATTATTTGGCCACATTTCAAACTGCACATGTCTCTTCAATACTAATGTGACTTTACAAGTAATTGGCTCACTTACAGTCAACAATGATCATTTTACGATAGTTGCAGGTGTGGACTGTGCTGACATTCTGTACTATTAGATCTTGCGTTCTGTTAGAAAGGAAGACCATATCAATCAATTTCTGGCAAGAAGTAAATTCAGATAATTCATCAGATGATATCCTTGTCATGTTTATTCAACACAGATAATATGGAATCATTTCTTACACAATAATGAAAGCATACAACTCCTCATAACATCAGTTAAAGCAGGATGAATGACATATTGATTGACTGCCTCTGCAGGTTAGCTATATAGAATTGGACATCTGAGGATTAGAAAAGTAATGAATGCCTTTATGTTTAGAATCAATTCAACTTGGTTTCCGAGAAATTTAGAATATCTTTAATTGTATTTTTAAATCTTGGATATCTATATTACTAAAAGTAAGATCTTGACCGCTTTTGACTTACTGCGATTTGATTTCTGAGAGAATGCCACAAATTACGGCCGTCATTTTTGGCCACCTCGCTCAGAGCCCCCCTCAGCCAGACTGGACCAGAGGATTTTTCCCATCGATGAAAAATCAGAGACATATTAATGTTTTAAAAACAATACCCATTCTCTCTGCTGCCCCTGCTGGTGGGAAGGGGGGAGGGACTATAAAACCCGGAAGTGGTGTGCCTCACTCAGTCTCTGCAAGATGGAGGAAGCGAGAGGGTCACGTCTCTCCGAGCTCTGAATAACACTGAACACATGTCTACTCAACTGTGAGTGCCCTTAATGTGGTTTGAAAATGAAAATATGGCTGGATTGAAGTAAAAAGGCACTGCAAATGGTTGTTTGGGGGGTTTTGGGTTGAAGTAAAAAGGCACTGGAAATGGTTGTTTGGGGGGTTTGGGTTGGAAGTAAAAGGCACTTCAAATGGTTGTTTGCCTAAACTTGACAACTTCCTGTTTGCACTATATTGATTTTAGATAAAACGCTACCACTTACGGCTGTGATTTTTGGCCATCTTACTCAGTCCCCTTCCGCTTATCAGGTGCAGAGGATTCTTCCCATCAATGAAAAATAAAAGTGTTATTAGAGTTTAAAAAATGTTGAGAATCTCTCTCCTGTCCATCATGCCTTGAAGGCCACACCTTTTCCGGTGGGAGGGGGAGCGATTATAAAACCCAGAAGTGTGGGTGTGGTTCAGTCTCTGCATGATGGGGGAGGGAGAGGTCACGACTGTCTGAGATGTGAATCAACTGAACACACTGAATGTCCACTGAACTGTGAGTGTGATGTTTCGTGTGGTTTTATGGTGGTTTCACCCTGCTTGAAATGGTATGAAACTGCATTTGAATGTGGTGGCCTTGCACCCTGTATGAAATGGTATGAAACTGCATTTGAATGTGGTGTTGTTGCACCCTGCATGAAATGGTACAAAACTGCATTTGAATTTGGTGGCCTTGCACCCTCCTTGAAATGGTATGAAAGTGCACTTGAATTTGGTGGCCTTGCACCCTGCTTGAAGTGGTAGGAAACTGCATTTGAATGTGGTGGCCTTGCACCCTGTATGAAATGGTATGAAACTGCATTTGAATGTGGTGTTGTTGCACCCTGCATGAAATGGTACAAATCTGCATTTGAATTTGGTGGCCTTGCACCCTCCTTGAAATGGTATGAAAGTGCACTTGAATTTGGTGGCCTTGCACCCTGCTTGAAGTGGTATGCAACTGCACTTGAATTTGGTGGACTTGCACCCTGCTTGAAGTGGTTGGAAACTGCACTTGAATTTGGTGGCCTTGCACCCTGCTCGAAGAGGTACGAACTGGACTTGAATTTGGTGGCCTTGCACCCTGCTTGAAATGGTAGGAAAATGGATTTGAATTTGGTGCCTTTGCACTCTGCTTGAAATGGAATTTCAAGGAATAGCCGTGCCGTGAGTGAGCTGCCAGCACATCAGGCTTGAGGGACTGAGCTGCCACCCCAAGAATCCATTTGGCCCACAATGTCCATACTAGCCCTCTGGAGACCAGTAGTCCCTGCAGCCAACACATCCATACCAGCGCTCCAGAAAGCCCCCTCCCCCCTCCCACTGGCCACCAATATTGGAATTGGTGGAGAGGTGGAATATTGCGTCGGGGAACCAGCCCTCCCGTGTGAACATGGGACCCAACGGGTCCCACTTAGTCTAGTAATTAATATTGCTGTGTCTCATCCCACCCTTCCCCATTGAGCTTTAGAGTCAGTCCTGGTGCCATAGACCTGGCTGATCCTGCTGCCTTTTGAAAGGTCATCCATCCACAACAGTATCCAAAGAGGGATATCTGTTACAGAGGGCATTAGCCACAGGGGAAATGTTTGCTGTCTATTTACTCATTATACATTCACATGCATACACAAAGAAATAGGCTAATGTCAGGATGTGACAGAAAGCCAGTGAAGGTACATGTCCTATCCTTCAAGTCAAACAAGTCAAAGTCTTGAGGGGAGAGAAGTCTCGATGATTTTTTCAGCTGTCCTCGCCACTCTCTGCACGGACTTCCAGTTGGAGACTTTAGAGTCCCCAAACCAGACAGAGATACAGCTGGTCAAAATACTCTCTATGGTGCCCCTGTAGAAAGTGGTGAGGACGGGATGGGGGAGGTGAGCTCTTCTCATCCGGCGCAGAAAGTGCAACCGCTGCTGCGCTCTCTTAACTGTTGATGAGATGTTATTTGACCACGTCAGACTGTTAGTGATCTGCACCCCAGGAACTTAGTGCTACTGACCACCTCCACATCGCTGTCATTGATGTGAAGTGGTGTGGGACTGTGCCTGAAGTCGACGATGACCTCCTTTGTTTTTTTGACATTCAGGATCAGGTTGTTCGTATTGCAGCAGTCCACCAGTTGTTTCACCTCCTCCCTGTAAGCCAGCTCATTGTTGTCCCCGATGAGGCCTACCACTGTTGTGTTATCTGCTTACTTCATGATGTGGTTTGTACTAAACCTGGCATAACAGTCGTGAGTCATCAGGGTAAACAGCAGTGGACTCAGGACACAGCCCTAAGGGGAGCCGGTGCTCAGAGAGATGATGTTAAAGGTGTTATTTCAAACCCTCACTGACTGGGGTCTGTCAGTGAGGAAGTCCAGTAGCCAGTTACACATGGGGGTGCTGAGGCCCAATGGAACCAGTTTGCTCATCAGGTGCTGAGGGTTAATTGTGTTGAATGCTGAACTAAAATCCACGACCAGCATTCGCACATAAGTGTTCTTCTCCACTAGATGTTCCAGGCTCAGATGGAGTATGGAGGATATAGCGTCCTCCATGAAGCAGTTTGGCCTGTAAGCAAACTGGTATGGGTGAAGTGTGGAGGGGAGTCTGGAGGTAATATGGTCCCTGACCAGCCTCTCGAAGCACTTCATCATTATGGGAGTGAGTGCTACAGGGCGGTAATCATTGAGACATTGTATCTTGGATTTTTTTGGCACTGGTACAATGGTGGCAGTCTTGAAACACGATGGGACGACAGCCTGGTTCAGCGAGGTGTTGAAGATGCCCGTAAGGACATGTGCCAGCTGATCAGCACATTCCCTGAGCACTCGCCCTGGTATGTTATCAGGGCCTGCCGCCTTCCATGCGTTCACTCCTTTTAGGGTCCTCCGGACATCCACTATATCTCCCCTCCTTCTATAGCCAGCCAGAGTAAACATTGAACTGCAGATGTTGGCTTTCATACTAAACAAATAAAAGAGCCATCTTGTGGGAATCGGGCAGTACAAGAAAGCAACATTTGTGACAAAGTATGTCACACAGATGTTTGCATTTAGAATTGATTTCCCGTAACTGGAAGAGATGAACAACCTTTTTTTGATAAAATGTAATGAACCTTTTAAACTGGGAGCAAATGGCCTCAGTCAATTCTAAACATTCTCATCTTGGATATCTGATGTGGCACATTTAAGTTGAATCAATTTCATGGACTCATAAAAAACAAAAATAGAAAAAGGACCAAGATGAGAATGTTTAGAATTGACTGAGGCCATTTGCTCCCAGTTTAAAAGGTTCATTACATTTTATCAAAAAAAGGTTGTTCATCTGTTCCTTTTTGATATGTCAACTGATATGGTTTTCTATGTTAATCCCATTTGCCTGCATTAGGCTTCTACTTCCTACTCCCTTCTGGTCCAATAACCTGTCCAGATACCTTTTAAATGTGATAGTATCTGCCACCACTACCTCCTTTACCTCCTCTGGCCACTTGTCCCAAAATATTTTGTTGAAATTACAACAAATTTTACTGATGCTGATCACTGATCACAGTGCGACATTCATTGGTGATGATGTCTGAAGAAGGGTCCCGATCCGAAACGTCTCCTATTCGTTTAATTCAGAGATGCTGTCAGACCTGCTGAATTACTCCATCTTTTTCTGTCTATCTCCTGGTGCTCTCATTCAGGTTAGATTTTAATTCTGGAACATAATCTTGAAAATCCCAGGCAATCTTGCAATCATTGTTTGGTTACCACTTTTAAAATTATATTTCTACTAGTCCTACTTCTGAATACGATATCAGAAATTGTTTTAGTTTGGATTTTAAACATATTTTTTTCATACAAACCCTTTACATTAAACAACTACGTATATGCTATCACTTATTTTCATTCTCATAATTAATTAATTGTGCAAATGTTAAAGACATGTTCCTTTGCATTAACAGAAAGTCGATATATGCATTGACAAATCATTTGTGTACGGTAATGCAAAGGTTGGATGTAATCTGACAGTGAAACTATCTGCATAAAACTCAGCAATTCTTGGGCTGTACTCATCTATCTATCTCTCTATCTTTCCCACTAAGTACATAACTAAAACTCTAATCTTGTTATATTCCATTTTGTGTCGTTTTTACATTTGCGCAGAAACGGTACACGGTAACACTATGATTTTTTGCCACCTTGCTCATGATTCTCCTATGCTGCAAGTGCAACAGGTTTTGTTCCGATTGGTGGTATATCTTAAAAGTTATTAAGGTTTAAACATCTTAAAAATTGTGCATGTGCAGATTGGTGACCGGCGGGATGGCAACGCCTCTCCCTGCACCATCGCCGCACTGATTGGCCGCATCCGCTGTCGGTCACCTGCACCTGCCTGCCTCAGACCAGCGCAGCCTCCGGTTGCCATGATCTCTGGTCAAGGCAACCTTAGGTCAGAGGAGCGGCAACCTCGAGATCCTGCGGTGAGGAGGGGGAGAGCGGGGAAATTGAGAGAGATGGGGTCGGGAGGGACAGGGGGGGAAAGTGGGGGAGGTGAGGAGTGAGAGTTGATGAGGGGGGGATAGAGGTAGAGGAGGGAGGTAGGGAGGGGAGAGGAGTTATGGAGGGAGAGAGGGAGGGAGTGACTGAGGGTAGGGGAAAGGAGAGGAGAGGGAGGGATTCGGGGAGGGTTGGAGAGGGGAAAGAAGGAGGAGGTGAGGAGGGAGAGTGGGGAGGAGGGGGAATAGAGCGAGAGGTGTGGTGAGGTATATAGTGGGAAATAGAGGGAGAGGAGAGCGGGGGGGGGAGGAGAAGGGATAGTGGGGAGGGATACAGGGAGGTGAGGAGTGGAGGATTGAGGGATAGGATGGGGGTTGGTAGGGGAGAGGAGGTATGGAGGGAGGGAGGGAGGGAGGGAGGGAGGGAGGGAGGGAGGGAGGGAGGGAGTGACTGAGGGTAGGGGAAAGGAGAGGGAGGGAGAGGTGAGGGAGGGATTGGGGAGGGGAGGATGCGAGGGGAAAGAAGAGGGAGGGTGAAGAGGAGGGAGAGAGAATGCTGGGGATGAGGGGAAACGAGCCGCGCCTGCGCAGTTGGGGGCTATGGGTGAGTGGTGGAATATTGCAGAGGGGGGGAACGGGTTGCGTTGGGGACCAGGCCTCCCGTGTGACAGGGACCCAACGGGTCCCACTCAGTCTAGTATTTCTATAGATTTTGCAGTAACTTTTTTAATCTCTTCAGTAAGAAGAGATTTGTTGTTGTTCCACAGATTGTATTTATAAAGCGATGCATCTATCATGATGAATAATTGACAGCAGTCCGTACACGAAGAGTACTTGAATGAGTACACCAAGGACCGATAGCCGACTGGATAGAAAATTGGTTTGATGGAAGGAAGCAGAGGGTGATGTTAGAAGGCTATTTTTCAGACTGGAGTCCTGTGAATCAGGCTTCAGTGGAGGCCCCATTGCTGTTTGTCATCTACATCAATGATTTGAATGAGTATGCACAAGGCATGATTAGTAAGTTTGCTGATGACACTAAAGTGAGTGAGGAATGGTTAATGGGATTTAATAGAGATAAGTGCAAGTTGTTGCATTATGGGAAGTCTGACCAAGGCACAATCTACGCAGTGCGTGGCAGGGCTCTGGGGAGTGTTGTAAGGCAGAGGGATCAAAGAGTGCAGTTACATAGTTCCTTGAAAGTGCTGTCATAGGTAGATAGGATGGCAAGAAGGCTTTCGGCACATTACCCTTCATCATTGAGTAAAGAAGTTGGAAAGTGATGTTACAGTTTACAAGACATTGGTGGGGCCACATTTAAAGTATTGTGTTCAATTTTGGTCACTGTATGAGAGGAAAGATGTTGTTATGCCGGAAAGGGTACAGAAAAGGTTTACAAGGATGTTGCCAGCCAGGTCCCATGGGCCTGAGGTATTGGAAGAGGTTGAGCAAGCTAGGACTTGATTTGCTTGGAGCGGATGAGCAAGAGCGGAACTCGCTGTCAAAACATGGATGGGACCGGGGGACAGGGGGGACACAATTTTTTGGCGGCCTCGCGCGCATGCACACACTCACATGCGCCAGGCTTCGGAGGCTCAATCAAAGCTCCTCTGGTATCTTTGGGCTCAATCTAGCGCTAAATGCAGCTCAACTATGCCTGTCTGGCCGGGTTAACTACAGCCCTAACTGGACTGATGGGACACCAGTGCTGCTTCTCCGCACTGGCCATATTTCCCGCAAACCCAGGCCCGTTAACCAGGCAGAGTGAGCTGGGTTTAGCGCTGCTTCTCTGCGCTGGCTGTGCATCTGATTGCCGACGTCTCTGGCCACCCGTGGGGGGGGCACTCGGGTGGGGACGGGACAGCGCCGGAGACCCGGCCGGGATCGATCCGGGCTGTGGATGAGGTGCAGGTCTGTGCCACGTCTCCCTGCTCCAATCACCGCACTCTATCCTCAGTCCCAGTCCCAGTCCCACCCCCCCACCCCATTCCTCCCTCCTCCAATCAACGCGCTTAAGCATCATGTCCCACCCGCATTGCCTGCTGACCGACGTCTCTCTCGTCCAATCGACGCCCTTGATCAGCAGTCCCACCTCCACTTGTCTCACGAAAAGCGCAGATTTTAAAATCCGGATTAATAAAAACTTGAAGGGGGATGTCCCCCACCTCTCAAAACATGGGGGGGGTACATGTCCCCTCTGGTCCCCCCGTGTTTTCCGCACCTGCGCATGAGGATGGGGAGTGATCTTGTAGAGGTGTATAAGATCATGAGAGGAATAGATACGGTAAATGCACAGTTTTTTATCCTGAGAAAGTAAATCAAGAACCAGTAGACATAGGTTTAAGGTGAGGATGGAATGATTTAATAGGAACCTGAGGGGCAACTTTTTTACCCAAAGAGTGGTAGGTATATGGAATGAACTGCCAGAGGAGATAGTTGAGGCAGGTACTATCACAACATTTAAAAACATTTGGACAAGTACATAGATAGGGTAGGTTTAAGGGTATAAGGGCCAAGTGCAGGCAAGTGGGGCTCATGTAGATGGGGCTTGCTGGTCGGCCTGGATAAGTTGGGCTGAAGGGGCTGTTTCCACACTGTATGACTCTTTCGAATGCTCTTAATTTACATATCGCTATTTCACCCGGAGACATGGGATTAAAAAAATGGCAATTAATTATATAATATATTTATTAAGGCTCACTTCAAAGGACGCATGAATGACAGTCTTAAATGCCGAGTTAAAGGGAGTCCGTTGAAGGTTTCCACTGTAGAAAGTCCTCAGCCAAATTCCAGTCTCAGGTTTTCTTTGATATCCTCTGCAAGAGTGATCATCAGTCAAGAACACAGGAAATTAAGCTGGGAGATCAAAAATAATTGGCACCCCTCCTTAAAATATTCATCTTTGCCATTTGCCTTCACAGGATATAGGACATTTGTGCCATTGAGGAAGGCCTGTAAATCCATGGACCGCAGAGTGAAGATGGATGGTGTGGCAGAAAGGGGCCAGAATCTGGGCTTCACTGCACTACATTCTATATTGGGTAAAAAGATGCATTTTCAGGGAAGGTAATCTGCTCTCCAGTGATATCTGAAGATGTCCTACCAGATGATCATGTGGGAGCCACTGGAAATAGATCCTTTATGTGTGGAATTGGGAGGGCTACCCCTGTTTTACAACTCCTTTTCCAAATTAGACTGTGCAGCAGCCAATATAATCAAAGACTTGTCCTGCCCCTGTCATTCCTCTTCTCTCTGTCCTCATCGGGCAGAAGATACAAAAGTCGAAAGCATGCACTGCCAGACTCAGGAACAGCTTCTCACCCTCTGTTATCAGGTTTTTTTAATTGTTCTTCCATAAGCTAGGACTTAGCAATGTCCGATTCACCTCAACCATATTGTGGACATTGGACTTTATCTATCGAACTATTGTGCTACAATCTATATTACTAAAAGTCTGATCGTGACCACTTCCTGTTGTTCTGTATATTGATTTTAGAAAAAATGCTGCCACTTACAGCTGTGATTTTTGGTCATCTTACTCAGAGTCCCCCTCCGCTGTGCAGGCCAAGAGGATTTTTCCCATCAATGAAAAATAAAAGAGTTATTAGTGTTTAACAATGTTGAGTTTCTCTCTCCTGAAGGCCAAGCCCCTTCCGGGGGGACTATAAAAGTGTTGAGTGCCTCTGTCAGTCTCTGCAAGATGGGGGAGCGAGAGGGTCATGTCTCTCAGTCTGAGCTGTGAATAACACTGAACACATGTCTACTAAACTGTGAGTGTGGTTTTACTGACCTTGAGTGCCCTTAATGTGGTTTGAAAATGAAAATGTGGTTGGTTTGAAATAAAGCACAGCAAATGGTTGGTGATGACTTGTTTGAAGTAAAGCGCAGCATATGGTTGGTGGTGGTTGGTTTGAAATAAAGCACAGCAAATGGTGGTTTGTGGTGGTTGGTTTGAAATAAAGCACAGCAAATGGTGGTTGGTGGTGGTTGGTTCTGGGCTCACTAAAACTCACTAAAATAAAAATATGAGTGAAAAACAAACAGCTGCAGACTGGGCAGCCATACTCTACAGGACGGCGCCCCCTATTTATGCATATAGCACATGAATAAAGCACAGCAAATGGTTGGTGGTGGTTCGTTTGAAATAAAGCACAGCAAATGGTTGTTGTTGTGGGGTTGGTTTATAATAAAGAACGGCAAATGGTTGTCGGCGGCAGTTGGTTTGAAATAAAGCACAGCAAATGATGGTTGCTGGTGGTTGGTTTGAAATAAAGCACAGCAAATGGTGGTTGGTGGTGGTTGGTTTGAAATAAAGCACAGCAAATGGTGGTTGTTTTGAAATAAAGCGCAGCAAATGATGGTTGGTGGTGGTTGGTTTGAAATAAAGCACAGCAAATGGTGGTTGGTGGTGGCTGGTTTGAAATAAAGCACACCAAATGGTTGTTGGTGGTGGTTGGTTTGAAATAAAAAATGATTAAAAGTCTAAACTTGACAACTTCCTGTTTGCACTGTATATTGATTTTAGATAAAACACTACCACTTACGGCTGTGATTTTTGGCCATCATACTCAGTCCCCCTCCGCTCATCAGGTGCAGAGGATTCTTACCATCAATTAAAAATAAAAGTGTTATTAGTGTTTTAAAAATGTTGAGAATCTCTCTCCTGTCAATCATGCCATGAAGGCCATGGCCATTCCGGTGAGAGGGGGGAGGGATTATAAATCCCGGAAGTGTGGGTGTGGCTCAGTCTCTGCAAGATGGGGGAGGGAGAGGTTATGACTGTCTGAGCTGTGAATCAACTGAACGCACTGAATGTCTACTGAACAGTGAGTGTGGTGTTTATGTGTTGTTTTGTGTGGTTTTATGGGAGTCTCACCCTGCATGAAATGGTATGAAACTGCATTTGAATTTGGTGGCCTTGCACCCTGCATGAAATGGTATGAAACTGCATTTGAATTTGGTGACCTTGCACCCTGCTTGAAGTGGTATGAAACTGCACTTGAATTTGGTGGCCTTGCACCCTGCTTGAAGTGGCATGAAACTGCACTTGAATTTAGTGGCCTTGCACCCTGCTTGAAATGGTAGGAAACTGCACTTGAATTTGGTGGCCTTGCACCCTGCTTGAAATGGTAAGAAACTGCATTTGAATTTAGTGGCCTTGCACCCTGCTTGAAATGGAATTTCAAGGAATAGCCATGAGTCAACTGCCAGCCCACCAGCCGTGAGTGAGCTGCCAGCACACCGGGCTTGAATGACTGAGCTGCAACCCTAAGAATCCATTTGGCCCACAATGTCCATAATAGCCCTCTGGAAACCAGATACTTCAGCCCACAAGACCCATACTAGCGCTCCAGAAAGTACCCCCCCCCCCCCATTGGAATATTGGAATTGGTGGAGAGGTGGAATATTGCGTTGGGGGACCAGCCGTCCTGTGTGAACATGAGACCCAATGGGTCCCACTTAGTCTAATATTGAGAAATATATTCTGCAGTCTGTATCTTCTCTTTTACTCAATGTATTGTACTTGAGTTTGACTTGACTGCATTTTGTAGAGTATTATCTGATTTGTTTGGATGGCATTTAAAACAAATATCCAAGATAATTCCTCTGAACATTGCATCGTGGAACTAACCACAAAACTGGTTATTGTACATCTGGTCATTTGTAATGAGGTTCGTGTGGTGCGGTGGCGCAGTGGTAGAGTTTCTGCCTTACAGCACTTGCAGCGCCAGAGACCCCGGTTCGATCCTGACTTCCGGTGCTGTCTGGATGAAGTTTGTACATTCACCCCATGACCACATGGGTTTTTTCCCGCGATCTTTGGTTTCCTCCCATAGACTCTGTAGATGTACAGGTTTGTAGGTTGATTGGCAATTTATAAGTGTAAATTGTCCCTAGTGTGTGTAGGATAGTGTTAATGTGTGGGTATCGCTGGTCGGTGTGGACTCTGGGCGCCGATGGGCCTGTATCTCTAAACTAGACTAAGTTAAAGGTAGGATTAAAAAATGATCCCGTGGTAAAGGATCTTTTCAGAATAATTATCATAAATTGATAGATTTTCATATTCACTAAATGTGAAAACATGACTAAATTAAATGTAAGTGTAGTGACTTGAACTCAAAAATGTATAATGGTGAAGTTTGCTGAAGATGAATGAGAAAACAGAATTAAATATAAAAGTATATAATTAGTGAGAGACATTTGAGGAAATATTTTGTGATTCTTAAAAGTATATTCCATTGAGAAATTAAGAATTTATGAGAGGGGTGATCTTATCATGGCTAACTAAAGAAATTACAGATAAATTGAAAGAAAAGGTTTAAAATATTATAGATTAATCCAAGTTCAGGAGCTTGCTCGATTTTGGAAACGTGGAAAGGATGGCTGGAATATAGTAAAGAAGGAACAAATAGATCATGAGCATCAACTCACAATAAATATGAAAACAACCTGTGTATAAAAAGGAACAGAGAAGCTAAAATGTCTTGAAAGGTGAGACTAGGAAATTAATAATTAATATTGAAGAAACAAGATTTGAACAAATATTGTTTTCTTCAAAAATATTTAAAGCATTCCACAATAGGAAACGAGGGAAAAACAAGTGAGGAACTTAAAATAATCATTATCCTGAGAGAAAAGGTTTTAGAAACATAGAAACGTAGAAAATAGGTGCTGGAGTAGGCCATTCGGCCCTTTGAGCCAGCACCGCCATTCAATGCGATCATGGCTGATCATCCAAAATCCGTTCTGGCTTTTCCCCCATATCCCTTGATTCCCTTAGCCCTAAGAGCTAAATCTAACTTGTTTGGGCAAGCTAATGGAATAAGAGACTAACAAGTTGCCTTAAAATGGCCTGTGTACTCATACCTTAAAAGAAGTGGCTGTAGAGGTTGTAAATGTAATGGCTTTGATCTTCCAAAATTTCCTAAGTACTGGAAAGGTTCCATCAGATAGAAAAATTATTGCATCCACAGTCTCTGCAGCCGCTTCCTTAAGATCTGAGTATATAGGCCATCAATTGAAAGCAGCTTTTTTATCATTACGCGAGAAACTGCTAAGGGCACGCAACATTGCCTTTAAATCCAGGGACACTTCTGCCTACAGTGCTGCCAGGTCGAACCTGAACAAAGGCATAAAAAAGGCCAAAGACATCCACAGGCAAAGGGTGGAAGACCACTTCAACACCGCGGACACCAGAAGCATGTGGCAGGGTGTCAGGGACATCACTGACTACAAGAGCAGCCCCACCTGCCCCACAGTGATATCACACTGGGCAATGAGTTAAACACCTTCATTGCCCGCTTCGAAACTGGCAACACCACCAGGAGAGGAATAACCCCGGCCATGGCGGAGGGACAGGCCTTAACACTGAGCACCCAGGAGGTACAATGCGCTCTGCGTAGGATCAGTCCACGCAAGGCTGCAGGCCCGGATGGAGTCCAGGGTAGGGTACTAAAGGACTGTGCTGCACAGCTGGCGGAGGTATTCACGAGGATCTTTAACCTGTCTCTATCTCTGGCAACGGTCCCCAAGTGCCTGAAGACAGCTACCATGGTGCTGGTGCCGAAAAAGTCTAAAGTCACCAACCTGAATGACTACCGCCCGGTTGCCCTAACTCCAATACCAATGAAGTGCTTTGAAAGGCTGGTCCTCTACCACATCAAATCCAGCATCCCTGCCTCATTGGACTCCCATCAATTTGCACACAGAGCAAATAGATCCACAGAGGATGCCATCTCTCTGGCTCTTCACACCGTCCTGACTCACCTGGAAAGACAGGGCACATATGTGAGGATGCTCTTCATAGATTATAGCTCTGCCTTCAATACGGTCATCCCCACCAAGCTCACCACCAAACTCCACCAGCTAGGCTTCAGCTCACCGATATGCGATTGGATCCTGAATTTTCTGACGGAGCGACCGCAGGCAGTGAGACTGGGCCCGCACCTTTCCTCCACTATCACCCTGAGCACCGGCACACCACAGGGCTGTGTACTGAGCCCCATGCTTTACTCCCTCTTCACTCACAACTGTGTTCCTGCATTCAACATCAACACCATTGTCAAATTTGCAGACGACACAACGGTGATTGGGCTGATCACCAACAGTGATGAAATAAACTATAGAGCGGAGGTGCAGAACCTGGCGGACTGGTGCTCACGGAACAACTTGTCACTAAACACCTCCAAGACCAAGGAGTTGATTATCGACTTCCGGAGGTAACAGAATGGGGAATACGCCCCAACCTCCATCTACGGGGACGGTGTGGAGAGAGTGTCCAGCTTTAAGTGTCTGGGCACTCACACCTCAGAGGACCTCACATGGTCCACCAACACCGCTGCGCTGGTCAAAAAGGCACAACAATGACTGTTCTTCCTAAGAACATTGAAACGGACTGGTCTGCCCCAACAGCTGCTGACGACCTTCTACCACTGCATGACAGAGAACATACTAATGTATGGCATCTCTGTGTGGTATCTCAGCTGCACAGAGGCGGAGAGGAGAGCTCTTCAGCACGTCGTCCACAGAGCGCAAAAGATTATTGGGACATTGCTACCAGCCTTGGAGGACATCTACTACACACACGGTGCCTCAGGAAGGCCATCAGCATCCATAAAGTCTCCTCTCACCCTTGTAATGGACTGTTTGAACTACTCCCTTCTGGCAGACGTTACAAGTCCTTCTACGCCCGCACCTCCAGACTCAGGTTAATTCCCAGAGCTATAGTGGCTCTGAACCGGCCCTGCTGAGGGCCCCCCACCCCCATGGACTGTCTCCCTCGGATGGTCACGTCGCACAGACACATCTGCACTTTAGTCTGTTTTGTCTGTTTTGATTGTTTTACTGGTCTAGTGTTCATTTTACAAACCTTGGTCTCGGGGTATCTAAACCTAAATTTTATTAGTTGT
Organism: Raja brachyura; assembly: GCA_963514005.1. The sequence goes on from OY740788.1 coordinate 41,426,880, forward strand.
TTAAGTTTTGACATCGGATGGAAGTTGCAAACCAAATCTCGTTGGACTTATGTGTAATGACAATAAAATATATTATTATTATTATTATTATTATTATTATTATTATTATGAAAGGAGGGATGCAGACAGCAGAAGGCTACAGGTCTGGAGGGCTAACATTTATTTCAATACAAAAACAGTGATGTAGTGCTGAGGTTCGATGAGGCGCTGGTCAGGCCACATTTGGAGTATTGTGAGCACCATATCTGAGGAAGGATGTGCTGGCTCTGGAGAGGGCCCAGAGGAGGTTTACATGAATGATCCCAGGAATGAATGGGTTAACATGTGATGAACATTTAATGGTACTGGGCCTGTACTCGCTGGAGTTTAGAAGAATGAGGGGGGACCTCATTGAAACGTACCGAATAGTGAAAGGCTTGGATAGAGTGGATGTGAAGAGGATGTTTCCACTAGTGGAAGAGTCTAGGACTAGAGATCATAGCCGCAGAATTAAAGGATGTTCCTTTAGGAAAGAGATGAGGAGGAATTTCTTTGGTCAGAGGGTGGTGAATCTATGGAATTCTTTGCCACAGAAGGCAGTGGAGGCTGTCAATGGATATCACCTAATTCTTCTCCTATCACATGACCTTATGGCACTGTAGAGAATGATGATTTCTGAATGACTTTTGCTTGTGTCTGGGTAGCTGAAGGGACTTGACACTGAAGATACTGAGAAAAATGTAAACCCTCCCAGGGAATCTGGAACTAAGAAACATTATTTTAGAATAGGGTGTTGCTCATTTAAGTTTAAGCTAAGGAGTCATTTTTTCTTTAGATCTTTGAGGGTCGTGGCTCAAATAGACATCCTTTTGGAGAAAAGGGTGATTGTAGTATCCATGTTGATGCAATTAAAACAAAAATATACTGGATAAATGCAAGGAGATTAAAACTATTTCCTGGAACTCTGGCTATAAACATTAGAAAGTACTTTCTTATGTCTGAATTTGTAATATCTAATAAGTCTGAAGAAGGGTCTTGCCTCGAAATATCACCCATTCCTTCTCTCCAGAGATGCTGTCTGTCCCGCTGAGTTAGTCCAGTATTTTGTGTCTATCTTCGATTTAAACCAGCACCTGCAGTTCCTTCCTACACGGAAAGCACTTTATGCATGTGACATGTGTAAATGTCTGCAAATTTTAGTACCACTCATGCCATTGGTGAAAATTCCAGAAAGTTGTTTACTAATCTGCAACATTTTAACTCTCTTCAGCACCAGAGGAGATTCTACACCACCCATAATTCCCATGACTTAGGAGTATATTCAGCTTATCGAGCACATGCCAACTCTTAGTGCATTCCCATCAATTCCAGTTCAAAAAGGTAATTTATCACCACTCCCATACCAATTCGGGAAGAATATTGAAAGTCAGCATATTGAACAAACATTTGCTATGGAGTAACAAATTACTCACGTAATTGGATGCAACAGACACGTATTCGTTTGATCAATCTTTCACCTATAGACTAAATATAGAAGAACTCTCAGGCACACAAATCTAAAACCCAAAGTTTAGCCAAGACCAAAGATTATAGAGGAGCAAGATGCGCCACTCAGTGGAAATCCAATGGACTGGTGTGTAGTACGTAACGGAACGTCACGGCCGCCATTTTGGCAGATTGCCTCCCCATGTGTAATCCGCTCCAAAGCTACAGAGCAGGTGTAAGCAAAGATTATAGAGGAGCAAGATGCATTAGCAAGTTATTAGATTTATTTGTAATAGATCTTTACTTACCTCTCGATCCCTCTCTATCCCTCTCTCTCCCCCTCTCGATCTTTCGCTCCCTCTCGACCCCTCTTTCTCTCGATCTTTCTCTCCCTCTCTTTCGATCTCCCTCTCCCTCTCTTCTCTATCTCCCCTCGATCCCTCTCTCCCGTATCTTCTCTCGATCTCCCTCCTCCCCTCCCCTCTCCCCCTCTCTTTTCCCCCTGTTCCCCCATTTCCCTCGCATCTTTCCTCCCCAGCCCCTCCTTTGCGTAGTTTACCTTGCATTGCATTGTACAGCTTCCCTTGTATTGCTTTAACGCACACTGTGCACAAAATTACAGGCACACACAAACACACATTCATATAAATATATGGTGGGACAGATTGAAGCAAATCTTTGGATAGAAGAGCTTATTAAAATCTTCCTACAAAGACCATTATGTAATTTATTTCTATCCTCTTTCGGGCCGACGGCATAGCAGGGCTGCCAACTATCATTGAAAGCATTTACTCTCCCTTGGCGCTAATAGTAATTAATTAGTGAAGTTTAGGAGAATTCACAAGAACCCATCTTCAAAGCTCAAATATTCCTCTCTTGGTCAACACTTTCTTTATTGAGGTCCAGGATTTCTATTTACAGAAGGTGTTCACTGTAGATCTCGAGAACCTACTGATATGGAAAGCAGAAGGTGTAATAGCCTCCTTTAATCAATATTGCCTGACTTAATTTACTTCCCAATTTAAAAATGACTCAGCATAACAAAGTACCGAGGTAATTGTCTTCATAATTATCTTGTACATTCCTCTTTAAAGTATTGTCCCTGGAACTTCATATTTTTCTGATTTTGATTGTGATAAATTAATTATATTTTCAGTTTTTCCTCATGGCATCCTTTTATGTCATGAGAAAATATATGTGGTGAGGAATCTCCCCTGCTGCTAAAGGGACTTTATCCATAAATTGTTTTTTTCTTGTTATAATTTTCCATTTCCTGTTTGCCGTTATACATGAGCATTACAACATGTAATTGCAGTGTGCCAATACTAATTAACTTAAACATCCTTGCCTGAATTATTCCTGGACTTATTACTTTTTCTTGCCTAGTTCTTTGACAAGCAACTTAACATATGGCAGACTGCAGTTTTCCCAGGAAACTGATTATAAGACTAGCTGAATACCTTGTCTGTGCAGTTATAATCAAATTTAATAAACAAATTATCCTGACAGGCAATGAACAGACTCTGTACCTGTCTCGTTAGATTATTTTAGACATTAAAGGTTCCCTATAAAATAATAAGATGTTAGGGTGTATTTTTGTATCTGAGCAGGAAGGCAGCAGTAGAATCATGGGTTTGGTGTTTGTATCCAGGAACCTATCTTGTAAACTATACACCTAGTTTGTATCTGGAATCTAGAATGCATTACCTGAGTTGTTTTTTACTGAACAATAGATTTATATTGCATAATCACAGTTACAAAGTATGGCATAGATCAAAACTGCCGTGCAGTTTGCAAAAGTCAATTATCAAATTACACCATTATCATCCATATCAACAACACACTCCAGGCCATGTGATGACCATCATTCAAGGAGGGCTGCCTAAGTCCCCGTGAACACCGCGTGCCCACTCTCCAGGGACTTGCGGCACAGACTTGGGCCCGGAAAAGGGCCAGCCAGTCGACGCGGACAGCTGCCTGCTGCCTTGTCCCTTGAATGACCATTTTGGCCAGGCCCAGGAGCAAACCGATTAGGAGATTGCTCATGTGCGTTAGTATGATAGGTATTCTCACAACATGTAATTAGCATCCAGACAAACACTTAAATTACAAATGCACAGTAGGCTACAAATTGAGTGATGTCAAGTGGGTTGAGTATAAATGTGCTTTCAGATGCTGTACTGGAGGAGTTGTGGAGAAAGTGGAAAGTAGGGGAGATAACATTTAATTGGCCGTGAGATGCTGATGGACTGTGTAGGAAGGAACTACAGATGTTAATTTAAACTGAAGATAGACACAAAGAGATGCTGGGATGGAACATTTCAGTCAGGAGGGTGGCACAGTTACGCAGCAGTAGAACCTCTGCCTCGCAGCGCCAGAGACCAGGGTTCAATCCTGACCATGGGTGCTGTCTGTGCAGTGTTTGCCCCTTCTCCCTGTGACCGTTTGGGTTTCCTCCCACATTTCAAAGATGTGCAGGTTTGTAGGTTAATTGGCTTCTGCAAATTGCGCCTACTATGTAGGACATAGAAGTATATGTCATGGTGTATGAGAGATCGATGTTGGTGCGTGCTCGGTGGGCTGAAGGGCCTGTTTTCAAGCTGTATCTCTAGACTAAACTAAACTGAAAGACAGGATAGGCCAGGTTTATTTTCCTTGGAGCAAAGTAGGCTGAGGGGGGAACCAAATAGAGGGGTATACAAAGTACCCCTCTATTTTGTATAGAGGGTATTTCTACCCTCATAACGGGATAGAAATATTTTCCAAAAGCAGAGTAGTCTAAAACTGGATATTTAAGGTAAGGGTTAGAGGTTTAGCTGGGATATGATAAAGATTGTTTTCCCTCAGAAGATGGAAGGAATTTAGAGTACCCTGTCTGAGTAGGTGGGCAGACAGGTATTCTCACAACATTTATTTATTATATAGAGAAGCTCTTGAAACACCAATGCATGGCAAATGACAGACTGAGAATTCCAAATGGGAAGAACATAAACGAGTATTTGATGGTAGATGTGGACATTTTGGGCCGTAGGGCCTGTTTCTTTGCTGTTTAATGCTATGATTTTATTTCTGCCTGATTCTGCCTGACACACTTTGGTATTTTAGAGCATTGGTATAAAAATGTTGATTTTATTTCCCCCAAGTTCAGGAGAAATAAAACCAATTCCAATACCCATGCTGTTGTGCTAGCTACAATTTGGTAAACAGTTGAAGATCAGGAATTAAACAATATTATTTCAGTCTCTGCAGCCCAAGTTACAGAAAATGGGCTATAACATTTCAATGTCAGGCAGAAGATAGGCACATAAAATGTTGGAGTAAAGGGCCTGTCACACTAGCGCGCGATTAGACGCGATAAGCGCGACCTACCGTGGTCGCTTTAGTCGTCCGGCCTCGCGTGACCCTGTCCCACTGCGATCGCCGGAGTCTGGTGGAGTTCCGCGGACTCGTGTGGAGCTGGTGTCGACATCGCGCGTAGTGTCCAAAAACCGACACTGCTTAAAAATTACGCGCGGCAAAATCCTGTCGCGCGGAACGTGATGACGTTTTGACGTTGTGCGTCTTCAGCGTGGCGTTGCGTGATGACGTCACTGCCCGACGTCGTGCAACGCGCATGCTCATGCACATCGTCACGTGATGAAAAATAACGTCCTTCCTTCGGACGTCGCGCGTGTAATCCACATCTACCATCAAATACTCGTTTATGTTCTTCCCATTTGGAATTCTCAGTCTGTCATTTGCCATGCATTGGTGTTTCAAGAGCTTCTCTATATAATAAATAAATGTTGTGAGAATACCTGTCTGCCCACCTACTCAGACAGGGTACTCTAAATTCCTTCCATCTTCTGAGGGAAAACAATCTTTATCATATCCCAGCTAAACCTCTAACCCTTACCTTAAATATCCAGTTTTAGACTACTCTGCTTTTGGAAAATATTTCTATCCCGTTATGAGGGTAGAAATACCCTCTATACAAAATAGAGGGGTACTTTGTATACCCCTCTATTTGGTTCCCCCCTCAGCCTACTTTGCTCCAAGGAAAATAAACCTGGCCTATCCTGCCCTTCACTCGCACCGGGATCGCCTGACCCCCACGCGACCCCCGCGTCCGAATTTGTCGCGCTTATCGCGTCTAATCGCGCGCTAGTGTGACAGGCCCTTAACTCAGCGGGGCAGGCAACGCCTCTGGAGAGGAATGGGTGAAGTTTTGGGTCGAGACCCTTCTTCAGACTGATGTCAGGCACATTGATTAGACTAAAAAAAAACTAGAGCATCTGTGGAGGCAGTAGGATTATTGACATTTGAGGATGAATGCAGACCTGAAACATCGATTATCTCTTTGTCTCCACAGATGTTGGCTTCCCCACTGATTTATTCTTATTGTTTTATTTTGCTACAGATTATGCCTTCTGCAGCCACTTGTGTATCCATGCTGATTTGGCTCCCTGTTACATATTTAACTACACACTGTAAAGCGCTGGAAATCTGTCCATGGCTGTGCGTCTGCCATCCACAGCAAAGTTTAAACTTGCTCTTTAAGTTTCACCAAATAAAACACCCAAGCAGGAATTCCATGCTAAATAATTCAAACTAAGTAATTAACATTCAGAGTTAATTAGCTGTCTTATGTTCCAAAACTAATTCATTATCAAAGATGCTAAATGTATGAATCCTTTGTATGTTTCTGATTCTATTGATGTCAATCAAATAAATATTTCACCTTCCAGTCAAGTGATTCAACACATTAATACTACAATATTTATTTGAAAAGGTCAATAACGTCAGCAAAAGATGAGCAGTGCAAAAGAAGGATTATTACCAGTTATCATCATTAAATTCACAGAATTAGGAACATTGGTATCTTGATCAATAACAATATTTATGAATCAAAATAATGAGTGGTTATTGTGGTATTTTTTAAATGACATTTGCATTCCTTCCCAAATAGTGTAATTGCAAGGGATGCAAAAGAAAGATAAGCCTAAAAATTCCTTTTCAGCTTTTTTACTTGTGTCAATACATGATAGACAAACACAACAAAATCATAACTGTGCGTGTTGAAGCCAGATAACAACCAATTCCATGTTTGTTCCTTGACTCTGCCATTCATTTGTCTAAAATTCTCTTTCTTGATCCAAAGATGATGCTTGACTTGCTGAGTATTGATAATTCTGTATTTTTTCCCAAGCACTTTATATCCTTCCCCTGCAACATGTCTGTAATATCATCCAGATTTGTAATCCTCTGAATTTCCTGCACCCTTTTTATGCTGGTCTCTTGTGCAGCCTTGATTATCATCTCCACTATTACCAATCATACATTCATTAGCTTAGGGTCTAATGTCTGGCATTTTCTAACTAAATCTGAAGTTGGCTCAACCGGAAAAGTCACAAAATCCTTTCCTCCAGAGATCCTTTTCTCTTTTAAGAAACTCTTTAAACTTTACCCCTTTGTCTAACTTGGCCATCCTTCCTAATATCTTGGCCTGGTGATTCAAAGTCAATTATTTCTTTAATGCTTCTATGAAACAAATATGTTCTTATTTTCTACAATGAATGTACAATGCAAATAGAAGTTGATAACATTTTGAAATAATGTTACACTTTTATTCACTGATAATTATATTAATTAATTTGGTGCAGCATTTGAACTTTTTTTTCTTTTTCCTATAACCATGTTTAAGAAGAATATCAATTAATTGATGATAGTGCTAGTATTTGAGTGCATTAAAGATGAAGTACGTTCAAATAACCAGAATGTAGAAACAGTTTGTGGGGAAATAAGAAATAATAAGGCCAAGGTCATTTGTGGGAGTGGTGCCCGTCTCTTCAAAGTAATCTCATGAAGGGCATAAAGGAAGAAATAATATCAAATATGTCCGGAAACCTAAATATTGTACATTATTAAGACTCTTTTTATTCTCTTGAAAGAACTCCAAGTTAGTCAAAATTGATTTTCCTTTCACTAAACAGTGTTGACTTGGCCTAGTTACATTGAATCTTTCCAAATAGGTCCAAACTCCTGGAACTAGGTGTCAGTTTCTAAGACTTAAATCTACCTTGTGCTTTTGTGAAAGGGCTCCTTGGAGCAGGAGTCATCAGATGTTTGAATTTTACATTCTGTTTGAAGAAAAGACAAAAACAGAACTAGCTAAATTGAATTGCCAAATCTGGTCAATGAATTGATCAGTCGAGAGGCAGTGGCAGGCATTTAATGAGTTATTTCAGAATGCACAGAATAGAGTAAGAAAAAATCAAAGTTGACAGATCACCTCTGACTCAATAACAAAGATAGTATTAAAATAAAAGTTGTATAACTGTGAAAAGAGAAGTGGCAGATTAGAAGGTTGTACAGAACTTGAAAAATGGAAACAAATGACAAAATGTTTAATGAAGGAAAATGAGAGGACCACATAAAGCTGGCCAGCAACATGACAACAGATGGTGGAAAACAGAAGATGACAGATTCATTAAATAGATGTTTTGCATATTTGTAACATTCTAAAAATAACTGCATTTCTGAAATTGAAGACGATGGTAATGAGCAATTTGTGAGAGTTGCGGATTGAAAGGTTTTTGGATCTCCATGGATCTCATCCTAAATTACAAAATAAAGTGGTTTGAGAGATAGTCACTACATTGGTGTAGGAAGGAACGATAGATGCTGGTTTAAACCAAAGATAGACACAAAAAGCCGGAGTAACTCGGTGGGTCAAACAGCATCACTGGGGAAAAGGAATAGATGACGTTTTGGGTCAAGAACCTTCTTCAGACTGAAGAAGGGTCTTGACCTGAAATGTCACCTATTCCATCTTCCTCCGACTGAAGAAGGGTCTCGACCCGAAACGTCACCTATTCATTTTCTCCAGGGATGCTGTCTGCCCTGCTGAATGACTACTACTTTAGTGTTACTTTTCCAAATGCTCTAAGATTCAGAGGTTCCCTTAGAAATAAAATATCAATTTTATCTATTTTATTAAAAGGGAGAGAGTAAGCAGGAGACCACAGGCTAGTTAATGTAACATCCATTAAAGGGGAAATATTAGAAACTATAATAAAGCATGTAATAGAAGGGACCACTTAGAAATATTCAAGGCAACTAGGCAAAGTCAACAGGGTTTTGTGAAAGGGAAATACAATTTGACTTATTGGAGTTGTTTCAAGAAGTAACATGTGCTGAGAATAATGTACTTGCATTTGAGAAGGAATAATGTACTTGCATTTGAGAAGGTCTTGCATCAAAAGGTATGCAAAAAAATAAAAGTTGTAAGGGGTACTATTAAGACAGAAGATTGGTTGCTTAACAGAAACAGTGTTTCAGAAGGAACTGCAGATGCTGGAAAATCGAAGGTGGACAAAAATGCTGGAGAAACGCAGTGGGTGAGGCAGCATCTATGGAGCGAAGGAAATAGGCACCGTTTTGGTCTGAAGAAAGGTTTCGACCCGAAACATTGCCTATTTCCTTCGCTCCATAGATGCTGCCTCACGCGCTGAGTTTCTCCAGCATTTTTGTCTACCTTTAACAGAAACAGTGTTTTTTCTATTTAGCAGGGTGTCATAAGTGCACACAGTATTGATCTCCCTATTTAAGGAAGAATGTCCATAAATTGAGAACAGTTTACTAGACAATACATTGAATGGGCTGGTGTCTTATGAAAAATGGTCAGACAGGTTAAGCTTCCATCTACTAAAGTTTAGAAGAACGAGTCAGGACTGGTTTGAAGTATGTTAGGTCTTGTTAGGTATTCACAAGGTGGACATGGAGGTAATGGTTCCTCATGTAGGAGAGTCTAGGCCTGGATGCCACTATTTAAAATTAGGGATCAACGATTTAATGATGAGCAAACTTTTTATTTGTGAAGATCATAAATATTCCTCAAGAGATTTGAATACTTTTGAGTCTTTGAATATTTTTAAGATAGAGGTATATAAATATTCAACAAGCATTTGGACAGAAGCATAGTGATCGATTTGAATGAAGAGTAGACACTACAGTCAGGTTAACCGTATTCTCACTAAATAGCAGAAAAAGCCTTTAAGAGGTCAAGTAATAAGTTTACATGTTTATGTATGGTGTAAGTTGAGAGTTCAGCAGCCATCTTCAGTAAAAAGGTTTTAAAATTTGTAAACAGAAACAGATGGCAGGGCGGGAATGCTTCATAGGCACATTGTTTAATATGTATGAATCGAGTTCTGCCTTATGCTTTACAAATGAAAAGGACAAATTTGAATCAAGAGAACGTAAATGCATAAGAAAAAAAAGAGAAAGATGCAAGAATAGGGTATGTAACCTGTTAACTCGGTCCCATCATTGGTCCACATTACTAAGACATAGACACAAGGAACTTCAGATGTTGGCTTACAAAAAAAAGCAAAGTGCTGGAGTAAGTTGGCGAGTCAGGCAGTATCTCTGGAAGACATGGATAGGTGACGTTTATGGTTGGGACCCTTCTTCTGACTGATTGTAGTAGGCGGGGAGTGCAAATGTTGGAAAAGAGATGGGGGGAAAATAAATTCTGGCAAGTGATAGGTGGATACATGTGAGGGTCTTTTTAAATTGGCCGAAGGGTGGACAAGCGCTAGAGGTAAAAACGTAGACAAAAGCGTGTAAGATGAGGGATAACGAGTGAAATGTGAAGTCAAAGGGATGTAGCACATTTTGTTTTTGTTTCATAATTTTGATGGCTGCAATCTTTTTTTTTCATTCTTGCTTCCCAGCCAAAGGAAGCCGTTGCTGCTGTCAACCCCTCTCAATACTTTATCTTTCAATGAATACTGAGTGGGCAGATGCATGGCAGATGCAGTATAATGTGGATAAATGTGAGGTTATCCACTTTGGTGGCAAGTGCAGGAAGGCAGGAATGGTGTCAGATTAGGGAAAGGGGAGGTGCTACATCAGTGTGCTTGTTCATCAGTTACTGAAAGTAAGCAGGTGAGGCAGCATCTATGGAGAGAAGGAATTGGTGATGTTTCGGGTCGAGACCCTCAAGTCTGAAGTAGGGTCTCGACCTGAAATGTCACCAATTCCTTCTCTCCATAGATGGTGCCTCACCCGTTTAGTTTTTCCAGCATTTTGTGTCTACCTTCGATTTTACCAGCATCTGCAGTTCTTTCTTAAACTGAAAGTAAGCATGCAGATACAGCAGGCAGTGAAGAAAACTAACAGCATGTTGGCCTTCATTGCAAGAGGATTTGAGTTTAGGAGCAAGGAGGTCCTACTGCAGTTGTACAGGGCCCTGGAGTATTGTGTGCAATTTTGGTCTCCTATTTTGAGGAAGGACATTATTGCTATTCAGGGAGTGCAGCGTAGGTTCACCAGGTTAATTCCCGTGATGGTGGGACTGACATATGATGAAAGAATGGCTCGACTGGGCTTGCATTCACTGGAATTTAGAAGGATGAGAAGGGTTCTTATAGATACATATAAAATTCTTAAAGGGTTGGACAGGCTAGATGCAGGATAAATGTTCCTGATGTTGGGGAGTCCAGAACCAGGAGTCACAGGTTAAGAATAAGGGATAGGCCATTTTGGACTGAGATGAGGAAAAACATTTTCACCTAGAGTTGTGAATCTGTGGAACTCTCTGCCACAGAAGGCTGTGGAGGCCAATTCACTGCATGTTTTCAAGAGAGTGTTAGATGTAACTCTTACGGCTAAAGGAATCAAGGGATATGGGAAAAATGCAGGAACGTGGTACTGATTTTAGATGATCAGCCATGATCATACTGGAATGGCGGTGCTGGCTCGAAGGGACAAATGGCCTACTCCTGCTCCTATTTTTCTATCTTTCTAATGAATACTGACCTTTCATTCTTCCACACAGCAGTGGATATTGGCCCATCCCACTTCATTCCCTGAAGATAAGATGACATCATCTCCACCAAATTTGTCAAGTACACTTTAATTGTATTCCTGCTGGGACAAGTCTATTGTTTAGGTATGGATTCAAAAAATGTAGCTTGTCTTATGTGTTGGTTCATAAAGACCCTGTGCAGCAAAATGCCTTCATATTTGTATCCGAACATGTACTTAAAAGGTTCTTGTTTGTGATTCCGAAGATTGTGGGTTCCTAAATGCTTTAGTTCAAGTTCAAGTGAGTTTATTGTCATATGTGTTAAAGAAGGAACTGCAGATGCTGGAGAATCGAGGGTTACACAAAAAGCTGGAGAAACTTAGCGGGTGCAGCAGCATCTAAGGAGCGAAGGAGATAGGCGACGTTTCGGGTTGAGAAGAAGGGTATCGACCCGAAACGTCGCCTTTCTCCTTCGCTCCTTAGATGCTGCTGCACCCGCTGAGTTTCTCCGGCTTTTTGTGTAACCCTTATTGTCATATGTCCCTGATAGGACAATGAAATTCTTGCTTTGCTTCAGCACAACAGAACATAGTAGGCACAGACTACAAAAAAAATGATCTGTGTGTCCATATACCATTATATAAATATATACACACATGAATAAATAAACTGATAAAGTGCAAATAACAGATAATGAGTTATTAATGTTCAGAGTTTTGTCCGAGCCAGGTTTAATAGCCTGATGGCTGTGGGGAAGTAGCTATTCCTGAACCTGGTCATTGCAATCTTCAGGCTCCTGTACCTTCTACCTGAAGGTAGCAGGGAGATGAGTGTGTGGCCAGGATGATGTGGGTCTTTGATAATATTGCCAGCCTTTTTGAGGCAGTGACTACGGTAAATCCCCTCGATGGAAGGAAGGTCAGAGCCGATGATGGACTGGGCAGCGTTTACTACTTTTTGTAGTCTTTTCCTCTCCAGGGCGCTCAAGTTGCCGAACCAAGCCATGATGCAACCTGTCAGCAAGCTCTCTACTGTGCACCTGTAGAAGATAGAGAGAGTCCTCCTTGACAAACCGACTCTCCGTAATCTTCTCAGGAAGTAGAGGCGCTGATGTGCTTTCTTGATAATTGTATCAGTGTTCTCGGACCAGGAGAGATCTTCAGAGATGTGCACGCCCAGGAATTTGAAGCTCTTGACCCTTTCAACCATCGACCTGGTGATATAAATGGGACTGTGGGTCCCCATCCTACTCCTTCCAAAGTCCACAATCAGTTCCTTGGTTTTGCTGGTGTTGAGGGCCAGGTTATTGTGCTGGCACCATATGGACAGTTGCTCGATCTCTCTTCTGTACTCCGACTCATCCCCATCAGTGATACGTCCCACAACAGTGGTTTCGTCAGCGAACTTGATGATGGAGTTCGCACTGTGACCAGCTACGCAGTCATGAGTATAGAGAGAGCACAGCAGGGCGCTGAGCATGCAGCCTTGAGGTACTCCCGTGCTGATTGTTATCGAGTCTGACACATTTCCACCAAAACGAACTGACTGTGGTCTGTGAATGAGGAATTCGAGGATCCAATTGCAGAGGGATGCGCAGAGACCCAGTTCTGCGAGTTTGGTAACCAGCTTGGAGGGGATGATAGTATTAAATGCCGAGCTGTAGTCGATGAATAACAGCCTGACATGAGTTTTTGTTGTCCAAATGGTCCAGAGCGGAGTGGAGAGTCAGCGAGATCGCATCCACTGTTGATCTGTTGTGGCGGTAAGCAAACTGCAGTGGGTCCAGGTTTTTGTCGAGGTAGGAGTTGATTTGCGCCTTGATCAACCTCTCGAAGCACTTCATCACCACAGACGTTAGTGCCACAGGTCGATAGTCATTGAGGCACGTCACCTTGCTCTTCTTGGGCACTGGTATAATTGATGCCCTTTTGAAGCAGGTGGGAACCTCAGACCTCAGAAGTGAGACGTTGAAAATGTCCGTAAAAACTCCAGCCAGTTGGTCCGCACAGGTTTTTAGAACACAACCAGGTATACCATCAGGTCCAGGCGCTTTTCGAGGGTTCACCCCTCTGAAGGATTTCCTGACGTCGGCCTCTGTGACTGAGACTGAAGTACCATCACAGCGAATGGGGGCTTGGGAAGGCACATCGGTGTTCTCCCTATCAAAGCGTGCGTAAAACACATTGAGCTCAACAGGGAGTGATGTTTCGCCGACATTCGAGCTGCCTCCTGATTTCGCCTTGTAGGAGGATATTGCATTCAGGCTCCGCCACAGCTGCACCAATGCACACATTATGCTAAATAGGGTTGAACCTGTTTGGTGACTATTATCAGTAATGGTGTGCAACCATCATCTATTATTTGTGGCAATTGGCAATTGAACTTAGGTATAATTAGATACAATTCAACAGATAAATGGCACAACTTCCAACTTTTAAATACAGTGAGTACTGCCTGTCTAAAGTTTGCCTTAATATAAGATGAGGAAACTTTAGTTGTTACTAAAACAAAACTGTCTAAAGTAATGGTGACATTATCTGGATCAAAATCACAATTGCTTTTATATTCCTTGTGAATATATTGGGAATTTGCAAATCATTGATTATAAGTTCATAAGTCACAGGAGCAGAAGTAGGCCACATTCGGCCACCAAGTCTAGTCTGCCATTCAATCATGGCTGATCAATCTTTTCCTTTCAACCCCATTCACCTGCCTTCTCCCCATAACCCTTGATGCCTTTATTAATCAAGTATTTGTCAATCTCCCATTAATTTAACAATAATTTGTCAGGGCCCTGCATTATATCAAAGAATATTTAGTCAATCAGTGAGTGCCATCTTCTGGATTTTCAAAAACATTGCATCGGTTGTGTTGATTCTGCAGAACACTTGTTCGGACACAACCAAAGATACTCCTCTCTAGTATCTTTGGACACAACTGGGGTCTTGTGTCCAGTTCGTGGTGCCATATTTTGGAGATAATGTGAAAGTCTTGAAGATGAAGAAGAAAAGGTTTACCAGTAAGACGTCAGAGAATAGAGATTTCAGATACAAGGTTAGAATGGGGAAAGTCGAGAAGAGACTTGCAGAAGAATACAAGATCATGACAGTTTTGGATAGGGCAAGTAGGGCAAATCCGAGAACCAGAGGGTTGTCCCAGATTTGGTCCATCATGTTCATACCTTTAAGCCCACATTAGGACCATATAAACAGAGGGAGCTCTTTCCATTAGTGGACAGTTTGAGGAATAGTGGATACAGGTTTAACATTTTGGATCAAAGGTACAAGGTGGGTACAATAATTTTTTAATTTTTTTTACCCAGATTTTTAATTCTAAAAATTATTTGATTAAGACGCGTTTTCATCTCGCATAGTAAATCTGAAAATGCTTGAAATATTCAGCAGGTCAGACTGCACTAGTGGGGGAAAAAAAGAGTCAATATTTCAAGGCAAAGACCCTTCATCATTTACTCTGTTTCTCTACCTACTGATCCATTATGACCCACTGGGTATTTTACATCCAAACATCTAAACTGTTTTTAGTTTCGATGTCCTGATTCTGCAGTTCTTAATTTTTTTTATAATCTCACATTATTTGATTTATGGTTGAATGCAAACTTAAAAGGTTTCCCAATATATAGTAGGTATGTTACAAAACTTAACTTGAGCAGCGCTGCAGTTCTGACGCTCCCCGTGTGCGTGACTTTGGCGCCTTTCAGAGGGGGGGGGGGGCTTAAAGTGCCGTTTTTCTACAGACAGGGAAAATCGATCCATGTCGGGCGATTTCATTGCGGAAGAAAAATCGCTCAGACATTTCATTCATTAAGGTATTTTTAAATTACGCTAGATTATTTATTAACTAGAGTAATTTAAAAATCACCTTCAAAAGCCGTGAGCGCCGACAACGGGAAGGATTTTACGTAGGGGAGAAAATTTATTTTTATATTAAAAGTTGGTTTTTATGGAGGCTTTAATCACATTTTCATGTTGCGAAATGGGGTGGAAAAATGTATAAACCAACAGTATTTTTCCTCCCGACTTCACTACAAACCGCAATGTTCCAATCCACCGCGTTCCACTAAAACTCACTCACTAGTTGATTTAAATGGCCATTAATTTACAGACATTAAACACTAAATTCCTTCCATTTGGCCTAGAAATTCATGAAAATGAGATTTAAAAATTATGTTATATTGTGGATTATTGTGTGAATGTTATTTGGACACATAGGCAATTTTTAAAAAGTTTACATTTTCTTAAGAAATGGACAGATGTTTAGATCTACTCATTGAATGTTGTAATTAGCTACAATTAGATAACTAACTAATTATATGCTTTAATTTCAGGTCATCCAAGTTAGATTGTTTCAAATTTGTTTCAGAATGCTTCAATCTATAATAACTGAAAATTTCATTGAGTTTGCTTAATTTTTAAGAAAGTTATGGGCTTTGAACTGTTCTAGATCACAGCTTTTGAATTAAGTCAATTGAAAGGCAATGGGGAACAAGATGCTAATTTCCGAGTATGAAAATGGTCATAACTTTCTTAATACTGAAGATATGAAAGTGAATTAGGTGTCAAATTAAACTTCTTTTTATGCTTTATCTGATGGGATAAATTGCAGAGTTGATTTTTAAAATCTCAAAATTTTGTAACATTGCTATATATAGGGCATTCATCTGATAGATACATTTCTGTTTCATATTGCACAAATCATGACAAATTGTGCAATTTGTCTGTTAACAATGACTTTTCAGCCACCTAGTCCAAGTTTAAATATAAAAAGCAGTAATTACATTTTGTATTCTCAGTGTTTCTATACAACTGATTACTGTTAAGTGCAAATTTGTTATTTCATTCGCGTCCCTGTTAACCCACAAAGACCAACATTTTTTTGCTTTACTGATTTCAGAAATGACAGTAAATAGCTTTGAAATGTTGGATTTGATAGTGCTACAGTACCTTTGGTCCACGCAATGTCAAAGTATTAATGTCATAGAGTGCTAAGGCCTTTGAAGCTTTCACGATGCAGTGGACATGATAATATTATTGAGAAGGTTCTGTGGTAGTTGATAGTCTGTTAAGGTCCTGGGCTTTGTATGAACTCGACAAAAAACAAACTTGCAATTCTATTGCACTTTTGTGGCCTTGTATTGTTCTGAGGTACTTTATAACAAATGAAATGTATTTTAAAGTGCAGTAACAATTGTGATATAAGAAATGCAGCAACAGATTGTGCACAATAAGATTTTTTGACCCAGTAACGATACATAAAAACAGAAAATGCTGGTAATGCATAGCAAATAATCCAGAGAGAAACCAAAACAATATTTCAAGTTGATGGCCTTCAGCAAAACTGGGAAAAAACTGAAAATAAAGAAATTTTAGTTGCAGAGAAAGGCAGGATGGAAAAAATGAAAAGGAAAAGTCTGTGATCGAGTGGAGACTGGTAAAAGCTCAATGACACATGGTGGTGGTACTGGCAGTGAACATTGTTGGGCTCTGGTCACCTTGATCAAGTGAAAGACTCTCAGTGATGGTGGATTACAGGTATTTAAATGTTGTGACAAGTTCTGAACCACAAATGTTAATATTAATAGAGGAGTATACCAATGTCCTGCTCCATTATATTATTTTTGCAGTGATTAATGGTGACCAAAAGTCCCGGAATGCGTGGAAATGTTTTGTTGTGTGTGTGTGATCAATGTCAGGAAAGAACAAGTATTTGTATGCCTTTTGCACTGAGTCTGGAGGATTTGAATACTTTTAGATTTGGCCTTGTGTGGAGGTACAATCCTTCTACAGTATCTCAAAGGAGGGCTAAATAGATCCCAACGGTGAAACAAATATACAACCATGCCTGACTGGTATATAAGCTGAAAAACTTCAAGGCTGAGCAGTTCCTTTCTATATGGAAAGATTAGATCATGCAAAGTAGTTTAGAATGAATATGTATTTTCCGACAATGTGAACAAACCCTCTCCAGATACACAAGGTAAAAGGCCTTCATGAAGTTTATTAACCGCCATTGAAGTTATAGTACTTGTGTGTTGCATTATTGGATGGGATGAATTCAATCACCAATTTCTTCTTTGGTGGCGTCTTCAATGATTTAATTCAATGCTTTATTTTACATTAACCTGTAATGCTACAGAAATGCTTTGTTTTGCATTCAACCCAATAAAATCATGTAGCAGAGCTCACCTGGGCTGTACACAGGTGTTGCCACGTTTTGGCACCGACAAAGGTACAAAAGTTCACCGAACATTCCTATGGCTCTCCCTAATTGTGCCTCTGCTTTCACATATTCTTGAATCCTAATTTGAAGTTCTTTAAGAGGCTGGTTATGGTGCACATCAACTCCAAGCTCCCAGACAGCTTTGACCCACTGCAATTCACTGAACAATGAAACAGGTCCACAGTAGAAACCATCTTGCTAGCCTTTCACTTGTCCCTGGAACAATTGGATAACAATATCATCTCTGTCAGACTATTATTTATTGACTACTAGACTAAGTGGGACCCGTTGGGTCCCTGTCATACGGGAGGCCTGGTCACCCAACGCAACCCGCTCCCGAGTGCAATATTCCACCACTCACCCGTTCCTCCAATGCAACCCGTCCCCCCAACTCAATATTGCACCACTCGCTCATAGCCCCCAATTGCGCAGGCGTGGCTCATTTCCCCTCATCCCCCAGCACTCCCTCCCCCTCCTCTTCACTCTTGCTTCTCCTCCCTTCTCCTCCTCCCCTCCCCAATCCCTCCCTCACCTCTCCCTTCATGCCCTTTTCCCTACCCTCAGTCACTCCCTCCCTCCCCCCTCTAACCCCCACTCCTCACCTCCCCTATCCCCCTCCCACTATCCCTCCTGACCTCCCCATTGCCCTCCTATTCCCCACTCCCCCCTCCTCTCCCTCTATTCCCCCACTCTCCTCTCCTCCCCCACTTTCCCTCTCTCCCTCCCTACCCCTTCCTCTCCCTCGATCGCCCCCACTCCCCCTCCTCACCTCCCCAGGATCTTTCCCCTCTCCTCCTCCCATCCCCCAATCCCTCACTTCTCCCTCCCTCGCCTTTCAAATATCCTCAATCACTCCCTCACTCCCTCCATCCATAAAAAGCAGCATCTGCTCCTTCCTCCACAGATCATTCATTGTTAGCTGTGGTTTAGATCCAGTTGACTTGACGATTGGACCAGTTTGTATTGTGTTTGTGTGAGTTACTCAAACTCCACGTAAACTGCTCGGCCACCCTGCAACCAGACTCTCCTCCCCTCCCCTCTGTCCACTCCGGCTCAGCCGCCAATCCGCCTGTCCTTGTCCTGTGTGACCGCCCGCTGCTGTTGCTCTGCCCGTCCCTGCCCTGCCATCCCGCTGCTGCCGCTCGGCCCTTCCCTGCCCATCCACCTACCTGCCTGCCTGTTCGCTGCCGCCGCCGGGCCACGGGGACGGATGGAGTTGGTGTTCGTCACGGTGGGCACCATGAGTTTCAATGAGCTGGTGAAGATCTCCTCTGAAGGCCTCGTGGGTGAGTTATCGCAACGGCGGCAGCGGAGGAGGCTGGGTAGATGGGACCGCCATTGCCGCAGAGGGCTGGCGGGGGAGAGGGGTGAGTGATGAGGGAGAGAGAGAGATGGTACCAGGGGGCCTCCACTGAACCACCCCCCCCCATTGTGGCTGCTGCCGGTGGTGGGGGAGACAATAGACAAGTTACTGTGAGGAATGGAGAGAGGAGTATGTGAGTGAGGCGGGACAGACCACTGCCGTCGCATTGATTAACAGGAAGGGCCGTCGCATTGATTGACAGGAGAATAGACCAATCTGCGGGGTTGAAGATTGCAACCTTCACGTGGTCCGTCCTGTTTCAACTAATGCAATCAACTCAACGTGCACAAACGGAAGATCAAATAGAACAATTGTCCAACAGCTTTAGGCTGTGCACGCCACACGAAAGAAGAAGAAGACCAATCTGCGTGGCGCTGACTGAAGGAATCTGCGCACAGGCTGTTTTTAAGATTTTTAAACATTGCTAACTTTTACAATGTACCACCGATCGGAATGAAACTTATTACACTCGCAGCACAGGAGAATCGTGAGTAACCTGGTGATAAATTGTAGCGCTATCGCAACCCGTTTTTGCGCAAATAGAAAAACCCCGCAAACCGGAAGAGCCCAAGATCAGAGTTTTAGTTGTGTATAGATAGATAGAAGATGGATGGATGGATGGATAGATGGCTCCGACTTCAGCACCATAATGCCAGCAGGACTCATTCTTCGATCTCCTGAACCTGGGGCTCAGTAATCCCCTCGGCAACTGGGTCCGACTTCTTAATGCACAGACCGTGATCACTAAGGATAAGTCCATCATGTCCTGCATGAAATTCTCAACACCGGTGTTCCCCAAGGCCGCACACTCACCACATTACCACACCCCCATGTGCTCATGGCTGCGTGGTAAAATTCTGATCTTTCTTCATTTAACAGTTAGTGGAATACGCATCATGAGGTCATAAGTGTTGGTAATAGAATTCGGCCATTCAGCCCATCAAGTCTGCTCCGCCATTCAATCATGGCTGATCTATCTCTCCCTCCTAACCCCATTCTCCTGCTTTCTCTCCAAACACCTGTACTAATCAAAAATCTATCTATCTTTGCCTTAAAAATATCTACTAACTTGGCCTCTACAGCGTTCTGTGGCAAAGAATTCCATTCTCTGGAAGAATTCCAAAGATTCACCATCCTCTGATTAAAGAAATGTCTCCTTGTCTCCTTCCTGAAAGAACATCCTTTAAAAGAACATCCTTATGACCTCTATACCTATACTCTCCACATCTACTCTATCCAAGCTGTTCACTAATCTGTTATTCTGTTTGTTTCAATGAGGTCCCGCCTCATTTTTCTAAACTCCAGCTAGTACAGGCCTAGTGCCGACAAACGCTCATCATAGGTTAACAAACTCATTGTAAACCTCCTCTGGACACTCTCCAGAGTCAGCACATCCTTCCTCAGATAAGGTGCCCAAAATATTCCAAATGCGGCCTTACCAGCGCCTTATAGAGTCTCAGCATTACAATCCCTCTTTTTGTATACAAGCCCTCTTGAAATAAATGCTTGCATTGAGTTTGTTTTCTTTACTACCGATTTGACTTAGACATAGAAAATATGTGCAGAAGTAAGCCATTCGGCCCTTGGAGATTTGCAGATTAACTTTTTGGGAATCCTGCACCAGCACTCCCAAGACCCTTTGTGCCTCCAATTTCTGGATTCTCTCCCCATTTAGAAAATAATCAAAGTGGGCTCAAACAATGTTGAGTATAGGAAGGAGCTAAAGAGCTTAGTAGCATAGAATCAAGCCAACTACCTCTCCCTTAACATTAGCAACAATGAAAGAGCTGGTTTTAGACTTCAGGAAGCAGGATGGAGTACATAATCACTGTCTGTTTCAATGATGCAGAGGTTGAGATGGCCAAGAATTTCAAGTTCCTAGGTGTAAATATCACCACTAATTTGTCCTGGTCCAATCACATTAATGCAGTAGCTAAGAAACACCAACATCTTTCTTCGTCTTCAGAAACTACCAAAATGTGATATGTCTCAAATGACTTACAAATATTTACAGATACACCACAGAAACTGTACTATTTGGAAACATTGCAGCTTGGTATGGTAACTGCTCTGCCCAAGACTGCAAAGAAATGTGAACGTTGTGGTCACAGCCCAGTTGATTATGAAAAACAGCCACCAACTCTGTTTACACTTCCCTTTGCCTTGGGAAAGCAGCTAACATAATGAAGGATAATTCACACCCATATCTTTTTCTTCTCTCCCCTCTCCAATCAGATAGAAGACCCAAACCCTTGTAAACACCCCAGTACCATCATACTCAAGAATGGCTTATTTCCTGTTTATAACAGATTTTTGAACAGAGTTCTCATATCCTAAGTACAAATCTGTATCTTCCAATCTTCCTCGTTGCATACGTTCTCCTTTTTAATCTGCACTTTCTCTGCAGCTGTAACATTATATTTTGAATTCTATCTTTCTTGCACTAGCATGATTTGCCATAATAGCATGTAAACAAAGTTTTTCACTGTATTTCGGTACACATGACAATAATAAACTAAGGCCAACACTTCGCAACAGCTCTTGTTGGTGCCGTGAATGGGAAACCATGTCAACCATGACGTTTTTACATAGTGGCGCATGTTCAAACAGCCTGCACTTACTACTAATTCATTTGCTCAATTACTCAGAGGTCTTCAGCCCAAGCACCTGAAGAAATATCCCCTTTTTTGTTCTGCAAACATGTCCAAGGTGTTTTGTTCTGTGTGCCCTCCAGTTACTCTTTTGATAATGGTTCTCTCAGGAATATCTCCATCCATTCCAGATACAGGGATGGGGTGGTTGATATAGCTCATCTTTATCCCAACACATCTGCATTCATCATTGCTTTGTCTGAAGAAACCTGGTTGTTTTTGACTTTGCACTCTCACTGTCCTCTGTAACTCACCACTTCCTGATGATCTTATCTGTATGCTTTTTAATATTCTACATGCTGAAGCTAATATTTCCTTTCTTTCATAGGAGTATCTGAAGGTTGAAGATGACTTGATTCCACTTGGTTTTATGGGTTGAGGTTGTTCTGAGATGGGTGGAGTAGGTGACAAAGGCTGGAGATGAAAAAACAAAAAGGTGTCAGATGAGAGAAGGGTGAAATATACTTTATTGAAAGTCACCATTCAACAGATGGCAATATCTGGAACAACAATGCATTAAAATGTATACATAATATATTTACAATTGCATAAAGACTCTGGTATCAGGACAATATCAGACTATTTTACAAACAATTTTTCTCTCTGTTACTTTACAAACTTAAGAACGGAAACGAGGAAACAATTTTTCTCACAGAGAGTTGTGAGTCTGTAGAATTCTCTCCCTCAGAGGGCGGTGGAGGACGGTTCTCTGGATACTTTCAAGAGCGAGCTAGATAGGGCTCTTAAAGATAGCGGAATCAGGTGATATGGCGTCAAGGCAGGAACGGGGTACTGATTGGGGATGATCAGCCATGATCACATTGAATGGCGGTGCTGGCTAGAAGGGCCGAATGGCCTACTCCTGCACCTATTGTCTATTGTCTAAATCTTAGCAGATTTTCACTCAATAAAAGAGTCCCACTGGACTCCCTGCAGTTCGCATGGACCCACTGCAGTTCGCTTACCGCCACAACAGATCAACGGTGGATGCGATCTTGCTGGCTCTCCACTCTGCTCTGGACCACTTGGACAACAAAAACTCATACGTCGGGCTGTTATTCATTGATTACAGCTCGGCATTTAATACTATCATCCCCTCCAAGCTGGTTACCAAACTCGCAGAACTGGGTCTCTGCGCATCTCTCTGCAATTGGATCCTCGACTTCCTCATTTACAGACCACAGACTGTTCGAATTGGTGGAAAGGTGTCAGCCTTGATAACAATCAGCACGGGAGCACCTCAAGGCTGGGTGCTCAGCCCCCTGCTGTACTCACTCTATACTCATGACTGTGTAGCTGGTCATAGTGCAAACGCAATCATCAAGTTTGCTGACGACACTACTGTTGTGGGACGTATCACTGATGGGGATGAGTCAGAGTATAGAAGAGAGATCGACCAACTGACCAAATGGTGCCAGCACAATAACCTGGCCCTCAACACCAGCAAAACCAACAAACTGATTGTGGACTTTGGAAGATAGGGACCTACAGTCCTGTTTATATCAATGGGTCCATGGTGGAAAGGGTCAAGAACTTCAAATTCCTGGGCGTGCACATCTCTGAAGATCTCTCCTGGTCCGAGAACACTGATGCAATCATAAAGAGAGCACGTCAGCGCCGCTACTTCCTGAGAAGATTACGGAGAGTCGGTATGTCAAGGTGGACTCTCTCTAACTTCTACAGGTGCACAGTAGAGAGCATGCTGACCGATTCATCGTGGCTTGGTTCGGCAACATGTGCGCCCAGGAGCAGAATAGACTACAAAAAGTAGTAAACACTGCCCAGTCCATCATCGGCTCTGACCTCCCTACCATCGAGGGGATCTATCGCAGTTGCTGCCTCAAAAAGTCTGGCAACATCATCAAGGACCCACACCATTCTGGCCATGCACTCATCTCCCCGCTACTTTCAGGTAGAAGGTACAGGAGCCTGAAGACTGCAACGTCCAGGATCAGAAACAGCTTCTTCCCCACAGCCATCAGGCTATTAAACTCAACTGAAACAAAACTCTGAACATTAATAGCCCTTTATCTGTTTATTTGCACTTTTTCTGTTTTATTTATTCATGTGTGTATATATTTATACAATAGTATATGGACATGTTGATCTGTTCCATATTCATGCCTTCTATAATTCTGTTGTGCTGAAGCAAAGCAAGAATTTCATTGTCCTATCTGGGACATGCCAATAAACTATCTTGAATCTTGAATCATATTGAAGTGCAAAATAATATTGTCTGGGACTAAAAGATGGATGTGGAGACATAGAGGCTGTTGAAGTTTCCAATTGAATATGAAGAGAACTTGTGAAGAAGCGGAGAGTGGGTGGAGGTGGGATAAATGGGTTGGGGTGAAAGGTGGAGAGGGGGGGGTGGGGTGAGAGGATGGAGATGGATGGGGATGTGTGAGAGGTTGGAGAGCAGTGGGTGGGGGTGAGTGAAAAGTTGGAGTGGGGTGGGTGGGGATGGGTGAGAGGTTGGAAAGGGGTGGGTGGTGTTGAGGTTGGAGAGGAGTGGTGGGTGGGGATGAGGGGAGAGGTTAGAGAGAGTGTGCGTGGGTGAGTGGAGTGAAAGGGGATGGGTGAGTGAGGAGAGGCGATTTGAGTGAGGTGGAGTGAAGGAGAGGGTGAGGAAGAGAGAGGGAGAAAGAGGAAGAAGCAGAGAGAAGGAGAGGAGGATGAGAAAAGGAGGAAGAAAAGAGGTGGAGAAGGAAGAGAAGAGGAGGAAGAGACGAGAGGAGGAGAAGAGAAGAAAAGAAGAGGAGGAAGAAGTGGAGGACTACTACTGGAAGAGAGGTCTGAAGAAGGGTCTCGACCCGAAACGTCGCCTATCTCCTTCGCTCCTTAGATGCTGCTGCACCCGCTGAGTTTCTCCAGCCTTTTGTGTACCCTGGAAGAGAGGGCTGGGTTGGGCTGACGCACGGTGCGCTGTGACGAGCGGCCGCTGGGGGCGGGGCGGAGCGGGGCGACGCCTGAAGCTGGAGCTGGAGCCGGGGCCCAGGCCCGGGCCTCTGCTGTTGCCGCTCCCGCTCCCGCCGCTGCTGCGGGGACGATGAAGTGGAGCAGAAAGCGAGCAGCGACGGCGTGAACCGGGGCAGGGCTCGGCCTGGCAGTCTGTGACTACAATGGCAGCGAACTGCAGCAACTTCGCGGCAGTAGCCGCGGCGGCCGGAGAGATCATCCAGCTCAATGTGGGCGGCACCAGGTGAGGACAGACAGACACTAAATGGAGAAGGAATGGGTGACGTTTCTGGTCGAGACCCTTCTTCAGCTCTGGCCCGGTCCGGTCTGGTTCAATATAGACTGGTCTGGTTCAGTATGGTCTGGCCAGTCTGGTCTGGTTCAGTAAAGTCTGGTCTGGTTCAGTATGGTCTGGCCCTTCTGGTCCAGTTCAGTCTGGTCTGGTTCAGTACAGCCTGGTCTGGCCCAATATGGTCTGGCTCGGCCTCGTCTGGTCTGGTTCAGTATGGTCTGATCTGGTCTGGTTCAGTATGGTCTGGTCTTGTTCAGTATGATCTGGTCTGGTTCAGTCTGGTCTAACCATACCCGACCTGGTCTCGTTCAGTATGGTCTGGGTGGTTCAGTATGGTCTGGTTCAGTATGGTCTGGGCTTGTTCAGTATGGTCTGGTCTAACCATACCCAACCTGGTCTCGTACAGTATGGTCTGGGTGGTTCAGTATGGTCTGGCCCTGCATCAGGTGAGTGCAGCAGAATGGCCCGGGTTTGTGGCATTATTCGGCTGAGGTTTAGCTGGAGTTCGGCCCAGGAATCTGCAACCACATAGGTGGGACACCCTGACTGAGCCTCTCCAACCTCCAATCTTATTACCCTTTCCCTTATTTCTGTGTCTCCCTCTCCCCGACACTCAGAAGGGTCTCGACCCAAAATGTCACCCATTCTTTCTCTCCAAAGATGCTGCCTGTCCCGCTGAGTTACTCCAGCACTTTGTGTCTATCTCTTGTTTATCTTGTTTAAAGCTTGGATCTCCTGAGGGAGCTCAACAAACCATATATCAGCTGTGGCATCGTTTTTGGCATCCCCCCTGCCTCTGACACACCCCACCTACAGGGCCAATTTGCCCCCAAGACTATGCTGGCTTAAGGAGGGCTGCTGTATCAGGGTTGCTCTCTATCCAGAGGCTCTGCTTTCTCGGGATGATATGCAAAGTACAATTTAACTGAGCAGTAAACAAACTGCTGGAGTAACTCAGCAGGTTGAGCAGCATCTTTGGCGCTGGAGCAGGAATTGCCACTTTTCAGGAGACGAAGGTGTGTGTCTGAGAGAAAGGGTGGTAACCGTGGAGTGCAGGAGACCCAGGTGGCTGTACCTAATGAAAACAGGTAAGTTCTCTTGGGAGCTGTCGGGGGAGATGACGCTTCCAGTCCCAGCGGCGGACATGTTGGTGGCTCCAATCCTACAGATGGGACTCGACCGGCGAGACCGACGTCGGGCAGAGCCATAGTGGTGGGTGACTCCATTGTCCGAGGAGCAGACAGGAGATTCTGTGGCGGCAGGCGAGATGCGAGGATGATCTGTTGCCTCCCTGGTGCCAGGGTTCAAGATGTCACAAACCAAATTCAGAACATCCTCGTGTGGGAAGGTGAACAGTCGGCAGTAGTTGTGCACATGGGCACAAATGACATCGGGAATAGGAGGAAGGAGGTTCTGCAACATGAGTTCAGAGAGTTAGGAAGAAGACTGAAAAGCAGAATTCTCGGGTGGTTATCTCTGGATTGCTTCTAGTACCTCTTGCTAGTGAGGATAGGAACAGGGAGATAGGGGAATCTGAATGTGTAGCTGAGGGGCTGGTGCAGGGAGCAAGGATTTAGATTTATAGACCACTGGGATCTCTTCTGAGGTAGGGGTGACCTGTACAAAAGGGACGGGTTAACCTTAACTGGAGGGGGACTGATGTTCTGGCAGGTAGGTTTGCTAGGGCTACACGTGTGGGTTAAGTTGAAGGGGAAGTGTATACAGGAAAAGTTACAAAAGACTCCCGAATTAATGGGAAGGAAAGTTCGAGAAGGGATAAGAGAGTGAGGTCAGGGCTAATTGCGAGAGGGGAGGTGAATACTGAGGTCAACATGTTGTATATGAATGCGCGAATGATAAGAAATAAAGTGGACGAGCTTGAGGCTCAGTTAGAAATTGGCAAGTATGATGTTGTGGGAATTAGAGATATGGCTGCAAGAGGGCCAGGGCTGGGAACTGAATATTCTATTGGATACATTCTATCGTAAAGACAGACAGGTGGGCAGAGGGGGTTGGGTAGCTCTGTTGGTGAGGAATGAAATTCAGTCCCTTGCAAGGGGTGACATTGAAACACGAAATGTGGAGCCAGAATGGATAGAACTAAGGAATTGTAAGGGTAAAATGACCATAATGGGACTTGCCTACATGCCCCCAAACAGTAGTGTGGATAGAGGGTGCAAGTTGAATCAGGAGTTAAAATTGGCATGTAGTAAAGGTAATGCTACGGTGGTTATGGGAGATTTCAACATGCAGGTAGACTGGGAAAATCAGGTTGGTACTGGACCCCAAGAAAGGGAGTTTGTGGAGTGCCACCGTGATGGATTCTTGGAGCAGCTTGTATTGGAGCCTACAAGGGAGAAGGCAATTCTGGATTTAATGTTATGTAATGAACCGGATTTGATAAAGGAACTTGAGGTTAAGGAGCCATTAGGAGGTAGTGACTATAATATTGTCAAGTTTAATCTACAATTGGAGAGGGAGAAGGATAAATCAGATGTGTCAGTGTTGCAGTTGAATAAAGAGGACTATGGAGCCATGAGGGAGGAGCTGGCAAAGGTTGACTGGAAAGATACCCTAGCACGGATTACATTGGAACAACAATGGCAGGTATATCTGGGAATAATACAGAAGGTGCAGGATCAATTCATTTCAAAGAGGAAGAAAGATTCCAAGGGGCGACCGTGGCTGACAAGGGACGTCAGGGACAGTATAAAAATAAAGGAGAAGTACAACATAGCAAAGATGAGCGGGAAGCAAGAGGATTGGGTAATGTTTAAAGAGCAACAGAAGATAACTAAAAAGGCAATATGGGGAGAAAAGATGAGGTACGAAGGTAAGCTAGCCAAAAATATAAAGGATAGTAAAAGCTACTTTAGGTGGGAGAAGAGGAAAAAATTAGTTCAGACCAAAGTTGGGCCCTTGAAGACGGAAAAGGTGAATTTATTATGGGGAACAAGGAAATGGAAGCTAAGTTGAACAGGTGCTTTGGATCTGTCTTCACTAAGGAGGACACAAACAATCATCCTGATATACTAATGGCAAAAGGATCTGGGGTGACGGAGGAACTGGAGGAAATCCACATTAGGCAGGAAATTATATTGGGTAGACTGATGGGACTGAAGGCTGATAAATCCCTAGGGCCTGATGGTGTGCATCCCAGGGTACTTAAGAAAGTGGCTCCAGAAATCGTGGACGCATTGGTGATCATTTTCCAATGTTCTACAAATTCAGGATCAGTTCTTGTGGATTGGTGGGTAGCTAATGTTATCCCACTTTTTAAGAAAGGCGGGAGAGAGAAAACTGAATTATAGACCAGTTAGCCTGACATTGGTGGTGGGAAGATACTGGAGTCAATTATAAAAGATGAAATAGTGGCACATTTGGATAGCAGTAACAGGATCGGTCCGAGTAAGCATGTTTACGAAGGGAAAATCCCTTCCTAAATAAGATTAGAGGAATATTTTGAGGATGTAACTAGGAAAATGGACAAGGGAGAACCAGTGGATGTAGTTTACTTGGACGTTAAGAAAACATTTGATAAGGTCCCACATAGGAGATTAGTAGGCAGAATTTGGGCACATGGTTTTTGGGGTAGAGTGTTGACATGGATAGAAAATTGGTTGCCAGACAGGAAACAAAGTGTAGAGATAAACGGGTCCCTTTCAGAATGTCAGGCAGTGACTAGTGGGGTACCGCAAGGCTCGGTGCTGGGACTGCATCTATTTACAATATACATCAATGATTTAGATGAAGGGATTCAAAGTAACATTAGCAAATTTGCAGATGACACAAAGCTGGGTGGCAGTGTGAACTGTGAAGAGGATGCTATGAGAAAGCATGGTGACTTGGACGGGTTGGGTGAGTGGGCAGATGCATGGCAGATGCAGTTACATGTGGATAAATGTGAGGTTATCCACTTTGGTAATAAAAACAGGAAGGCAGATTATTATCTAAATGGTGTCAAGTTGGGAAAAGGGGAAGTACAACGGGATCTGGGAGTCCTTGTTCATCAGTCAATTAAAGTAAGCATGCAGGTACAGCAGGCAGTGAAGAAAGCAAATGGCATGTTGGCCTTTATAACAGGAGGAGTTGAGTGTAGGAGCAAAGAGGTTCTTCTGCAGTTGTATAGGGCCTTAGTGACACCACACCTGGAATATTGTGTGCAGTTTTGGTCCCCTAATTTGAGGAAGGACATTCTTGCTATTGAGGGTGTGCAGAGTAGATTTACAAGGTTAATTCCCGGGATGGCGGGCCTGTCATATGCTGAGAGAATGGAGCGGCTGGGCTTGTATACTCTAGAGTTTAGAAGGATGAGAAGGAAATCTTATTGAAACATTTAAGATTATTAAGGGTTTGGACATGCTAGAGGCAATAAACATGTTCCCGATGTTGGGGAAGCAGAACCAGGGCCCCAGTTTAAGAATAAGGGGAAAGCCATTTAGAACGGAGACGAGGAAACACTTTTTCACACGGTGAGTTGTAAGTGTGGAATTCTCTGCCGCAGAGGGGTGGAGGCCGGTTCTCTGGATACTTTAAAGAGAGAGCTAGATAGGGCTCTTAAAGATAGCGAAGTCAGGGGATATGGGGAGAAGGCGGGAACGGGGTACTGAGTGGGGATGATCAGCCATGGTCACATTGAAGGGCCGAATGGCCTACTCCTGCACATATTGTCTATTGTCTAAAGGGACTGTCCCACTTGGCTATTTTCTTTTGGCTACAGCCGGCATAATTGACTGACGTATCAGGTCACTGAAAAATTTGCAGCGTGAGGCGGTGTGATGACGTATGATATCCACTGTTTTACAAGTGTCGCAATATTTCTTTTGTCGCCGCTGGATTTTGAAATGTTCAAAATCTTTTGGCGACACTGATATGTCGCCGAACAAATCGCCAAGTGGGACAGGCCCTTCAGCATCGACAATTCTGCCTTTTCAACATTTTTTTGCTCCAGATTCAATGACATGCAGTCTCTTCTGCGTACAATTTCATGAAATTGTTTTGAAAACAATGAAGATATTTCTTGGTCATTATCCCTCAGCTAACATTACAGAAACAGATCATCGGGGCATCAACATCTGGCTTGTTGAACATAAATTTCTTAAAGTTACAGCATTAAAGTGGGCATGAAGTGCTTTGACACGTTCTGAAAGGCACATTAAAATTATAAATTGGGGACTGGATCTTGAGTCTATTCCTCCATTTAGATCATAGCCGGCCTTCGGTCTTAAGTCAGGCAGGATCACCATTTCCTTTAATTCCATTCTCAAAAGGAGCATCATTGGTTTGGAGAGCAAAATATTGACACAGGATTGTAGAAAAATTAAATTGATGGGATTTGAATGATTGCAATAAACCAAACTAAATTCTTTGTAGAGTTAAAATGCCTTTTGGAAGATAAATAGTTTGATTTATGTTGTAGAAGTTTCAGCCAAGCATTTATATGCTTTAACTTACCTTTTTCTATGAGGGTATCTTTCTACATCTATCATTGATTGCTGCAACTAAAAGAAGCAGTGAACAGATGGAGAGAAAACATCAAAAGCTGTCACTGATGGAGTGTGTCAATTTTCAGTGCTGTGCCGGTATCTAAATAGGATACCAGCCTTCTAAGTGATGACACAAGCCTATAAATATGGTTGACAGTAAACCAGGGAAATACAGTAAACAATTGTAATCCACTTTGTTAATTGTTATATTTGGTTAATCCCTTAAGGCACCTGTCATGTGTTGGAGCCATTTCCATTTGATGCATGCCAATCTTGTTTGAGGATACAAGCAAATGCGAATCCTTGTATTATGTAAAATATTTCCGGGCTACAGAACTGTCTAAAATGGTTGGCATATAGCGGATTATTGCCATGACTAACAATTTATTAAAAAAATACTGAGATGCGTATAGGAAGAGTGTTGTAATGAGATGTGTCTGAGCATTGATAATCATATATTGAGTTTTGTTATGTTAATGTTATGTTTATGTTAACTTTTTAGTGTGTTTTGGGTGCTCTTTATCATTGTACCGCTGCTGGCAAATTCATTTCACTTGCACTTTAAGTGCAATGTGATGAATAAAACCGTATTGTATTTGTGCAATGGTTGAGGCAGGATGATTTGCCAGTGGGTAAAACTGTTGTAAATTGGACACATTACCAATTGTCTTGCCATGCGTGTGGAAATTATAGTTACCTGAAATTGTTAAATTCAATATTAGCCCCAAGAGTTTATCCAGACAGAAGCTGAGCTGCTTTTTCTTGAATCTTGGTTGTAAGCTAGATATGTTGGTGTGCAAAAGGGTGGCATAGTGGTGCAGCGGTTGATTTGCTGCCTTACAGTGCCAGAGACCTGTTTGTACATTCTCTTTGTGATTGCGTGGGTTTTCTCCGGGTGCTGTGCTTTCCTTCCACATTCCAAACACGTTCAGGTTTGTAGGTTAATTGACTTCTGTAAATTCTCCCTGGTGTATAGGAGAGAATTAGTGTACAGGTGATCGCTGGTTGTTGTGGACTTGGTGGGCCATGGTGCCTGCTTCCATGCTGAACTAAACTAAAGTAAGGGAAATGTTATTGAAGCAGGTGAATTACATTTTTGACATTTATTGATTTGGCACATTTGGTCATATGTAGAAAGAACTTTTAATTGCTTCCTTGCTTTCACCTAAAAGTGGTGGTGTAGGAAGGAGCTGCAGGTGCTGGTTTATACTGAAGATAGACAAAAAAATGCTGGAATAACTCAGCGGGGGACAGGCCTGGAGAGAAGGAATGGGTGGTGTTTTGGGTCGAGACCCTTCTTCAGTGCTTGGTGTTTCTGGATTCTTCAAATTGGAAAAGTTCCAATCAGACACTAGGTTCCCTCACATTGAATATAACCATAAAATAATTGTTTTTGATGGAAAATTTCTGAAAACATTTTAATCATTCTTATTACATCAGCTGCATGATTAATATAATGCAGGCTTTATCAACCAGTCTACATGGTTATGGATTGAGAAATGGATCTGACCCAAGTAGAATGAACTGTATTGTGGTGCAAGTTATTGCATAATGTGCTGGCATATTGGAAAACTTGAAGTAGTAGATACCATGAATAAAGTTTGCTCATTTATTGTAATGTTCAAAAGTATTTTTTGATACTTTTTAACCTTAAACATTCTAAATCCATGGGATGTCAGTCACAGCGCTAACTTGTTTCAAAATACCCACATTGCCAAATTATTATACATCTTAATTGTTAGAAATAATCTTTTGTTAAATGGACATTATTTGTACAAGGAACAGTAAGTTCTGTCAGCATTGCTGTAACACTCATGAGCCAGTTGACAGCTTATTTATTCCGTAAAATATGGTGTTGCTGAACATGAATTAATGAGGTAACGCTCTTTCATAGATGTAAGAATGATGAGATTTCAGTGTTTAGTTTCCATAGTGGGAGATAACTCACCTAGAAGTCAGATTTGTTTTTCCCTATCACTATCCTACACACACTGGGGATAATTTACCCTTATTAACCTCCAAACCTGTATGTTTTTGGAGGAAACCGAAGATCCCAGAGGAAAACCCATGCGGTCACGGCGAGAACGTACAAAATTCGACCAGACAGCACCCACAGTCAGGATCTACCGCTGCGCCACTGTACCACCCTTTTCTAAGGGCGTAAACATACTTTTGTAAACATTGTTAAATTATTTTATTTTAACTGTGGTTTGTTAAGGGATGAGAGGAAAATAAGTCAAACATAACCTTTATAACTGGAAAATGTCTATAGTCATTACGATAGCGACTGCTGCAATTGGGAATCTTGCATCTTGTATATTAGAAAAAATTGGTGGCAGTTCAGCAGTTAAAGTAATATCAGTTTATTGTCACGTGTACCAATTAATGTACAGTGAAACTCAAATTACCATACAGCCATATTTAAAAAAAAGCAACAAGACACACAACTACATAAAAGGTAAAATAAACATCTACCACAGCAGATTCCTCACTCTGATGGAAGGCAATAAGGTCAAAACTTCTTCCTCTTTATTCTCCCGCGGTCGGGGCAGTTGAACCATTTGCCGTCGGGGCGGTCGAAGCTCCTGCGGTGGGAGCTCCCGAAGTCGGTCTCTAACCAGGGAACGCGAGCACCAAGATGTTCAAGTCCGTGGGCTCCTGTGGTCGAAGCACCGAGGTCGATCTCCGACGGGGACCTTGAGCTCCACAATTTTATGTTCTGCAGACTCCCGCGGTTGGAGCTCCCAAAGTCGTTCTCCAGCAGAGGCCACCAGCTCCTCGATGTTAGGCCGCAGTGCGGATGGAGATACGATACGGGAAAAAAATTGGATCTCCGTCGTGGTAATAGATTTTAATAAGTTTCCCGCAACCATCTTGGGGTAAACAGGTCCACCAAATCCGCGCCGAAAAGCAATCCCCGCACACTAGCACCATCCTACACACACTAGGGACAATGTATATTTATACCAAACCAATTAACCTACAAACTTGTATGTCTTTGGAGTGTGGGTGGAAACCAGAGCTTCCTGGTGAAAACCCATGCAGGTTATGGACAAAACGTACAAACTCCTACAGACAGCACCCGCAGTCGGGTTCAATCCTGGGTCTCTGGCAGTGCAAGGCAGGAACTCCACCGCTGTGCCACAGTGCTGTCTGTTCGTGTTTATTTTTTGTTCTGTCTCTAATTACCAGCTTGTTTCTCTAACTGCCAGCATGTTTTAAGTAATTGTTATCTTTATTTTCTTCAATCTCTCATTCCATGTAACCGTAAACTGCTTAGAAACATAGAAAAATAGGTACAGGAGTAGGCCATTCGGTCTTTTGAGCCAGCACTGCCATTCAACATGATCATGGCTGAACATCTAAATCGGTACCCTGTTCCTGCTTTTCCCCCCATATACCTCGATTCCTTTATCTCTATGAGCTAAATCTAACTCCCTCTTGAAAACACCCAGTGAATTGGTCTCCACTGCCTTCTGTGGCAGAGAATTCTACAGATGCACAACTCTCTGGGTAAATTTTTTTCCCTCATCACAGTCCTAAATGGTCTACTCCTTATTCTTAAACTGTGACACCTGGTTCTGGACTTCGTCAACATCAGGAACATTTTTCCTGCGTCTAACCCTTTCAGAATGTTATGTTTCTATAAGATATCCTCTCATCCTTCTAAATTCCAGTGATTACAAGCCTTGTCGACCCATTCTTTTCCTTCACTCTTTCGAAAACATCATGTTTTTCTCCCCACGTACAATTAATGACAATTGAACAGTAATCTTCTTTCAACAGAACATAACAGATACAGTGTGAAGGAATCTAATAAAGGATCTTATTTTGCAAGGCCTGAATTAGTTGCTTACTTTAGATTAGAAATACAACGCAAAAACAGGCCCTTCAGCCCATCGAGTCCGCGCCAACTAGAGATCCCCACGCACTATCACTATCCAACACACACTAGGGACAATTTACAATTATACCAAGCCAATTAGCCTACAAACCTGTACGTCTTTAGAGTGTGGGAGGAAACCAGAGCAGTCGGGGGTGATTCCACACGATGACAGGGAGAACGTACAAACTCCGTACAGACAGCAGCTGTAGTCAGGTTCGAACCTGGGTCTCTGTTTCTGTGAGGCAGCAGCTCTACTTCTGCGCCACAGTGCCACCCTCTAGAGTCTTTCTCACTAAGTTTCTTCCATTTAAGGAGTAGGACAAAATCATGACACAAGGCAGCTCCAGATTCATATTTGTCTGATAGAAATATAATTTTTTCTAAAATCTATGCAGTTTGTTATGGGGAATCCAAAAAAGCCATTGGCTGCGTGGTCATAATTTCATATCTGAACTTTTGGAGCAATAAAAAAATTAACCTGTTTTTG
Source organism: Raja brachyura (assembly GCA_963514005.1). The sequence continues at coordinate 41,461,497 of OY740788.1, forward strand.
TGGTTGTAGGTTCAGTACCTCCAGGCAAACACTAATGTGGATTCCAGACTCCTTTTTCTCCAGGTAAGAGTGGAACTTAAAATACTGATTTTAATGCACCGAGAATAACCTTGAATTTGAAATGGCATTCTTCAAAACTGTTCGGATTAGTTTATTTATTGTCACGTGTACTGAGGTGCAGTGAAAAGCTTTTGTTGCGTGCTATCCAGTCAGCGGAAAGATAATACATGATTACAATCGAGCCATTTACAGTGTATAGATACATGATAAGGGAATAACGTTTATGCAAGGTAAAGCCAGCAAACTCCAAACAAGGGTCACCAATGAGGTAGATAGTAGTTCAGTTTTGCTATCTGGTTGTGGCAGGATGATTCAGTTGCCTGATAACGGCTGGGAAGAAAATGTCCCTGAATCTGGAGGTGTGCATTTTCACACTTCTATACCTTTTACACAAATGGTATTTATTTATTTTTATTATTTTTTTTTAATTTCTTTTTATTAGAAGTAATGTACAGTACAGTAATATTAGCCCGAAATAAGATAATACATTTCATGTACCACTTCTTGTTTTAAACTTTAATAATAGGAAAGTAACAGAAGAAAGAAAAAGAGAAACAGAGAAGGTTAGATAAGATAGTAAGTGCGTGAGAAAGTGAAAAAAATAGCCCGTAAAGACGCGAGGAAGAATTTAAAAAAAAAATACAAATATAAAAAAGGAAAATATAAGAAAGTAAGATAAGATAAAAGGGATGTACCTACTTCATATCTTTACACACCCCTCACCAGGTCCTGAAACCGTTTATTTCCAAAGTAATGTTGCACCCTATGCTTGTAATAAGTCGATAAATGGAGACCAAATCTTTTAAGAATTGGTCAGATTTACCTGCTAGGACGAATCTCATGTCTTCAAGGTGTAACATTTTGGACATATTTGAAATCCACATTTTTACCGTTGGTGTGGGTGCATTTTTCCACAATTTAAGTATGAGTTTTTTTGCCGTTATTAAGCCATAATTAAGGAAACTTTTTTGGAATGAAGTCAGCTCAAAGCCGACTAGCATTTATTCTGCCTATTAAGGACATCGGAAGAGTTTTCCAAAATTTAATCAGGGCATTTAATTTAGTAAGTAGGGGCATATAATTTGCATTGAATAAAGATTTATATTTTCTAGTGATTTCGCTTCCCAAGTATTTAATTTTTTTCTGCAGCAATTTTAAAAGGGAATTTTAAAAGGTGTGTTGCGTCTTGAGGTTTTATCGTCATAATTTCACTTTTATTCCGATTTATTCTATATCCTGAGAAGGATCCGAATTCCTCTATTAGATTTAGTATATTTGGTATACTGATTTGCGATTTTGTAATATACAATAGTACATCATCTGCGTATAATTACATTTTATTATTTGAGTATTTTGTATTATAACCATGGATATTCCGATGTGTTCTTATGCTTTCAGCTAGGAGTTCTATTACAAGAGCAAATAGCAGGGGTGATAATGAACGTCCCTGTCTATTGCCCCTGGATAGTTGAAATTTTCGGAGACACCATGTTATTAGTTAATATTCTAGCTTGTCATATAATAGTTTTACCCATGAAATAAAATTCTCTCCCATTTAAAATCTTTGCAATACTTTAACGAGGTAATCCCATTTCACTTGATTGAATGCTTTTTCTGCGTCCAATGAAATAATTGATAAGTCTTGCTCTTCAGTTTTGTATGAGTGTATTATATTAAACAGACGTCTCAAATTATTGCATGAGTATCCCTTGGGTATAAACCTCGTTTGATCCGCATTTATTAATTTGCTAACATATTTACTTAATCTTCTTGCTAAAGTTTTCGCTAATATTTCTTGATCTGTATTTAATATGGCTCTGTATGAGCCAGGGTCTTCTAAATCTTTGTCTTTTTTAGGTATGAGTGTGATCGTTGATTCCACTAATGTTTCTGGTAATGTTTGTTCTTTGAAAGCATCTGTATACATTTTATGTAACGTGGTGAAATTATCTCATAAAATCTTTTATCCAATTCATTACTAAATGCATCCGGTCCTGGTGTTTTACCATTCTTCAGAGAATTTATTGTTTCTTCTCTTTCCTTAATTGAGACCTGAGCTCCTAATTCATCTTGTTCCAGCAGATTAAGTTTGGGGAGATTATAATTGTCCAAAAACTTTATAAATTTAGTACTCTCTGCTGACGTTTTAGATGTATATAAATTTTGATAAAATTGAGCAAATCTTTTATTGATATAATTACGTAATGTTAACAATTCACCTTTATCTGATTTAATCTTTAAAATCGTATGATCTTTTTCCCGTTTTTTCAATTGACGTGCCAAAAGTTTATGTGGTTTATCACCGAATTCAAAATTTTCCTGTTTTATAATTTGAAATTTTCTTATAGCCTTTGCAGATAATACTCTATTTAATTTAAATTTCAATATTGTTATTTTATTATGTTTATCTATAGTTGGCTCTTTAGCATTATCTAGGTCTAATTCGTTCTTCTAATTGCATTTGTTCATTCTTGTTCTTTTTATTTTGAAAAGCTTGATATGAGATTATAGATCCTCTGATAAATGCCTTAAAAGATTCCCATAGTAAAGTGGGTGAAATATCTGGGGTGCCGTTGGTCTCAAAAAAAAGTTCCATCTGTTGTTTTAGATTTATATCACCTTGTGGATCATTTAGAATTTGAGGATTAAACCTCCAAAACGATTTTTTATTAGGCATTCCTTCTAGTTTTAAAAAAAAGGTTAACGGGGAGTGATCAGAGAAAAAGCTATTGTGATATTTTGGGTTCGTTGTGTCAGGAATTAATTTCGTATCCACTAAAAAATAGTCGATACGTGAATAAGTTTTGTGTACCATTGAGTAAAACGAGTATTCCCTTCCAGCTGGGTTAGCGATCCTCCAAACATCTGTTATATTTGTATTTTTTATGTATGTATTTAGGAGTTCACAAGTTTTAGATTTTATGTTACGCCTCTTTTGTTGTGCAGATTTGTCCAGGTAAGGATCTAAAAAGCAATTGAAGTCTCCCCCAATTATCACATTTTGATAATTAAACTCTGAAATTATATTCAGGATTTTATTAAAAAATTGGGGATTGTCAAAATTAGGCGCATAAATATTTACCATAGTGATTGGGGTAGAGTGGATCTCTCCAGTAACTATGAGATATCTCCCCTCTTTATCTGTTATGATATTCTTTGATTTAAATGGTATACCTTTACGAATAGTAATTGCCGTACCTCGAGATTTAGGGAATTATGAAGAATGATATGTTTGACCTATCCAATTTGTCTTTAATCTAGTCTGGTCTTGCAGTCTAGGTGTGTTTCTTGTAAAAAGATTATGTCTGAATAAATTGATTTCAATTGTGCGAAAATCTTACCCCTTTTAATTGGTTCATTAGCACCCCTTATGTTCCAACTGCAAAATGTGATTCCTCCTATTTTCTTTTGTTTATCGTTCTTCAATTTTAAATTACTTTGATACCTTTAAGTCATACAGTGCAACAAAATACCTCATGACTCTGGATGTTGGGTGGGCATTTGTGGCTATTAGGGTCTGTCTGTCTGTCTGTCTGTCTGTCTGTCTGTCTGTCTGTCTGTCTGTCTGTCTGTCTGTCTGTCTGTCTGTCTGTCTGTCTGTCTGTCTGTCACGACAGACAGACAGACAGACAGACAGACAGACAGACAGACAGACAGACGGACGGACGGACGGACGGACGGACGGACGGACGGACGGACGTCACATTCCATGTTTTGTCAGATAAGATTTTCGCCCTTTGATTCCCTGGTCCGCCAAAACAAGACCCTCAAACGCCGCCATTTTTCCCATTTTGCTACACATTACACTTTTACATTCACAAATGCACTCCTCATTACATTTAGACATTTTTACGTGCACAATTTTTAATAAAATCCTCCCCCCCCCCCCCCCCCCCCGATGTCCAATTGGAATGGAACTCATTTACATCTGCCTTTGCCACAGCCCCCCGCAGCCTGTGTCGAAGCGCTTGATCACGTGTGTGGGAATAGAGAAAGAGGATTGGGGATGATAGGGAGTGGAGAATAGATGGACTGCCCCTACCCCTCTGCCTCCCACTCTACCTCCCCACTCTTTCCTCGCTCTCCTCCCACCCCTCTCCTCCCACCCCTCTCCCCCTCCCTCCACACTCTTCCCCCTCCCTCCCCTACCCCATCTCCTTCCTCCCCATCCCTCCCCCCTCCCCACACCTCTCTACCCCTATCCCATCCCTCCCTCCTCCCCCACTCCTCTCTCCTCCCCCCTCTCCATCTCCTCACCCCTCTCCCTCTCCTCCTCCCATCCCATCCCTCTCTCCCACACCCCTTCCCTCTCTCCCCCCACACCCTCCCCCTCCCCACTCTTCTCCCTCCCTCCACACTCTTCCCCCTCTCTCCCCTACCCCATCTCCCCTTCCCCTCCCTCCCCGTCCCCCACGTCTCTCTCCCCCTCCCCTCTCTCCTCCCCTCCCCCACACCTCTCTCCTCCCTCTCTCCATCTCCCTCTCCTCACCCCTCTCCCTCTCCCCCCTCCTCCTCCCATCCCCATCCCTCTCTCCCCCACCCCCTTCCATCTCTTCCCATCCCTTTTTCCCTACCCCTCTCTCCCTCTTCCACCACTCCCCCCTAATCCCCTCCCCTTCCTCTCTCCCACTTCCACCACTCCCGTTACTCCTCTCCCCCTTCCTCCCCATTTGTCCACATCTCTCCCCCTTCCCACACCCCTGTCCCTTCCCACCTCTCTCCCTCCCCTTCCCACACCCCTGTCCCTCCCCACCTCTCTCCCCATCTCTTTCCCCTACCCCTTTCTCCCTCTTCCATCCCTCCCCCTCACCGTCCCTCTCTCCCACATCCACCACTCCCCCTACACCTCTCCCCCTCCCTTCCGACTCTTCTACTTCTCTACCCCCATACCCCACCCTTCCCCATCTCCCTTCTCCCCCCTCCCTTCCCTCTTCCTCCCCACTCTTACCCCTCTTCGCTCTCCTCCCTCCCCACTCTTCCCCCTCCCCCTCCCCTACCACTCTCCCCCTCCCTCCACACTCTTCCCTCTCTCTCCCCTACCCCTCTCCCTACCCCTCTCCACACTCTTCCCCCTCTCTCCCCTCCTCCCTGTCCCTCCGCCCTCCTTCTCCTCCTCCTCCTCCCCCCTCCCCCCTCCCCCACCCCTCTCTCCCCCCTCCCCCACTCCTCTCTCACCCCCTCCCCGAACCCTCTCACACCCCATCCCCACCCCTCCTCCCCTTCCCATCTCCCCTCCCTCTCTCCCCACCCCTCCCTGCTCCCCTCCCACCCCATCTCTCCCCCCTCCCCGCCCTCCTTCACCCCCATCTCCCCCCACCCCTTCCCCTCTCTCTTGCACCAGTCCCTGTTACCCCACTCCCGCTCACTCCCCACTCTTCCCCTCTCCTTCCCCCTCCCCACCTCCCTCCCTCCCCTTTCTCTCTCTCCCCCCTCCTCTCTCCCCTTCCACTCTCTCTCTCTCCTCTCTCTCCCCCACCACTCTCTCTCCACCTCTTCCTCCCCCTCTCCTCTCCCCACCACCTCTCTCTTTCCTCCCCTATTCTCCACCACCCCTCTCCTCTCACCTCCCCCACTTCCCCTCTCCCCTCCCCTTCCCCCACCCCTCTCTACCCCCCCACCCCCTCCTCCTCCCACCCCCTTCCCTCTCTCCCCCACCCTCTTCCTTCTCTTCCCCTGCCCCTTCCCTCTCTCCCCCACCCCCTTCCCCTACCCCTGTCCCTCTTCCATCACTCCCACCCCCTTCCCCCTACCCCTCTGTCCCTCTTCCACCACTCCCCCTACCCCTCTCCCCCCCACTCTTCCACTTCACTCCCCCTCCCTTCCACCTCCCTCCTCTCTCCCTGCACCCCCTTTTCCCTACCCCTCTCTCCCTTCCACCACTCCCCCACCCCTTCCCTCCCATTTCCACCACTCCCCCCTACCCATGATCAGCCATTTCAGCCATGATCATATTGAATGGCGGTGCAGGCTCGAAGGGCCGAATGGCCTACTCCTGCACCTAATTTATATGTTTTCTATGTTTCTACCCCTCTCCCCCTCCCCACTCTTCCACTTCTCTCTCCCTTCCCCCCACCCCACCTCTCTCCCTCCCCACCCCCTCTCTCCCTCTCCCTCTCCCTCCCTATCTCCCCCACCCCTTTCACCTACTCCTCTCTCCCTCTTCCACCACTCCCCTATCCCGCTCGCTCTCTCCCACTTCCACCATTCTCCCCTACACCTCTCACCCTCCCTCCCCACTTCCACTTCTCTCTCCCCCATCCACCACCTCTCCCCATCTCCCTCCCCCACCCCTCTCTCCCCCCTTCCCTTCCCTCTCCCTCCCACACTTCCCCCTCTCTCCGCTCTCCTCCTCCCTCCCTACTCTTCCCCCTCCCCCTACCACTCTCCCCCTCTCTCCACACTCTTCCTTCTCTCCTCTACCCCTCTCCCCCTCTCTCCATACTCTTCCCCCCTCTCTCCTTCTCCTCCTCCCTCGCTCCCCCTCCCCTCCCCCACCCCCCTCCCCTCCTCCCTCTATCTCCCTCTCTCCTCACCCCTCCCACCCCCTTCCCCTCGCTCTTGCACCATTCCCTGCTACCCCTCTCCCCTCACTCCCCACTCTTCCCCTCTCTCTTCCCTCTCCATCTCTCACCCTCCCCTTTCTCTCTCTCTCCCCCCTCCTCTCACCCCCTCTCTCCCCATCTCTCACCCTCCCCTTTCTCTCTCTCTCCCCCTCCTCTCACCCCCTCTCTCTCCCCACCTCTCTCTCTCTCCTCTCTCTCTCCTTTCTCTCTCTCCTTTCTCTCTCTCTCCATCCTCTCTCCCCCTCCACTCTCTCTCCACCTCTCCCCTACCCCTCTTCCTCCCCCTCTCCTCTCCCCTCCCCCTCCCTTTCCTCCCCTCTTCTCCCTAACCCCTCTCACCTTCCCCTTTCCTCTCCCCTCCCCATCCCCTCTCTTCCTCCCTCTATCTCCCTCTCTCCTCACCCCTCCCACCCCCTCTCTCCCCACCCCCCTTCACCCCCATCTCCCCCCCACCCCTTCCCCTCGCTCTTGCACCACTCCCTGCTACCCCTCTCCCCCTCACTCCCCACTCTTCCCCTCCCCTCCCCATCTCTCGCCCTCCCCTTTCTCTCTCTTCCTCTCCTCTCTCTCCCCTCCACTCTCTCTCCACCTCTCCCCTACCCCTCTTCCTCCCCCTCTCCTCGCCCCTCCCTTTCCTCCCCTCTTCTCCCTAACCCCTCTCACCTTCCCCTTTCCTCTCCCCTTCCCATTCCCCCACCCCTCTCTACCCCCCTCACCCACCCCCAGGGACATACTGCCCCCCCCGCAACCGCACGTTGGGGGAACAGACCCAACGGGTCTGCACATGGTCTAGTTCCTTTTAAAATTGTCCTTAAGCAAAAAGACAAAAAAGTGTGAAATGATGTGACCAAAAAAAAATGTAAAAAGTGATATTACAGTGTCTAAAAATAACGACACTTTAAAAAAATAGCCACCTAATTGTGGTAGTTACATATTTAGTGACTTCTGTTGCTGTTAATGTACATTTAGCTCCGCTCCCTTGACAAACTTTGCAAAAGGGAGGAGAGGCCAATTCAAAACCAAATTATACATAGCAAAATTACAATTTGTATATCTAATTGAGTCTTCAGATTATCTACCTTTTTCTATATACTAACAATTTTTACATTCACATTCAGATCACGTAATAATCTCTTGTAATAATAAACTGCTGGTTGGAAGGAGTTAACCAGAATCAGACTCCTGGCTGTTTGCCAAGTGTCTGAATCTTCTCCCCTCCATCCAAGCATAACTGGGACCTATATTATATATGTTAGTTTTTAGTATTTTAATAATCTATTTCATTATATTTAGCTCATTCTCCTATATCTGGACATTCATTAACGATTAAAATAATCATTATACACCATTATTACATTATACCATTATAACAGTTCGCATTAAATTCAATTGCTATTGCTATATTAATTCAGTAGTTTCTGTGTTAGTGTAGGATTAAAATTATAAAAGACTTTGATTCATGGAGTTTATTTTCAAGTCCGTTTGTATTAAATTCACCATTCAGCCACACCCTTGTTTTTCAGTGTTTCATTCGAGGTGGAACAAAGAATGTCCTTGAGTTAGCATTCCAAAGAAGATATGACGTCTAGACATCGCCTCGTGGAGAAGTTCCGCCATCTTAATCTTTTAAAAAGTCATATTTCTCAGCTTCCCCTCTGCCGATGTCTGTAGAATAAAAAAACGTGTCCTGACAGTCGTGATGATTTACTTAGCCATTTATCTCTTTTACGATGTCTAGAGCATGTTTGTATGCTGCTTCTGGGTCAGTAAACACACGTTCATTATCCTTGTAGGTGATCCTCATTTTTGCAGGATACATTATACCATATCTTACATTTTGAATTCCTTTCAGGATTTGTCTTGTCTTTGAAAACAATTCTCGTTTTTTAGCTATTTCAATTGGATCTCTAAAGAATCTGAGAATATCCTCCCCAAACATCATATTCTTTCCGTATAGGATTTTTTTTCATAATATCTTCCAAAGCCGAAATGTCATGAAATTTAACTATGATCTGTCTTGGGGGGGGGGGCTCCTTGCCTTGATTGAACTCTTCGCACCCAATGTGCCACCTCTATTTTTGGTTTGACAGGCAGGTTGAATACTTGTTTAAGTAAGTTGGCAGCGAACTCACGAGGATCTTTCCCCTCCTTTCCCACTGTCACTCCAACTATTCTTAAATTCTGCTGTCTTGAACGTGCTTCCAAATCAAGGCATTTATCAGTCATTTTAGCCAGTTGCCCCAAGACACGCTCCTGATCTTTCTTCATTCTCTGCATATCTTCAGACATTTCTTTCAATGATGTTTCCATATCTTTCATAGCAGTCTTATATGTGGCAGTAGTTTGGAGAATAGTCAAACTTCTCCTTGCAATCTTTTTCTACCCAATCAATTTTCACAGTTAAATCCTCTTCAACATCATCAATTTGTTTACTTAAATTACTGATTGAGTCAATATTTTTCTGATTCCCACGATTAATGTTCTCCATCATGCATTCATTTCCTGCAGCAATCTCACCACGCAACATAACAGCATATTCTTTTTTTAATTATTCTCTTACCGACTGCTTCATTTCTTTCAGCTCTTTCTCCGTTGTAGCCATTTCAGAGGCTAATTCTTCAGATGCTTGCTGAGTTTTCAAAAGAAGTCTTGTACTGGGTTTTTTGAGGACTTTGGGGAAAAATCGCTTTTTTCATTTAAAAGTACCTTAAACCACCGTTATTTTCGCGGCGATTTCTGATGACGTCACCAGCGACGTCAAGCAGCTCCGGTAAGTATTTTTAAATCGGTCCCGTCTTCCAAACCGGCTTTTTAAGCAAATTATCGCATTTTTTGGGAGCGGAGCTAAATGCTGCGCATGTTCAGTGCTCCATGGCGCACTGGTATTTATAACTGTAACACAAATGGAAGAATAAAATCAGTATTATTAGTGTGTTTCATGTCACCATTACAGTTTCTCAATATTTGAAGAAACCGAAAATAGATGTTTGTTTTTCTTTGTGGAGCCTCCTTGACTGACCCACTGACTTCATAATGAACCACACAGAACTGTCGGCATATGCATATTATGTCCTCCATAAAATTGGGTGGAATCGTAAGATCTCCATAGTTGCTCCAATCCCGTTTCTGAAATTTTATTAAAGGTACCCTGAATGTTTACCTAATTATGTAATGTGGACCACATGAGTATTTATTTATTTTGAGTGGGGGAAAAACACCATTGTAGTGGTGCGGGCTGCGCGGTGGATACTTTTCTTTTTACACTGTGTGGAGCAGCATGGTTTTATTTATTTTCAGTTGAGTCCTCTGAAGGACGGGTCATATGTAATATGTACATGTATATTATTCAGAATTGATTAAGAGTTTGACTTTGAACTTTGAAATAGCTCTTTAAACTAATTCCCTTGTCTACTGTTTTTATTGCAGCTTGCTGAGCGGGAGAATCTCAACACTACGGGATGAAACTGGAGCAGTAAGCTGATATTTCTTTAGTTATTTTTATAGTTTTGAAAGCAGGATTTGGTTGTCACATAAATTTCTTAAAAATCACTATAAAAGGATAAATTTCTATTTTGCACCAATTCAAAAATCGCACAAAGCCGTAGGTTTTACTATGCTGCCTGGCTAGGGAGTTTGTTTTTGCAAGTATTAGTTGTTCATGTAAGTGGTACAATGGATCCCAGTTATTGTATCTCTACCTACTGTGCATTTATTTTCAACTGTGGCAGTGTGGCTCTCTAACCTTTTCCTACTATTTGAGTAGCAACTGAATTCTCGATAGTTCTATTGGTGGCGTCTTGACATCATAACTGGATCAAGTAGCAAAAGATGAAATGGAAACATATTTCCTGGAAACTTATTTCCTATAATGTTTTTGATGCCTGCAGTGCCCTTTCTTTGGTGATAATCACCAGAGCAAAAGAATGGAAGAGTAAGATAGTTAAGTTCTGCTCACTCCTCCACAGAAGTATTCCCATTTCTTGACAGTAAAGCTCAAGCTATTCAAGTCTGCTTTGGATACTCGCATGACTGATCCTGAGCATAGTAGTAATGAGTTAAAAGGAATGTTTGTTGAAGTGCTGACTTTTCGGTTTAAAACTGGGTGATTTTCAGAACGTGCTGATAAAAGTTTACCCGAAATGTTTATTTTTTGCAAATTAAGCGATGCCCCCCCCCCACAACACTCACAGGAAAAAGTTGAAGGAGACCTGATGGTGACAAGTATTTTTGGACACATAACATAATTAATGTAGAACTATGAAGGCTTAAATGTTGAATTCCTGAAAACACGATACTCTGTAATGTTTAGTGGAAACGTCTCCCTGAAAGGAGGAGCTACAATTATTTGAATGGTCTTTTGTTATATTAAGGTCATGTGATAGGAGCAGAATTAGACCATTCGGCTCATCAAGTCTACTCCGCTATTCAATCATCTATATTTCCCTTCTAACCCCATTCTACTGCCTTCACCGCATAACCTCTGACACCCGTACTAATCAAAAATCTATCTATCTCTGTCGTAAAAAAAATATCCATTGACTTGGCCTCCACAGCCTTCTGTGACAAAGAATTCCACAGATTCACCACCCATCTGACTAAACAAATTCCTTCTGATCTTGCAAAGGAATGTTCTTTAATTCTGTGGATATGACCGTTAGTCCTAGACTCTCCCTCTAATCGAAACATCCTCTCCACATCCAATACACATCTGTATATTTCTTGTGATCTTCAAAACTAAATTTGCTGATACAAAGCTGGGGAGAAAGTGTTTGTTACTTCACTGCCATTGAAACTCCGTTTGTACTCCGGCAGAATAGGGGTAAATATGTTTAATGGTTACTTTAAAAAAACACTTACACAAAATTGCTCACTGGTTGTTTTTTTAATTGAGTATATTAATGACACTGGATTCAATTTACTTCCTTAAAGAAAGGCTAACATAACATTTCTATTCAAAATAGAAAAGCAAGATTTGCATTTATATGCCCCTTTAAGTTTTTCCTCAAGTCATCAGCTTGGTCAGCATCGTAAAGTAAATAATGTGGCAGCTAATTTGTCCAAAGCAAGATTGACAAATAGTGCTGCAATAAATATTACATTCTTTGCGTCCAGAACTAAAGGATTAAGTTTTAATATTGGGCAAGACATCGAAGATCATGTTCTTCAAAATAATAATTATTAGTCATCTATGAAAAAAGACAGGCTTTAAGCACCAGCACCCACATATCTTAAACACCTGCCTTTCTGATAGTGTAGCTTTCCCTTCGTACTGCAGTTAGCATGTATTTTGCTTGTGCTGCAGGCCCTGAAGTGGGACTTGAACTCAAAATGGCTGATTCTTTATTTTTCTAATCATCATCTACTCCTGCAGATAGTAGAAAATGCACTGTGAGAGCATTGATAAAAATACCAGCCCTGTGGTTGGGAAATTAATTAGTGGCTGTCATGCATTGCATTTTCCTTACAGAGAGAAAGGCGGGGGGGCAAAGCCTATGTTCTGATTACTGTATTACAAGTCTTTTGAATGCAGCAACTTCCTATGAAAACTGTATCCCTTGACAGCAACAGTATTCTAGTTTTGGCTGGGCAAGAGATTACAGTACATTACTGTAATGATTCTGGATGTGCTAATTGCAACAGGATTCTATTGTATTGAAATTCTGCAATCCCCTAATGCCATCAGCTGGTAAACAGGTCATGTTCATGACTTCATCTCTTGAAAATTATTCAGGGAAATAAACATGTCTCACAAATTCTTAGAACATAGAAAAATATATTGTGTCTGAGCCAATTATTTGGGGCAATATGCTTTAGGCTGCCACCAGAGTTTTTGTTATTTCCATAATCTTGTAAATTTGAGCTCAACTGCATGCTTAATTAGCTTTTGAAAGTTTGCCACTGACCTATTGGGTAGTGGTTTCAGATTTTAACCAACCTGTTTAAAAAGAAAATCTAATCTTTTGTCTGGTTTAAAAAAAATGTTGACCCATTTGCCAGCCTGCTTGCAAGGGAAGATAGTTTTGTTTATTTCATCAAAACTTCAGAATTTTTGTTTAGTTTAGCGATACAGCACAGAAACAGGCTGTTCAGCCCACCAAGTTTGAACCGAACAGCGATCACCACACATTAACACTATCCTACACTAGGGCCATTTTTTACATTTATACCAAGCCAATTAACTTACGGACCTGTATGTTCCAATGCTGTGAGGAAAAAAGCCCAACATTGTCACGGTGCGGGCTGCGCGGTGGATACTTTTATTTTTACACTGTGTGGAGCAGCACGGTGGAGGAGAGAGCTTGATAATTGCTCGTTTCTAAGCTTCCCCCAGTCTAGTTTCAGTAAAAACACTGAATCAAGCACTTGAAGCAACTAAATTTAATTTTAACAAAAGTTCATTACAGTTCAACTACTGTACCTATCCCACCACGGGTTCAATCCTCGTATCTGCCTGTTGAAGCCCTCTAGGCCTCGCTCAGAGAGAGAGACATTCCAGAGGTTCACGCAGTCCCAAGCTCTCTCCCAGAAGATCGACGCTGGACCTCGTCGTAGTGGACTTTTATATGTCCCGGGACCTTGAGTGGCCGAACCACATGGGGGTGGACTCTTAATAATCCAATTACAAATATTGATTAACCCCCATACATAACAGACATTTCCCTAACCCAGTAATACAGCAGCTCAATACATTGTATTCAAACTGGATTTCGCAAGGAAGCCAACTTAGAAACATTCACCCTGATCTGCCAGAAACCCAGATAAGGCTCAATACCTCATCCAATCAACACTTGGCAAAGTTGAACTCTGCAACATTATTTATAATTATTCACATGGTGTATGTCTAGTTTGCAGCCATCCGATCCATTCTATGCATTTTGCACCTAATTGATAGTGTCTGCAAATGTTCTTATTCTTTTCTTGCAAATTGTATCTAGGCTCTAGACACGCTGGCACCACTCCGCCGCTTGTCCCAGCTCTGCACAGAGCAATTCCAAATTGACCAAATCTCCCAGCAGCCCTGAAGCTTTTACCCATTTTGAAGTCCTAGCCTTTCCAATTTAGCCAGGATTAACAAGCTCATCCGACTGCAAACCCATTCCCAGTCTCCCGATCGTCCCAGAAACCTGCACTGACTGAGAGAGCCACAACCCCCGGTCTCTCTTGGATGCCAGCGCTAAAATGGTGGATGATAAGTATACGTAACAAAACAACTATTTGTTCCATTAAGGTCTACATTTGTCTGTTAATGTTCAATTTCAAATGGTTTATTAATGGAAATGGTGTGGCTGCCAAAACAATCTTAGCCAAAATAGCATAGTTTTTTCACTCTCTCATCACAACCAATCATAAAAGTAATGCTTGCGCGGCAATCATCTTCATAAGAAACAAAATTCGTAAAGTGAAACATTTTGTATATATAGCACAGACTGAGACACATGAGAGCAGGTTGAAAAAACAAAGGCAACGAAAGTTGTGGGAGCGCGTGCGTGTTTGCGCGTGCACAACTGATCCGGCCTGCATGAAGTCGCAATTTGCCCGATCCGGCCTATAAAATAAAATGGTTTGACACCCCTGAACTCCCCCTCCCTCAACACAACATTCCCCCAGTAGCACTCACCTATGCACAATGCTGGATGTTAAAATGACGATCCCAGCCCGGCAATCCTCCCCCAACTGCGCAGGCGTGGCTGACGGGTCCCTGTTGTGGCGTCAGAGATCGCCATTGTGACGTGAGCCAAAATAGCGATCTCAAAATGGCAGCGGGCCCGGTAACATTTTAACTCAGGAGTTCCATGAGGCATGAAAATTATTTCAAGGGTTCTGATAGGGTAAAAAGGTTGAGAAACGTTGCACTAGACTATCTCCAACTAGAGAAAGTATAACTACCGACTCTTGATGTTCAATGGCATCGCCATAATCCACATAATGGGTGCTCCTCCAATATCAACACATTGGGTGGTCCACCATTAGGCAGATACGCAACCAGGTTAGCCACACATACATCTTGAGTGGAAGATAGACACAAAAAGCTGGAGCAACTCAGCGGGACAACCAGCATCTCTGGAGAAAAGGAATGGGTGATGTTTCTAGTCGAGACCCTTCTTCAGGATAGCGTTAGGGTATCCTGTGATGAGTGACTCGCCTGATGCCCCAAAACCTTTCTCCAAGTCTGGAGTATAAAGGAATACTCTCTAAAGGAATATGCTTGGATGAGTGCAGCTCCAACAATTCTAAAGAGGCTGAACACTTTCCAGAACAATGTAGCCAGCTTGAGTGGCACCCTTTCGACCACCACTAATATTTATTCTCTTCCCCACCATTGCAGAGGGGCCATCTACAAAATGCAGCACTGTTACTTGCCCAATACAATTTAACAGCACCTCTCAAGCAAGGTATCTTGACCACCACAAGGACATCTGTTGCTTGGGACTCTATTACTTGCATGTTTCTCATCAAGTTGCGCACCATCATGATTTGACAAATTATTGGTGGTCCTTCATTGTCCCTGAGTCTAAATCCTAGAACTAATTAACATCACTGTGCATATGCCTTCATCAAATGGACAGCAGCTGTTTCCTGGTCTTGCTACTGACCCCCCCCCCCCCGATACCAGGTAATGAATTAATTAAATACTAAGTTTTTCTTCCCTAAATATCAGATGGCTGGTAAAAACTTGGATTATATTGAATCACTGGTAATGAGTTGTCACATTACACCAGAATAATAATGTAATGGTTTGTTGCCGACCCATGTTTATTTTACAGAGATGTTTAAAAGTACTGACGAAATCTTTGAAACTCTATACTTTTTATATTATCATGGCTTTTATTGTGGACATCTTTATATGAGCTCCACATTAAATATTTAAAAACATTTGTTGCATTGATATTAAAATGCTTTTCCAATAGATATTTATTGATCGCGATCCCACTGCATTTGCACCAATTCTGAATTTTCTTAGAACAAAAGAGTTAGATTTAAGGTAAGGAATAATTTACTTTCACAAGATTTATACAATACTTAAACCGATATAATAATAGAAATTTGCTATACTATCAATTTATTTCTCGTTCCTTCAAAAACATACATTTTGAAATGCCTCAGACCTCTTGACTGTTGAAATTTATTATTTTGGGGAAGGATCTACATGTTTTGCCATTTCAAATATATTCAGTACCCTGATTATTGGCCACATATGCATTAAGTTCAAAAGCAAAACAGAGGAGATCTTGCACTTTTGCATTGGGTCCCACAGAAAGTCTTAAGATATTCTAAAACATAAACTTTATAAAACAATTTGAGTTTTTACATTTTATTGTTGATTTGTGTGAACTGCAAACTTTAGTCTTATGGATGTGAATCACTGTATTCCCACTCAATCGTGATTTTTTTTTTGTCTTCTAATGATCCTAATCCTAGTTTAAAATCATGAGTACTGTAGAACTTCAGTAATCTGCAATTCAACTATTAGGAAATTCTGATGATCAACATCTGGCAGTTAATAGTAAGGGAACCGCAAAGAGATTTCATGTACATAAATGGAAAGAGGGTAACTAGAGAGAGAATATGGCTCCTCAGATTTTATTAAAGGCCATTTTTATACATTTTGGTTTCACCATGTAGAATTACAGCTGTGTTTATACTTAGTCCCCCATTTCAGGGCACCATAATGTTTGGGATACATGGCTTCACAGGCGTTTGTTTAAAGGCTCAGGTGTGTTTAATTGCCTCCTTAATGCAAGTATAAGAGAGCTCTCAGCACCTAGTCTTTCCTCCAGTCTTTCCATCACCTTTGGAAACTTTTATTACTGTTTATCAACATGAGGACCTATGGGTCCCAGACTGTTCAGGAAAATTATTGTTTAACAATGAGTCTTTGGAATTCTCTCTGAGCCTTTGATTATTTTTCAGGCAGCGGTAGAATTCCGGATTAGCCTAGTGGTGAAAGGTTACCAGTGGGATTGCAGTTACATTGGGATTGACCTTGATTTTACAGAACGGTGGGTGGGCTCAAGGGGAATAGAGGGGGAGGGGTGGAGAGGGGGAAGGTTTGGAGAGAAGGAGAGGGGTGGTAGAGAGGATGAAGGAAGGAGAGACGGAGAAGGAAAGAGAGGGAATAAGAGAGGGAGGGAGAAAAAAAGGAAGGAGAGAGGGAGGAAGAGAGAGGGAGGGTGGGAAAGGGGTAGGGAGGGAGAGAAAGAGGGAGGGGAGAGAGGAGAGAGAGAGAGAGTGGGAGGCCTCGAAAATGACTTCTACATCATCATCTGGTGCTAAAAGCAGGAAGCAGCCGTTCAAACAGCAGTATACAAAGAGATGGCAATGAATACACTGTCAAGTAAGGTGCGTAGAAGACATGTCAATTGGTAGCAAAGTTATGCATTTTTGTACTCTTATATGGGTATGACCGCACAAAAAATAACATTTATTTCAGTAAAAATACTGATTTCCTCAGCAAAATACTGATTTTCAGGTACTAGAATACTGAAATGCTCTGACAAAACTTGCAGCTCCGATAGCAGAGTGATGGCAAGAGCACAGTATGAAGCAGGGTAGGAACTGCCCAAGATCCACAGCATACCACCTCATCTGTGAAACACAGTGGTGGGGGTGTTATGGTCTGGGCATGTATGGCTGCTGAAGGTACTGGATCACTGAACTTCATTGATGATACAACTGCTGATGGTAGTAGCATAATGAATTCTGAAGCATATAGACACATCCTATCTGCTCAAGTTCAAACAAATGCCTCAAGACTCATTGGCCGGCAGTTCATTCTACAGCAAGACAATGATCCCAAACATACTGATAAATCAACAAAGGAGTTTTTCAAAGCGAATAAAATTGTCGATTCTTGAGTGGCCAAGTCAATCACCCGATCTGAACCCAATGCCTTTTATATGCTGAAGAAAAAACTGAAGGGGAATAGTCCCAAAAACAAGCATAAGCTTAAAAAGGCTGCAATACAGGCCTGGCAGAGCATCACCGAAGAGGGCACCCAGCAACTGGTGATGTCCATGAATCGTAGACTTCAAGCAGTTATTGCATGCAAAGGAAATGCAACAAAATATTAAATATGACTACTTTCATTTACATTACATTGCGGTGTCCCAAACATTATGGTGCCCTGCAATGGGGAAGACTGCATAAACACTGCATTAATTTCTACATGGAGAAACCAAAATGTGTAAAAATGGCCTTTATTCAAATCTGACAATGTGTACTTTAACCACATGTAATTTTTTTCTATTACAAATCTCAAATTGTGGAATACAGAGGCAAATAAATAAATGATGGGTATTTGTCTCAAACATTGTGGAGGGCACTGTACCCCTATTGATGCATATAGTAACCAGAAATGTAGCGTAAAAATATTCAGCGAATTAGCCTCTGTGGTCCTCTGAGGTTGCAGATTCTACAGATTGTCCACCTTCTAAATTGAGACATTTCTCCTTGTATTGGTCCTAAATCTCTGATTGTGTAACTTGAAGAGGTTAGAAAACCTTAACGACGTATTATTTTCCAGATGTGGTCTCACGAGGGTCCCGTGTAATTGCAGCAAGACTTCCTTGTTCCTGTACGCAAATCCTTTTGCAATACAGTGCATTCAGAAAGTATTCAGACCCCTTCACTTTTTCCACATTTTGTCACAGTACAGCCTTATTTTAAAATTGATTAAATTCTTTTTTTTTTAAATCATCAATCTACACATAATGCCCCAGAATGAAGAATCAAAATCAGGTGTTTAGAAATTTTTGCAAAGTAATTAAAAATAAATAAGAAATATCACATTTACATAAGTATTCAGACCCTTTTCTCTGACACTCAAAATTGATCTTAGGTTCATCCTGTTTCTCATTGATTATCCTTGAGATGTTTCTGCAGCTTGATTGGAGTCCACCAGTGGTAAATTAAATTGATTGAACATGATTTGGAAAGGCACACACCTGTCTATATAAGATCCCACAGTTGACATTGCATGTCAGAGCAAAAACCAAGCCATGAAGACGAAGGAATTGTCCGTAAACGCTGCCAAAGGTGCCACAACAAAGTACTGAGTAAAGGGTCTGAATACTTATGTAAATGTGATATTTCAGTTATTTCTTTAAAACATCTGTTTTCGCTCTTTTATTATGGGGTATTGTGTGTAGATTGATGATAAAAAAATAATTTAATCCATTTTAGAATAAGGCTGCAATGTAACAAAATGTGGAAAAGGTGAAGGGTATGTTGGCCTTTACAGTGCATTCAGAACACTTTCTGAATGCACTGTAAAGGCCAACATACTATTTGTTTTTTTTAAACTGCTTGCTTCACCTGCATGTTTCCTTTCAGTAACTGATGCATGTCTCTATATACATCAACATATCCTAGTCTAACAACACTTAGATAATATATCATTTTTTTGTTTTTCCTACCAAGATGGATAACTTTACAGTTAAACTTATACTACGACATCTGCCATGTAATGGTTGAAAATGTCCTCAAGACACAATCATAGATGACTTAAGTTGATTTTGTCTTGTAACATTTTCAGATGCTCATTAAAAAATATTGTCTCAGACATTTTCTTTATCCTGCAGGGGAGTAAACATCAATGTTCTGAGACATGAAGCTGAATTTTATGGGATTACTCCTCTAGGTATGAGGTATCATTGAAATTTTATTACAGTGTAAGAAAAAAATGTTTTACAGGAAGTGCAGATAATTTTAAGTTATTACTTTCCAATTGCTTACATGAAAATATAACTTTATTAATGGAATATCCCTACATACTGTTATTTTTGGTTGTTACTGATTCAAGGCACAAGGTATGCACAGAGCCAGCCTTGAAGTGAAGATACCTTTTCAAATGCTTTAATTATTAATTTCTTATTAGATTTAATTATATCGGACCATATAGTTTTAGGAGGAACCTAAATTTGGCGATGGCTTAGTTTTATAATTTTCAAGTTTCTGGTTATGTTTTCAAATTCTTCCGCAATCTTATCATTCTCTCTGGAGAATGGGTGGCCCAGCTGGTAGAGCTGCTGCCTTGGCACCAGAGACCTGGGTTAAATTCCGACCTCGAGTTTGCATGTTCTCCCTGTGACTGTGTGGATTTCCTCCGGTTGCTTTGGTCCCAAAGACATGCAGGTTTATTTGATCCATCTACTAGCTATTGTTGAAATTGAAGAGAATGTCAGAGGATTCTTATTTGTTGGGAGTGTAATAAATATGTGGAAAGAGATAATGGAGCTTTTTTTTAAATTGTTTTTTTTAAATTGTTTTTCCTGATTAGTTCGCCGCCTGTTGCTGTGTGAAGAACTTGAACGATCGTCATGTGGTAGTGTTCTCTTCCATGGGTATCTGCCTCCTCCAGGTAATTTTGATTTTATTTTAAGATGTTAAGATTTTATTTGAAGTGTTTCCATATGTGATTATGGTATTACTAGTATACTTTCAACACCAAATACATAGACACACAGTAGCCTTTCATAGCATATCCACACTTCACTTCACTTCACTTCATATGCAGTTACGAACAGCCAGTATTTTTTCATGTTTCCGGGTCATTTGTTCCTGTTGAATCTCCCCAAAGCAAGGTTCTGCAATTATCGTGAGAGGAAAGGCAAATACCAATCAAACTAAAATCCCTACCTTGCATTCTTATGAAACTAAATAGGTGAAAATATTTTAGAACAAAAACTCTAGTATGCATATTTTATTTATACTGAATTCCATTCAGGATTCAATTATAATTTGGCGATGGCTTAGTTTTATAATTTTCAAGTTTCTGGTTATGTTTTCAAATTCTTCCGCAATCTTATCATTCTCTTTGTATAATCCCTTTTAGTCCTGCAAGTCCAGATCTTTGAACTCCATCAGTCTTATACCATTAATATCCATAGTTTAAATTGCTGCATCAGAGTTGCCTGTAACTTCAGCAACTTTGGTTCTTAGTTCTGGTAATTCTCTCCCTAAACTTCACTATCTTTCCTCCTTTGACTGGAATTAGGTAATCCGTCTTTTCACAGCTATGGAAGGCTTTATTCTGATTAAATGAAAAATTAATTTGTTGTTAGAAATAAACTATTTCTTACTGTGATCATTATGGGTAGGTGACCATTATGTATTAGCTTCAGGGTAGTTATGCTACAAAATAGGTCTGTGAATGTTAAAAGCCTAAATATAAGGAAGACTAATTCAATGGCATTTGATAGGAACGATCGGGTGAGGCTGTTTGAGGGATGCCTGCCAAAAGGAAGGCCTTTAAATGTGAGAAAGGAAGAGTTCAGGCTAGCATTGTCTTGATGGAGTGAAGGGCAAGGCTGGCAATATTAAAGAACCTTGGTCAATGAGAGATTTTTAAAGTCTTGTTTGGGAAAAGGAGGAGGCACGTCTCAGATATAGACTGCGATTAAGCGGGTCCCTTGAAACGTATAAGAGATGTAGCAGAGGAAATTAGGAGGGCAAAAATGGGCCTTAGGAAATCCCTGGTGATGAGATAAAGAAAAAGCATAAAAGATTTTACATGCATTAAGGCAAAAGGATAGCTAGGGAAAGAGTAGGTCTTCTTAAGGATCTGTGTAGTAATCTATGTTTCTCCATGGGAAATAACTTAAATTAATGCATTTTATCTGCATTTACCCTGAAGAAGAATGTGGAAGCTAGCGAATTCAGGGGAGGGAACAGTGATATGCTGAAGCATATGACCATTATGAAGGAGAAGGTGTTAGATAGCTTAAAAGGCAGTAGGATGTTTACATCCCAGGGCCTGATCACGTTTACCCCAGGATAGGAATCAAGAGGTGAGATTGGTGAGGTATTAGAAGACTAGAGGACAGTTATTGTTGTGTCTCTATTTAAGATGGGTAACAGGGATAAATCAGAAAACTACAGGCTGGTGAACCTTGCAATTATAGTGGTTAAATTACGGCAAGGAATTGTGAGGGACAGGATTTATTTGCTTTTGGAAAGACAAGGAATGATGAGGGATGGTCATCACGGCTTTGTGTCTTAATTATCTCATTCATTTGTCTTAAGTTTTTTTAAGCGGTGATAGAGGAATGTTGTTTACATGAATTTTAGCAGGCCTTTGACGAGACTTACATGGTAGGCTGGTAGAACACATGGGATCCAGAATCAGTTGTAAAATTGCCTAGATTGGAGGGCTTGAGTTATGAGGAAAGATTGGAGAAGTTGGGTCTGTTTTCTCTGGTGAAGGAAGCTGAGGTGACATCAAAGAGTTGCAGATAGAGGTATATATAATTATGAGACGCTTAGATAGGGCAGATAACCAGAGTCTGTTTCCATGAGGTTTAAAGTGAGAGGGAAGCGAATCTGAGTAGTTTTCACATAAAGAATACATGGTATTTGGAATGAGATGCCAGGGAACAGGGAGGAGGGAAAAGTAGTAACATTTAAGAGGCATTTGCTCAGGTATTTAGACGAACAAGGCATAGAGGCATAGGGCTTGTATAGTATATAAGTGGGATTAGTATAAACAGGCATGATGTTTGGCATCGATGTGGTGGGATGAAGGGTTTGTATCTGTGCTGTTCTACTCTGACTTGAGGATAAAAGTCAGTATTAAATCATCAAATGGTAGCATGAATAATATACATGAGACTTAATTTGAGCTTTCGGTTC
The DNA here is from genome assembly GCA_963514005.1 of Raja brachyura. The sequence continues at coordinate 41,483,750 of OY740788.1, forward strand.
CTTTAGTTTAAATTCCTTTAAACTGAGCACATTATACAGGTTGTTCCCAGATAATTAACAAGTTCTGTTTTTACAAATGTTCATAAATTGATTTTGTCTATAAGGTGGAAAATACACAAAAATCACTCTAAATGCTAACCATGACCTCCACGTGATTGTAAATAATGATATTGAAAACAAATAGGAGGGATAAAAAGAATACTTAAACAATTACTAGAGGATGTGAGGAGAGAGAGAGAGAGAGAACTATTTCTGACATTCATAGGAATGAATGCATGTACACATGTTAGACTTTTGAATTTAATAATATTATGGGAGCTCAATCATATATAGGGGAGTACAGAAGTATGTGCTTGCTTAGTTTAGATGTAGAAACTGTTAGTGTTTAGTGATAATTATGTTTTTGTCACAGCTGGGTTATAAATGTCAGAAATGTTCCATCCCCAGTGGTTATTCTGGTTATTTCCATTGTTCATTTGGATAATTTTCAGGGATTCTAATGGAGGCTTTCATGAAATACTGTCTCAATTACAGTGTATTCCTTTGAGTCAGTACCTAATGGTTAAACATTTGATTATTTTGCTCAGTTTATGAACAAATAAAAAAATAATTGGCACTGAGCTTTCAATTTATATTGGATTTTGCCGTGAATAGGATGACAAAGGATCTTCAATGGAATGTTTGAATTAAACTAAAAAGGCTTCAACATTTAAAAGATTTTCCTATAGATGGCGATGTGATAGAGAAATTCAATGTTAATGTGGAATATTTGATGCTAAAACAAAGAATAGAATATTGAATTATATATGTTACCTGCTAATATGCATGCAGATAGAGGAACTGACCACTTAATGTCACTGTTGAGCAATTTAAGATGTTAAGACATAACTAGCAACATTGTCGCAGGGGAATAATGGAGGCAAATCAATTGGAAAGTGTAAGTTAACATGGAAATCTGCTCAGTATATCTAGATTTCATTGCTGGTAGAATTTTGTGTGATTTCTGTTTCTGTTTTGGAAGAAAGTTCCATTTAGTGCAAACAGTAATGTATCAATTTAAAAGGAAATATCAGGCTAGAGAGCTTGAAGGGAAGACGATGGATCATATTTCCCCAAAAAAGATTGTTTAGACTAATGTCAGTGGTCACAATGCTAAAACTTTGGCGTAGAGGTTGAAATCACCCACTTCAGGCTTCAGTGGGGTTAGGGGAAGGGTGGTGCAGTGATAAGAGTCATGAATCGGGGAGAAAAGCCGGGAAACAAAAACAGGATTGCTGGAAGAACTCAGCCAGTCATGCAGCATCCAGAGAAAGAGAAACCAATTAACATATCAGGTTGAAGACCCTTCATAGGAACTGAGAAAAGAGAAGAACTACATAGCAGAGAAGGACGGGGAGGGCAATGGGCGGAACAAAGGGAATGTCCTACAGGATGAAATGATGGACAGCGAATTAATGGCCTCTTTAATGTGTTGCTAATCTTGTGAAATCGGGGAAATGTTTTATAGTGGTACTTACTGGGAAGTTCTGAACAGACCAGAATATACAAATAAAAGATGAAAAAAGAGTAGAGGAATGACAAGCACAAATGGCCTATTCTAATATAAACCGAAAGAGCAAGTTATCTTTGAAGTTGAAGCATTAATATTGGAGTGCTACATGAGTGTCTATGGCCTCATGCACTCTTTACCTCCTTAAGAAGGGTGCAGGAGAGATATGGAAGGGAATTTGTTAAGTGCAAACTTGTCATGACTATAAAAAGGTTGTATAAATGAGAACCTATAACTCCTTTCTAGGTTTTATGAAAGTATTTTCATTTTTAAATAGTTAAAGACTGATATGTTTAACACTGCTAGCTATTCCCAGTAGAAAAGGAAGCATTGGGGGGTCTGGAGCCTTACAGGACAGTAAATTGGGACAAAGCACGGCAGAAGGAGGAGTGCGTCCAAATACAGCACCTTCCATGTCAACTGGTGTTATCTCTACTGAAGGATCTGCTAGATTGGGTAAGAATGCTTTTCATTTTCCTGTTTATAATTGTAGTTATGCCCACATGTTTTTTTTTCCATTGAACCCTGAGATTAATACATGTTTTGCTGCAATTATGAATCATCTGAATATGTCTCATGTGTAACAATCTTTGCAGTGTGCATTGCTGGAACTGGAGCATGTCACTATTGACGTGCTCTTCGATGATTTGTCAGAGATTATTGATTCAATGAATTATCATAGATCTGAATTATACTACCCAGATATGAAATGCAATGGAATGTTGACCAAATATGTCAATTTAAAAGTTGCACCAAATGTTGCACAGGAATATCAAGAATTATTTTTGGGCTTGGAGGATTTTTGTTTATTTTTCAACTTTTAGAATAGTTCTTCCTCATGAGAGGCTAGAAAATGTCCAAGGTAGACAAAAGTGCTGGAGAAACTCAGCGGGTGTGGCAGCATCTATGGAGCGAAGGAAATAGGTAACGTTTCGGGCCAAAACCCTTCTTCAGGCTGGTTTGAACAGCGCACCCGCTGAGTTTCTCCAGCACTTTTGTCTACCTTTGATTTTCCAGCATCTGCAGTTCCTTCTTAAACAGAAAATGTCCAGATGGTTTTCAAAATGTACTGTGAATAACAATCTAATGTTTTAAAAACAATTGTTGTTCTTTTGAATTAGTAACTGATTCAATTGTACCAGCTTGAGAGAGAGTTATGATTTGAAGAACAAATATTACATGCTGTTCATCTTATTTAGATATTGAAAGAGTTGAGGGATATGAAAATGGGACTGGAAAATGGTATTTGAACGAGAAAATCTGCCACGATCTTGCTGAATGGCAGAACAGGCCCAAGGGGTCGACTGGTTTACTCCTGTTCCTATATTTGGCTGGTTCCGAATTACTAGGCAGCTTGCTCCAAAATTGCAGAATAGAGATGGGTCAGTTCTTTCAAAAGCTAGTTTCCACTGCTGTACCATTGTTCCTTGTGGGCTAACCAGTTGAAATATGATGTTCAACTGAATGAATTGGTTAATTTATTAATTATGAGACATAAAGATCTCCATCTTGACCTGCAAGAAGAATCTTTGATCCAGATCTGTAATCTAATCAAGTCTGCGTCCACCCTAACTCAGCCCACTGGGCCATGAAGGTCCTAGCAGGGCAGTCAATCAGTCCCATTGCCCCTTGTATTGTGCCGTGAATTCATATAAATTTCAGTCTTTTTCGTTCTAGACAGATTTTGTATTTCCACTGAAATTAAATACTTGATGTATGGCTTTGATTTTTCTTTCTATTATTTAATGCAGTCTTGTTTTTGGCAGGAACAGTGGTTGATCCCCGGAAGGTTTTGATAGTTGCTGGTCATCATAATTGGATTGTAGTAGCTTATGCACACTTCGTGGTCTGTTACAGGTACCGGAGAGTCGTTACAGTTATCATTCTGTACATAGTGGTCATAATCAATTTACTAAAAGATATCAAAGTTTGCTGTTTTCAGGTGTTTCTTGAAAAGGTCCATAAGTTATCTGCAGCTGAAACTGCATTTGGAGTTTCCTATTACAGATCTGGCATGTACATAAGTTCTCATGTATAAAACATTCCATGCAAACATGACAACCTAATTAAAATATCAGTGCACAGCATAAGACACTACAACACAGGAATTATATCGAAGCACTCGAAAGTATACATCTCCATCTTCATCTGCATAAATAATTTTTGTTCTAGATCTGTAATCAAATCAAGTCTGCACCAACCCCAACACACACAGTCTGAATTTTCAAGTCAGTTTATCATTTCCTCCAGAGATGCTGTCTGACTGTTGAGTTACTCCAGTCCTTGTGTTTGACTCCGAGATTGTGCCTCATGCGTTTGGCTATCTTGAGACTCTGCCCATCAGCAATGCTTTGACAATTATCAAATTTCCATGGCATTTACAGCCAATTTACGGCAGCTTTCAGCATCTCTAATGTCAATTTCTAGCTCCATAATCTTTCATGAACTTACTCGTGTTAGCTTTTTAATTTCAGCAATATCCCCAAATATTCACAGGTAAATTAAGTGGGTGTGGTAACATGGTGGTAATGTTGTTGGACTATGAACTGGGAGCCCTAAATTAATAATCCAATAATTGTTGAGTTTAGATTCAACTTTAGAATAGGGGAATTTATTTTCAACCTTTGTTTTAAAGAATAATGCGTTATGTCAATAATAACTGTTACTCTAATCGGGGGGGGGGGGGGGGGGAGTTGTTGGATAAAAGCTTGTTCTTTCATATCCTTTGGAGAAGAAAATGTGCCAATCCCATCTAATCTGGCTATTAGTGATCCTTAACTGTGTTCTAAAATTATTAATTATTTCAAAAGAGTTGGGGATTGCCAATGGCACTACCATCCAATAAATTAAAAAAATGTATAGAGGAAACTTTATGGTATTTGGGCAACAGAAATTTGTCCTGACGGAATTCTCAAATCACTATCCATAGAAGTTGAGATACAGAATAAAGTTTGTTCTATTAAAGTTTATGTGGAGGGTGAAAATAATGTGAGCACAATCATTGACAGAAAGAATAATTTTGTCAAATTTTATTTTTAGTCACTCAATACAATGGGGCAAATCCTGACAATCTGAAAGCACTCTTTTGACACTAAATTTTACTGATCCAATCATATGTTTAAACTGAGATTTCTCGTTGACTTTAGTTTTTCCAATTAAAATTAATCTGATGTTCTGCTGGAAAGTCAGCCCCAAGCCTCAGCTGCCTGTTCCCAAGCAAAGCAATCTGTTGTTATTAAAATGATCCCCACAAAGGAAATAAAACCTTAAAGGTAGCATCCATTTTTGGTTTCCACGGTTGAACCAACTGTTAGATGTGATGAGTGATTTGTTTGGTATAACAACTACTCAAAAATCAGTTTGCTTGCAGGATAGTGATGGGGTTTAACAAAATTTGAGAAAAGGTTGGGAGCAAGAAGGATGGGGAGCAGAAGGGAAGAAAGAAGAGCAGGGGATTTTATTTCGGAGTCACATGAGTGACTACGTGAAGACCCCGTCCAGCACGCATGCGCGACATTAGCGTTCATGCAGTGCACCCGCGACGAACGGGAGTTTAAGGCGCTCCCTCTATAATTTGAAAGTCGGGCCAACAGGTAAGTGAGTATTTTCTCTGTGGTCTGCTTTGTGTTCCAGGAAGAATGAACAAGACTAGAGGAAAAAAATGTGTAGCTCGCCCCCGTTCGTCTCCCATTGAGGGGCGTTATTTGGGGGGGGGGGGGGGGGGGCAAGAGGCGGCAGGATTGACTACCGAGCCGAGCCCAGCACCGGTAGTGCAGCCTGAGCAGCGGGCTGGAGGTACCTGCAGCCAAGACCGGGCGGTAGTATCCGACGATTCGGATGAAGATGCCTCACCGCTCGAGAGCGGCAGCCGCCTAAGCCGAATGGAACGGCTTATGGAGCAATTGCTCCAGCGAGATATACTGAGAGAGCAGCCGCAGACTCGCCAAGGGAGCTCAGGCACTCCCGCAGTGCCCTTTACGGCACTGACCATTGCTTCACCTTCTATTGAAGGCAGCATTGGCGACCAGGTCTGGGCTGGTCAAGAAGAGGGGTCGTTGGCTGAAGATATCCGGAGTACGCAGGGTGTACAGGATCAGGATGAGCTGTTGGGTGTGGTCAACTGCTACGTGGCCATTCCACGAGCGGGTCGGCCTTTAGAGCCGAAACTTGCAGCCAGCATTGACCACCTGTCCTCAAAACCCCTACAAGAACGGGTGGTCAATGAGGCTCTTGAATTATATACAGCCCCAGAAAATTGTACATCATTGAATGTACCAGCTGTAAACAGCCAAATTTAGGACATTTGGGGCAGAACATCAGGAACCTGGAGTTGAAGCTCCAGAAAACCCTAGAACTCCTGACAGCAGGAATAACATCATATGCTCGGTCCATAGATGGTGTGGACATCACCACAAATCAGCAAGATACATTAGCTCTGCTGTGCACCACTCAATATGAGATTAACAATTTACGGAAGGAAATCATCAAGCCTGCCCTCAACCCTAAGTTTGCAGGACTTTGCAAAACACCGGGTTCAGAACCTCCAATTCTGCTCTTTGGAAAGGACCTTCCAAAAAAGGTGAAAGACCTGGAGGAAGAGTCCAAGACCTTTGGTCTCGTGAGGGCAGGTTTGGGACCGAGCAGACCTTACAAATTCAGGCGGCAGTACCCCACGGCGTCCACCAGTCGTCGACTACCATATGGGAATGGTGAAAGCTCGGGGTCCACAACCATTCCCCGTAAGCCTTTTTTAGGCCAGGGCCCAGAGCGGACCCCATGGAAAATGCGCCACCCCCCAACATCAACATCAACAGCAACATCAACAGCAGCCCTCTACAGCCCAGCAGACACCTCATCGTCTAGCAAAGAGGCAGAAGAAGCACCAGTAACCATGGCGGTAGGTGGGTCTGGTTCCTCTCAGCATATGAGTAGTAGGGGCTCTATACTAACAGGGGGGAGATTGCACTTGTTTATGGATACATGGGAGTCTATCACTAATGACAAATATATACTCAGCAGCATTCATGGCTATAAAATTGACTTTGTTCATGAAAACATGCCGCCAGTTCATCATATACCCCAAAGGGTATTCACCCTGTCAGTCAAAGAGAAACAAGAGGGTCAAGCTGAACTGATGAGACTACTAGCAAAAGGTGTCATTGAAAGAAAAAAACATGAACCTTTGGAATTTGTGTCTAATACTTTCACAAAAACTAAAAAAGATGGTGGATGTCGCATCATCATTGACTTAACGTCTTTAAACAAAACTGTTAAGTATATACATTTCAAGATGGAAACTTTTGAAACAGCCAGACAATTGATTTCTAGAGGGTACTTTCTGGCAAACGTTGATTTAAAAGATGCCAACTACTCAGTACCCATACACAAGGAGCATCGTAAATACCTAAAGTTTATCTGGATGAAACAGCTATGGCAATGTAAAGCCTTACCAAATGGGCTAACCTCAGCTCCAAGGTTGTTCACAAAAATCTTAAAATCTGCTTTGGCATTATTGAGGAAACAAAAGCATATAGTCATGGCATACTTAGACGACATTTTAATAGTAGAGAAAACCTTGGAGACAGCCATTTTGGAAGTGGCAGCCACCAAACATTTGTTTGAAACTTTGGGGTTTGTCATACATCCAGATAAATCCAATTTGACACCATCCACAACCATGGACTATCTTGGATTTACGATTGACACTATTCGCATGATTGTAACCCTGCCGAAGGGGAAAGCATCAGAGTTGGCACAATCATGCAACAAACTAATGGCTAATCATCAGCCAATCATACGGCAGGTAGCTAGTGTCATTGGGAAAATGGTAGCAGCCTTTCCAGCTGTACAATTTGGGCCTTTGCACTATCAAAATTTACAAAGAGCAAAAGTGCACGCACTAAAGAAAAACGCAGGTCACTTTGACCGAACTATGAATTTAACTGCTGAATCCATTCCAGAGTTACAATGGTGGACAAGGAACATTAGGCTTAGTTCCAGTCTCATAATAATTACCAACCCAGTATTAACCATTCAAATGGATGCCAGTGCTTTGGGCTGGGGAGCAACTAACATGCAGTCCAGCACAGGGGGCAGATGGACTAATTTTGAATCATCTTGCCTACAGACATGGGGTATTAACTACTTAGGAATGTTGGGTGCGTTTTATGGTTTAAAAGCATATTCATCTAATATGCATCACGTACATGTCTGGTTGCAATTAGATAATACCACGGTGGTGGCTTATATCAACCACATGGGTGGTGTAAAGTCGATATCATGTGACAATTTGGTCAACCTAATCTGGCAATGGTGTGTCGAAAGACATATTTGTTTATCAGCAACTTACCTACCAGGTAAGCAAAATACAGTGGCAGACACCAGGTCAAGCAAATTTAACGATAACATCGAATGGATGTTAAATCCCAAAGTATTTGCTGAAATTACAAAGCAATGTGGCACACCAGATATCGATCTATTTGTATCTAGGCTGAATCACCAGGTACCAACGTATGTCGCTTGGGAACCAGACCCTGAGACAGCAGCAGTTGATGCATTCACGCTGCATTGGGGGAAAATGTTCTTCTATGCTTTTCCTCCCTTCTGCCTCATCAGTCGGGTATTATGCAAGATTCAATTGGATTCCGCTTCAGGAATCTTGATAATACCCGACTGGCCTACACAGCCATGGTTCCCAGTGGCCCTCGACATGGCTGTCGAAACACCGTTGTAATTCCCCAACAGTCCAGTATTATTAATCCACCCAGTGTCAGGCATTAGTCACCCGTGTCATGACAGAGTCAATCCCTGGCTTGCAGATTTTAAAAAGACCTCTACTGGTCCTGGGTCTGTCTGAGAACGCCATCAACATGATGACCGCATCCCACCGGGAGTCCACCAGGAGACAATACCTGATAAGGAAGTGGGAACGGTATTGCTCCAAAACAGGAACTTCCTACACAACAGCAACAGCTACCAGTGTTGTGGAGTTCCTGTTGGATTACAACAGGATGGACTCAGCTACAGTGCCATCAATACAGCCAGGAGTGCGTTGTCAGCTTATTTGGTTCCAGCAGCAGGACAATAGGCTTTGGGGTCCCATCCACTGGTGGTCAAAATCATGAGGGGTATTTTTAACACTAATTCCCCCAGACCAAGGTACACTCAGATCTGGGATGTCAGCATTGTGCTGACGTACCTTAGGGGATGGCCACCACCCAGGTCACTCACGCTGGAACAACTTACCCTGAAATCAGTCATGTTCATGGCACTGGTATCAGCTCATAGGGTACAGTCTCCATCTTTAGGGGCTGGACAGCATGACAGAGTCATTGGACTGTATCACATTCCATATTCAGGGTCTGGTCAAACAAACTAGACCATGAACCACACCTCCAGTCATGGAGTTCCGGGCATATTCATTTGACCCACAGGAGTTACTATGAGGGACTATGTGCCCTCTGCTCCCACCCTCTATAAATACAGATCAACTGGTAATTAAATTCTTTTTTTTTCTTTACTATATTTATTTTAATCGTTGTGTTTTTTCTGTGAATCCACACCGCTGCTTTGAAGAATGTCGCGCATGCATGCTGGACAGGTTCTTCACATAGCCCCTCATCGTAACTCCTCATAAAATACAGATCAAACTTCGAACTGGTAAGTTCTCATTTAATCTTAGTAGTTTCCATTGATCTCATCTGCAATGGAATAAGGATCACAATGAGCTCCTCTTACTGAAACCTGGGACCAATTTTATTTGGTACCCAGCTTTGGACCACTGCCAGTTTATGCGGTTTCACTGACTTGTAACTACCAGTTCCACTTTGGATGTACAGCTCCTCCTGGTTCTGGATTTGATTAGAGATTTACTCACATAATTTGCATTGTTGTAAAACAGACTCTGATTAGGTATCAGAGCAGATAGTGAGCAAAAAGCAATCCAACTCAGATCTTAACACCTCTCAAATTAAGAAGAGAAAATGTCAGCAGAGCAGGCAGCATTTTTGGCAAGAGAAGCAAATGCCTCATTTGATGACTTTCTGTGAGATCAGGGACTAGTTTCCACGTACAACTCTTTCCATTCCCATTTCCAGCATGTCATTACTGTGGTTCTCAGTCCTCTTTGGTATCCCATCCAAAAAAGACTGTTGTTCATGTGGAAACTCAGCAGGTAGTAGAATAAAGTTACTTGATGATGGGCCAAGCAATTTCTAAAGGTGGAATGAAGGCAATTCAGATGATAAATAAGCAACTGTAAATGTATTCTAAATAATTATTATCAGATTACATTTCTCTTGAAGTTATTGCTGTCAGAGAACAAGAGAATACAGAATAAAATATAGTTAAAAGTAAAGAGTAAATTAACCTAAATTTCACAATGTCAAATCTTACTGAATTTTTTTTTCTAGAATTAAGGAGTCTTCTGGATGGCAGCAGGTATTCACAAGCCCTTATCTTGACTGGACAATCGAGCGAGTGGCAGTAAATGCTAAAGTTGTTGGGGGTCCACTTGGTGATAAAGACAAGATGGTAGCTGTTGCGTCGGATAGCAGCATAATCCTATGGAGTATTCAGGATGGAGGCAATGGCAATGAAATCGGTACGTACTAGAAAGTGTGGGATAATACAACATTACTTTTCATTAATTTGGGGTTGCAGCTATTTGAAGATTTGATTTTAAGATGTCAGAGACGAACAAATGCACTCAGTTTCACACTTTTTAACATGGCATGAATCCAGCCAATAATGAGGACCCAATCTGGATGCTTAATCTTACCATTTGCTACATCTTATGCATAGCCTGTGAAAGATCCAGTGTAAATAAGGGGAATTAGCCATGAGTGAAGTGGTGCATACTTGTTAGTGTTCCTAACCTGGTTTGAGGAAAGGACATTACCACTGGAGTATTAAACATACTCCAGTATGTATTTTATTACCTCAAGCAGTTATTTTATCGGTCTTCTAGTTCCAATCCGCCCATGAATCTGTGGTTTGTATTTTTTGTTATCTGTACTTTTATCACCATTAGGAGCAAGGACAATTGGGAATTGGCCTTTAATCCTGTGAACCCTGGTCTGCAAATTAATTAGATTACAGATTATCTATATCACTGTTACCTTTACTCATCATTACTGCTTATCCCTGAATATCTTTTGCCATACAAATTTATTTTCCAGTTTTCGCAAGTCATTTGGAAAAGAGAGTTCCAGGTTTTAATTTCCTATTCTGTCGAACATGGAAGTCAGTAATTTTAGGACAGTGCACTTTTGTTAAGGTTTTATCCGGGAGGAAATAGACTTTCTGTACATGATTGATGAAATAATTTTCTTTGCTTAAAGTCTTCACTTAGAAAACACTTCAGTCTTTTAAATGCAGGAGACTGTACAGATTAGATCAGATTAGTTTATTGTCATATACACTAGGGTGCAATGAAATTATTTGCTCATGTGAAGCTCAGAGTTAACCAAGTATATGCAATTTGATTTTAATTTCTTAAAAACATCTGGCAGTCTGCCCTTGGTCCATCCCCTTATCACATGCTTCTCCAGTTTTCAACTTTTCAACTTTTATATTTATCTTCAAAACCTGGCTGACCAAACCCTGACACCAGCTGTTTATTGCAGCAGTTGGCGTAAAACCATCAGCCATCACAGCTATTGATGGGAACTTCTCACTACGCTACTAATGCTTTATACTACCTTAATAATTAACTTTCAGCTATGGTAGATCTTTTTAAAATGTACAATTTTTTTTTTTTACATCTGTCATTTTTTTGAGAAGGGTTTGCCTTGTTTGAGCTTTGACAACTTTTATGATATTTAGAGTAGGAACAAGTGTGCACCAGTAATTGGATACGTTATCTTAAACTGGAATCTTCTGATAATCTAAAGATAATTGAATTGTTGAGGCTGTAGTGTTGATACTTCAGCTTTGATTTTCTGTGATCCAGATTAGCTGATTTTGCGGGTAGATGCGTGAGAGGTGCACTTGGCCACAATTCTGGTGGAGGATAGGAAAGGTTAGTTCATTCTAATACTATACGGTAGTATTAGTACGTCCAGCAGCTTGTACGTTTTATATGATCAACTATTGGCCTAGTTGTATTGCGCTAAATGACTGTCACTTTGCCAGAAAACACTCTACAATGTTGCATGACAAGAATCCCCATTTGACAGGTATCAGAGAGAGAGCTTCTATCCATGGATAGACAGTTTAGCATCTTCAGGATAACTTGAAATAGAAGTTTTGCAGAAAAAGTGCTATTGCATGCAAGGTAAGGTAGAAAATATTTCATTTAACTTTCTTCATGAGATCTGAAGCCTCCAGCTCACTAGTTTCCTGATTATTTCCTGTTTATAATTCACATTTTCAGTTTTGCAGTGTTTCATCTTTGTGAATTTTCTGGCTGTTTACTTCTCCCTTAAATTTAAGGCTTCTTAAAGAGGGCGGAGCTTCTGAAAATTCCTGATTCTGCATTTTTGACATCTATTGTTTCTTTGCTATGAACTGCACTGGATATTTCTACAGGGACAAAACCAGCAAATAAGCAGATTTATGTGTCAACCCAAATCTATTTCAGAATAGCTTCTAATGCATATTTTGAAAATAAATTAAAGTAAGTGATCACCATTACTGTGCCTGCCTGAAAGGTTGTCATTCCTATGCTGGGCTAGGGAGATGGTTCCTCTCCCCAGGTGAATTTATTACAAGTTACCAGTTGTCAACATACAATTGGTAAAAGTAGGCTTAATTTGCACAACAGATGTTCATGCAAATTGTAACATTATTTAATTGGCATGAATATTTATGACACTTGACGTGCATGAGGCTGAGAGTGGAATTAAGCATGGTAGACATTCCTGTAGAAATGCTAGAAACATCCCCACAACTTAGCTCAGAAGAGATTGATCCTCTTTTAAAGGGAGACTTTTGATTTTAAAATACTTTTTTCCAATATGTCACTGAATGTACTAAAGTATATGATAGAAAAGGATTTAAAAAAAAAAAATTTAAAAGAAGAATGCTTATATTGTAAGTACGAAAAGCCGAACACTGCAATGTCATTGACTTTCACCGAGAGACAGAAGTGAGGAAAAACACCATTTAGACTTTTTTTAACGTTTTAGGGCCTGATGTTGTCTTTTTATTTACATGCCCTACTGTGGAGGTTCAAAACTGGTGCTCAGATTTAAAAATGTGCAAGGCTACACTACTTAAGAATAAACTTGCGAAATTGCTGAATCAGCAGTCAGAATAAAAGTTTATAGTCTGAATGCAGTATATAGTTACATTGAAGGAGAAATTGTCCGGTGGAAAATGTTTGCATGAATATACAACAAAGAAAAAAAGGTCAACGAGATGTGTCTGCTACCTGGTTTATTCTGAGACTGAAATAGTCTTTCACATTTTAATATTGGATCATAAATACTGTCTTTACATTTTCTACAGCACACCCCATTATCATGGATAGTAAGCAGTCATTATAAAAGCATCACTATAACTTCCAACTGCATACAGCTAAACTAGTTATTTAGTTAGGTAGTTATCAGTGAAAAGCTTAAAGTAGCCCCTCGGAAAGCTCCAGTTAGCTTTAAACATCGGCAACAACAAAGTGCGATTTCTGTAAAGTGTAGTTTTAGCACTATTACAATAAAATTATAATATTGGCCATCATTAATTGAATGAACATCTTTGGTAGAAAGGACATTATATGCAATAAGGGCGCATTCATGTTTCAATTTTGCTGTGTTCAGGAGGTAAAATTTTGAATTGATTTTTGATTTCCTGATGTGCTGGGGACTTGGGTTGGGTATGCAGTATGCTTATTGCAGCAATTTTTATTCATCTGCAGCAATAATGGTATTTCTGGGTTAATTGGCTATGTAAACAGTCCAAAAATGATTGCAGTGCACAAGATTGATTTTAGATCGGGTATTTATAGACGCATTGTAAACATTACAGTTAATGAACTTTGGAATTATCTGAACTGCTAAAGTATTGAGGCAAAGGGATACTGAATGCAGCATCAAGGATGCGTCAAATACACAGATGCCTTGCAGAATATCTTGTTACTGGCAAAGAGGTTGTATAGGGAGATCGCAATTCCTCAAATGGTAGAATTGTCTATTGCTAATTATGACGAAGGTGGGGATGGAAATAACTGTGAGAAAATAATCCTATGTTGTTGTGGACAAAAATGCTGGAGAAACTCAGCGGGTGAGGCAGCATCTATGGAGCGAAGAAATAGGTGATGTTTCGGGTCGAGACCCTTCTGTGTTGTATTCTTTCAGTGGTGTAAACTGTTTAGATCGTTTATAACTTAATTAGATCAGGAAAATTAACACACTGGCAAGTTCCACTGCATCCTAATTTATGTTTTAATCCAACTACTTTTTATATCTATCCAGGTTATGCTGCAAATACATCTATCGTGTCTGGGTATTCATAGAAACATAGAAATTAGGTGCAGGAGTAGGCCATTCGGCCCTTCAAGCCTGCACCGCCATTCAATATGATCATGGCTGATCATCCAACTCAGTATCCCGTACCTGCCTTCTCTCCATACCCTCTGATCCCCTTAGCCACAAGGGCCACATCTAACTCCCTCTTAAATATAGCCAATGAACTGGCCTCAACTGCCCTCTGTGGCAGAGAGTCCCAGAGACCCACCACTCTCTGTGTGAAAAAAGTCCTTCTCATCTCGGTCCTAAAGGATTTCCCCCTTATCCTTAAGCTGTGACCCCTTGTCCTGGACCTCCCCAACATCGGGAACAATCTTCCTGCATCTAGCCTGTCCAACCCCATAAGAATTTTGTAAGTTTCTATAAGTTCCCCTCAATCTCCTAAATTCTAGAGAGTATAAACCGAGTCTATCCAGTCTTTCTTCATAAGACAGTCCTGACATCCCAGAAATCAGTCTGGTGAACCTTCTCTGCACTCCCTCTATTGCAATAATGTCCTTCCTCAGATTTGGAGACCCAGAACTGTACGCAATACTCCAGGTGTGGTGTGGTTATCTAACCAGCCTCCACTGACGTTTAACTTTAGCTAAAATTATACCTCTTTGTAATAGTTTATCCATTGTTAAAGGTTAGCTCCTTAGGTTATCAAACATGACAAATATTAAGAATGCCCTCTTGAATAAATGGTACATCTTAGCATTGGATTTACCTCGCAAGTATGTGCCTTGGATGTACATCACTGATATGGAGAAAAGTGGCAAGTGGGTCATATTTAGCAAGGAAGTTTGGGAAAGCCATAAGAAGCAATATTGGCACGGGACTTGGAAGTGGTGGTTCTGATCAAAATACTTTCCCTACTTGTACAAGGTACATGAAATGCATCTTTGCAGTGTTTTTGTTCATGAGCAACAGGCATTTAGATCTGCTTAGAGGTGTGAACACAGGTGGTGTAAATTGCTACAGGCAATTTTGCATTGATAACGTTGGTGCAAAAGGGCAAGTTGGCTTGTATGATTATGGATCGAATGAACATCAATAGTTTTGAATATCTTCCAATTAGAAGGTATTCCTGTGCTCTGGGAATGTTTGACAGGCATAGCATTAGTGATTCATATCCACATTTAAGAAAAGCTGGGCCACACATACTGCAATCTTGTTTTTTCCGGATGGCCTTGTTGACGGTACAGTGAATATAAATGAATATATTCCTTTTAAAATTTCAGATAGTGTTTTGCTTTAGTGTTGATGCAATGTTAGACCATGCAAACAAGGGGTCTATTACTGGCCTTGTATGTTTGTGGGCTGACTAGCAAAAATGACCCTGGAGCATAGAACTTGAATACTGTGGTCTTTGATAGTGTTCAAAGCAGGACGACAGAGAAAATAATCTGCCAGTCCTTGCAGCTCCTTCCATACAGGCAACCACTGCGTTACAAGAGGGTTGTATTCTTAGGAAACGGTACATATCATGATTTTCCATAAGGCAAAACCATATGATCCACACATGCACCAAACGTGGGTTGAAAACAAATTTAGATATTTTTCACATACATTCAGCAAGAGCAAATTTTTTTTCATATGACACATTCTGAGGTAATAATTTATGAAATCTGTAAGGACAAATTTCCCTTACCCAAGGAACTGTGATGCGTGGGCCATCTGTGTATTTGAATTAATTTTCCTGTTTTGTTTAAGCAGCTGTGAAAGCTGCCAAAATAAAGTACCTCATGAACAATGATAGCAGTGTTGTCCTGAGGGGAATAAAGTGCACAGAGCAACCACATGGTTGTTGCTCCATTAGTCTGAAAAAGCATGCCACTTTAATTCTCAATCCCACTCCTCTTCGGAGCTGTTTGTCTGCTATCTCTTCCACTGCCTTGGTTGGGCGCAGTGCAAATGAGAAGATCGTCATTTTACCTTCTGTTTACGCACTTTGCAATCTTCTGGAATGAGCATTGAATTTTCCAACTTCAGGTAAACAGTTCTCTCCTTTTCCTTTCGTGTAAGGTTTCTTTCAAATGTCATTACTTATGCTCATCATTTGATCTGTCTTAACCTTTCTCCACTCACTTCTCCCACAGCTCCTCTGAAAATTGACACACTTCCATTCATGCCCATGTTTAAGGAAAGATCGCTGACTCAACATGTTAATTGTTTTTCCACAAATACTACTTGAATGAGTTCTTCCAGCATTTTCGCTCTTGTTTCAGATTCCAGCATCTGCAGTTTTACTTGTTTTCTTAAATAAGACTTGCATGCACATTGTGCAAACACACTGCTTACGAACACGGTAATTGTTATAACCAGGTATAATTGGTGAGACTTTTTTCTTCATACGTATCCTAACTGATTGCGGTGTTATTGACTGCAAAGTGAAATGGAAATGGAATGGAGGATAATAAAAGGAAGAGCCGTCTCTGTGTGAGAAATTTAGCACTACCAAGTGTGATAATGCTCCCTAGTGAGTTTGAGGATCAACAAAAATATATGTAATAGAACATTAATGAAACTATTAATTCTAGAATAAGGTTTGATGATTTAGCAACAGACATGTTTGCTTTTCTGTTTTGTAGGTGTGTTTAGTCTAGGTGTTCCAGTGGATGCACTCTTCTTCATTGGTAATCAGCTAGTTGCAACCAGTCACACTGGGAAAGTGGGTGTGTGGAATGCAGTTACCCAACATTGGCAGGTAAGCTGCATCAATGATAGAATTTTGTCAACTTAATTTCTGTGTTCAACCTAATACCATCACTACCAGTTTGGTATGAGATGGAGGAACTATGTTATTTTTATGGCTACCTTGCATTCAGAAGTTATAAATGCGATAAGGCCCGAAATGAATAGTTTTCACATTCTGAATCAATCGTATAATAAACAAAGGTTTATTGGCCTCATGCCAAAAACCTTAACATTATGTTATATGAGCAGATATTTGGCAAATTCTTCTGAAACACCTGGTAAATAGATAAGTCCTACTTCAAATCTCTTTTGTTCCTGCATAGCTTCGGATATGTAGTATCCAAATGCTAGAAATATGGCTGTGAAGAATTTATTTTAAAAATGTTGCTGAGTACAAAACAGCTGACTCTGTAGGTGAGACATAATGGGGCTGAAATACCACCACCAGCACAAATTATTATTATTTTTTTGCTGTGTTGTCAGTACAAGAGGTTAAAATGCCTTTGTCCAAAACTTCTGCTTCATTTCATTCAAATAATTATGCCCAAGCTGTCGATGCAGTTTGAAATTTGTGCCGGATGTAAGCTGCGAGGGATGAAAGGCAATGTTGACTTTTGGAGAATTTTAGCCTGTAACATTAATTGGTCTGTCTACATATGTGGACAGAAATATTTTCATTCTTTAGCAAGCTGAAATAAACTTGCTAAATGTGGACGATATAATTAATTCATTGGAAGGGAATATAATTTAAAGATGAAACAGGTTCTGAAAGACAAGTGATAGAATAGTCCACCACTATGCCCCTGTTTGATGGATAATGAAACTATTGTGTTTTTGTTTTATACCTCAAGGACATCTGTTTACCTTTCCTGGCAGCAAATTATAGCACATTCAACAATATTTTACAAAATGAAATGTTAATTTACGGTCATAACATCAATTTGGTAAATGTTTAGGAGAACAAAATTGAGTACTGTATAACTTAACAATTACAGAAGCACATGTTAATTAAAGACATGAATTTGAAGACATAATTAAAGACAGGGAAAATTGTTTCTGATGAAAATGAATGAAGTTTTTGAGGAGGTACTAAGGAACAAAATTAAAATGCGTTTCAGCTGTCCGTAAAGGGTCATAAAAACCAAGGGAGCCCAAGGGAAAATTAGTCAGATATTTGGATCCAAAGTTGGTATGTTAACATCTTGCAAAGGGAAATGGTCGTTGACTGCTTCCATGACGGAAGGTTACAATGCACTTTGCGTGGGTTAAAGCATGTTCTGCACTAATGTTTGACCTCATGGTATGAAATTGAGCATAAGGGACATAATTAAGAAGTTAGAAATGACACAAAAGTTAACCATGTCTCTTGACAGTGAGGAAGTGTTCTGTAACCTGCATGAAGAAATCGTTGGGCTGGTTTGGTGAGCAAAAGAAGAGGCAAATACTGTTCATGACAGAGATTTGTAGGTAATGAACATGGGAGCATAACTAATATAAGGCAAAATTCAAAAGTGATTGCTGGAAACACTGAAGACTAGAGGGCTGTAGAGATTGTGTATGGACACAGCACTGACCAAATAGTAGGGCTGGTAGACAGAGTGGTGAAGAAGGAAGGTCATGGTGAAACTGTAGAAACTACAAAGCCAAAACCTAGAATTTTGGGTGACATGTTGCAGGCAGGATGTGATAGCAACAGAGAAGGTTCAGAGATTTGAGGATTTTGTTGGAAGTGTGGAATTTTCTAGGCTGCTTTATTTATATAACATTTTATTAAGCTGGGTTTCCTTTAAGGTAAAGGAGATTCAAACTATTTTAAATTTTGGGAGGCCTGGATAATGTGAATAATGAGAAAGTATTTCACGTAGCAAGGCCCATATCTGGGCTCATAGATTTAAAGTAACAGGATCAGAGAGAGTTAAACTGACTTCACCCCAAGTATGTTAAGTATTAAGAGCAGTATCCTCACATCTTTGAATCTTAGAGAGAAGCTGTTCCCTTGGTGAAAGGGTCAAGAATTACAGGACCTAGAATAAAATGGGTTGGCAAAAGAACCAAAATTAGACCAAATGGTTAAGAACTGAAATACACTGTCATCTTTAGATGTGACATGTGCTTGGATCCAGTATCACTATTATAACATTTTTTTTGTTTCTATGAATGTAAATTTCACTTTAAAAGATATGATCCAATTTGCACTTGAAATTGTGTTCAAATTTGCAGGTACAGGAAGTTGTCCCTATCACCAGCTGTGACACAGCAGGAACATTCCTTTTGCTGGGCTGTAATAACGGATCAATATATTACATAGGTAGGACATCTTCAAATCATCTGTTAACTACCCGCACTGATGAGTAACTATCATGGATAGGTGATGGCACAGAGTCACAGTAATGAATAACTACATTGACTGGGACGAGGCAAACGAGACTGGTACTTTTGCTGTGGTAATATCTCAAACCATGCATGGCCTGCATCAAACGCCTTTTAGACTAAAGATAGACACAAAATGCAGGAGAAACGCAGTAGGACAGGCAGCATCTCTGGAGAGAAGGAATGGGTCGGGTCGTTTCAGGTCGGGACCCTTCTTCAGACTGAGAGTCAGGGGAGGGTAGGAAACTCGAGGAAGTTTAAAAAAAGAACATTTAAGGTGAAAAACGGACAAATCAAAGCAGATGCTGTATAATGGTTCATTGTTAGCTGAGGGGAAGGAGACAATATGGCATACAAACAGTAAAATGAATGAGGGCAGTGAAACTAATTGCAGAACTAGGGTGGGGGAGGGATGGAGAGAGAGAGAGCACGAGCAAGGATTACCTGAAATTAGATAAATCAATATTCATAAGCTGCCCAAGCAAAATATGAGGCGCTGTTCCTTCAATTTGCATTTGGCTTCACTCTGATAGTGGAGGAGGCCCAGGATAGAAAGGTCAGTATGGGAATGGGAGTGCAGATTAAGGTGTTTAGCAACCAGGCGGACTGAGAAAAGGTGTTCAGCAAAATGATCGCCCAGTCAGCGCTCGCCGATATATAGTCCACACCTGGAACAGTGGATGAAGTTGGAGGAGATGCAAATGAACCCCTACCTCTTCTGAAAGAACTGTCGGGGTCCTTGGATGAAGTCAAGTGAGGAGGTATAGACCAAGATATGTTGTATAGTCTGACTCTCGGGTATTCTCAATTAGCTTCAATTTTACTACCTTGAATGTTGGCCAGCTGTCCTGCGCACAGAGACGGTTTAAGGCCTTTTAAGACCTGATACTGCTCAGTCATCCTCATGCCCACACTGGCAGCCACTGTCAAGGTCTGCATGTTAGTATGGGTGGTCACAGTGGTAGTGCTGTCATGAGAAGGTCCTACATGACTGTGGGTGTTTGTGTATGACAGTATACAAGATGTTTGGTGAACCCTGGTTTCTCCATGGCTGGCGGCGCTATTTCAGTGAGATGTATCAGCTGTTGTGTTGTGGTTGAATGCTCTTTGAATCAGAGGCATTCTTACCAGCTTCAAAAGTGCATATTGGAGGTAAAGCATCAAAATAGTTGTTTGATATTTGGACTTTATGTTAGCATCATTGTGAAAATTAAGCATGAAAATACGCCGTTTAATTTATTTTTCATGTGAATTACATAATTCATTAATAAAGCTATTAATTCCATTCAATATTACAGATATGCAAAAATTTCCTCTCAGGATGAAAGATAATGATCTTCTGGTTACTGAACTTTATCATGATCCATCCAATGATGCCATCACTGCACTAAGTGTGTACCTCACTCCCAAAACAAGTATGTATGTTACATGTGAACGATCCAAGATCAAGTACTGTTTAAAAATCACATATGTGATCAAGTGCAATCATAATTCACTGATGAAAACTAGAGAATACTGAGATCACTCTAACAGGCTGCATAACTCTGCACTTGTAAACTTTGGATGTAACTGAGTTGCAGCTAGTACATAGTCACCAAATGTATTTTGCTTTATTTGTAGGTGTCAGTGGAAATTGGATTGAGATTGCTTATGGTACCAGTTCTGGTGCAGTGCGTGTAATCGTGCAACATCCTGAAACTGTAGGTTCAGGTCCCCAGCTCTTCCAGACTTTCACAGTTCACCGCAGCCCAGTGACTAAAATCATGCTATCAGAAAAGTATCTGGTATCAGGTAAACGTTATTATTTATTTGAAGAGGCTTTTGTCTTCATTTCCAATAATTTGTGCGTTAAAATTTGCAGCCTTCCATATTGTATATTACTTAATGTGGTAAGCCCTTTAAGCTAATTTCCATCCTCAATAATGCAGCGTTTGCAATAAAGGAGATCATTAGTTAAAAAAAATATTGAACCATCTCCAAAATTGTTTTCCTACGAGGGTTTCTTCGCAGGAGTATGTGTCCACACACTGCATGTCTTAAAACAGTGTTGCCCACCTCAGTAATGTTTTCTGCAAATGTATTCCATTGTCTATCGGGTGGTGATACTCATACACCTGAAGTTCAAAACATTCTAAGCTCAAATGTCTGAATCATCAATCACAATTGATATCTGGATCAGTTTGGCCAATGATCTGCATACTCTTCTGCATTTCAATTCAACTAGTCTATCCGAGATGCAATTCTGTTTTCCTCAGTTGTCCCTCAAAACTGAATTTCTGCTATCTAAAATATACTCCTGATGGCAATAATATCCTTCAAATGATTAATATACATCTATGGTAAATATGAAAGTAGAAACCTAATATAATCTGTTTGGAAGTGATGTAAAGGTATTTTTTTTCTTGTACTTGATTTAATGTTAACATTGACAAATATTGTTTCTACTTTCATCTTTTACTCTTTTAAAAAATGATGGAAGTGATCAATGATTCCATTACTTGCTTGCAGTGTGTGCTGATAACAACCATGTGCGGACTTGGACAGTCACTCGTTTCAGGGGAATGATCTCCACACAACCGGGGTCCACTCCACTGGCTTCTTTCAAAATACTTTCACTGGAGGAAACTGAGAGCCATGGAAGTTATACAGCTGGAAATGACATTGGTAAGTACATGGGTTAATGAGAGAGACCATTGATGTTAAAATTAAAACATTATTGAGGATATCAAAAAATGAGATGATTCTTTGAAATGTAATATGATCAAATTTATATTTGTTCCTCTCCCTATCCATTATTTGCACCATTGGGACACCATTCTTTGGAGATTTGGAGATATATTGTTCAAAAAGATGTATTTTACTCTAATTGCAAATAAATGATTAAATATGTTGAGTATGATTATGAATTCAATTGCCTGTACATGTGGATTTACAGAACTGTAATAATTAATTAACACCTTTGTCTGAAATGCCTTAATATTGACAATTATAACAAACAGAAAAGCCAGAAAAATACATATGGCAAAGTTGGGATAATACAATATGCCTACCTTGTGCTACAGATATGGGGCCCGTCATTCTTTGTATAAATCAGAAGATATTATTTTCTTTTTGGATTCAAACCAAAAGGACTAATAGCAATCTTATAACCATCTGCAGCACAGTAAATGAACTGGGGGAAAACAATCAGAATATTGCTTTAAATTACTCTGTGACAAGAGAAGGTTTTACAGGTT
The DNA here is from genome assembly GCA_963514005.1 of Raja brachyura. Next base: position 41,506,048 of record OY740788.1, read on the forward strand.
CAAATTAGTGATTGTTATGGACTTGTGTCAAGAATTATTTTCATAATTTGTGTATCAATTCTTTGTACGAGGCAATTGTGTACACAAAAAATAAAAATGATTTACTATTAGTTAGGCACTATGTTTGAAGGAGGGATAGACTGGAGAGTTTTTCAGAATAGTGGAAGTTGAATGGGTCAGTAAATTATTTTTCTGTGATCTTTGGGTAGGCGATGGCCTGATCTAACTGGCCATATCTTTTTGTCCAGTGGAAATGCAAAGGGTCATGTACAAACAAAGAACTGCAGATGCTGGTTAATACACAAAAGACACAAAGTACTGGAGTAACTCAGCAGGTCAAGCAGCATCTCTGGAAAACATGGATAGGTGATGTTTCGGGTTGAGACCTTTCTTCAGATGGATCACAGATTCCAGCAGTCTGAGGGAAGTAGGGCTTTTTAAATGCAACACCAGAGGGTCAGCTCCTGAGCCAACCACAATCAGGTTATTAACCAAAAACTACATAAAATAAATTAGGAATAGATTGAAAGTTCAACTTCCAACTTTGCTTTCAATAAATGCTGCGAGGTTTTTAGCGGTGTGAATATCTAAAGTTGATACATTTGAAAGGTAAGATGGTCGCAAATAAAAATTAGAATTAATTTTGATCATAACTCCTACAATCCACATTTAAATGACCAAGATCTTGTATACTGGCCCAGATCTGTTTCCCAGTTGTTGGAACAGAGTTGGTGTTAATCCTTCAGTGAGGACTAAAACATTTGACAGCTCAACGTGGAGGTCTGGTACTTACATTTAAACAACCCAATGCTAGTAGTCCTGTTAAGAGTAAGGCGACTGAGATAACAAACATCTTTACTAAATTTCTGTAAGCAATAATAGTTTTACAGATACTGTGAAAATTTTGCTATTAAGAACCAAATCAAAAATGTTAACATTAATTTTCCAACTCGATATTCCATTGGTTATTTTATGGGTTTTTTAATAGGACCCTTTGGGGAGAGGGATGATCAACAGGTTTTCATCCAGAAAGTTGTTCCAGTCACGAATAAGCTATTTGTTCGTTTGTCTTCCACGGGGAAAAGGTAATCCATCAGCAAAACTAGTTTCTTATTGCATTTTAGGGACTGATTTATAGAATTAGAAAACCTAATGTTATTTTGATTGCAGGATTTGTGAGATTCAAGCTGTGGATGGCATGACAATAACCGCTTTTACAGTGAGGGAATGCGAAGGCTCTAGTCGGATGGGTTCTCGACCAAGGCGATACCTCTTCACAGGCCATGCTAATGGAAGTATTCAGATGTGGGACCTGACAACGGCCATGGACATGGTAAACAAAGGAGAAGACAGAGGTGAGATGAAAGCTTGTTACAAACAAACATCAATGCAGTTTGGAGCTGCAATGTTTTCCTTTTTGTTGATATTGGCTGCAGCGATGAGAACCTTCTACTCAATTTCTATTAGACACAATACTTCCACGATCCAGGCAGCAAAAAACACCCCAAATAATATGGATATTCCCAGATGTAGAATAGAAATGTCTGGTTTCTATTATATAAGCCAACAAAATTTAACACCACTTCTTCTTGATAAATTGATTTGTGTTTTGTTGAATTATTTTATTTTAATTAAAACAAGTTCTCTATGTTTTGTATCCAACTTACAGAACCTGGACAGCTTCCACTGTCAGGGTATGATGTTACTTCACAAAAATGGTCAGACATTGCTTATGATTTGTGTAGAACTCCTAAAGCTGACCAAGCTGGCCCAAATCCCTCTAAATTCTTCCAATCCATGTACCTGTTTAACTCTTATTGTATCTCTTAACTACCTCCTCAGGCAGCTCATTTCATATACCCAACATCCTCTGTGTGAAATGTTGTCCTTCGGGTTCCTATTCTCCTCTCAGCTTAAACCAATATCCTTTTTGATTCCCCTACTCCCGGTAAAAATACTGCATTTATCCCACTTATTCCCCTCATGCTTTTATATATCTTTACAAGATCACCCCTCAGCCTCCTGCGCTCCAACGAATAAAATCCTAGCTTGCCCATCCTCTCCCTACAGCTCAAGCTCTCTAGTCCTGGCAACATCCTCGTATATCTTCTCTTCACCCTTTCCAGCTTTAATGATATCTTTCCTACAGCAGGGTGACCAAAATAAAACACAAGTGTGACTTCACCAACCTTTTGTACACTTGCAACATAATGTTCAAACTCCTGAGTCTGAAATAGGGTCCCAGCCTGAAATGTTTCTGCTGAGTTACTCCAGCACTTTGTGTCTTGCTCAAGATTCAGCAGTTCCTAGTTTGTCCCAACTGCTTTACTCAATTCTAACTCTTCCAAAAAGCCTTCACTACGATATCTACCTGTGACACCACTTTCAGGGACGTATGTACCTGTGCTCCTAGATCCTTCTGCTCTACAGCACTTCCCGAGTGCCACACCAAGAAGGTCCTGTCCTGGTTTGACTTGCCAAAAGACAACACCTCACACTTACCAAAATTAAAATCAATTTACAATTATGTGGCTTACTCGCACAACTGATCAAGATCCCACTATAATTCTTGATAGCCATCTTCACCATTTCCAATACTACCTGTTTTGGGTGTCGTCTGCGAATTTACCAATCTGGATTTGCACGTTCTCATCCAAATAGTTAATATAGATGACAAACAGCAATGAGCCCTGCACCAAGCCGAGGCACATAACTAGTCATAAGCCTCTGGTCCGAAAAACAATCTTCCACCATCATCCATTGCTTCCGACGATCAAGTAAATTCTGTATCCAGTTAGCTAGATCTCCCTGTATCCCATGTAATCTGACCTTTCAGCATAACTACCATGCAGAACCTTATCAAAGATCTTGCTGCAGTTCATGTAGTGGAGTTCATGATTGATGCGATAAAACAATATTCTAGGCAACAGTTGTTGATCTTTCTCGAACATGGATGTTGCAATCACACAGTTAGTGTCTGAATAATCTGTATGTGGTTGGATCATTAATGAATCCTGTGTAAAAAATAAAAATAAAGGAATTCTGGCTAGAGGTCTGTGATTACTAGAGTGTGCAGAATCTATGCTGGGATCTCAGTTGTTTGAGATATATGTATAATTGACGTGGACATAAATGTAGATGGTTCGGGTTAGTAAGTTTGCAGATGACACCAAAATTGGTGGAGTTGCGGACAGTGAAGGTGGCTCAATGGGGTATTGATCAGCTACAGAAATGGGCAAAGCCACATAGGGGTGAGGTGTTGCACATTTCAAGGTTGAGTGCAAGGAGAAAGTATATAGTTAATGGCAAGATCCTTGCAGAGATCCCTGAGAGTGCCAACGCAGGTAGAAGGAGTGGTAAAGAAGGTTATGGTGTGCTTCCCTTCATGGGTGGAGGCATTGAGTATAAGAGTCAAGATGTCATGGTGCAGCTTTATCGGACTTTGGATAGGCCACATTTGGAACACTGTGTGCAGTTCTGGTTGCCCTGTTACCGGAAAGTTGTGGAGGCTTTGGAGAGGGTGCAGAAGTGTTTAGCAGAATGCTGCCTGGATTAGAGGGTTTTAGCTTTAAGGAGAGGTTAGACAGACTTGACTTGTTTTCTCTTCAACGGCAGAGGTTGAAGGGATGCTGATATATAAAATAATGGGAGGCATATATGGTAGATGGTCAGAAACTTCCTCCCAGGATGGAAATGTTAAAGACTAGAGGGCACTGCTTTAAGATGAATGGGGAAAAGTTTAAAGGAGAGGTGTAGGGCAATGTTTTTTATACAGTGCATAGTGAGTGGACGTTGTGCCTTCCCTCGTATTGGGAACCAATCTGGGGGGATGTTTTTTATGTTTAAATCTCTTTATTAGTGTAATACCTGTATTCTTTTTTTATGTGCTGCATTGGCAAGAAACATTTCACTACACCAATTGGTGTATGTGACCAATAAAATAACCTTAGAACCTTTGAACCCTTTGAGTCCTGGAACATAGATACAATAGAGACATTTAATAAGCTTTTAGATATACACATTGATATGCAGGGACTGGAAGGATATAGATCACGTGCAGGCAGAGGCGATTGGATGGTTATAGCTGAACATCAAATAATAATATTGCGCAAGTGATTTTATTTGATGAAGCCAAATATTTTTCAGTTGTAATTCCTCATGAGTATAGCTGAAATAAAGGTAGATACCTTTTGTAGATTTTAATGCTAGATTTTAATGCTAGATTATAAATGATGCACTCTGCGGAGTTCTTCTTGATGCCCATTTTATAGCGATACATGCAGTTCATAAAATCAAACCTTTCTCGTAGATGTTGGAGGCCCCACGGAAGAAGAGCTGCTGAAGTTGCTGGATCAGTGTGATCTGAGCACATCCCGCTGTGTAACTCCCAACATCAGTCCGGCTGCCTCTCTAGTACAACATACCAAACTGCGGGAGTCAAGCTCAAGGTAATAGTTATCAAACAGACTATTTTATTTGCTATCCTTTAGCGGCAGGAACAGATTATTCCAAGAAGAACACAGACAATTCCATTGGGTATTAGAAGTGGGGAGCTTTTTCTTTAAACTGCTTTTTTTTAGTTTTGTCAAAGCAGAAATGCTGTGGCAGCTTTTTTGTTAAAGGCTCTGAATTCACGTGAAGCATTCTTACTTTTCAATTGATCATTAATGAGCTGTGTCTGACTTCCTGTCCATTTTGCATGCAATGTTTTAGAAGCACTACAAAGAGTATCGAAGGGGAAATGACAAATTGCTTGTTATCCTGCTTAAGATCCAATTAAATCTGTCAGAATCAGGGTCTACTTGCAAGAAAAACATATCTGCTCACTAACACTCCACACTGTAGATTGCTTCCATTAGTCTGTAAACTGAAAACCTGTTTTGATCTGAGAGTAGATTGTAAATGAATGTTTCAGCATAACTACAGTTTATTGTTTATTGATGTCATTAATCTGAAATTTTAATTATTTTTCTCTCTACACAGATGATGTGACAAGTATTACTAGAATCTATTACTTGTTTGATTTTCAAAACTTTATTTTGTTATTAACTATTAAAACAAGATAGTAGCTAAATAGTAACAGTGGTGGCATTCTGCATATTTAAAATTTTCTATGCTGTGTAATATCAATGCTGCGTAATATCAATGCTGCAAAGTCACTTTTATATATATTTTATTCATGGACCAAAGACTGAAATAAATCAATTTTCCTTGCAAATATCACCACACATGTATCCTACCATCCTCTCCAATGAGGCAAAACATATGTTGTATTTCTTTAATTCAAAATATTATACAATATATAGGAAATAGGAAAGGGGGCTTTGGACCAAGGTGTCACCCCATTTTCCTCACATGTAGCTCATAGCCTTCTCCATCTCACTGTTTCAGGGGCTCACGTAAATACTTAAATGTTATGAGTGCACCAGTCTTTTCTAGGGAGAAAATAATTCTTCCTCAAACCCCATTAAATTTCCCATTTCTTAGTGTAAACTTTTGCCCTTTGGTTATGAACACCATTGACAAGGGGAAAGATTTCTCATTGGCTACCCTGCATACAACCTTAGCTTTCTCTCTGCCAAGGTAAACAAACCCAGCCTATTCAGTTTCCATAGTTAAAATGTTCCATCCCAGGCAACATGCTGGTAAATCTCCTCTGCACCCTTTCCAGTTCAATCACATCTTTCTTAGGGTCTCGACCCGAAACATCACCCATTCCTTCTCTCCAGAGATGCTGCCTGTCCCGCTGAGTTACTCCAGCTTTTTGTGTTTATCTTTGGTTTAAACCAGCATCAGCAGTTCCTTCTTACACATCTTTCTTGCCGCCTTGGGAAAGTGCTCCAACTGTGGCCACAATCATTGGTGTGCTTCAAACTTGCATGTCTTTTTTTCCCCAAATATTCATTTATTTTCACATTATTTCTCCATCCCAGACATTCTCCCACAAGTAGTATCTTTTTAGACTTTAATTTATAGAGATACAGCGTGGAAACAGGCCCTTCGGCCCACCAAGTCCACCCAGACCAGCGATCACCCCGTACACTAACACGATCCTACACACAAGGGACAATTTACAAATTTACCGAAGCCAATTAACCTACAAACCTGTATGACTTTGGAGTGTTGGAGAAAACCTGAGCAAACCCACACGGTCACAGGGAGAACGTACAAACTCCGTAAAGACAGCACTCATAGTCAGGATCGAACCCGGGTCTCTGGTGCTGTGAGGCAGCAACTGTGTCACTGTGCTGCCCTTGTCACATTCAATTGCCATAGTAAAACCCAGACTTCTGAAAGGAAACTGAAATCTTATCCTGGCCCAAATGAAGAATCGTCATCAGCAAAAATCAAATGTTACCGGTCTTGGATAATAATTGGCAAACTTCAATAATAATGGATATTGTAACATTTTTGTAATTGGTGGAATGTTTTTTTTGCTCAAGGGAAGTAGTCTGATTTGTTTACATTTTGTTTTTACCTCAGTCTTCAGCTTCAGACCTCGGAGGCATTTCATGAAACTGCAACATATGGTTCCGTGAGGCCATACAGGGAGAGCCCACTGCTGGCGAGAGCAAGGCGGACAGAAAGCTTCCATAGTTACCGAGACTTTCAACCTTTCACGTTCAATAAAAATGTATTAGACAAAGGGAATGCTGGTTCTGAGAGCGAGTCTTCATTACAGCTGGAGGGAGAGGCAAAAATAAGGAAACTTGGAACTGGAGACCTTATCATTAGTGAGCGAAAGAGCCAAGTGAATGAGACTCGAGGAAGCAGGAGTTTGGATGGGACACTAGAAACTACAAAAGCAATTGAAGGTGTGACTGAATTCAGGAAAAAGATACCGGATGAAGAAACGGATAAGTTTGAAAACAAGAAAAAAAACACATTTGAAGGAGGGTTTTTAAGCAGAAAAAAACCTGTTGCAGTCCAGCAGTTGGCATTGTGCCCTGCCGGTGCTGAAGCAGGAAGTGAGCCCCAAGGCACTGCCTCACAGTCACCAACTAAAGTGGCCACTTCTCCTCGCCACAAGAAGGTTGAGGCTTTGTGCCAGGATCAGAGTTCGTAAATTATCACTACAGTGGAAACTTGATTTTAACTAACAAGGACTTTTAATGCTGCAGCATTCTCTTGCACCAAATTTGTACACTAAGTACTATTAAGTTCTAAGAATTTATTTCATTTGTCAGTATTATTTTGTTTTTGGTTGCATGAGTGCACACTAAACTCTCGCATAATCTCTGTTACAAAAACTGACAGAATTCCGTCCCTTGTAACTGAGCCTCTCGAAGTTTTACTTCACTTGTTATGCCTTCAGTTGCCATAGTTCCGTTGTAATTTGCTCTAATTTCTAAAACGTTTTGTGCACCGTATGTCCATTCCTGTACGTTGAAGTGGTGCAAATATCGTTCTCATCATCTGTGCGCATTCTTGGCCCTGGATTGCTTCAAACTGCATTTATTTTAAAGATCATGTGCAAACAAGGGTGCTACCGCTGATCAGCTTGTGAGCTTAAATATTCATTATGCTACATTCTTTATAAGATTTCCCCAGTCAAAAATGCTGCAGATATGAATAAACTATATGCATCAAAAGATTACTGAAACATTTTTTATATCGAGCTATATTTAATTGTACTTGGAATATGGGTGCTACAAATTTGACACATCTGAGCTCATTTTCATTTCATACCCCGACTGGAATTAGCAATACCACCAGTAGAATTAAAGGCAATCTTTGGTGCAGGCAGAGCTTAAGACCCGCATTGCACTGTGCAGAGAATCAAGTCAGCTTGAGATCATAATGAAATAATCTTTCATTTGATATTACCAACAGCTGACTGTTCTAATTTATGGGAAAGAGAGCAGGTTATTAGTATAAGCCATAACTTTAATTACTTGCTTCCTATCCAAGTTGATTGGGACTATTTTTAGATTCAAGCTATAATGAAGGCCTCGTATTTAAATGAAAGTTGATTTTTCTGCTTATCTAAGTTCTATGCAATCAAGTGTGTTAAAAGACAAAGCTCAACATAAGCTACTGGAACTATTGGAAAGAGGCCTTTGAATTCTCAATATGTTAGACCTTAGAAAAGGGGTGGAAAATTGAACATAACTGGATAGCAAATTTGTTGCATACGTGAGACCTGTCAATTGTCGAACAATAAGCACTCCACTATCTGTGACAAAAAAATTGGAAATCCTGAACATCAGTTTGAAGGAGCTTAATCTTTGGGCTATTATGTTGTAACACTGCTTTCAACAGTCTGATTTTCTACTTTTTCCAATAAACCACCAAAGTCTCATGTTGGAAATTTCTCTTTTTTTTTCCCCTTAAAGTTTACGAATTCATAGACATTTGACGCACTTCTACCTCGTTCAGAGCAACTGTTCCTGTGAAGTCATTCTTATTTTAATGTCATATCAGCAGTGTCTGTGCAAGGTCAGCAATACAGGGAATATAACATTTCTCATATTCTGTCTGATATGTCAAAATACCGGATAAAGTAATCAACGGTTACTAGAACTTATTTCATGGGCTCTTACCATAGAGGGGTTTTTAAATTAACATGGACCATTAATATCAGAGCCTCCTAGATCAACATTTTTTTTCAAGGTAGATAGGATAGCTCTGCTGCAAACAGCCAAATATTTGAAAAAGAAAATTCTGTTTAATGGTTGAATCTACTTAGTCACAAAAGAACTCTAAAAGTAATGCATGTCTGCAATTGTGATGCATGCACCTAATTCTACAATCCCCCCCCCCCCCCCCATTTCTAATGAAAGGAATTTCATTTCATTGTCATGGATATCATCAGAATCCTGTTGTCTGGTTTGAGCGGAATCTCTGAGAAACAGCAGGGCATTGATAGAGTTTTCATTTTACAAGAGCCCTGTTTCTGTGCAATTTAACCCAATGACTTTAAATGATAATTCTCCAGCATATTACTTGTTTGGAATCTGTGTAGCCCATTTTTGCTGAGTAATGGCAGAAGTAGCATCCTGTGTTATTTCTTGGGGTTCAATGTCTTGGACATCCATGCTTGGAAGTGCATATTTGGAATTTTCTTAAGATTTTCTTTTGTTCCTGGCAAGATCAACATTTATTGCCTGTTCTTAATTGTCCTTGAGAAACTGGTGCCAGCTACTTCGCTGAACCACAGCAGTCCTGGTAACAGTACTTGGATAATGCTGTTGGGGAATGAATTCAGAATTTGGACTTTTGCAAAGATGAGAGACCAGCAAAGAAATTCCAGCTGATGTGCCACTTGGAGGAGAATTTCCAGGTGATGGCTTTCCATGCACTTGTTGCTCTTGTTCGTCTAGTGGTGGAGGAGGGCAAGGGTTGGTGGGTGCTGTTGGAGTAGCTTGGTGAGTAGAGGCATAACATTTAGTTTGGGGCTTACAGGCGTTCAAGTGGATGAAGGCTAATAATTCTGAATAGAAACAAATCAGAAAAATGCTTGGTTCTGACATGATTCAGAAAACTTGACTTTACCTTTACCTTGACTTCTTTAATTTCTCAGAGAATCGTAAAGTTAGTCATAAGTTCTGGGAGCAGAATTAGGCCATTCAGCCAATCAAGTCTATTATTGCCATTCTATCATGGCTGACCTATCTCACTCTCAACTCAATTCTCCTGCCTTTTCTCCATAACCACTGACACCCTTACTAACCAAGGATCTGTCAATATCTACCTTAAAAATGTCCATTGACTTGGCCTCCACAGCCAAGTGTGGCAATGAATTCCACAGATTCACCACCCTCTGAAGAAATTAGTCAGAAAGTGGCTACTGCATAAGTTCATAAGTGATAGGAGAAGAATTAGGCCATTCGGCCCATCAAGTTAATCTGCCATTCAATCATGGCTGATCTATCTTTTCCTCCCTATCCCCCTTCCTCCTAATCCTGCCTCCTAATCCTGCCTTCTCCCCATAACCTCTGACACTTGTACTAATCTTATCTATCTCGGCCTTGAAAATATGCACTGACTTGGTCTCTACCGCCTTCTGTGGCAAATAATTCCACAAATTAAGCACCCTCTGACTAAAGAAATTTCTCCTCCCTAAAAGAATGTCTTTTAATTCTACGGTTGTGACCTCTCATTCTAGACTCTCACTTGTGGAAACATCTCCACATCCGCTCTATCCAAGCCTTTCACTATTCTGTATGTGTCAATGAGGTCCCCCCTCATTCTTCTAAACTCCAGCGAGTAGAGGCCCAGTGCCGACAAATGCTCATCACAGATTAACTTACTCATTCCTAGGATCATTCTTGTAAACCTCCTCTGGACCCTCCCTAGAACCAGCACATCCTTCCTCGTATATGGTGCATAAAATTGCTTATAGAGCCTCAGCATTACATCCCTGTTTTTGTATACAAGCCATCTTGAAATAAATGCTAGCATTGAGTTTGCATTCTTTAATACTGATTCCACTTGCAGATTAACTTTTTGGGAATTCTGCATCAGCACTCCCAAGTCCTTTAGTACCTCCGAATTCTGGATTCTCTCCCCAATTAGAAAATAGTCTATGCCTTTATTCCTATTACCAAAATGCATGACTCCGCACTTTCCTATATTCCATCTGCCACTTTTCTGCCCACTCTCCCAACCTTCCCAAGTCCTTCCGCAGAGTCCCTGCTCTACACTACCTGCCCTTTGACTTATTTTCGTATCATCCGTAAACTTGGCCACAAGCCTTCAATTCCCTCATCCAAATCATTAATATACAAAGTGAAGAGTAGCCTTGCTTCATTCGGGATACACTTATCAGATTACCAGCCACGCTGGTGTGGAAATTCAGTTGTGAATTTATCTCAATTATTATATATTTAAATTAATACTCTAAAAGGCAGATTAATTTGAAGACAAGAAATAGGTACCACACTGTATTGAGGTTGAGGGAAAACCCGACAGAAGTACATAACATTATGAGAGGTTTAGGGGTAGATGGAACCTTTTTCTCAAGGTGGAAATGCCAAAAGAATATAGCTTTATGTTGTGAGGTTTAAAGCAGATGTGCATGTCAAGTATTTTTACACAGAGGTGGGTGTGGAGGTGCCTGTAATAGCTGCTAGGGGGTGGTGGTGGGGGTAGATACGACAGTAGCATTTAACAGGCACATGGATATGCCGGGATAGAGAGGTATGGATCGTGCAGATGATCTTGGGCAAGAGATTAGTTTAATTTGGCAGCATGTTTGGCACAGATTTAGTAAGCTTAAGAATCTGTTCCTGTGCTGCACTGGTCTATGTGCTATGATATGATGCTATTTGAGACTAAAACTATTCAGATCACTCAACTCTTTATTGTTACAATTAGGTAAATCCTGACAGGCATCAAACTGTATAGAGAACACAGTTTGGCAGTGAAGAAATATATGCAGTGGCATTGTTATGTCATTACAGCATGCAATAATGAAGGCAAGTAATATCTTCATTTTCATTGCAAGATGTTTATACGGGCCCTTAATGTTGCAACATCTGGGTTATTATATTTAAGAAATTACAGTTGTCATGGAGGAGGTGCCACAAACATTTATCAGATTGATTCTGGGATGGTGAGTGCCATTAGAGGACCAATTAGTTCAATTGGATTTCTAATCACTAGTTTGGAAGAATGCGAATCAAATTGAAACTTCCAAAACTTTGACAAGACTATGCAGATTGCATGGATGCAGTAGCCAAGTTGCTGTATGTATTTAAGGAGGGGATAAAAGTATTTATTGACACCAAAGCTACCAATAACAGATAAAACTGCAGGTGATGGAATCTGAAACAAAAACAAATCCTGGAAGAACTCAGCAAAACAAGCAGCATCTATAGCAAGATAAACTAGTTATGTTTTGCAGAAGTGGCTCATCCTCACAATGGTTCGCATGTTCCTATTTTCATCTATTGCTGTGTTTTGTGAGATATTCCACTGGATTGATTGGTTTTAGAAATATTTAATTGTCAAAATTGTAACAACAATAATTGATGTTGACAATTTGTATTGTATAACTAGACCAAGTGGGACCCATTGGACCCTGTTTCCCCCAACGCAATATTCTACCACTCCCCCATAGCCCCCAACTGCGCAGGAGCGGCTGACGTTTTTAAAGTTTAAAATGGCAATAACTTGTAAAATATAAGATCAATGTGAACGCATCTCACTCTCCCTCTTCATCTCTCATCTCCCTCTAAAACTCATACAGTTTTAGTATACTAGATAGATATCTGCAAACTACTTTCAACTGTAAATCCTTAGAGACAGATTTTATAATAGTGATTTCAAATCTACTTATTACTTGAAAGACAATACTCAAATACCAAATTTAAGCATTGTTATATTAATGAATTTGAGTTATCTTAATCCCGTACATTTTACTTAACTATCCTGAAACTAAGATAATTCCCATTCTTATGGAGCCTTTTATTCTGATCTAAATTAGATGATCCTTAATTAATTAAATTAATACATTAAAAGTTCATCTTAAAGAAGATTAATCTATTTTAATGTAGCTGTTTCAATATTTTTATGAAACATAATTGTATTGGGAATATACAGAACAATCTTTCACAGACTACCTAAAACTCATAGGCTGTGGGCCGAGCAGCAAAATTGTGTCTAGAAATCAACTTGCGTGACTCGTGTCTCGGAACAACATTACATTTTGCACAGATTTAGATAAAATATAATTGAGAAGGAAGTCATAACTCGTCAGTGCCAAAAGTTGCACACTAATTAATTAAACTAATTAGAAAGAGATCGAAAAAGTAAGCACCATCTAGTGTCCAATGCCCATATTATACCATGGGTAGCCTATTTCTGTGTTGCAGTCTATTTAAACCATATATATATATATATATATATATATATATATATATATATATATATATATATATATATATATATGTGTGTACATATATACACATATATATATGTGTATAATTATGTATGGTTTAATACATATATATACATACACACATATATATGTATATATACATATATATGTATAATTATGTATATATGGTTTAATACATATATATATATTAAACGATATATACATAATTATACATATATGTATATTGAATGAGACTGCCGCGAATGTCCGGCTCCTGAACTAGCCTAATTAATGGGTGTGGGTTCCCCTGTTTGCTGAACCTCACTGACTGCCAGTGTGCAGTGTGGGGGTCACGGCCATAGTGGGACTGGGGCAGTGCTAAATGGGACTGGGGGAAGGCTAAGGCATCGTCCACTGACAGGAAAATGCCTAATATTAACCCTAAAGCTAACTCGCCCCCCTTCCAGAATTGCCCATGGCTGGAGCCACTTTGAGACCGGCTGCGGGCTCTGTACATGTGGCCCCGCAGCACGTCCACTTCGGCCAGCATGCTCTTCTCGATAATCGTGGTGCGTAGCACTGCCCTGCACGCCGCCCGGGCCACCTTCAGCACCAGCATAACGTCGGCTCCGTCAGACCGCCTGCTCGCTCGCTGCAACAGGACTGCCCTACCGACAGCCCGACCGACCCAACGCAGCACCCACCGGCCATCCGACCACTTGCAGCACCCACCAGCCGACCGACCACTCTCACAACCCACCGGCGGCCCGGCCTGGCTGGCAACTCTCATGACCCACCTGCGGCCCAAACACTCTCACCACCCACCGACGGCCCGACAGCCCGACTGATCCTCCACAGCATCCTTCGGCCTGCCGACAAGCCCGACCAACCCTAACCCTGACCCTGACACTAATCCTAGCTCTACATTTGTTATTTATCATTTTTATTTAACAGTTCACATCATAACTTTATAAAGATAAATCAATTGAAAAACAAAAATTATCAGCAGGGTTAGCATTGCCTTTATTCCTTGGGAACCTTGTTATTGTTTTGATGTAATGAGGAGGCAGCCATGATCCCAGGGTCCTCGCTGCCTTGCGACCATAAAACAAAACGCGGGATTGGTCAATTTGCGTTTGACCTCAACGTCAAACGTGCAATGATTGGACAATTACTACTAGGTTAATTGGAAGTTTTTGTCATATTTAAAGAAAATGTGTGGGTTTTGTTCATGATTTATATATTTTTACACAATATGTTAAAAATTCAAGTATTTCCGTGAGTTGGGTCACGAACTTGAACGAAAAAGCTCCTCGGCCCACAGCCTATCAAAGTAAATAAACTTTTTGACCAGGTAACGTTTCGACCTGAAACGTTGCCTATTTGAAGGGTTTCAACCTGAAACTTTGCCTATTTCCTTCGCTCCATAGACTCACCCGCTGTGTTTCTCCAGCATTTTTGTCTACCTTCGATTTTCCAGCATCTGCAGTTCCTTCTTAAACACTTTTTGACTAATTTTATTTCAAATGGTAAGTGTAATTTTAAAATGGTGAATTGTTAATGATTAACTGGAAAACAACTCGGAAACAATTGCAAACAGCTTTCAACAAGCTTTTTTTTTAAAGCAAAGTTATAAAGCTCGATTAAAAGAACTCTCGCAAACCCTCATGGCAGCTCCTGAAGAAATGAACACCAAAGAGTCCATTGATGGTCACCAAGTTTGAGAATAATTTTTGGGCAGTAATAAACCATACAATCATGAGTGTTTGCAGAAAGGTCCCGACCCGGAACGCTCCCATCCTTTTTCACCAGAGAAGCTGCCTGATCCGCTGAGTTACAATAGACAATAGGTGCAGGAGTAGGCCATTCGGCCTTTCAAGCCAGCACTGCCATTCACTGTGATCATGGCTGATTATCCACATTCAGTACCCCGTTCCGGACTTCTCACCATATCCCCTGACTCCGATATCCCCCTATCTTTAAGAGCTCTATCTAACTCTCTCTTGAAAGCATCCAGAGAATTGACCTCCACTGCTTTCTGAGGCAGAGAATTCCACAGATTCATAACTCACTGGGTGAAAAGGTTGTTCCTCGTCTTCGTTCTAAATGGCCTATCCCTTATTCTTAAACTGTAGCCCCTGGTTCTGGACTCCCCCATCGGGAACATGTTTCCTGCCTCTAGCGTGTCCAAATAATCTTATATGTTTCAATATGTTGCAATTACTCCAGCACTTTGTCTCTATCTTCAGCATAAATCGGCGTCTACAGTTCCTTTCTACACATGTACAATCGTGAGACTGGCCCAATATGATGGTCACTGCTATGCGATATTATCATATTTGAAACCAATGTGTTTATCTTTCAAAACATTGTAGGACCTTTTTAGTCATGTTTTGCCTGTGCTATATGAAAGCATTCAGAAGAGGTTTTTTAAGAAATCAAACCTAAAAAAGATGGTGTAATGTGTGGTTCTATATTTCTACAAATACAAATTTCTATGCATTTGCACCTGGTCTGCACACTTGCATGGCCAGTTACAATAACCTAGTACAGCTCTGTTAATATGAATGTTTTTATTAAATACAAATACATTATACCAATTATTGTACAACTAATACTGATTAATTTAAACCTCAGTCTGCTGGGAGTTTTAAATATCCATTGCTTTCAATACAAATTATTCATGCGTGGCATTGGTTAGCTTGTTTTTCTTGCTTGTATTGCTGGCTCATCAGCATCATTTTAAGAGGCATGGATGGCCTGATTTTCTTTGCAATCCATTAACACTTCAAAAGTTTATAGATCTGAAGATACGTGCTCTGGCTTGAAATATGATAGAATGTAGAAACAAGGTACTGCAGATGCTGGTTTACAAAAAAAGGCACAAAGGCCTAGTTTGTAACTCAGCAGATCAGGCTGCATCTCTGGAGAACATGGATAGGTGATATTTTGGGTCGGGAACTGTCCTCAGAATAATGTCCTCACCCGTAGCGTCACCTGTCCATGTGCTCCAGAGGAGTTGCCTGACCCATTGAGTTATTCTAGCACTTTTTTTGTTGTAAATCTGTATCTGAAATTCCTTGTTTCCACATTTTGCTGCTCCACTGCAAAATCTCCTCAAGGTTTGCCTACTTTGACGTTCTCCTCTCTCAAGTGGGACCCCATCTCACTGCTCCTCTTCTGTGAATCCTGATATTCTGCCATTTTCTGACTGTGTGCTTCCTCGATACTTGCCCCCATGTGGCTTCTAGCAGTTTCCAGGCCTCCCAGTTCAGGCCGAACCACGATTTCAGGTCCCCCCACTCAGTTCACTACTTCGCTCAACAGTTCTCCTTCCGTGCCCTCCATTCTATGCTCTCTGATCTGTGCCGCAATCAGCAGGCCTTCGCTCTGTCTCTCCTGTAGCTCCAGGCCTCACTCAACCCGATCCACAATGGACCTCAACTTGAAATATGTTATGCCTTTAGTGTAAGCATGTACTCTATAGTGGAACTGATGGACAACAGGAATATCATTCTTTTTTTCCAATAAAATTATACTCGATCACAAAATGAATCCCAGAATTATTATCTTTAAGGACTAAAGGACTAGCAAATTTTAGTTCATTTTTATAAAGCATCGTTAAGTCAATATTCTTTGATTGTAAATATAAATGCAAAATTATGCTATTCATTTGTTTAGTTTAGAGATACAGCGCTGAAACAGGCCCTTCGGCTCACCTAGTCCGCACCGACCAGCGATCCCTGCACATTAACGCTATCCTACACACACACACAGGGACAATTTACACTTACACCAATCAAATTAACCTACAAACCTGTACGTCTTTAGAGTGTGGGAGGAAACCAAAGATCTCGGGAAAAACCCAAGCGGATCCTGGGGAGAATGTACAAGCACCTTACGGACAGCACCTATAGTCGGGATCGAACCCAGATCTCTGGCACTGTATGACAGCAACTCTACTGCTGTGCTACTATGCCACCCTGATCTTTTTTTTATTCTGATTTATCTAAATATTTTAAACTTTACTATCTAGAGGATCCATCTAGAACATTACTGTTGCTTACTTTAATTGTGAATCATTTTGGCATTATCTTTTAATTTAAATCATTTAATGTGATCAATTAATATAATGTGATTTAATTTTATGTGATCAGCCATGATCACATTGAAAGGCGGTGCTGGCTCGAAGTGCCGAATGGCCTACTCCTGCACCTGTTGTGTATTGTATCAATTGTAAATGATGTCATCTTTTTAGTATAATTTTACTTTAATTAGAATCAAGGGAGGAAATTTTAATATTGAGACATTGCTTGACTGGAAGTTAGTGAATCTGAAAAGATGTGATGTGTGAAAATATATGGTATGAGATGGAATAAGGACATCAGAATTTTGGATCTGTACAAGTTTAGAGGGAACAATGAAAGTTACTTGTTGAAACTAAGAACTGCTGATGCTCATTTACAAAAAAGGACACGAAGTGCTGGAGTAACTCAGTGGGTCAGGCAGCTTTTCTGGAGAACATGGATAAGTGACGCTTCGGGTCAAGATCCTTCTCCAGTTTGGCCCTGAAGAAGGGTCCTGACCTGAAAGGTTACTTTTCCATGTTCTCCAGAGATACTGGCCTGTTAATGAAACTTATTTACCTGAAATAAAAATTCTACCTTTCTATCAACCATGTGGTACTAAGTGAGTGTTCTTCAGCTGTTCCTCGTTTCATTTCAGATTGTCACATTCCCCAGGATCTTGATTTGATATGGCCATGAACCTTTAAAAGATATTATGTAATTTTAAAAAAATCTAAAATGGGGCCCTCTGCTGGACAACACGCTTATCACACTTAAGATTGGGACTTGTGGAAGTGAAAAGTACTGATTGTCAAAGTAAAAACAGACAGAAAGACAATTACAAATGCCACACAATACAGAAAATTGCAACTACTAACTGATAATTCTTGATTTGTTAACTAAATGTTCAACCCAAAGTGCAGCCTAGAAACAAATATACGTCAAACAATACTTTGAAGGAACAGGAATCTGATCATTATATGTTCTTTTTCTTATAACTGGGAGTCTGTGAATATTGTGTGTTCTTTTGTAATTGAACTAAAACCTTTAATTGACTCCATTAGTTCTTCATCATCTGGGTACTGAAAGATAAATATGAAAAATAAATTAAATGTCCATTATTCATTTGCAACCGTCACAAATAGTTGTGCAGGATTGAATTCAGACTTAGTCAAACTATGAGATTTGATTCACATTTTTTAATTCAATCAGACAATGAAACCATTAATCCATTTCAATCTTTTCACTGATGGATCACTGTGTATTTAATTCTGTTGAAATTTGTTGAAATAATAAACTGTTTAAAACGCAAAGACTAGGTAACTTTAAGTCAGTGATGATTCATACTTTAAAAACAGTAGAGATGCTGCCTTGCAGCACCAGTGATCCTGACTATGGGTGTTGGCTCTGTGGAGTTTGTATCTTCTCCCTGTGACCATGTGTGTTTTATTTGTGTTTCCTCTCACACTCCAAAGACGTACTGGTTTGTAGGTAATTGGACTTGGATAAACTTGTAAATTGTCCCTAGCATGTAGGATAGTGCAAGTAAACAGGGAGATCACAAGGCTTGTAGGGCCGAAGGGCCTGTTTCCGTGTTGTATCTCTAAAGTCCAATATGAGATGCCAAAGACAGAGAGGTCACGGTGGAGCATTATGGAGAATTATACTGGAAGGTTGGGGGTCACCCTTGTGGACTGAACAGAAATATTCAGCGACCCTTGTTCTGCTTCACCAATGTGGAAGATACCACATCCTGAACGCATCCAGTAAACTAAACTAAAAAAGTACTAGTTTCCTGAATTTCCAGCAATTTTGTTCTTTATTTTATATTTAATGAATCGTGGCATGAACAATAATTTTTTATATTGAATTCCAGTTTGCTCAAGTAGAACTGAGCCAATCATTTTTATGTGACTCCTTAGATAGAAATGTATAAAATTATGAGAGGCATGGGAAGGCTAGACAGTCAGAACATCTTCCTAACGGTGGAAATCTCAAAGACTAGAGAGCATACTTTAAGGTGAGAGGGGCATAGTTTAATGGAAATATGCAGGGCAATATTTTTAAACAGAGATTGGTGGTGACAATGCAATAGTGGTATTTAAAATGCTTCTGGATCAGTACATGGATATGCAGGGAAACGACGGATATGGATCATGTGTAGGTAAAGGAGATTAGTTTAACTCGGCATCATTTACGGCACGAACTTTGTGGGCTGAAGGGCATGTTCCTCTGCTGGACTGTTATGTTCTATGTCCTTTCTTTTGCACCAAATATGTAAGATAAGGAAACTCATTGACATCAGCAGTACAGAATGGACTGTTGATAAACCATAAAACCCATTTCCATCAGTTCAGATTCTCTTTTCCATTGCCCATTTTAACCTCCTGAGTATATTGTAAACCGATCATTTCTATAAATGTTTCACGATTCATTTACCATTCCACTGTCGCGCCCCTGTGCGAGCGATCCCCAAACTGAGCCTTTCATCAGCGATTTCTTGTCGTGGGCATCAATGAGTTGACTAACACTGCGATGCAGCGAGGTCTGGGAATAGGTGTGACTCAGCTGACTCTGGCTTGGCACGCGGATAACCGACATGCTGCAATTCCTGTCGTGAGATCCATGTTCCACAATTTTTGTGTCCACAAGCCCCTATGAGTCAAAACATTAATACCAATTAATGATGATTATCCGCAATTGGCAACAAAGGTTAGTAGTGCTGTAGTGTGAACAAAGGTTTTGTTTCACAACAGCAGACTCTTTAACCAGATTTATGACACATCATTATTATTTAATGAGAAGATTAATGCATTCTTACATAACGTTATTGTGTATTAATCGTAGATAAATATTGACAGCTAATTGAAAAGGAGGCTATTAATTTTCAAATTATTATTTATCTAGAACAGAAATCAGGCAGGTTCTTCCATGAAATTTAAATCAGAGAAAACGTTATCAGGGTAACACTGCATCAGTATGTGATCATTTCAACAATACTGTGTGTCAAGATTATCTGAGCAATTAAGCGTTGACATGGTAAAGGCCCTGTCTCACGGTGCGAGTTGACCCACGAGTGACCCAGAGTGACAGACTCGTGGTTGTGTACAATATTCCAAGTTGATGTTCAAGTGTTTGAGGCGAGTTCCCACAGGTATGGTAAATTTGCCGTTTACTTGTATTTTCTGCGATGTTCCGAGTTCGTCTCCAGAGTTACAAAGTTCCCCTCCCGTTTGCTCTTGAGTTACCAAGTTCCTCTCCCGCTCAGGGCGTGTGTTGTTGCCGCAGTCTGGAATTCGCATTTAAAGCACTCGGTTATCTTCAGCAGTTCAGGCGAGGACAGGTTGGGGGGGAATGAGGGATGGTGGAATTGGGAGAAGGCAAGGACTTTGGGTGGGGAAGAGTGAGAGGGGGGCTGGGAACGGTGTTGGCAGTTGAGGAGAAGGAATGAGAGGAAGGGGTAGAGGAGTGGGCCTGGACTCGGCTGGAGGTCAGAAGAGGTGAAGAGCGAACTGGTCGAGATGAAAGAGCAGGTTGAGTGCTCAAAGATCATTTTGTTCATACAATTGAGGAAGTTATGACTTAATCTGAAGCACAAACCGAGTGCTTTGGAAAATTGTTTCAATTCCGTCGGCACCAACCACGGAAGAAGAGCTTGAAGCTGTTTAAGGTGCGGGTTTAACTAAATACGTAAGCACTGCAGCTTTGATTTCGCAGTAAGCATGGGTCAATATCGACCTTCGCTTCACAAGCAACTTTTCCCTTTGGAGGCCAAGGAGATTGCAGATGCTGGAGTCTGAGACAAAAGCAAACTGTAGGAAGAAGCCAACAGCCAGGCAGCATCTGTGAAACAGGTAGACAATCTTTAGGGTCCCGGCCCAAAACATCCGTATATATTTTATGATTTCCCTCCAAAGATACAATCTCCCGTGGTTTGTTTGCACAACTCTCTCCCCTTTCTCTCCCAACATGGGGGGGGGGGGGACGACAAGATAGTTTAAACGGACCTTACCCCCACTTCGTGCTTCTGTTGCACATAATTCAGCAGTAAAACCTCCCTTCCCCTTACCCAGCGACGCCCGATTACTCGCACCCCCACAAGTTCACATCGACGAGGGAAGAATGAGCGGGGAGTCTGAAGAAGGGTCCCGACCCGAAACATCACCCATTCCTTCTCTCCAGAGGCGATGCCTGTCCCGCTGAGTTACTCCAGCATGTTTGTGTCTATCGTCGGTGTAAACCAGCATCTGCAGTTCCTTCCTACACACGGACAGTGAAGTGCCTCAGCCAAATTGCACGTGTCCCTGGTCAAACCATACACACCAATAAGTACTGGGATTGTTTTAGTTTGGGCTCAGTGTGGTGTCCGTAGCCTGGCACACTGCCAGAAAAAATATCGATAAATATGTGTGGAACTTTCACAAATAAGGGGCTAGATAGGTCTGGAGTGTGGTGTTAACCACGGGACTGTGCCCTGCTGAGATAGACGCAAAATGCTGGAGTAACCCAGTGGGACAGGCAGCATCTCTGGAGAGAAGGAATGGGAGACGTTTCGGGTCGAGACCCTTCTTCACATCAGCTGAAGCAGATCTGTGTGTTCGGACTTGATGGACTAAACCGCTCCAACTAACCCCAAGATCAAAAAGATGTTGACGTATCCACTATATATGTTGTTTAATTTCTCCGTCAGAACCGGTGCGTTCAGTGGAGATTTTCTCGATGGAGGAGCGAGGATGATATTGAGAAATAAAGTGACGGGAGAGGCTCCAAACAAAAATAATTAAATTAATCTTGTTTAAAAAGAGAATATGTCTGTTAAAAAACCCCCAGAGGAAATTAATTGCATCTACTGAAGAGTGGAGTCATTCCATTATGAATCATTGATTCTCAATGTGTTTTTATAAATTAGATAATTTGAACTGCTGCAGTTTTGAATGGTAAAGCCGGGCTTTGGCATCATTTCTAAAATCTAGGAAATGATTTTAAGCAAATATCGGATCTATTTATTTTCTCTTTCTTGCTTTTAGGTTTTGATGCGTTTATTTTGTCACCCAAGTAAATAGATACAGGTTATAAATATTTTAAAATATTGTACAGTGGTTTAACACAATCTCTATGATTGGCATACTTTTTATTTAAAGGGCAGCCCTTTAAATCTTGAGCTCATAGATGCATAGTATGCATGATATTCATGCAATTTAATATTGGATGTAACTAGGGTGTGTGGATTTTTATCCTGGAACATTAGGATTCTCTGATGTGAAGGTAGTCTGGTTTGCGTTTCTTACTACTTGACCATATCCGAAACTAAAGTATAGATAGGCACAAAATGCTGGAGTAACTCGGCGGGACAGGCCGCATCTCTGGAGAGAAAGAATGGGTGGCGTCTCGGGTAAGTCTGAAGAAGGGTCTCGACTCCATTCCTTCTCTCAGAGATGCTGCCTGGTGTGCTGAGTTACTCCAGCATTTTTTGTCTATTAAAGAGTTCCCACAGTAGACGCACGAATCACTAAACTTAACGCACGGGCTACTACGATATTACAATGAGTTTAAATGTTTCAATTTTAAACTTGGACAGTAAATTTGACTCGTGGAAAATATCAAATATGTTTGATTTTTTTCACGAGTTGACAAGTTTCACGGCTACCTCACGTTAGAGCCACGAGTCACTAAGTTGGTCACGCGAGTTCCGACGTCCCCGCTATGTTGGTTGTACGGGATTACCGCGAGTGAAAACTCGGGGTACCTCGTGGGACAATTCGCACCGTGAGACAGGGGTTTTAAGGATTTAAAATCGAACAATAATTTCAACATAATACGAACACACAACAAACTCTGATCTTATCCATCTTTATCAGTGGACTGGTGTATAATGCAGGGAAATTCTATGTGGAAGGTGTTGGTGTTTGTGCATTCCCAGTGTACTCCATGCATTCAACTGAAGAACAGCAAGTCTGAAAAGAACGAATGTTGGTACATTTGAGCACCGTCACTGGTATTAGCTCTGTCACACCCATTGTGCATTTTGGCTGCAGGTCTCCTTTCAACCAATGGCACAACTTTGCATAGGCCTCAATTGTACCTTAAGCTCAAGTTATATGTAACATGACATTGATACAAGCTGTCCATGGTGCGGCCAAATCAATCTGATACATTTTATTACTCCTCACTTTCTTTTCCATGAAACGTTAAAAGAGGACATTTGCGATTGGGGAACATATTGGTCCTTTATGGTAATAATTTCCAAGATATTGGTGTATCAATGGATTCTTTAGCAATTGTGCCTTCATGGTAAATACAGCAAAAAACTACAGAATTGCCTATTCAATATTGACACAGAGCCAAAAATCTTCTTACTTTCTTTGTTCAACATTAGCCCAAGCACTGCAGTATATTGGCAAGTTTATGAATCTGAGCAGTCCTGAACATTATAATGAAATCATTGGAACCACACTTTTAAACAAGGTATTGATAACATTTTGTAATTCTAATACCTTATGGAAACTAGTTATAGCATCAAGGAAGCTTCTAGATACCATGTTTAACAATGTGCATATCTTTTGGGGGGGCAACCAAAGATCTACTCAAAGTGAATGTGGTTTGAAACAGTTTGAATTTGACCATTTCCAATTTGGATTATAAAACAATAATGGGGTAATTTTCAAGAGGTTTGGCATAGAATCTTAGAAACTAAAAATTAACCAGCACTCCTCCTCCTCATTTTCCAATTGCATCAGTTCTGATAACTGTTATCCGTCAACCTCCCCAATCTATCACAAGCACCAAATCCTCACACCTCAGTAGTTTCCTTTGTTAGATATAGGATCCTAGTTTCAAATTGAACTAGATCACTTTTCACCTCAGTGAAGAATTATTAAGTGTTATCTTCTCTAAACGATTGCACAAAATATTATTAATTGATCTATTCACATTGCCCAGTGCTCAATGTAAGATTGTCAGTTCCATTTTGGCTCCACAACCTAGTGAGTCTAAAAGAAATTCCCACTTCTTGATTTGTCCACAACCTTGGACACAGCTGACTGCACCATCCTTCTCTGACGCAAATGTCTATCTGTGTAACACGGCACTTGTTTAGCTCCCTTTTTATCCATCCAGTTGTAACCAGAGAATTACTGTCATTGCTTCCCTTATTGCTTCCAGATTGTTTGCTCCGATGCCCTGAAAGATAAAACTTTGCGCCTTCCCGATTATTAATTTACATATTGCACCTCACCAACGCTCTCTGATATCACAGCACCAGTTTCCACATTTTCACTGGTGAATTCTGGACCACATACGTATCCCAGTCACTGATAGTCTGCTGAAACAAATTTGTCCCATGCCTAGATTTATCTGCTCTGGCAACACTCGTTTTTACATTAAGGTGTCAATGAGGATTATATGCTTCAGTGTCTGGAGTGGAATTGTACCTCTGACATCCCGACTCAGGTAAAATTGTTCAGCCAAGGCTGTTATCTAAATATTAATGTAGATCTGAGTAACATCATTTGCTGCCTTATAAATATAAGAAATCATTGACTTCAAGTGACACTCATGCTCCACTACACAAATCTCATAAGTGCCATGTATCATCATTATAATAATTGCAATGAACTATCACTATTATTGTATCAGTGTGATTTACCAGAGCACTGGGTTCATTAATAACTGCTATTCAAAAATATTTTTGCAGTTCATTGCATAGGCGATTTATTTTGATGTACTCTAGTACCTGGCTTGGTGTTTCCATGAGAGTATTGAATCATTATAATGCTCTTGCTCCTCCAGTCCGAATTGTCATAAGCATAAACCACCTCCCCTGACATCTGTTCAATGTGCCAGGAACTAGATGTAAACCCCTGTCCTTGCTACTGCTGCACCGAGAAACGGATGCCTGCTTCAGCAACTTAAACACCCAAGAACACAGAAGATTGCAAAAAAGTGGTGGACACTGCTCAGTCCATCACGGGTACCGACCTTCCACTATCGAAGGGATCTACAGGGGTCGCTGCCTCAAAAAGGCAGCCAGTATCCTCAGAGACCCACACCACAGTGGCCACACTCTGATTTCACTCCTCCTTCCGCCCGGTGGCATAGCAGCATGGAAACTGTAACGTCCAGGTTCAGGAGTAGCTTCTTCCCAACAACCTTCAAGCAATTAAACACTACAACCTCCAACTAAACAAACTACATAGACTTAGGGGCATTATTTATGTCTTTAGACTATTATTTGCTTACAGAGTACTATGTTTACATATCTGTTGTGCCGCTGAAAGTAAAAATGTCATTGTTGCAGCTTGGGACATATGGCAGTAAAACACTTTTGACTCTTGAAATGCTTAGCTTCTGCTGATGCTCCTCCTCCTGTTGAAGGGCTGGAGTGAACCATGTGCAGCAGCTATGTGCAAGCAGCAATGCCCAGCGCTGGACCCTAGCTAGAACAGTGAGTATCTATTTGCATTCTCCTTCCTGGGAACACAATCTGAGCATTAAGCAAGGTACCCGTGCAATGTATTACGGCATCCTCTAGTTTTAAACATCTAGATATTTTAGTTATTCAAAAGATTGTCAAACCTTTTACATGATGACAGTTACTTTTAACAATACATTTGAAGCTCACAGTTCTACATGTATGGCATTGAATAAAATAAAAGGTCATGCAAGTAGTTAAGCGAATCTGCACATAATTGCCACACTGTAGGATATAGGAGATAAACACAAAATGCTGGAGTAACTCAGCGGGACGGGAAGCATCTCTGGAGAGAAGGAATGGGTGATATTTCTGGTCGAGACCCTTCTTCAGACTGATGTCAGGGGAGTGGGCGGGACAGAGATAAAATATAGTCGGAGACAATAAGACTGGTGAGAGAACTGAAAAGGGGAGGGGATGGAGAGAGAGAGAGAGAGAAAGCAAGGGCTATTTGAAGTTAGAGAAGTCCATGTAAGCTTTCCAAGCAAAATATGAGGTGCTGTTCCTCCAATTTGCGCTGGGCCTCACTCTGACAATGGAGGAGGCCCAGGACAGAAAGGTAAGATTGGGAATGGGAGGGGGAGTTAAAGTGCTGAGCAACCGGGAGATCAGGCAGGTTAAGGCGGACTGAGCGGAGGTGTTCAGCGAATCGATCGCTGAGCCTGCGCTTGGTCTCGCCAATACGTTGACACGTGGAACAGCGGATACAGTAGATGAGTTTGGAGGAGGTGCAAGTGAACCTCTGCCTCACCTGTGAGGGTCCTTGGATGGAGTCGAGGGGGAAGATAAAAGATCAGGTGTTGCATCTGCAGTTGCAGGGGAAAGTAACTGGGGACGGGGTGGTTTGGGTGGGAAGGGACGAGTTGACCAGGGAGTTGTGGAGGGAACGGTCTCTGCGGAAAGCTGAAAGGGGTGGAGATGGGAAGATATGGCCAGTAGTGGGATACCGTTGTAGGTGACGAAAATGCTGGAGGATTATATGCTGTATGCGACGGCTGTTGCGGTGGAAGGTGAGGACAAGGGGGACTCTGTCCTTGTTATGAATGAAGGTGGGAGGGGGAGCAAGAGCGAAGCTGCGGGATATCGATATAGTTACACTTACATACCTCAAAGCACATTGTGTAACTCTTTAATGTGACAGAACTTGAAGCATCGGAGGGTGTTGCAATAGCATCAAACTGAAAAGAAAGAAAGACTTTAACAACTACATTTAACATGGCTCAAATATCACAAGATGGTGTAGTTGGTAAATATAAACCTGGACAGCATGGTCCTTCCATTTATTGAAAACCTGGAATTCCTGACATTCATCTCTTCCCTGCCTGGTCCTTGTGTAGTTACATCAAGGGTGCTTTGCTTCCAACCCAGTTGTGAGTTTTAAGATGGCTGATGAGGCCAAGGTGGGATAAAGTGCTCAGACACGGTGGGCATGAGATACCTGCTGGGGCAAGTAGATACGTAGTTTGGGAGGCATGTTAAGGCATCTGCACTGAGCTTCTGTGTGTTCCAGTTCATGCACTTAAGGTTCTCAATTCATGAAATTAAGCTTCTCAATGCCATCCCAAATTGTCCTCCTCCACTGTGAGAGATTATGGATTCTCATGAGTTGCTGGGGATGTTGTACTTTACTAAGGAAGATTTGAGAACATCCTTAGAAATAATGCAATGAAGCAATTTCTAAAATATAAGTGCTGGTGTTGCCAGCCATTATGTGCATTGTTGGAACCTAATATTTTATGAAATGCACAAGAGAAGCTCTGAGTAAATTCATTTCATAAGATCATAGGAGATAGGAGCAGAATTAGGCCATTCAGCCCGTCAAACCTACTCTGCCATTCACTGATCTAACTCCCTCCTAACCATGTTCTCCTGCCTTCTCCCCATAACGTCTGACACCAGTACTAATCAAGAATCTATCTATCTCTGCCTTAAATATATCCACTGACTTGGCCTCTAGAGCCTTTTTTGTCAAATAATTCCACAGATTCACCACCCTCTAACTAAAGAAATTTCCTTCATAAAAGGACATCCTTTAATTCTGAGGCTACGACCTCTGGTCCTAGACTCTCCCACTAATGGGAACATTTACATTGTTGTGGAAGAAGATTTTTAATAAAATAAATATGCTGCTAGTTTGTTGTTTAAAATTGGTTGATTTTGAATAGAACGTGACTGTCACAGCCACTGGATCCTAGTCAAAGTAAAATTGCAGAACCAGCGCACTCTGGTGACCAGAGTAGTAACAGCATTATCTCAGAAAATGAATATAACAATGCAGGCACTTAAGGTCGGATGCCCAGTTTATGCTGAGTAACCCGATTCATGGTTACGGTAGGGTACTGCATTTGGTCGAAATGGCCCTGGCTATTCAGAGAGAGAAATAAAAACCCTGTTCTTGTCACATAGAAACATAGAAACATAGAAATTAGGTGCAGGAATAGGCCATTCGGCCCTTCGAGCCTGCACCGCCATTCAATATGATCATGGCTGATCATCCAACTCAGTATCCCGTACCTGCCTTCTCTCCATACCCTCTGATCCCCTTAGCCACAAGGGCCACATCTAACTCCCTCTTAAATATATCCAATGAACTGGCCTCAACTACCCTCTGTGGCAGAGAATTCCAGAGACCCACCACTCTCTGTGTGAAAAAATTCCTTCTCATCTCGGTCCTAAAGGATTTCCCCCTTATCCTTAAGCTGTGACCCCTTGTCCTGGACGTCCCCAACATCGGGAACAATCTTCCTGCATCTAGCCTGTCCAACCCGTTAAGAATCTTGTAAGTTTCTATAAGATCCCCTCTCAATCTCCTAAATTCTAGAGAGTATAAACCGAGTCTATGCAGTCTTTGTTCATAAGACAGTCCTGACATCCCAGGAATCAGTCTGGTGAACCTTCGCTGCACTCCCTCTATGGCAATAATGTCACATAGTGAACATTACACAAGAGCAAGCACACTTGGTAGCCTGGTGTCAAAATGTAACCTAGTTTACTATTCAACTGGAGCAGATGTATAGTAAATGCTCCCCCTCTCCCCCTCTCCCCCTCTCCCCCTCTCCCCCTCTCCCCCTCTCCCCCTCTCCCCCTCTCCCCCTCTCCCCCTCTCCCCCTCTCCCCCTCTCCCCCTCTCCCCCTCTCCCCCTCTCCCCCTCTCCCCCTCTCCCCCTCTCCCCCTCTCCCCCTCTCCCCCTCTCCCCCTCTCCCCCTCTCCCCCTCTCCCCCTCTCCCCCTCTCCCCCTCTCCCCCTCTCCCCCTCTCCCCCTCTCCCCCCAAACACAGACTACAATAGCCTTTGTTCCACAGGGCCAATCTTGAGCTTCCTGGTGCCTCTCGCTATAACTGCTCATCCCTCTCTCACCCCTACCTATCTGTCCATGACATCCTGCACTGTTATAAAGAGGCTCAATGTAACTTGAGGAAAAGCATACTATCTTCCATTTGGATTTCATAATGAATTCAACAGCTTCAGGTAACTCACTTTCTCTATTTGTATGAGGACTGAATAATTCAGCAAAAGAACATCCATCTACAATATTGGCTGTTATTCTTTTCAGTTGCATGGTCTGACCAGCTTGGTATTCCCCACAGCTCAATATTTCACAGCTTTCAAATTGCCTTATGTTCTCTCCTTCTAATCTCACTCATTAATCTATTAAATAAATTACCTTATCATTTTTGGAGAGAATTGAAGTGATTGGTGGTTTCCTGCATTATTGTCTGGTAACGAGAGTGGTATTGGGCCAGGATTTGCCAGTATTGGCGAGCGTGTTACATTTTTCATGAAGGTCTTGCAAAAATGTCCCATGTGGCAGTGAAGAATATTTTATAGCACACTGACTACAGAATTTACAAGATACAAAGAACAATTGACTGATGTTGCTTTTACAAATCCTCCATCCCTTCCATCCACTATAAACAGGAAAGACAAAAGTAATGTTATGGGAACCCATCAAGCCATACACTAAATTGACAGACAAATATTCTCGCTTCATCATCATCATTCTGTTAATATTCCTGGAATTGCTTACCTAACATCATTGTAAGATTGATGACTGTAATGGCTTAAGGCTCATTTGCAACTTCTCAAAATAACTAGGCATGTGAAACTATTGTGATTTTCAGGCATTTTCCTGATCCTTATGTTTTATGATTTCTTAATGATAATAGCAGAACACTGCCAACTAACTTACCATGAAGGATTCATTAGGCAGATTAGTCCTCTTCTGTAATGGAATTAAAGGTGGCCTTTCTCTCTTGTATGGTTGTTTATTTACTGCCCTATGTAGTAAGATGGATAGGAACATAGCCACAAATATCAACCCAAGAATTGCCATTAGTATAATGAACCATAGTTCATTGTAGAATGGAATGTTTGATTGTAGCACTCCTGTCTTATCATCAACAGTGGGCAGTATAGGACCTTTAAAACCAAGAAGAGACGATGTAAACTACACATCATGTAGAAAACGTTCTCAGACAATTTTGCTTGGATTATTTAAGAAAAGAAATATGCATGGATATATTAAAAATTCTTCTGTATATTTGCATTTTCTAAGCCACCTTTTTCAGTTAACTGATAACCACTCCATGATGACTTAGAAATCCGTTTTATATTATTCAAAACAGGATTATTTACAAGGTTTTCACATCTACACAGCCCCACTATATGAGGTGATGTCACAGATGCCACTTTGATTAAGATTCAATTCAACTATCTCTCTATGACTCCTATGTTTCCCCTTCTACAATGGGGATTTTAAATGTATAATTATCAAAATATTAACAGCTGTTGACTTGACAGGCTTTTCAATAATCCATCTGTCACTGATATCAGAATGATTATTTTTAACCTTACCTCTTCCAAATGTGCCCAAGCTAGAGCTTAATAACAAAGGCACCAATCAAATGATTGTGTTGGATAGAATTGAGAGTCTTGTGTGTAGTTTTAGTTTTGTCTAAAAGTACACTTCAAGAAAAATCAGTTCAGGTCCTTCCTTAACCCTTTCCTGTATGGAATGGCTAAGTGAGAAGAAAGACATTTGTAACTTTTTTAACATTAGGCATGCTTTGTGTACAAGGTCTTCTGTAAATGTGTAACTTGCTGCAAAATAGAGTTGGTACTTAAAAGGCTTTTCAGTGAAAGAGTAACTGTAAATGAGTTTCAACACAATTTGACATGTAAACCAGACATTACCAAAGTAATGTTACATTTGCTCAAAACAGATTGAGAACCAAGTTTAAAACGGGCATACTCCAGAATGTTATTCCAGGTGAAACTGGTATATTAGAATTATTCACATTAGATCACGATAATAATTAACAGTTTATTTTATTTTAATAAAAATAAGGTGTGCATGTAAGTGTGTGCATACATGTACTAAACAAATACAAGTGCTTACTCACCTACATCTGTGGCTGCATTTAGTTTGATAATCGGGGTATTAACACTTGCCATTTCTGCCAAGCACCCAACTTGGAATAGAAACGCTTCAACAAATAATAATAAATGATTACAATTTTATTCATGCTTCAAGTTTTACATATATTTTCACCTCAACCAGGAAAAAGTAGCCTTCTGTGTTACCGACATTGCCGTTAATGGATTGGTACTATAAGAAAATGCAGAAATACCTACTCTTTTTACACAAATTCCATGATAAAATGTACCATTCTCTGGCTGTCAAAAATACTCCCAAAATATCAGCGAATTAATATATAATCATAGTAAAACAATAAGACAAACACATTCATACAAGTTAATTCACAGCACTCAATAGAGAGCATGAAACATTAAGTTACAACACTAAGCACACAAGAGAGCCATGTTCTGGAAATTAGTAGGCTAATATTAAATATCTGACCTTAATAACAAGGACACCAATCAAAAGATTGTGTTGGATGAGATTAAAAGTCTTTAGTGTTGTTTTAGTTATTCCAGTCCAGAGACTTGAGTATTAACAAACGGTGTAATATCTCCTGATTTCCTAGAGCTTCTTTGTGTTCTACAGGCACAGGTCAGGCTTGGAATTTAATACCATTTGCTTTCCTTCTAATAAATATTATGATGGTGGAAAGTCTTTGAGGATCGGGAGTTGAGCTATTGTAATAGAGTTCCTAATCTCCATTTGGTCCACTTTCTGTTAATTAACATACTGATTCCTGGTGTGGAATGGTGGTGGTGGATGGGGGGGGGGGTACGGTTTGTCCGACGAGGAAATATTTAGTAGACCAGACCTATATGCCCCACAGTGTAAAATAATGAAAGGCCATACATATTAATAATTCTTATAGAGTTTGATAAAAGAAGATACAGGGATGATGTTTCATCCAGATGGGGTGTAGAGAACCGGAATGCCATAGTCCCTAAATGAGGGGTCGGCAATTCAGGTCAGAAAAAAAACTTATTCCGCAGATAAGTGAGTCTTTAGAATTTACAGTACAAGAGCTATGAAGACTCAATTGCTGAGTATATTCAAGACAAAGGTTGCTAGATGTTTGCATGTTAAGTGAATCCAGGGATATGGGGTGAGTTCAGGAAAGTGGCAGTGAGGTAACATGATCAACCAGGATCTTGTTGAATGGTGGAGTAGGCATGAGGGGACAGTGTCTATCTCCTGCTTCTATGTCCTATAGTAAATGGAGGGATCTGGTATCAGAGTCCAACACTGGAAAGGCCATTGATTAGTCAGCCATACTCTTGCCTGAGTCATAAGGGCCAGGCTGCAGTACTGAG
Organism: Raja brachyura; assembly: GCA_963514005.1. The sequence goes on from OY740788.1 coordinate 41,538,141, forward strand.
TGAATTATGTATCTGAAGAGACAGACAAGCTTCTATCACAACTGATGCAAAACAATGAATATTCTTCCTGGTGTTTGGCCAATATTTAACTTTCTATCAACGTGATTAAAACAGAATGTACTTATTGCATTGGCTTTCTAGTTTATTGAAGCTTGCTGTGCATTAATTGGAAGCTTATTTTAATTATTTCACAGGATGTGGATGTCATTGCACTTTGAGCTGTCTTCTTGAAACACTGCAGTCTGAGTGACAAAGGCACTTTCGTAGTCCTTTTAAGGTATAAGTTCCAGACTTTTGACTCAGGAGTAATACATGACCAAACTGGGAATCTGTGTAATTTGAAGGATGATTCGGATGCGGTGGCGTCCATTTTATTTCCCCTTGAACTTGTCTTTCTGCCTGGTAGTTTTTGGAAATGTTATTAAAAGGGCCTTGGAGTGTTGGCAGATAGTACCCAGTGCAGCCAATAGTAATGGCAGATTGTTGATAGGGTACCAGTTAAAATGGTACCTTTATGATATCAAGTATGGCTGGATCGTTCAGGGAAATGAAAGGTATTCCATCACATTCATGATCTGTGGTTTGTCGGTGGTGGAAAGTGAAATGCATATCTTCTCTGTTATTGGACTGACAGCACTTCAAAACTTACACATTAATTGTAACACATAGGGTGTCTAGAGATCTTGAAAGAGTGTACGTGAATGTGCATCATCCTTTCTTACACATTTGGATGGCAGTTGCCTGAATTCTCTCATATGTTATCTTCTGTGGCCAGACACCTATCTGCCAAAGTCTGGGTAAGAGTTTGGGTTCTCGTGCAGGGTGGACATTGAATCATTAGGAAACAAGCCCACCAGTTTTCTAATAATAGAGGCAAGATAACTGAGGTAGCAGATAAAAATTATTCAATCGCTTTCCCTGATCGTCAACTGTTGTGGCTGTGTCTTGATGAAGTTGGTGCTGTAGTCTGCCGTTGCATGTTGGTGGTGGAAGATTAACTGGGTATTCACTAGTTGGAGAATAGCTCTCACGGAACAAGACTGTCAATGACACCATCACCAAGGACTTTTGTAGTTCAAAAAAACAGCCAACCACTCACTCCCTTCCATCGGTTTACTGGATGCCAATTAGGCAGTAAATCATAGGGTGAAATTTAAATGGATTAACGTGTTGGAAGTGATGAGAAGGAAAGGTTGTGTCCATATCGCACAGAGAGAAAGCGAGCAGAATTCCGTAGAATAAACATGCAAGATTGCTGGAGCAACTTAAAAATCATACTCTGAAAGCCAAACCAAGGGGAAAGCACAGCAGCAGTAACTAAACAGCAATAGAAAAACAATTTCAATGCAAAAACATAAGTTGACAAGCAGAGAATTGACAAAAACCTTTATCTTCATTCTCCTCCCATTCCCACAGCATTCCTGAGGACTACTGTGAGGCACATTTCTCACCCTCCTGTTTCTCTTATTCCCTCACGACCTACCTTAGTGCCATTGCTGGTGAGGCCGCCAGGCCAAATTAGGACTGCAGTAACAGGAGATCCTCGTTGTAAACTCAGAAACCCTTTTAATAATACATAAAGTTAAATGTTTTACAGCTTTATGTTTCCAGGTAGACTTTCTTGAGTGATAACCATTCAGTTGCATTAACCGATTGAATTGCGACAGGGGTGGGTAATCAGACCAGCTTTTTAAACTATGGAACACTCATGGAACATGGAATTTGTTGTCGAAGCCACCTTGCATCTGAAAATTGCTCTCTGTAGCTCATACTCACTAAATTGTCCACTCAACAGGAGTGTTTGACTCTAGTTCAGATAAATTGCTGGTAAGTTGATGGTTACACTGAATAATGTTATCAAATGGGGCACTGGGGAGAAAAGGATATTGCGTGCTGAAAGCTGTAAATAGGTATATTCATACCCTATGTGTAACCCCTTGAGACAATCATAATAGACAATTCCAATTGTTTTTCTGCATTTTCCCTTTCCATTTGAATAGATTACAGTATTAAAGGTTGAGATAAATATGGCGGAGTCCTTTTAAATCTATTGTTGAAGTATAGAATGGAGTGTTATGCATTCTATATAAGAAATATGTGTTAAAGCTATTCAAGATGCAATCCACATGTCTACCACAACTAGAACCTTCATTTATGGTGCATCCAATTTGCACCAAAAATTGGCCAAACCATTGTTAAAGACTGTGGAATTATAGTGTAAACCATAAGCAGTATGTAGAGGAGCTCAAAAGTTTGTAACACATCCAAGTTGCCTTACGAACAAGCATTTTGCATGTAAGGTTTAACTACATATGTAATTTCAATTTTGTTTTAATGAAAGCTGCTGCAATTAAAAAACACAACTTCCCACCAAATTCTGAAAGGGGGTGATCTAAAATACACATAAATGCATCTATAATGCATTGTACAAAGATTAATTACATATGAACAAGAATTTGAGGCATTGCATTATGACATAGCTAGTAATATGAAATATGAGCATGTCAAGGCATTGTATATAAAATTTTACAATCCTGTCTATGATATAATATGATCGGTACTTTCCTCAAGTGGTTCTCAGTGCCTTAATCTCCATAGGCACACCATGCTATTCAATCTGGAGCTGTCTTTAAACCCTACATTACCAGATTATTTATTTCTTCCTGGGCCACTGCCAAACCTGCATCAGACTCTTCACTGCTGCAGCTCTTCTGAAAGTTTTTGTGAGCACTAAAGTTGGAGAAATTTAAAATAGCTGCTTTTCAATAGGAATCGTGAAGAAATGGCTCACAAAATTCTCCAAACCGACTGGAAGAATAAATGTCAGCTTTAGCGTACCCAGCACTAGGGGCATATTTACTTTCAGTCAGATATGTTGGGCATTTACCCGAGATCCTTCCTTCCATTTATTAGTTTTGCAGCTGATGCAAAGATTAAATGGTGATGGAAGGGATGAAGGTTCAGTGGGAAGGATGGGGTACCACTCCAGTAGACTCTTGTTTCCTTGATGGTTTTTGAAATTCATTAATATTGTTGAATATGCATTAATGAAATTTTGCTACCCTCCTGACTTGACTTTTACAGATCGGCTTGCAATCTCAGATATAAGTTATCATATTTGCAAAGGGCAAAACCTTGTGGACCCCAGTCTTTAATATAGTCCTTTGACATTTCAATCAATTAATCCATTTTATGCACTAGTTATTTTATCTGAAAACCTTACATATGTCCCGTTAAGTGTTTTCAAGGGAGAGCGAAATCTAATGTGACATCAGTATCCTTCTGTTAGATTAAACCAGTCATTCATGCAGACAGCTCTCAGAGAGTATAACACTCTGCAGATGGTTTGATAGAGAGAAGGCTTTGAATGCTGGTGGGAGCATCGGATTTTGATACTTTCTGTATCAACAAAAATTAAACCAGCGACCTCATACTTAATAGAAAATATAGGCAATCCTCAATTAAATCCAACCTACATTAAAAGTCAGCAGATCATTACATTCAATAATAATTTACAATTTACAATATTATAATAAGATCCTAATATTGGTTCATCACTAGACAATAGATGCTGGAGTAGGCCATTTGCCTCTTCAAGCCAGCACCGCCTTTCAATGTGATCATGACTGATCATCCCCAATCAGTACCCCGTTCCTGCCTTCTCCCCTTATCCCCTGACTCCTCTATCTTCAAGAGCCCTATCTAGCTCTCTGTTGAAAGTATCCAGAGAACCGGCCTCCACTGCCCTCTGTGGCAGAGAATTCCATAGACAATTCCACAACAATATTAAAACAAGTATATGTGACATCTCTTAAAATATATTATTTATAGGTTGCCTCATGCATGCATTGTTGGCACATCTAAAAGGGGATCAAGTGTAACAGAATGTTATTATTCCACTTGATGAGTTGAATTATACGCACTCTATTACTACAGTGGTGATAGGAATCCACTTGGAGATTGTGTTTGCCCACTAAATTGTAACTTATAATTGTAAGGTTATAACTTGTGCAAGGCTGCAGTTCTGTTTTCCAACACTCGCAACTTTAATGAATCTAGCTTCATAAAGCCCATGTCCCACTTTCACGACCTAATTGGCGACCTCTGCCAAGTTTGCCCTTGACTCATACTCGCAGTATGGTCGCCACAAGCTCATAGGAGGTCTTCGTAACTCTTCCTCATGCTTGTGAGTGGTCACCGCGTACCCGTGGCCTCAAGTAGGTCGCGGCGTTTTTTCCAGCCTGATATAAAATGTCTACGAGATTAAAAAAAGCATGGAAAAAATTGATACTTTTTACTTGTAGGTAGGTCGTAGTAGGTCGTGATGGTAGTCATAGGTCGGTAACTGGACTGAGCAAAAAATAAATGCAAACATGACATCATTTTATTATGTGATCATTTTCCAATCGTAGCTAGTCGTAGTTGGTCTTAGGTGTGGAAGACTGAGGTCGAGGGGGTTCGTAGGAGGTCGTAGGATGTCTTTTATTGTGGCGAGTCAACACGACCTTGACAATTTTTTCAACTCGTCTAGGGTCTTCTAAACCCATGGATTAGGTCGTCCAAGTGGGACAGGCCCTTTAGGCTGTGCGATTAGCTGCTTTGGTCAAGATCGGACAGTGTGCATTTAAAACTCATAGTTAGAAAAACAAAGAAGTTCAATAACCGAAATGAAAGTCAACTGCTTTAGGGGATGTGCAAAGTTAGCACAATCCAAATATTGCAAGTTTGTTAACAACATTTTAAAATGTCAAATAATAGTTTCTTAGTGTTAATAAATGAATACTGAAATGAAATGACATTTCTTTGTCTTCTAGTTTAATGGATGCACTGGTGCATATAAACATATTGATAGCTCTGTTAAAATATTAAACAGAGGAATTACGTTCCAACGGGTCAGTATTTTCCATGCAACTATTATGGTATATTGTCTAGTCTAAAGCCTTTGAAGTTTGTCATCAGACAAGGTTTGTTACTTGGGAATTAACAATGTTACATTACCTTGAGGAAGTTGGATAGCAGGGAGGAGAATTCCCAAATAAATACAGACCCCTGTCCTGATTTTCCCAGTGTTGCATCTTGACAATCCCATATATGGAAGTAAAACAGTGGAATATCTAAGGTTACATCTGAAATCATAAATATTTTACTTAAGTCGTAGGTTAAATTATTCAGTGTTGGCACATGAGACAATATAAGTTTCATATTATATTACACATTTTTTGTATTCTAAATAGTTTAAATTGGTACTTATTTTTCAATGCTACCATTAGGTGATAGTGGAGAGTCCCAAAGTAAATCAGCAGTGGTTGATATAATGTCATGATTCAGTGAAGGAAGCAGAAAGACAAAAACTGATAGTTGAGTAACAAATATTACCATTGGTACTTTGCTATAATGAAAGTGCTTGCATTGATAGGAATAATTAGTAAAGGGCTCCAAGGGATGGAATCATTTGCAGTGTTAATATTTCTTCAAAGAACTGTCAGTGAAATAAAGAAAATGATCTGTTTATGTATTTTCATACCAGAACACATTTAATTCTCATCAAAGCATTAAATTATTGGGTTGGGACAACAGGTAGAGCTGCTGCCTCACAGTGCCAGAGACCCGGGTTTAATTCTGAACTTGGGTGTTGTCTGGGTGGAGTTTGCACATTCTCCCTGAGACTGTATGAGTTTTCTCGGGGTGCTCCCGTTTCCTCCCATGTCACAAAGTAGTGCAGGTTTGTAGGTTAATTGGCCTCTGTAAATTTCCCCTGGTGAGCATGGAATGGATCCAAAAGTGGAATAACATAGAACTAGTATGAACGGGTGATCAATGGTTGGCGTGGACTCGGTGGGCAGTGGGCCAGTTTACATGCTGCTTCTCTAAAATAAACAAAATATTTGACTAAGCAACATAAGTTCATATGTTCTAGTAGCAGAATTAGGCCAATCGGCCCATCAAGTGTACTCCACCATTCAATCATGGCTGATCTATCTTTCCCTCTCTACCCATTCTCTTGCCATTTTATTTCAATAGTATAATTTAGATAATCTTGTTCTATATATCTGGCTTGAAGGGCCGAATGGCCTACTCCTGCACCTATTGTCTAAATTCATTTCACTTGCACTTTATGTGCAATATGACAAATAAAACCATATTGTATTGTATTGGTGCAGAATATAAAAGGATGTCATGGTTGATCAACATTTTCTTTCAGAGCAATCCATGAAGGCATGTACATCTAACCATTGGGTTGAAGCTGATCCAAAATGCTGTGGGTAGCACACATACATACTTAAGGGCCTGTCCCACCAGCACACACAACTTTTAGCTTTGTGTGCAGCAAGCCAAGAGACCTTAGGACTGCTTTCAAGTAGAGAAAATATGATGATATCTCCCCTGCACCTGTTACATAGAAAGTTATTAAAAGAATGATCCACAACTGCCTTTCCCAATTGGCTGAAGAACACTTCCTGGTTGGCAGTGCAGATTTAATTATCAGGAGAAAGAACTGTTATGAATTCTAACTAGCAGCAGTTTTGAAAAAATGAAGCTGGCAGTATCATTCTGTATGTACAATGCATGGCTTAGTTCAACTAACTGACTTGTTCAACTGAGAGCTACTGTGGGACATCTTGCAGGAATTTGTCCTGACTCAATATCTGCTGCTTGATGAGATATCAGCCTTGATTCTAACCAACAGGCCCACACCAAACCCTCATGCAGACTGTGTTCAAACAACGTCGCTCTAGCCCCTCTTCTGAAACTTATTCACTGCAAATTAGAACTCACCAACCACAAGCTTCCTGAAAGAGTGAAGTTAATTGGTGAACATTCATATCCACAGATGCAGTCCAGCCGCTCACTTCCTCCAGCAGATTGTTTGTAGCTCCAGGTTCCAAAATCTAGCATCTCGTGATCTCTCCATTTTACTGCTCCACTGCAAAGTTTCTTCAAGGTAGGCTTTGAAGAAGCTCTCCTCCCCTCTCTAACAGGAGTGCTGTGTCAGCCTCACTTTCAGAAAACTACCCTTTGATCATGAACCCACAAACAAACAGCAGATCACCATCATCCACACTATTGTAGATCTCGTCACATTAGGCGTTCTCCCCTCCGCATCCTACTAAATGATATACCCCCAACCGTACATTCCCCTCTTCTGTCTCTTACACAAAATCCACAACAAGGGCTAACCTGTAGTCCTATCATTACTGATCTCTTACACCACTGAACCCATATCCTTATACTTCACCATATCTTATCTCCCTGTTCATTCCCTTTTCCCTATATCTGGGATAACTCGCATGTCCTCATCATTCTGACAAATTTCAATTCACCGACACCCACCACTTCAGTTTCAGTTCAGTTTATTGTCACATGTACTGAGGCTCAGCAAAAAACTTTTTGTTGCGTGCTAACCAATCAGCAAAAAGACAACACAAAATTACAATCAATCCATTTACAGTGCCGTCTTCACTCTGGCGTCAAATGGTTATGCAGGGTTTTAACCATTGTTGTCCATCCACAGAGAAGTGTTGAAGAAGGAGGCAGATACATTTCTGGGTGCAAAAGAAGTATGGGGGAGATCAGGCAAGCAGTGGTGGAAGAGATGATCAGACACAAACATGTTGAATGCCACAACATCCTCAAAGGGCAAAATGACCTCCTCCTGCTCTGACTTTCAATCGCTTCTAGAACAACAACTGTCAAATAACTGCACTGACAGTTTAAGAAAATTAAGATATATTTCCTTTTTTTTTGCACTGGCACAATAGCAAGACATACCATTCCCAACCTTAACCAAGAACAGCTGGGTCAAAATGTACACAGCTGTTCACAACCATTCGGGTCTTGACCCGAAAAGTCACCTATTGATGGGTCTCGACCCGAAACGTCACTTATTGGTCTGAAGAAGGGTCTCGACCCGAAACGTCACCTATTCCATTTCTCCAGAGTTGCTCTCTGACCTGCTGAGTTGCTCCAGCTTTTTATGTCTATCTTTGGTTTAAACCAGCATCTGCAGTTCCTTCCTGCAACTCAATTTCTTCTAATACTCTCCTCTGCCTAGCAGAGCTGGTCCTTACCCACACCAACTTCTTATCTGACTCCTCCTATTTTCTCCAAATCCAAGGCATAGCTGTAGGCACTCGCATGGGTCCTTGCTATGTCTGCCTCTTTGTAGCGTACGTCGAATAATCACTGTTCGAGGCATACACTGGCCTATCCCTGAACTCTACCTCCAATGCATTAACAACTGCATCGGTGCTACCTCCTGCACCCATGCAGAACTCACGTTCATCAACTTCACAACCATTTCCATCCTGGACTCAAATTCACATGGACTATTGTCAAATTCACATGGACACTGTCTCCATCACAGGAGGCAGACTATCGACCGACATCTACTATAAACCCACTGATTCCCATAGGTATCTAGACTACACTTCTTCCCACCCTACTTCCTGTAAAGACTATCCCTTATTCCCAAATCTTTCGTCTATGCTGCACCTGCGCCCAGGATGAGGTTTTCCATACCAGGGATCGGAGGTGTCCTTATTCCTTAAGAAACTGGGGTTCCCCTCTTCCATTATACCTGTAGATGAGGCTCTCACTAGGGTCTTCTTGATATCCCGCAGCTCTGCTCTTGCTCCCTCTCCTCCCATTCGTAACAAAGCCAGAGTCCCCTTGTCCTCACCTTTCACCTCATCAGCTGTCGCATACATCATATAATCCTCCAACATTTTTGCCACCTCCAACGTGATCCCACTACTGCCCACATCTTCTCATCTCCACCCCTTTCTGCTTTTCACAGAGCCTCCGCAACTCCCTGGCCAACTCGTCCCTTCCCACCCAAACCACCCCCTCCCCAGTTACTTTCCAACTGCAGGCGATGCAACACCTGTCTCTTTACCTCCACCCTCAACTCCTTCCAAGGACCCCAACAGTCTTTTCAGATGAGACAGAGGTTCACTTGCACCTCCTCCAACCTCATCTACCATTTCCGCTGTTTCAGGTGTCAACTCCTGGTGGGAGAACAAGCACAGGCTGAGCGATCATTTCGCTGAACACCTCCGCTCAGTCCGCCTTAACCAACCTGATTTCCCGGTTGTTCAGCACTTTAACTCCCCCTCCCATTCCCACACTGACCTTTCTGTCCTGGGCCTCCTCCATTGTCAGTTAGGCCCAGCGCAAATTGGAGGAACAGTACCTCATAATTCGCTTGGGTAGCTTACACCCCAGTGATATGAACATTGACTAACTTCAAATAGCCCTTGCTTTCTCTCTCTCTCCATTACCTCCCCTTCCCAGTTCTCCCACCAGTCTTATTGTCTCTGACTACATTCTATCACTGTCCCGCCTACTCCCCTGACATCAGTCTGAAGAAGGGTCTCGACCCGAAACGTCACCCATTCCTTCTCTCCAGAGATGCTGCCTGTGCCACCGAGTTACTCCAGCATTTTGTGTCTATCTCCATTTCTATGGCTTTTTAACATGGCTTGCGACATTGAGTAACTTGAATCTCCTGAACAGTGAAGAGTTGAAGTGCCTGCTACAGGACTATTCAAACCTATAAACCCATGAGGATGCTCCACCATACTCCCACAGTAAAATGATGTTTGAAAATATATGGTAAGTGTAACACTAGAGTTAGTACACACCATTAATCAGCAACTCATCTCATGGTGAGAATGCCTTTGTCAATTCTTATCTTTGAGTGAACAATGAAACAATACTTCAGAGATACAGCACAGAAACAGGCCCTTCGAGTCCGCGCCGACCAGCTTTCTTTCACCCTGTACACCACCACTATCCTGCACACTAGGGACAATTTACAATTTTTTTTTACCAAAGCCAATTAACCTACAAACCTGTGCATCTTTGGAGTGTGGTAGGAAACCGAAGCATCCGGAGAAACCCGACGCGGCCACAGGGAGAACGTACAAACTCCGTAGAGACGGTACCCGTAATCAGGATCAAACCTGCATCTCTGGAGCTGCGAGGCAGTAACTCTAGTGCTGCGCCCTTGTGCCGCCCTTGGTTCTCATAACAAACTTTTACACTATTAATTGCTTTTTTGTTCTGAGGATAGTGATTGAATATAATTTGTCTTGCACCTACAGATTGGTGTAATCAAACTATAATAAAACATATTGCGACTGCAATTTATTTATAGAATATCATACCTTTTACCCCCTAGGCCCAAAAGTGACCTCTTGTCTGTAATAATGCCCTCAGACTTCAACTGCTGACGTGAGATTATAATGATTGCTACTGTAGTAACCTTGAGGGAAGTGACATCGTTTCACGGTAAACCATAAATTGCCATTTAATGAACAAGCAGCATGTCAGGTTGGTGTGCAGTGCATGGAAACAGAATGTGAGTCCTGGCCGGTGAAACTATTGCCTGTGGTTATTGAGTGAAACTATAAGTTGCACGCATCACTAACTGATGCATGCATAATCATAAAATCTATGGCAGCTCGAGTCTTAGCTGGAAAAATTAAGCATCTACTGTATCTATGTCCACAAAGGAAATAACAAATTCCGTTCTTATAAAATAAAGTACAAGGAATAATAATTCTTGGAACGACACTGAAAACTATAATTTCAGGGTCCCTTGAAGCTGACGACAAACATCAAACGTCAACATTTTCTTTCAATTTTCGAGGAAGTACCCACTCCTAAACATAGCTTATATAAACTCTAATAGAAGTAGACCTTTCATCTAAGAGGAGTACTTTGATATCATTGATCAATGCAGTCTCAGTTATCATAGGTACTGGCAGAGTTCTTTTCCCCAGCAAATGCCAAACTGCTTTCCACTCTTGCGCTACATAAAGAAATTTGAAATGTCACAGTCATCATGTTCATCCATTCTTCTCATTCTGTACAGAAAGACCACACTGCCGCTTTGCAATTACCAGTTTCCTAATAAGATTTCTAGCCTACTTGTGAGTCCACCCATGCTTTAGATAATCCAACCATACATCCATCTTTCTACGAAGAAGTTTTGCTTTTAGCACTGATTCCACTTTAACAAAGTACTTTAACTATTGTAATATTTTGGCAACATCAGTCAGAGACAAGGTGCAGCTCATGTAAGTGCACTATCAGCATCCACCGCCATCTCTCCATCGGCTCTTTCCATTACATTTGCTTTATAAAACTACTTGTATAACATATATTTGGACGAGGCAAGGATGATATTTACAAGGATACAGGCTAGTAGTTAAGATGAAAATATTGGGAAAGTTGGGGCCAGCCAAATTTAATTGCAGAACTTTAGAATTGTTCCAGATCATTTTCCATTGGCAGGCGGCAGAAGATCATAGAACATAGAACAGTACAATGCATGAACTGTATTGAGCATAGAACAGGTACAGCGCAATGCTAGGGCCAAACATGATGTCAAGAATGACTTTTATCTGCCTGCACATAATCCATATCCCTCCATTCCATGCTTATCGATGTACCTATCCAAAGGTCTCTTAAATGCCACTTTTGTATCTGCCTACGCCACCACCCATGGCAGTGCATTCCATGTATCAAATTACATTTATTTTAATCTTTGCCCTTCTCACCTTAAAGCTAGGCCCTCTTGTATTGGACATGTTCTGATCGTTTACCTTATCTATGCCTCTCATAATTTTATATACTTCTATCAGGTCTTCCCTCAACCTCAGGCACTCCAGAGAAAACAATCCAAGTCTGTCCAACCTCTCCTTGTAGCCAATATCCCCTAATCCAGGCCTCACTCTGCAGATCGAGCATATTGTGAGTGGTATGATGATGTTGGGTCTATCATGACAGTAGCAGCGAGGCATGGTGAAAATGCCAAGGAATATTGCACAGGGACTGGATAACAAGGAGGGCACAATAGTGATTAAACTACCAAAAGTAATTTGTAATCAGTTTTCAAATAATGGGACTTCAACTGGAAATGAATGATAACATAGTAAGCCCTTGTTATTATGGACCTTTTTATAACATATTTTGGTTGTAGCGGATGGACCTACAGACATTCGCCGCCAGGCTGTCGACCACAGCCTGCACGACCTACCCAGCTGCTTCCGAACTGGAAATACTACTGCCTGGCCCAGTTCCAGATCGAGAGTCTGAAGAAGGGTCTCAACCTGAATCGTCACCTATCATAGTCATGGTAAGACAATATCAGGAAGACAGAGGAAATGCTTCAACAACATTTAATTTAGGGATACTGCATGGAAACAGGCTCTTCAGCCCACTGAGTCTATGCTGACCGTCGATCATCCATTCACACTAGTTCTGTGTGTTATCCCATTTTCTCATACACTCTCTACACACTAGAAACAATTTCCAGAAGCCAAATTATCCTACAAACCCGCACGTCCTTAGGAGGAAACCAGAGGACCCGGAGGAAGCCCACTGTGGTCACAGGGAGAACGTGCAAACCCCAGACAGACGGCACCCGTCAGGATCGAACCCGGGTCTCTGGCGTTGTGAGGCAGCAGCTCTACCAGCTACGCCACTGTGCATCCCAATGCCACACCTGTGCCACAATGATCTAATAGTCCAAATAAAAATATATAACATCATTACCAATTCAAGGGATTCGCTGAGCCATGGCCACTCAAAAAACAGCTACTAGGATGGCACTGAAAACTTTCAGTTTCTTTATCAAGAGTCGAGAGTATTTAATTGTAGATGTACCACAATTGGAACAATAAACCATACTGCTATAATTTTATCAGGAACACACAGAGACTTAGTAAAAATGACAGAAGGAGTGCACTGTATCCAGATGACCCAACTATCTGGCCAATTAAGAACATCTCGCACCAGCCATGGCAGAACCTGTAGATTCCACATAGGATTCATCAGTCACCTCTGATCTCACAGAAATGGAATGGATGGACTTAACCTTGAACAGAGGGACTGCCTCAGATGAAGAGGGAAATCTTTTCTGGGCTTCCAGGATAATTCCAGGATCCAACAGATGAGCAACATCAATGATATATCGGCACGGTGGTTCAGCAGTAGAATTGCTCCCTCACAGCACCAGAGACCCAGGTTTTATCCTGACTAGGGGTGCTGTCTGTATGGAATTTGTTCATTCTCCCTGTGACTGTGTGGGTTTTCTCCGGTTGCTCCTGGTTCCTCCCACACTCCAAAGACGTACAGGTTTGTAGGTTAATAATTGGCTTCAGTAAGATTGTATATTGTCGCTAGTGCATAGGTTAGTGCTAGTATACAGGATGATCGCTGGTCGGCGTGGACTTGGTTGGCTGAAGGGTTCTGTTTTTACGGTGTTTGTCTAAAGTAAATTCTGAAGAATGGACCCTACTTGAAACGTCACCTATCCATGATCTCGAGAGATGCTCCCTGACCCACTGAGTTAAGGACCTGTCCCACTTAGGATACCTAAACAGCAACCTCTGGTAACCTTGCACGCCAGTCAAAAAAAAAATTAAGGTCGAGATGACCTGCAACCTTCTACCACCTCCTACGCATATGTTGAAAACCTTCCTTGACTATGAAGAAAACCTCCTTCGACCTAGAGCGACCTCCTTCGACTATGTTGAAAACTGGCTTCGGCCATGCACGTTTTATTTGAGGATGGTCTCTGTTATATTTGTCCGCGATTGAACACCCCCTTCGACCTCAAACAACCAAACTGAAAACCAACAACGACCAGCGTCGACTGGTTGCAGCTCAGATGATCACATGATAAAATGATGTCATTAATGCATTTTTTTCTTACTATAAAAGCCTCCCAGGTTTTTTAAAAAAATCATTCTGAACCATGTGAGCAGGAAAGGAACTAGTTAGGTGGATGTTGCACAAAGTACATCTACTGCTGTCAGCAGCAGCCCTTTTGCTTCATCAGCCTTTCAAGAGAGGCAGAAGGGAAAGCACAAGGGTGAAGAGGAAGCACAAGAAGAGGTGTCAGTGGGTGAAGCCCCTCTTGCAAAGAAGATTGTGGCTTGGACAGTATGATAACCTGATGAATGTGCTGCAAGAGGAGGATTTGTCTGCATTTAAAAACTTTACAAGAATCCCCCCTGAACTATGATTGAGCACGCTCAGGAGTGACAGAGGTCACATGCTTATTTTTACATTGACCTTTTTTTCAACCATTTTTTTTCCACCCCGGAGGTATTACCTTCAAACTCCCTTGACTACCTTCGACTACCATCACAACCGGCTTCGACTAGATCTGCGACTAAAAAATTATCGATTTTTAAAACGACAATCTATTTTTTGTCGAGGCCGGTTTCAATCATGATGAAAAAATAGCAGCAACCTAGATGAAGCCTCGACCACATGGAAACCACTTTTGACCTTTAGGGAGAGTGACTAAAACCTCCTGTGACCTAGTGAAAACCTAGGGTTGCGGGCAAGATCACCAGAGGTTGCTGTTTAGGTCTCCTAAGTGGGACAGGCCCTTTACATAGCACTTTGTGTCTTTTTTTTGTAAACTAGCATCCACAGTTTCTTGTGATTATATAATTTGATATAGCCCAGATATGATGTCACCCAAATATGATATAACTCAGATATGATATAACCCAGGTTGTACTGGAGATTTCACCAAGGTTCCATTTAAGAAAATAAATGATTTTATTTAACAGTAAATGATTCATTTAAAATAAATTATTTCCTTTCTCATATCTAACAGAGCAAGAATGCATGGAATAATTGGCTGGATAAATATTAACCTGCACCCTTCTTCTCCAGACCCAAGACATAGGTGAATAAGAAAAAGCCCACAAACTGATGTTTCTTTGTCTTTCAAAAGAATCATCTGTTAACACTATTTGCAGCAGGAAAAGTACCAATGCAGAACGATTGTTAGAGAATTGAGAATGATACGGAAGAATTGAAGCAACTAATTCTACCAGTTGCAAAACATGTGTACAAACACTGCTTTAAGCTAAATTCTTGTACCCAACAGATGGGAAACAGAATTTAAAGAAATTGATTGGAAACACTGAAACATTTGGTGTGTATATTTAGAAACTGCAGTTCACAGCAGGAATAGCAGCTGGAATCTGGAAAGGCAGTTAACTGAATCTAACAAGACCATATATCTTGGTGTGAGTGGAAAAGTTGGCTGAGATGAAGCCAAAATCAGGAAATCAAATGAATAGATTATCAAGTTGTTCATATCAAAGTACCAGGAGTATGCTGAAAAAACAGATGAATACCCTCACCTATAAGGCTGCCATGGACCTTTGTTGAGGCATCAGCCTTAACAGTGTCTTGGAATCTATTAGTGTCAAAGAACCACCATTAGTTGGCACCATTAATTAGTTGCATTATTTAGAGAAATATCACTCCTTGGTTCATTATGTTTAAAAAAGTTTGTGATGAATTGTTTATTCTCAAGAATAATACGTAGCCCAAATAGAGTAGATAGCCACTTTGTTCAGGAGGTGGATTGATACTGGACCCTTGGACCACTGCTCTACCCTTTCTCAACTGGAGCTTAAAGATGTCCTGCCTGATGGCTGTTGCAGAGAGATGACTGATGCAGGCTTTTGTTGAAGCCTTTCACAAGGCCTTTCAGTCATAACTTGAAGCTGCTATTATGTTTCCACTGTGGTCTATTCTTCTTTTGGTGTCCATCTTGTTACAAATGTTGACCTCGCTGCCAGCGTCCGTCCTGAAAAGCACGCAAGCTTCCGGCGACAATCAGTGGAAGCCATCATTTGTAGCAATGTTACAACATTTTGGGATTTAAAAAATCAAGTCTGCAATTTATTCCTTCAGATAAAGCATAAAAAGAAGTTTAATTTGACACCTAATTCATTTTCAGTATTAACTCTCTTCAGTATTAAAAAAGTTATGGCCATTTCCATACTCGGAAATTAGCATCTTGTTTCCTATTGCTTTACCATTGAATTAACACAAAAGCTGTGATCGAGGACCGTCAAAAGCCCATAACTTTCTTAAAAATTAAGAGAACTGAAAGGCATTTTCAGTTCTTACTTGGATGACCTGAAATTAAAGCATCTAGTTAGTTAGTTACCTAATTGTAGCTAATTACAAAACTCAATTACTAGATCTAAACATCTATCCATTTCTTAAGAAAAGATTAACATTTTTAAATAGCCTAAGTGTCCAAGTAACATTCAGATTTGAATTCACAATATAACATGATTTTTAAATCTCATTGTCATGAATTTATAGGCCAAATGGAAGGAATTTAATGTTTAATTCCCATAAATTAATGGCCATTTAAATCATCTTGCGAGTGGGTTTTTGTGGAACGCAATCGATTTGAACGTTGCAGTTGCAGTGAATTTGAACCCCATATCGGCAGGAAGAACACTGCCGGTTCAAATGGGGCCATAATCACATTTTCGCCGAGGAGATTTTGATTAAAGGCATCCTAAGAAGCAAGTTTATATGTAAAATATACAACTTACCTTATGTTTTGTCCTCTACGTGAGATCCGTCCCATTGTCGGCGTTGATGGCGTTAACGGCATTAGAAGTCGCTTTTATATTTTACTCCAGCGATTAAATTGTCCCGCGATTTTTTAAAAAAACATCCGAGAACGCAAGTCGGAATGATTTTTCAGCATCAGCTGGCAGCCCGAGAAAATATTTCTCGGATATGCAGGAGAAAACGGCATTTTAATCCTGCCCCCCCCCCTCCACCTCAAAGGCGCCAAAGTCGCGCACATGTCCAGTGGCAGAACTGCAGCGCCGCTGAAGGTAAGTATTGTAACGTACCTATCACTTGTCTATGGTGACACTGTTCCTTATCCTTTTTCCAGCTGAAAAGCTGAAAGAGAAAATCACCCACCTGTCTTACTCAAATCAGATAAATTATATCCACATGCAATAAAAAGGAACTGCAGATGGTAACCCCGCTGGTTAGGCAGCATCTCTGGAGATATTGGATAGTTGACATTTAGGGTCAGGACCCTCTTCAGAAAAATATACTTCTTTAAAACTTTTTTTAAACTTTACTTTTAGAGATACAGTGTGAAAACAGGCCCTTTGGCCCACCATGTCCACGCTGACCAGCGATTCCCATACACTAGCACTATCCCATACACTAGGGACAATTTACAATTTTACCGAAGCCAATTAGCCTACAAACCTGTAAGTCTTTGGAGTGGGGGAGGAAACTGGAGTACCCGGAGAAAACCCACGAGGTCACAGGGAGAACGTACAAACTCCATACAGACAGCACCCCCTGGCAGGATTGAACCCGGATCTATAGCGCTGCAAGGCAACAATTCTATGGCTACATCACTGTGCTGCCTTCACTATATCCATGCTTCTGGTGTATTTTATTGCTCTCAAATGTCTGTACTCAAATCATTGGTATGTGTTGCTTTTTATTGGTATGACTGTATGGCAAATCAAACTCCTTGTATGTTGCAAAATGTACTTGGCTAATAAAGTATGATTATGATTATGATTAATAGAACTGGATAAACCTTGATTGTTAATTGGTGTGAACAAATAAATGACCCAAATGCTTCTCTCAAGTGCACCCATATCCCTCCCATTTCACCTTGTTCCTTACAGCCACTATCACCACTTTAAATGTTATATACTGTCAGAAGTCACATTAATATCACTGAAAGGTTAAGCCAGTTAAAGAAAAACTACCCAAGCCTACATTTTTATCTCACCTAACACACACAAAAAAAGCCTAAATATCCTGATCCTGACTTCAATTATTCCTGTGCCTGTGGTGACAACAGCTATAAACACGGAACTGCCGGTAATAGTCAAGGAAAGACACAAAATGCTGGAGTAGCTCAGCGAGTCAGGCAGAACTGGAGAATATGGCTAGGCGATGTTACGGGTCGGGACTCTTCCTCAAACTAAAAATGGTCCTGCAGGGAATTAAGTGTAATTTCATTCCTGTAAGACCATTAAGACACTCCCACATAATGATGGCACAGCGGTAGAGTTGCTGCCTCACAGTGCCAGAGGCCCGGGTTAGATCCTGACTATGGGTGCTGTCTGTACAGAGTTTGTACCTTCTCCCCATGACCTGCGTGGATTTTCTCTGGGATCACCGGTTTCCCCCCACACTCCAAAGACTTACAGGTTTGTAGGTTAATTGGCTTGGTCCAATTGTGAACTGTCCCTAGTGTGTGTAGGGTAGTGTAAGTGTGCAGGGATCGCTGATCGGCACGGACTGGGTGGACCAAAAGGTCTGTTTCAGCACGGTATCTCTAAACTAACACTAAACTAAATTTAATTCCAGTTTGTCGAGATATCTGGGCTCTAACTTAATGTGCAGGACTCTCACCACACATTGACTAAATTTAAATGTGATAGATCATTGGCTCAGGATGTTCAAAATCTATGGCCCAGTTACACTGATATTTTTGTACTTTTCTGAAGGATTGATTCCTTTTAAATAATCATGTCTGGGACCTTGCTTAAATGCCTGTTACAGACAGGTCATCATCAGACATGACAGGTTTCTCTATATCTCTAGGAGTTTCAGAGACATATAGGTGATGAATAAGGAAGCTTAACAACCATTAGTATTCAATTATTTCAACAAAATGCTGTACATGCAAGTGGCATCAACCACAGAAGTATGAATATTAATTTGGCATGGTCATGGGATAACACATTGAGATGCTAATGTATGCAGGTCTACACTATAGCGTATCAGCTAATGTTAAAGGTTGATTTGTAATCCACGAGCTAAGCTCATGAACATCCACCTTGCATCTTACTGCACAAAATGGCAGTGTGTTGTATATATTTGATGGTTTATCAAAACAGTGGAATTTAGGATGCAAATGGAACTTCAACATTCAACACATATTAAGAAATGTTGGGTTATTACTGCATGTTGACAATTAATTCATTTGTTTAAAGTTTAACTTTCCAATTCCTGTATTATGAAATGGAACTTCCTATATTGTCAGATAAAAATTTAGTTTGAGGCTTGCGCACTAATCAGACTTAAATAAAGGAAGACTAATGAACTAAAATTGAAGATAAATTATAAATACAATTACAGTATTTATAAAAATTATATTGCAATTATATTTACAACTTTGCACTTTACAGTTTTTTTTATAGGAACAGCAACTGGTCTGATTATCCAAAATCCAACAAAAAAATAACCTGCAACATATTTTTAAAAGAATGCTTTCTGGATTTTGTTGGCAAAAATTGCAGGTTTCTTTAACCATTGAAAACTTTGGGAGCTTAAAATTGGAAAGGTTCAAAATTGGAAAGCTCCACCCTGACTCCTTCTTGCAGTTAAAGTAAGTAGAATTACTCAATGTTGCAAGGTCTTATTTTTAAATAACAAAGGTAAGACAATGTGTGATGGAAGGAAAAAGTTAAATATAATTAAATTGAAATTGCCTTCAAAGGTTCCAGTGCCATAGACCTGTACAGAACAGAAATAGTCTCTTTGGCACACACATAGCCAAATTGAGCTAGTCCCATTGCCTGCACCTGACCCTGATCCTTCCAAACATTTCCTGCATGTATATTTACAGGGTTGCCAACTCTCACGCTTTGAGCGTGAGAATCACACATTTGAAGAAACTCTCACGCCCTCACGCTGATCAGAAATTTATCATTTGTTAAAGAAGGAACTGCAGATGCTGGAGAATCGAGGGTTACACAAAAAGCTGGAGAAACTCAGCGGGTGCAGCAGCATCTAAGGAGCGAAGGAGATAGGCGACGTTTCGGGTCGAGACCCTTCTTCAGACTGAAGAAGGGTCTCGACCCGAAATGTCGCCTATCTCCTTCGCTCCTTAGATGCTGCTGCACCCGCTGAGTTTCTCCAGCTTTTTGTGTAACCCCAGAAATTTATCATGCTCTGTGGTGAGAAATTCTGTGATCAACGAAAATTTCAAAACTCAGATCAACTGCATGGTCCGCGGGGTGTTGGAGAGCCGGGGCTGAGGGAGGGATGGCAGCAGACGTAGCGGCGGGAACAGATGGGGACGGAAAGCCGGGGACGGAGACAGGGAGACAGAGGGGAGAGAGAAGGGGGTGAGAGGAGAGAGAGGGGAGAGACAGAGGGAGAGTGAATGGGGAGAGAGAAGAGGGAGGGGGGGAGAGAGTGAGGTGGGGGAGGGGGGGAAGAGAGAGAGGGGGTGGAGATGGAGGAGGGTAGGAGAGAATAGGAGAGGGGAGGAAGAGAGAGAGAGAGAGGGGGGGAAGAGGGAAAGGGGGAAAGAGAAAAACGGGGGAAAGAGAGGGAGATGATGGGGGGCAAAGAGAAATAGGAGAAAGAGAGAGGGGAGAGAGAGCAAGGGGGAGAGTGAGGTGGGAGGGAGAAGAGAGAGGGGGAGAGAGGATGAGAGAGGAGGAGAGAGGGAGGGAGAAGAGAGAGAGGTGAGAGAGAGAGAGGGGAGAGAGTGTGTGGAGAGGGAGGGGGAGATAGAAAGGTGGAGAGAGGGAGGGAGAGGGGGAAATGAGGGGGAGAGAGAAGAAAGAGAGGGAGAGAGGGGAGAGGGAGAGGGAGGGAGTGAGGGGGAAAGAGAGGGGAGAGAGGAGAGGGGGAGAGGGGAAGGGGAGAGAGGAATTTTGTGATCAACGAAAATTTCAAAACTCATATCAACTGCATGGGCCATGGGAGTTGGAAGCAGAAGCAGCAACGGGAACAGATGCAGACGGGGAGCGGGGCTAGCGAGTGTTTGCTGGGCTGGCGAGTCGCTCACTGCAGCTTCGGCCATGGAGCAGCCTCAGTGCAAGGCGTTGGAAGCGTTGCGCCGCTGCCGTGAGAGTCTCTGTGCCAAATTCCCCCAGGTGACCGGCATGGATCAGGCTGCGGCTCGGTGCATCCTGGAGGACAACCAGTGGCTGCTGGAAGTAAGTACCAGGCACTGGGTAGAAACGGTGGAAGATAGTGGACTTCAAATGGGGGTGGTTGGCGAAAGCATCCTGCTTGCCTGCTAGATTTTCACTTACTGTAACTGCAGGAAAAAATGTTCCCGATGTTGGGGGAGTTCAGAACCAGGGGTCACAGTTTAAGAATGAAGGGGGGGGCAGTTAGGACTGAGATGAGGACAAACTTACTTCACACAGAGAGTTGTGAATCAGTGGAATTCTCTGCCACAGAAGGCAGTGCAGGCCAATTCACTGGATGTTTTCAAGAGAGAGTTACATTTAGCTCACGAAATCAAGGGATATGGGGAAAAAACAGGAAAGAGGTACTGATTTTAGATGAATAGCCATGATCACATTGAATAGCAGCTGGCTCGAAGGGCCAATGGCCTATTCCTGCACCTATTTTCTATGTTTCTATGCTTGAGTATATGGCAATAAAACTCGATCACTTGATTTTGAAGCATTCATGCATGGTGGAGGTATAATGTAGTCATAGAGTGATACAGTGTGAAAACAGGCCCGTCAGCGCAACCTGCCCACACCCGCCAACATGTCCCAGCTATGCTACCTGCTTTTGGTCCATACCTCCTCCCACAAACCCCCCCCCCCCTCCCCCCCTCCCCCCCCCCCCCACCCGGTCGCTACGCTCCCTCGGGCTTGGTCTCGCAATTTCTCACTCCCAACTCTCACCCAATGTTGGCAGCCCTGTATTTATCCAAGTTTATTTTAAATGTTGTAATTGTACCCATCTCTACCACTTCCACTGGCAGCTTGTAAAATATATGCAGCATCCTCGATGTGAAAAGGTTGCCCTTAGTGTCCACTTTTAAATCTTTCCTCTCTCACCTCTAGTTTTAGACTTCCTGGGGAAAAGACTATGGTTCTCCACTTTATCTATGTCCCTTATGATTTTATGAACCTCTATAAGGCCTTTGATGGTACAGGGAGAAAAGTCCTAGCCTAACCAGTCTCTCATCATTCAAACCCTTCAGACTGGGTAACATTTGGTCTGAAGGGTTTTTAGTTTTTTGTTTTTATGTTTTATGTTAAATTCTATAGTGTTGTGCTTATCTTATCTGTGTGCTGCATGGTAAGTTTGGGAGGGGCCTCACAAGTGGAATAGCCTAGGGTCTCTCTTCATCTAAATCTAGCACTGATGGTAACTGAATTTTGTGGCACCAATTGGTGTATGTGACAATAAATGTCCTTTGTCCTTTGTCCTTGTGTCCTTGAACATCTGTAAGAAGGAACTACAGATGCTGGTTTAAAGTCTGAAGAATGGTCTTGCCCCGAAATGTTACCCATTCCTTCTCTCCAGTGATACCGCCTGTCCGACTGAGTTACTCCAGATTTTTATGTCTATCCTTGTAAATCTTTTTAGCACCTTTTTCAGTTTAATGACAGTTTACACACAGTTTAGTGACAGTTTCATATGCCTTTCCAACTAATGGTGGAGCAGCTCGATCATATCCCATGTCCTGCACTCAATACTCTGACCGATGAAGGCAAGTTTGCCAAATTCCTTCTTCACCACCCTGTCCACCTATGTCAATACTTTTGTGGAACTCTGCACCTTTTGTGGAACTATGTATCAGTCTGAAGATGGTTCCTGACCCAAAATGTCACCTATCCATGTTCTCTGGAGATGTGGCCTGACCCGCTGAGTTATTCCAGCACTCTCTCCTTTTGTGCAAACCAGCATTTTCAGTTCTTTCTTTCTACATTATGCACATGTACCCCTTGGTGTCTCTGCTCTCCAACACTCCCCTGGGCCCTACCATTTACACGTCCAACCCTCCTACCTGTGAATTTAATTCCCACATGTTAGGCTGTATGTGAGCAACCCCAGTGGGAGAGACAGCTGATCATGTTAATAATTTAACTGGATGGAGAGTCACAACTCCAGACTACTTGCTGGTGTCCAGCCTACAGCTCCTGTTCAGTGTAGGGTCCGAGATACCTGTGTTGCACAGTGGGCCCTGGGTGGGATGCATAGACTTCCTTCGATTTTTCTGGTCTTAACGGTTCAATGGTCTTTATTTGTCACATGTACAGGGGCAGAGTGAAATTCCATTTTGGATATAGTTCAGTACAAGTATCACTATACATAAGCACCTAGCTGCATCTTAGATAAGCATCTCAGATACAATACAAATGTATAGTAGTAGTACACTAAGACAATATGCAAAATCATCACATTTGCCATCATTTCTAAGTCCCAGTTGTTACAGCTTACCAGCTGAGCCTCCATTGGGTTCAGTTTGAAGTAAATAAGAGCAGATCTGATCAAAATCACGAGGAAGACGTGTGTGAATTTTGGTTGGTGTTATAATTTTTAATACAATTTTTCGATTAATTTTCTAAATTAGGTGCTTATCTTTAATAGTTAGTTTTAATTATTTGTCAAATATATTCCATCTCAATGGCAGCTTTCAAAGCAGGCACACCCGATGTTGGACTTCTCCAGCTGCCAGATGTTCTGGGAGTGCAACCAGCCACATGTGTCTGGTGAGGCACCACACCTGCTGATCAGCTGGAAGCTTTCTTCCCAATGGACAAACACACTCAGGATCATGCTGGAAAGACAGCATGATTAAAAGCTAAGTCTCTGGAAAACTTGGATGGTTTGTCACCCAGTGATAGATCAGGCCCAATAGTTTAATAACTAGTTAATTTGATATTAATGTCGGTTTTAAATTTAAGTGTACTATTGTGAACCAAAATGTGGGGGAAACCAATATCCGCACATGCTTAAGGGCCTGCCCCATTTTCAGGACCTAATTCACGACCTATGCCGAGTTTGCCCTTGACTCATACTCGCAGCATGGTCGTCACGAGGTCATAGGAGGTGATAGGTAGGTTGTAGGTAGGTCGTGATGCTAGTCGTAGGTACTCGTGGCATCAAGGAGGTCGGGGCGTTTTTCTAGCATGATGAAAAATGTCCATGAGTAAAAAAGGTTGTGAATTAGGTCATGAAAGTGGGACAGGCCCTTTACTCCAACACTAAACCATCAATCTATATTTCTATTAATTCCCACAGTTTATCATCAATTCATGAATAGCAAATCAATGCCACCAGCTCGTCATTGACCACAAACAGGAAAAAGGAGAAAGCGGTGGGTAAATTTACATTTAAGCAGAATTTACTGAACCATGTCCTTTAATTTTCTTATCTATGAGGTTCTCACAAGATACAGCTTCAGCTGGATCTGAACCAAAAAGGGTATTAGGATGAATAATGAACTCTGAGTGAAATGGACAATGGATGTTAGGTGGAACCCTCCATTCTTTCTTCCCCTTTCATTATCCCTTTCATGGCCCATTTACCCCGCCCTGGTTTAATAATTACGGCACAGAAGAGGACGTTATTAGTGCTAAACCCTTCACCAAACCCCTCATTAGTTCCACTCCTTGGATCCATCTCCATAAACACGCAATTTGTTCCTCACCAAATACTTATCCAATTCTCTGTTGAAGGCCACAATGGAATCATTCTTCACCATATCTACAGTCATTGCAATCCAGATTCCAATCACACACACTGTGAGAGAAAGATTTTCCTCATGAGCTGGTGAGAATTTTGCTACAGATTAGTCAGACAATGAATGCCTAAAGGGCCTGTCCCACTGACGTGACCTTTCAGCGACTGTCTTTGACCTTCAAGCTCGAGGGCACTCGCCTGAAAAATCTCGAACTGGGTCGACCGTCAGCGATGAAACCACAAGCTGGATCGACCGACCAACCGCACACACACAAACACATCGCAAAGGCGGGGGCCAGGGAAAGCGGGGGAGCGCCATCTGAAGTACACACTGCGATGAAGAGAAAGGTGAAAGACGGCTGCACAGTGTACGGTAAGTCCTTTAGAGAGCGCGGGAGGGGGGGGGGGGGGGTAGTGGAAGAGAGGGGGAGAGAAGGGGGGAGAAGGTGGGGGAAGGAGTGAAGACACTTTTAAGAAGCCAGACAACTTTTAATAAAGTTTAGCGGGCATTTAACTTACTGGTCACTCCATTGAGCCAATTAAAATGCATGGTCAGTGAAGGAGATTGCCTACGACTGCCCTCGACTGCCTAGAACTACATAGCGACCCAACTCCACTGCACTATGAGTTCAAAAGAACCATGCCGACCAAATTTTACTCGCGGAAAATGTTTCAACATGCTGAAAATCTTTCCTTGACCAAACTGAGGCCGCGTGTATGCGGGGACTTCCCTCGAGTGCAAAGGAGAGTTCCAGTGACCTCATAGGACCTCCTAGGACCACGTGTCGACCATGCTGTGAGTTTGAGTCGAGGGCAAACTCTTCTATACTCGCAGATTAGGTCGCCGCAGTGGGACAGCCCCTTAAGGTTAGTATTTCTATGCAGTATGGCATTCATTGTGCACTTACTCTGTTGCACTATGTACTGTATGCCACCTTGAATAGAAATGCCATGAAGACCAAAATGGACTGGCTTCTTTGCTGAGTTTCTGGAGTCGCTTCACAGAGGTGCCTTCCATATTGTACATGATAACATTGTCACAGAGATCAGCGACATCTTACCATCCTTGTTCAAGGCAGACACCTCTAATCTCTCTGCCAGAAAGCAATCTACAGCTGGGTTACTTGCCAGTATCCCACACATTCTGTGGTGTTGCTCCACAGATCTCCCGTTTGCCGAGATATCCCAAGGTGTGGCATGATGTCCAGTTACATGAAAAACAAAGTTCAGCGTCATTGGGGCAATGGAAATGTTGATGAGAAAGTGAAGGGGAGGCTGGCCAGCAGTAATACGGAGTTCCAGCTCTTAAAAGGTGTCAGATGCATTACCATCACAAACCCCGGATATTTAAATTGACTGAGCATGGAGTATGGCTAGATTCCAAACCTTATAGGCAAACTGCCTTCTAACCTCGCTCAGACAGTAGTATAATAAAAAAAATAAACACAATCTCATTAAAAGAATGAAAAATGAAGACATTTGAGAGTAAGCAGCAATTATCTGCTTGTGGCTAATAAGTGAAAACTTTTGTTTGTGCGAGTCTGTTAGAAACACTCAGCACATATGTACACATAAAATCCTTATAACAGGTGACAGCTGTGCATAAAACATTGACAACAAAGTATACATAAATATTGAATATTGTGCATTATGAAGTCAGCATTTATTCTCACAATATGCTTCACAAAGATGGCACAAGAAAATTGAATTTTGGCTTCATCAAGAAATGACTAAACAAATGCACCATTCTGTAATCAGATTTATCAGAAACTATTTGTATAATTAAACATGATTACTGTCAAAGCTGGTATGGGTCAACACATGCATTTGTGAGTAATTTGTATCATGTCAGATGGAATGGACACTCTAGATGTATAAGCTTATAGGGTTAAATTAGGTTCAATAATACCTAGTTACACAGTGATCAATCAGAATGATAGATCAAAGCAGCTTTGAGAAGAGACTTGGGGAGTAATTCTCAGCAGGAGCACGTTCTACTCTATCCACCTCCAAATGTAGAAAGCTAGTAAAGCTTTGCATGAATGCCTATTGCAATGAAACATTTTTTTATTTTGCTATATAGTAATTTCAATAATTTTCTGATTATACAATAAAGTAATATCAATTAAATGCTGTAATACTGTAAAATGATTAGTCCTTTTAGGCTGCAATTTATATATAGTAAAACTCCATTAATCCAGACTCTCCAGCACTCTCATGATGCTAGACTAGCAGATTCTGTAAACTATTCGATTGTATTCATATTAATACTCTTGTGTACTCTTAATTCACCATGGTTTTAAGATGTTACACAGCAGAGTAATACCTTTTCCAAATAACTTTTTTAGATTTGTAAGGCATTATGTTAATGGAAGTAATCAATAGTATTTCAACCCAGAAGTTACTGATTGAAATGTTTCAACTCAAACATACATTCACAGAACTCTCCTCCCCCACTATTTTCCTGCAAGTCCTCGCATGCATGAAATAATCAGACTTGCATCTTTTTTTTCCAAACAGTCTGCAGTGGAATTCCTGCAAGAGGTGCCCCATCACACTAACTGGACTTTACCCACTAGACAGTCATTTACGTAGAGCAGGCTCTCCAGTGGCAAGTTCCCACAAAGCCAGCAATGACCTGATCGTTGAGGCATACTGATGTGAAGGGCCTGCCCATTGCAAATGCTTTGACAACTGGCTGAGCCATGCAGCCAGACCTTCAAAGGATTTGAATCTTTGTGAACATACAAAACAAAAACTATAACCTAAAATAATCAAAATATTACATATAAACATTAAAACAAATTAAAACACTATAACAATGCAAACATAATTGAACACAATCTATCAAAAAAGTAAATTGCTGAAATTTACCATTCAGCTGACTGCGTGGGGCGGCATGGTGGCGTAGCGGTAGAGTTGCAGCCTTAGAGCGACAGAGACCTGGGTTCGATCCTGACTACGGGTGCTGTGTGTATGGAGTTTGTATGTTCTCCCTGTGACCACGCGGATTTTGTCCAGGAGCGGCGGGTTCCTCCCACATTCCAAAGATGTGCAGGTTTGTATGTCAATTGACTTCAGCAAGAATTATAAATTGACCGTTGTGTGTATAAGATAGTGCTAGTGTACGGGGATTGCTGGTCGGCGTGGGCTCGATGGGCTGAAGGGCCTGTTTCTGTGCTATATCCCTGAACTAAACGTAACTAAACTAAACCTTCATAGTCATATCCCTCCCAGCCAGAATTACTCAACCTTTCGTCGATGTAACATGATGCAAGTTCAGTGGACAATTTTACTGGATTCCTGCTGGAAATCTGCAACAAGTTGACACTCAGGAGTTCAGCAGAAGAGTAGAGTCTTTAGTCAGAGGGTGGTGAATCTGTGGAACTCTTTGCCACAGAAGGCTGTGGAGGCAAAGGCAGTGGATATATTTAAGGCAGAGATAGATAGATTCTTGCTTAGTACGGGTGTCAGAGGTCATGGGGAGAAGGCAGGCGAATGGGGTTAGGAGGGAGGGATGGATCAGCTATGATTGAATGGTGGAAAAGACTTGATGGGCCGAATGGCCTAATTCTACCCCTATCACCTATGATCATATGATCTTATGATAATGACCGCCTCTGGATCGCCTCTGGATGTTCTGTACTGTTCTTGCACATGTGACCTGAATTTCTTGACTGTCACAGGGAACTGCCGGCAGTTCCACTCACGAAAAGCCCAACGATTATAGGCAGATTCCATTATTTGGTGTAGGGCTGGATATTACTGGCAAATGTCTGCAAATGAAAGCAAAGAGTAGGAGTAAACGGGTCCTTTTCAGAATGGCAGGCAGTGACTAGTGGGGTACCGTAAGGCTCAGTGCTGGGACCCCAGCTATTTACAATATATATTAATGATCTGGATGAGGGAATCGAAGGCAATATCTCCACGTTTGCGGATGACACTAATCTGGGGGGCAGTGTTAGCTGTAAGGAGGATGTTAGGAGACTGCAAGGTGACTTGGATAGGCTGGGTGAGTGGGCAAATGTTTGGCAGATGCAGTATAATGTGGATAAATGGGAGGTTATCCACTTTGGTGGCAAAAACAGGAAAGCAGACTATTATCTAAATGGTGGCCGATTAGGAAAAGGGGAGATGCAGCGAGACCTGGGTGTCATGGTACACCAGTCATTGAAAGTAGGCATGGAGGTGCAGCAGGTAGTGAAGAAAGCGAATGGTATGTTAGCTTTCATAGCAAAAGGATTTGAGTATAGGAGCAGGGAGGTTCTACTTCAGTTGTACAGGGTCTTGGTGAGACCACACCTGGAGTATTGCGTACAGTTTTGGTCTCCAAATCTGAGGAAGGACATTATTGCCATAGAGGGAGGGCAGAGAAGGTTCACCAGACTGATTCCAGGGATGTCAGGACTGTCTTATGAAGAAAGACTGGATAGACTCGGTTTATACTCTCTAGAATTTAGGAGATTGAGAGGGGATCTTATAGAAACTTAGAAAATTCTTAAGGGGTTGGACAGACTAGATGCAGGAAGATTGTTCCCGATGTTGGGGAAGTCCAGGACAAGGGATCACAGCTTAAGGATAATGGGGAAATCCTTTAAGACCGAGATGAGAAAGACTTTTTTCACACAGAGAGTGGTGAGTCTCTGGAACTCTCTGCCACAGAGGGTAGTTGAGGCCAGGTCATTGGCTATATTTAAGAGGGAGTTAGATGTGGCCCTTGTGGCTAAGGGGATCAGAGGGTATGGAGAGAAGGCAGGTACGGGATACTGAGTTGGATGATCAGCCATGATCATATTGAATGGTGATGCAGGCTCGAAGGGCCGAATGGCCTACTCCTGCACCTAATTTCTATGTTTCTATGTTTCTATGGTTATTTAGTTAGAAGGAAGTGGAATTTTCACATATGCATTTTCAAAGTTGCTGAATGACAGATGCTAACACATCTGTCAATAAGCTGCGTCAATAGATTCCACATGGAGTGTAGCAACATACGCACCTTGCTGGGATTTCCCAGTAGTTCTCTCAGACTGTTGACTTGGTGTCAGATTTGATCCATGACCCCACTGATATTAAAGGGGATTGTTGCACTGTGGTGATAAGAGAAACATCATTATGGTTTATTTTGCTTTTTTAATTATAAATCAGTGTTTTCAAGTCGTGTTTTGTAGATAATTTTACATTTTTATTTTTAACAATTTATCTTTAAAGACTTCCTTCTTTCTTTGTTATCAGCAAATAAATGTCGATGAATGTCAGATTTTCCCAAAGAAAATGAATAATCCTTTGCAGTAAGGAGAAAACGAGGCAAAGAATGAACCATTTTTTGGATACTTTGGGGATCATAAGGTTATAAGATCAGAAGTGATAGGAGTAGAATTAGGCCATTTGGCCCATCAAGTCTACTCTGCCATTCAATCACGGCTGATCTATCTCACCCTCTTAACTCGATTCTCCCCATAACCTCCGACACCAGTACTAATCAAAAACCTATCTATTACTGTTTTAAAAATATCTACTCATATCCACTGGGATTGCAGATCTCCAAAGACCTTGCAGTTACTCGGGTCTCATTGCTGGAGTCCGAGACACCTTACAACCAGCAGACATGGCCGATCACAACCAAATCTGGTAGGTACATGTAAGGGGGATATGGGCAATGAGCCCAAGCCAGCAAAATTCAACCTAACTTCTGGGCAGTTCAGATAAGGCACAGAATTTGAAGCACTAATCACAAAATCAAAATTGGCAACAGTTAACGAAAAGACTGTATTTTTATTAAATTATCTTGTAGTTTGTTCTGGGATCAGTCAGTAAAATCGAACATTGTTCACTGCCTTTCTTATTATAACACCGTTTTGAACTCAGTCTGATTAGATCTACAGAACTGCTTAAGAATTGAAGAGAAATTGAAGACTCTACCAGAAATTGAAGAGTTTCCACTCTCTGAACTGTAATTACAGCTGTACAAAGACTTGTGTGAATGTTGGCGAACACTGATGCTGATGCATAGCTTTATCTTGACACAGCAATCTTATCTCATCTTCAGATGAGCATACCACGGCACCAGGCAGTCACTTCTCTCCTTCACATCTAAGACAACACTGACCTCTTTGTGTTCAAACTACAGCCTTGCATTCACGAATGAATGAGCAAAGCATGTTTACTTTCTGTGGATGTTAATGCAATTGGAAAATGTATTTTAGTTGTGGTTCTGCCAGGCCTCCATTATTTATAAGCCACTTCAATGTATAAAGTATAGAACCTAAATTTTGAAAATGTAATTATTATGAAACTGAAAGTCATAACTAGCTGCAGTATGAATGTAAAATAATTTAAGACAAATTGGGCAGTCACAGACTCTATGCCAATTCCCTTGTACAAGTATTTGATTAGCTAGAGCTCAAATGTGAGAAGCGTCATGCTGTTCCAAGGGTTAAAAGAAAGTGTTTTAGATTTTTGGATTCAAATGAATGTACACCTCTTGAGGTAAGGAACTGACCTCCTTTGGAATTGATTACCTTTTCTTTAATGCTGATAACAAATACACATCTCAAAGACAAAGTTTGTGGTAAATGTTGGGACCTGAGAATTAGGCTCATTGCACTCACATTGCAGCACTTACAAGGTACAAGATACAAGATACAAGATACAAGATAGAAGATACAAGATACATTTATTTGTCACATGTGCCAGTTGGCACAGTGAAATGTGATCGCCATACAATAAAATAAAGAACACAACACACGATAGAGTTCGACATAAAACATTCCCACAAAGCAGAATCAAAAGTTTCCCACTGTGAGGGAAGGCACCAAAGTCAGCCTCTGATGTTCACCCGTGGTTGGGGCCTCCAGAGCCCTCCGCAATCGCGGCTACGGGCAGCCCGCCCCTCAGGCCCGCTCGCCGGGATGTTGGCACTCCGACGTCGGAAAGGGAGGCCATCCTCAGTGGCTTGGACCTCCAAATCGGCCGCTTCCCACCGGAGTCCGCAGCTCCCGACGTCCGCAGGCCGCGCGAAGATTCAGCGCTGGCGGCCCTTGGCAAAGGGCCCCAGGGACTCTGCGATGTTGGAGTCAGCGCCGCCCACGTGGGGAGCTTTGTGAACACAGCCCCGTGATGTTGAAGCAGCGGGCCCAATGCTCTGGAGCTCCAAACGGCGATCCAGGAAGGCATCGCCTGCTCCACGATGAATCCAACGCTGCGCCGCCGCTGCCGAAGTTCCCGGTATCCAGTAGGAAAGGCCTCTCCGATCCAGCTGGTAGGCCGCGAGGTGGGGGACAAGGATGCGACTCGGAGAAATAGTTGCATCCTCGCCAGGAAGCGACTGGGAAGCGGTTTCCCCTTACCTCTCCCCCCTCCCCACATAGAAAAACTAAATAATCTCCAAATAAAACTATTTAGACAAACTAAAATTAAAAAATAGATAGAAAAAACGGACAGGCTGTAGGCAAAGGCGCCTTCAATACGGCACCCCTAACGGTCCCACATACTGAACAAGACTGAACAAGTGGTACAGCACACATATTGAACAAGACTGGTGCCAGGACCACGTAAGTCGTCCCCAGTATCACTTTTCTGAGCACCAGGCATCTCTATTGCTGCTCCAGGGACAACTCATTCAACCTGGAAGGCAGTAAAATCAGGCCTTAATTAAGGGTGGGCCATCAGAAACAGACTGAGTAGTGAGTGACTACATAGAAATAGCACACAGTTGAGACATGGTCCGAGTCTTGAAGATAATATACCATCAAATATCCATGGCACAGAAATAGGGCATTAAAGATCAATACATCTAAAGCTGTGTGGACAAGAAGTGGGCAAGAAACAAAACTATATATAGGATCAAGGTGAGAGAACAGAGTATTAAAGGGAATCTGAGGAGATAGTTTTTTTCAATAGTGAATGATGGATGTTTAGAACAAGCTGCTAGATGAGGGTGGAATTTGATGCATTTGTTATGTTTAAGAGAGATTTAGACAGATTGGTAGTTAGGGATGGGAATAGTAAGATTGAACGAGAACTTACCAGTTCGAAGGTTGATCTTTATTTTATGAGGAGTCGAAGTGAGGGATTTCGTGAAGAGCCCGCCGGCGCGCATGCTCAACATACTTCAAAGTAGCGGCGTGGAATCACAGAACCAACAATAGAAATGACTTCGCATAGTATGATTGAATTGACTAAGATTACCAGATGAAGGTGATTGAGGGTTGGGCGAGGAGGGCACGAAATCCCTCACTTCGACTCCTCATAAAATAAAGATCAACCTTCGAACTGGTAAGTTCTCGTTCAATCTTACTATTTCATTTCGGAGTCACGTGAGTGACTTCGTGAAGACTTCAAAGCTTCTGTGATTACACGCCCTGGACCACGTCCATGCTGACACACCACTACCAGGGATGGATGGGAGGAACAAACTTGCTCAACAGTCCATACTGCAAAACAAGAGCATATTTATTAATAACAAATCAAACCCCTCATACGGGGACATCTCCACGTTCTTGACCTGCATTCAGCACGGCTTCTGCGAACTGTAGAGGAGCAGCAACAGGCTTGTTATAAAAACGCTGGAACACAGCTTCATTAGCCCATCCTGCGGTGGCAAGAATTTGGTCCATGGGCACCTCCATGACCCTCGCCGCTGACGTCGATGCAGCCCTGGTGGAATGAGACTTGAACACATTAGTGTCGATACCTGACTTACCCAAGACGACTCGAAGCCACCTGGATATCGTCTGGACTGTCACTCGATGATGAGGTCTCTTATGAGTGACAAGCAGGTATCTCTCCATTCCTCTGATGCGTGCCGTCACGTTGACATAGTGGCGGATATGTGAGGCTAAACATAGCCTAGCATCTGCGGGGTACGCCGGGAACTTCAGCTGCAGCCCTGTGCACCCAGGTCTAT
The DNA here is from genome assembly GCA_963514005.1 of Raja brachyura. Next base: position 41,571,337 of record OY740788.1, read on the forward strand.
GCTGCTTTAGTAGCTCGTCAATGAAAAAGACTACTTCTGTGGGGGTAGACGTCATTCTGTCGACACGAAGTTTGTGTAGTGTCTGTACCCTCTGAGCTGAAGTCAGCGCTAGTAACATCACCAGCTTCATGGTGAGTTGGTCCAGTTGGAGCCCTTCCATGGGTGACCACGTCCTGAGCAGGGTTAATACGTCCCTGACATCCCAGGTGATATTATAGCGTGGTGTAGGCGGATTCATATTGAATATACCCCGCATGAGTCTGGACACTAACCTGTTGGATCCTACCTCCAAACTGAGGTAGAATGATAGCGCACTTCTGGCGCTGTTGATGGCACTGTAACTTAAGTGTTCATCATGGTGCAACCCCGCGAGGAATTCCAGGACGTCGGTTATTGTCACGTCATCGTACGTGATGCGAGAGCGGCTGCAGTAGGCTTCCCACTTCTTAATATGCGAGCGGTATCTTCGCCTTGTAGACTCTCGACACGACGCCCCGATGGTATCCATGGTCCGAGCCGAGAGGCCGTATTGGACTAACGGCCTGTTCAGAACCTGCAAGCCAACAAATTTAAATAGCCATGGCAGGGATGCGGCTCCCCTGAGACAGGGTGAGTAACTAATTGTGGGCAACCCTTCAAAAGGACCCAAGGTTCGTTGAGCATGTCAAAGACCACCGGATACCAAGGCTGTGTGGGCCAGTCGGGTATAATAAGAATGCCCTTGGCAGCATCTGCCTGAATCTTTTGCAATACCCGACTGATGAGGCAAAACGGGGGGAAGGCATAGAAAAACCACTTCCCCCAGTCCAGCGAGAATGCATCTAGCGCTATTGCCCCAGGATCTGGTTCCCATGAAACGTAGGTTGGTACCTGATGGTTCAACCGTGACGCAAAGAGGTCAATGTCAAATTTGGCTGTGACTTTAGAAAAGATCTCAGGATGCAACATCCATTCAATATTGTCATTAAATTTGCGTGACCTGGTGTCCGCCACAGTATTAAGCTCACCTGGCAAATAGGTAGCTGAAATCCAAATGTCTCTTTGAACACACCAGAGCCAAATTGAGTTTGCCAATTTGTCACACGAAACTGACCTGGTACCACCCATATGGTTTAAATATGCTACTGCTGTGGTGTTGTCTATTTGGAGACGGACATGTGCTCCAACAAGCTTGGAACAATACGCACGAAGTCCGTGGAATGCTGCCAGCAACTCCAAATAGTTAATCCCTTGAGTTGACAACATCGTTGATTCAAGAGTGTCCCATCTGCCACCACAACTAGAGCAATTATTCGTGGCTCCCCAACCATTGGAGCTTGCATCAGTTTGCAAATATACCACCGGATTAGCCTCCCTAATAGGCTTGAATGAGCTGCTAATGTGACACACCCACCATTGCAACTCATTTATCGCTTCGGGCGGCAGCTGCATGGACCGATCATAATGACCAGCGTTCTGTTTTAACGCAGCAATTTTAGCTCTTTGCAAATTCTGATAATGCAAAGGTCCATATCGCACTGCCGGGAACAAAGCTACCAGCTTCCCAATTATTGTAGCTAAGTGCCGAATCGATGGTATATTGGTGCGGATTAAATCTTGACACACCTGGGTAACCTCCTCAATCTTGTTAATTGGAATGGTAACCCTCATGCTTATAGAGTTCATCGTGAACCCTAGGTAATTAATCACCTGGGCAGGGTAGAACTTTGATTTCTCTGGATGGACAATAAACCCCAATTGTTGAAATATATTGACAGCAGCTGCAACACCCTGTTCAGCCAATTCCAGGGTGTGGCCCACAATTAAGATATCATCTAAATAGGCCATAACTATATGGTTTCGTTGTCTCAAATAAGCCATAATTGGCTTCACTAATTTAGTGAACAATCTAGGGGCTGTGGTGAGCCCATTAGGCAAAGCCTTGTACTGCCAGAGTTGCCCCATCCAGATGAATTTCAAAAACCTTCTGTCACATTTCTGGACGGATACGGAATAATATGCGTCTTTTAAATCGATGCATGCCATAAAACAACCATGAGAAATCAATGATTTGGCTGTTTCAAACGTATCCATTTTAAAATGAGTATATGTTACAAAAGTATTCAAACGGGTTAGATCAATAATGACATGACAACCTCCATCCTTTTTAGGTCTGGTGAATATGTTCGAAACAAATTCAACTGGCTCATGCACCACTCTCTCAATCACTCCTTTGTGCTCAAGACTTAACAGTTCCTTATAGCCGGCTGCCTGTTCTGCAGCAGATAATTTAAACGTTCGAGCGGGCATGTGCTGGGATGGAGGAATGTCGCCATTAATAAACTTAATTTTATGCCCCTGAATATTCTGCAACACATACTCGTCACCAGTAAAATTACCCCATGCACCCAAAAACCACCGAAGGCGACCACCAACATGTGAAGTTAAACAGAGAGAAAAGAGAGAACCAGACCCCCTCACCTCCGTGGTTACCGGCGGTCCTTGACACGCGTGTGCGGACGTGGAGGTGCTGGGTTGGCTTGAGGGCGCGGCGTCTTCGTTTTCCACCAGGGTCTCTGCCGACCCTGTCCTAAAAAAGACCCCTGGTGCTGGGTCTGATGTTGCTGTCGTTGTGGAGCTTGAGGGTGGGTCCTCGTCGAGGTACTAGCAGACCCTCGTGATCGAATGTATGGAGACTTTGAGCCTGACGGTGTGGGGGCACTCTGAGGGCGCATGATCCCCACCGTTTTGGCTTGCTCGTCAAGCTCTTTGACTCTCTTCGAGAGGTCCTCCCCAAAGAGCTGACGGGGCGGGGGCGGCGGCGGTGGTTTGCACAATCCTGCAAACTTTGGATTGAGCGCTGGGCGGATGCTGGTTTTGCGAAACCCGTTAATTTCGTGCTGGGTCGCGCACAGGAGGGCCAGGGCATCTTCCTGGTCCAAATTCAATTCGTCCCCGTCCACCGACTGCACAAAGGCGGTAATACCGGCCGTGAGGAGCTTCAGGATCCACTGCAGTTTTACCTCCTGTTGACGGATAGCCGCACTGATGTTGCCCCATATCGGCGTATTGACCACAGGCACGTTGAGGGAGTTGCAATTGGATGGAGCCTTGTGACGGCTCATTGCCTGAATGAGGACTTCTTCCTGTAGTTGCTGGTTGTTAAGAAAGTCCACAGTGGCTGCCAGCTTCGTGTTTAAAGGAAGTCCAGATGAATGTGGGGCCGCAAATTTGGTCGCCACATCCAGAAGATCCTCCGCTGGTACCTCCACCGGAGGTGGTATGGGATCCACCAAAACCTCCTCCTCCTGTTGCTCCAGGCTGATGGTAGAAGCTGGTGACGACGCCCTGTGCCTGTGGCTGCCCTGCTGTTGTTGGCTTTGAAGCAGGAGCTCCAGCAGCCGCTCCATACGGTCAATACGCCCGTCACCCTGAACACTCAGGTGGTCGGAGTCCTCCGGCTCTGAAAAGAAAACCGGGCTCCTATCATCGGCCCGCACCTCATCGAGGCCCTGCCGGTGCCGGTAGTTGTCGCTAACAGCCGCCGAGGCGAAACTGCGCGATTCCCGCGCGGGCGTGTTCAACCGCCTCCGTTTAGCGGGAGCTGACGCCGCTGCCACTAAGGGCACTTGCAGCGTGGTGTCGGCACCAGCCGAAGCATGGCTACCTGATGCCCGCGCAGGCTTGCCGGCTGCCCACATCGTGGACCTTGCCGACGCATGGTCTCGCCCACCCATCCATGGGGGGCTCGGCGACCGTGACGAGACCCGACTCAACCGACCCGTCCCGGCGTCGAGAGTCGGGGTGTGCCGGCTGGACCTCACAGCCGCCCCGGGTCTCGCCCTGGAACCTGACCGCTCCTCCGCGTCAGGCAATGCCTTAGCCCTGCCAGGGTTAGGCTTCTGGGCTCCTGCCCTGCCGCTTCCCGGGGGGCTGAGTGGAACGGGCCGTGCAGCCGCACGCCCCCTGCTCGAGGTCGCCAGCGAGCCTGCTGACGACCTGAGTGCCATGGCAGGGTCCCCCTGCTCTGGCGGCACACCACACTCCTCCTCGTCGAACTCCTCCGAGCTGTGGTGTGCTGGCGGATCTGGACCTGTAAACACAGGGCTTACCCACATCTCCGCCTGAGTCCCGGCCTGCACTGCAGGTACTGCCGATGGTAAAGGCCCCGGAACTGTTGACCGGCGAACTCGTCCTGACGTCCTCCGGCCCTTCGAACTCCCATCCATGTCCTTGCTGCAAGACATAACGAACAACAAGGACCACCAACTAAAGGTGGAATACTCACCTCCGTGGCCCCTTATGAAGGGCTGGCGAGGAGCGCGCTCCACCGCCAGCCGTCGCAGCAACGCGTTACGACGATATGTCGAGCATGCGCGCCGGCGGATTCACTCACGTGACTCCGAAATGAAATAGATGAGTTGTAGTTACGTTGTTGGGACTAGGTGGCCTTACATCTTTGAACATCAGAGGATAGATAGATAGATAGATAGATAGATAGATAGATAGATAGATAGATAGATAGATAGATAGATAGATAGATAGATAGATAGATAGATAGATAGATAGATAGATAGATAGATAGATAGATAGATAGATAGATAGATAGATAGATAGATAGATAGATAGATAGAAAAAGCTGGAGTAACTCAGCGGGACAGGAGAGAAGGAATGGGTGACATTTTGGTCGAAAATGGGTCTCAACCCGAAATGTCACCCATTCCTTCTCTCTAGAGATGCTGCCTGTCCCACTGAGTTACTCCAGCATTTTGTGTCTATCTATGGTTTAAACCAGCATCTGCAATTCCTTCTTACAGACAGACAGACAGACAGACAGACAGACAGACAGACAGACAGACAGACAGACAGACAGACAGACAGACAGACAGACAGACAGACAGACAGACAGACAGACAGACAGACAGACAGACAGACAGACTGACAGACTGACAGAGATGAACAGATAGAGTTGGACAGAGAGAGATAGAGAGATAGAGATAGAGATATAGACCGAAAGACAGAGAAAGAGAGAGAGCGAAGACTTGCTAGTTTATATGTGTTTTACTGGTCTCCTGTGGGTTTTCAGAGATGTTGAAAATTAATCCAGCTTTAGAAAGATTAAAAATTAAGAACCCTCTACACAATTTTAAAAAGGCTAAAAGTATTACCACCTTAATCCCCCATAACTCTTTCCGTCTATTGAAATCAATGGAGGAGCACTCCCTTTACCAGGTCTGATCGGTGCAGGCTCTTTGAACATGTTCTGCATTGAATGAGCTGGGAGAATGCAGATATCACATATCCTTTAGCTGCACCAAAGCAGTCAGGAAGACAGTGGTGAGTGGCTGCCAGCAGATTTGGGGCCTCTACTTTTGCAGCACTCACAGAAATCCAAAAGTCCAAACGCTGACATTTGCTGCAAACTTTGGCCTGTTACTATTGATATGCAGTAGCTTTTAGCCAATGGTCGTTCAATGCAATTGACTACTAATGCCTCTAGAAAACAAGGCTTTGATATATTGGGTTTTTATGACAAAGCAGATCCTGATCCTGATCCTGCAGTATTTTGCAGATTGATTTCTGATACTTCACCGATCAATAATACATTAATTCAATAAAGATGTCTAAAAAATACATGACATAATTTAACCTTAAATAAAGGTAAAATATTTGTTTCATTGCTACCAATAGAATATAGAATCATAGTGCTTGCCATAGAAAAAGAGCAACTTTAAACTTCACACTGAAGTCAAAGTTGCCCTTCACTCATCCTGTAACTCACCATCTTCTTTTCTTTCAATTATTTATTTGCTTTTATCTTAAAAATGCTGAAAGCTTTTCCCAGCGATAACACTGCATTCAAATTCATCCAGTCAGCACAATGAGCTTTCCCTCTCAATTTCATCCAGAAGACCTGGTGGAGGTTGATACTAACATTTAGCACATCTTCCACCAGCGGGAATGAATTTCTAGGTATCAATGCTTCTATAATTCACGACATAAAGGTATTGATCTGAAATATGTAGCTGATAGGAAAACTGTTTGCAGTACAATTTGAAACAGGCAGAAAGGTTGGGATGTTATATAGATTGTATGTTTAATATAGATATTCCACTGGATGGTACATAGTTATGTTCTTTAATATAGATATTCCAGAGTTTCTATTAATGACTTCTCAAAGGCTGGGCTTATTTGCAATATTCTCCTTTATGCTGAAGGGGTAAACATTTCTTAATGTCACTGATATTCTTGAATGAGATATCTAGAAAATGTTGCACTTTGTTGAATGTGATGTGAATGAATTATTCAAGGTATACAAAGTCATATTTACTTCTGAATTAACCCTCCTTTGAAAATAATTGATTTTATACTTGTGATTCCGTCAGATAAATATTTCTAACTCTCTTTGTAAATTCAGTTAAATCACTTCTCATTCTTCTAACTCCAGAAAATACGGGCACAATTTTCTCAATTTCTCATTCAATGAGAAACTCATCATCACAACACTAGTGTCATGAATCTTCACTGCGCTCTCTTGATGGCAAGTACTTCCTTCTTCAGGTAACAATACCAAAACAGGATACACTATTCCAGGTGATGTCTCACCAAGACTGAATATATTTGCTGTAAGGCATTGTTAGTCTGACATAAGTTGACTCATAATAAAGGCCAATGTAGCATTTGTCTTCCAAATTGCTTGCTGTATTATCATGGTTTATAAAGTTTAGTGTTCAAGGACATTAATGTCTCTTTGAACATCAACATTTCCCAACTTCTCAGCATTAAAAAAAACCCTCTGCTTTTTCACACTACACATTGAAGTGGATGACCTGACATCTTCTCACGTTACACTCCACAGTCGTGCTCTTGCCCAAATACTTACCCTGTCTATATCCCCTTGAAGATTCTTTTCATCTTCCACAATACTCATAATTCCATTTTGTTTTGTATCATCAGCTAAATGAGACATTTGGTCTTCTCCGAATGTTTCAGGTTTTCAGTGTATTGTATGCCAAGGACATGATCTTTTCATCTAAAGTAACTGAATGTAATTGGGGTATCTTCTTCTTCTTTTGTGTGGTGTGCACAGCCTAAAGTTGTAGGACAACTTGTTCTATTTGATCTTCTGTTTGTGCACGTCAAGTTGATTGCATTAGTCGAAACAGGGAAGGTTGCAATCTTCCACAAATCGGGGTACCAACATCAGGGATTATTGCCTGCGACATGATACTGACATTGGCGTGTATAGCATGTCTCGGTTTTTGAAGAATTTTATAGAGATAGTACTGCTTGCATCTGCTTTAGGTAGTCCAGGTTTCAGAAGGATACAAGTATCAGAGATCAATGTTATCCAGTGTGAGAGGTTTGGAGGGTTGATCTTCACTCTTTCCCTCAAACATCCAAAGGCTGAACTGGCTCACTGAAAGCGATGGTGAATTTTAGCAGCAATGCCTACCTTCACTGAGAGTTTGCTCCAGAGAAATGGGAGGTGATCCACACTTTCTAGGATCTTCCAACAGACATTTACAAGGCCATGGTGTCTTGGAGCTCATCTATCAAATGTGCAGAACAATGACTGATATTAGCAGGCAGATTCATCTACTTTGCCAGAACCTTGTGTACCTTTAACACTGTTCATTCTTAATAGATGAGCAAAACAGACCGATGGCATGCTGGCACAATGACCTAGCATTACACAAGTATAAAAACATTCCAGCTTCATAAAAATGCATACTCTAGGTATTTAGTGACAGCAATGAAAAATATAACTACTTAAAAATAGTATACTTGATCAAATGAAAATGATTCACCAAAGAAGAAAATATTGATTAACAATATCATAATAATTTGCCATTTTGAATTTATTCATCACTTAATTAATTTACGTTACAGTTCTTATCTTTGATTTAGTAAGACCATTTACAGTACATTTATACCCTATGATAAATCCTATCTTAAAGCCCATTTTGTTTTATTCTTAATTATCACTGATTAATAACCATATCACTGGATTCATTTACCACAAGCAACTTTAACCTGCTGATTTGTTTAATTTCTTAATCTGACTAAAGCATACACATCGTTCTGCTGCCAACGATGATGCAATGAAAACTGCTGAAATTTGCAGTTAAATATTTAAGTTCAGACACAGTGGAATTCCATTTTCTTGCACTATCATTTGGTTGTTGACTACATTCATGGTTGGCTCAAGAATAACGGGAGAGGAACTTGGTAACTCGGGAGAGGAACTTGGAACATCGCAGAAATGACATAGCCGTGGGAAACTTGATCATAAACTTGAAATCTCGTACACAACCACGAGTCTGTTTTTCTCATGTAGTCTCACTCTCTCATGTAGTCTGCCATGTATTTTGCTGTTATTTCTTAGTGCAGAAAAAGCTGTTTGTTTGTGAAATGGGTATTATAAACTTGAATTATGCAAAACATTTAGAAGCAAGAAGTATTCTTTACGTATACTTAAGGGTTTGTCTAAATTGCATTATTAATTGAAAGTGTGATTTTCTGCAATTTTGGGCCTCTCATGCAATATTATAGACTAATCCTTAGGCCTTGCCTCTTCATACCTCACCCACTGATTCCCTCTGTTCCAAGTCTCTACTCTGGAATGGAGAGATAGAATGGGAGAGAGCTCAGGAGAAGGACAATGCAGCCAAAAGCTATGGCATGAGTGTGGAGAAAGGAACTGCAGGTGCTGGTGTACACCAAAGATAGACAAAGATAGACACAAAGTGCTGGTCTAACTCAATGGGTCAGGCAGCATCTCTGGAGAAAATGGACGGGTGACATTTTGGTTCTGAAGAAGGGTCCCGATCCAAAATGTGACCCATCCTTTTTCCCCAGAGATGCTGCCTGACCCGCTGAGTTACTCTAGCACTTTGTGTTTATCTTTGGCTTTGGCATGAGATTTTGTCCATGAAGGGAGCCCTGTACCTCCAAAACCAGGTCAAGGGTCAATCATGAACAAAGAGAGGAAAACATGGTGGACAGGTGGACCCCTGTTTCAGGGAATCAGTCTGCACGTCGGTAGAATTTGCTCCTGCGATATTAAAGGGCCTGTCTCACAGTGTGAGTCCACCCACGAGTGACCCCAAGTGAAAGAAAAAAAAACAGACTCGTGGTTGTGTACGAGATTTCAAGTTTATGATCAAGTTTCCCACGGCTATGTCATTTCTGCGATGTTCCAAGTTCCTCTCCCGAGTTACCAAGTTCCTCTCCCGTTATTCTTGAGCCAACCATGAATGAAGGTATGTTTTAATAACTGTTCTTTCACATCAGATTGTTGGGAGACGGAGCTCAGGATTCGACTCCTGAGCTGCTTTGGTGCCCAGGCGTTAGTTGAGGTGGGGGGAGGTTGGAGGTGGGGGGGGGCATCATTAATCTGTCTGGGGTGACAAGGCTCTTGGGCTAGGAGTGGTGTGCGAGGGAGGGTTAATTCTCTCTCAAGTCCCGGACAAGAACAAAGGAAACCTCTCTTGCCACCGCGTTCAAGCCCGTTGTATATAACTTTGCTGCTGACGCGCACACGCACTCTCTCTCCCTCTCTCTCTCTCTCTCTCTCTCTCTCTCTCTGTCTCTGCTCTCTCACTGCAGCTCAGAGCCCAACCTCGCCATCCTGTAGTGGTAATATTCACATTGGGTCCCCTCCACAACCACACCCCCTCTCTCCGACACACACCCCCCACAAGACAACAGGCAGTGTGAGAGACAGAGAGTTTGTAGGGTATTGGTTTTGTATAAGGTTTTCTTTTAAAATTATTAGCCAAGGTCGCATTTAAAACAAAGTTTGGAGCGCTTGACAATACTTTTTTCTCTTTGCGCTCGTTTTCAGAAAGGGTTCAGACCTCGCCTCGCTTGGCTCGTTGCCCCCTTTGAACCAAGCCCTGCGAGAGGGAGGGAGGGAGGGAAGGTGTGAGTGAACAAGAGCGCCAAGAAGGAGAGGGAAATGGGGGTGGGTGGGTGGAGGAGAAATAGGGAAGAAGTTAGTTGTTCAGATCAGAAACCTGCAGGCTGGGAGCCATAATGGTGAAGAGCGCACCCTGTTCTTCTGAGGAGTGAACAAGAGACATCGATCGGAAGCAATGTTCCTCTAGAACTATAACTGAAACCGTGTTCACATCACCTCCTCTTGGCCGGACCGGAAGACCTCGGGTTACCGGTCAGCGCTCTCCGCCACAAAGGAATCTCAAGAGGGCAATGCCAATGTAAACCGCGGCATCTCCTGAAATATGCCTATTCACACACACACACACACACACACACACACACACACACACACACACACACACACACACACACACACACACACACACACACACACACACACACACACACACACACACACACACCCCTCCCCCCCCCCCCCCCCTCCCCCCCATCCAAGACTGTTCGTGTAGAAGGCAAGACGCCAAGAAAGGAATAAATTGTAGGATAGGAACTGCCTGCAGATGCTGGTTTAAACCAAAGATAGACACAAAAAGCTGGATCTGATAGGGGGCAATCAAACAGCACAATGTCATCCCGTCACCAATTCCTTCTCTCCAGTGATGCTGCCTGCCCGCTGAGTAAAAAAAGAGCAAGAATGTGATCTGACAGGAAAGACAGTGGAGAGAAGTGAATCGTAAACTGATGGAAGGGGAGGAAAGGCGCCTGAGCGAAAGATAGAGCGGAGAAAACCCAGCAATTGATTCATAGAATGTACTTGGAAGAGGAAAAAAAAAATCCCTTTGTGAATACTCTATTCACGCTGCTGATGTTAGTTCGGACTGATCAACGTGCTCTGTGGCCGGGTGATGGCTGTGATCGTTTACAGGCTGTAAATCAGGAAACTTGTGATCTTGTACTTGCTATTGGTTGTAAATCTACGCGTCAGGAAAATCCAATGTTCATTGATTTATCTCCGAAAGCAGCGACGCACGGCCCGTTGCTGTCCGGAATTTTCGGACACCCTTCCTGAAGTCTGATTTCACTTTTCGGATGCAATGCGCTATATCAGTGCTTCTTAAACTGGTGAATGGTTCACCCAAGCACGAATGAAATTGTTTTATGGAGTGATTGAAACTAGAGGGGTGGGTGAAGGGTGAATGACATAATTTATCCAGATTTTGGTTTCTATACTTAAAAAAAGACATTGCCATTAAAGTGGTCAGTAAGCTCATTGGTTTTAATGGCAGTGGAGCTGGAACTTTGATATGTTTTTTTTATCTATACCTATGGTTTTCTAATTTCAAAGTAACAGGATATTTCCCAAATTTACTGTAATATAACCGTTTAAGGAAGACCAGCCGAGCTAGTGTGATCATACATTTATAAATGGCAACACTGGAGGATCGCCGTATGCAACTGTTGAACTGTAACTTTAATTTGTGTAGAAATGTACCTACCAAAGTTGATATTTGGTGGTTTTGTGAGCTTTCGGGGAGGGATATAGAAAGTTATATTAGTTGGAGAAAAATATATTAAATCACATACTCCATGGTTTTTATAGCTAATTTTCCAAGAAATAACTGCAGTAATCAAAGCCCGAAAGGGTAGGATAGGGCTGAAGCCCAGTGTTTAGACATTGGAATGTTTTTTTTATCATTCTAATAGAATGATTTTCCAACTCCAGTGGTAATTAAACTGTTTTTTCACTCCTAGTTTTTTTTTAACATGTTTTTAGGATGTTAAAAAAGTTGAATAAAATAAACACTTACAAAATTAGTTCATTCATGTATTTTGCTCATGTGACAAAAATACATTATATATAAAATTGTTCACAAGAGAAAATAAGATGAAAATGACCAAAAAAACAAAGTAAATTTAGTCGAGGGTGAATTAAAGTTTGTGATTAAGACTCGAGGGTGAATGGCACTGAAATAATTTAAAGAGTGCCCACGGTAGACTCAGGAGTCACTAAGGTAAACGCACGGGCCACTACGTTATCACAACGAGTTTAAATGGTTCCATTTTTAACTTGAACAGTAAACATGTTTGAATTTTTTCACGAGTTAACAAGTCTCACGGGTACCTGCGTTAGTGCCACGAGTCGATAAGTTGCTCACGCGAGTTCCGACGTTTGCGCTACGTTGATTGTACGTGATTACCGCGAGTGAAAACTCGAGGTCACTCGTTGGTCAACTTGCACCGTGAGACAGAGGTTTAAGGCTGTGTTTGCAGTGCCCCAGATACAGAACAGATATACCCCATATATGAAGCCCTTCTGCCCACTTGGGGACACCAGCGCCTGTTAGCATTCTGCTCACTCCCTGGTCCTTGCTGAACAATGATAGCTGATGAACAATAGTACCTGTTTCTCTAGGGGAAACACAAAAGAATAAGGTATAAACTGTTTATGCACTGTATGCTCATAAACTACATAGACAGCTGCCTGATATTATAGTGTGTAGTAAGGAACTGAAGATGCTGGTTTAAATCGAAGATAGACACAAAATGCTAGAGTAACTCAGCGGAACAGGCAGCATCTCTGGATAGAAGAAATGGGTGACATTTCGGGTCGAGACCCTTCAATCTGAAGAACCGAAACATCACCCATTCTTTCTCTCCAGAGATGGTGCCTGTCTCGCTGAGTTACTCCGGCATTTTGTGTCTAGCCTGATATTATAGTGCTAGTTTAGCCATGGTGACCTAAAATAAACTTCTATTAACATCTTGTGTTAAGTTTTAAAAAGCACAGCATTATAGACCTATTTTAGAAAATATGTAGGAAATCTGTAGAAAATATGTAGAAAATAGTAGATATCTATGTAGAAAATTCAGATATTTATTGTTACAACCAAATCAGAATTTGCCTTAACATCAAAATCATTTAATAACAAGAGCAATCAGCAGTCATAACTCTGACAGACAGTATATTCATAATTTGTTTCCTATGGGGTTGTAATAGGATGATTATCACATTCCCATGAGACAGTCTGGCAGACTTTAAAAGGTCTTTCCGATACCAATAACGGCTGAGGGCAGCAACTAATTCAATAGATTCGATCAAAATCATCCCTGCTTTCAGTGTGTCTGATTTATTACTTCAGCGATAGCTATTCATCACTCATTTTATTTTGATGTTGAAGCCTCATAAATTATGCCTCATAAATAAGAAGAAATAATCAGTGAAATTATATTAGCTTATCTACAACCTCGGCATAAATTCTTCCCCTTGTGGAGATATTTGCTACTGATGTTCAAAAAGAATAATGTAATTTAAAGTAATTTGCAAATGACAAATCTTTTATGCTGCTGATCTGCTATTTTCCTCTGTTATTAAGTATATAAAACATGATGAACCTGATACTTACCCAGTTGAAATATTGAAGGCTAGGGATAAGTTTAACATATGCAGATCAGAATTAAAATGTTTTTTTTAACTCTAGGTTCCATGAAAAGAAAATATTTAATGTTAAAACATAAAATGAACGTGCCTTATTATTTAAACTGAGTTTGATGTGAAGGCACATTTACCCAAAGTAGTCACAAAAAGCACATATTATCCTAACATATGTAAGATTCAAGAAGATGAAAGCAGATAGTCAAGAGTCAAGTCAAGAGAGTTTGTTGTCTAGTGTCCCAGATAGGACAATGACATTCTTGCTTTGCTTCAGCACAACAGAATATAGTAGGCATGAATACAGAACATATCAGTGAGTCCATATACCATTATATAAATATATACACACATTAATAAATAAGCAGGTAAAGTGCAAATAAACAGATACATGTCTATTAATGTTCAGAGATTTGTTTCAGTTGAGTTTAATAGCCTGAAGACTGTGGGGAAGTAGCTATTTCTGAACCTGGACGTTGCAGTCTTCAGGTTCCTGTACCTTCTACCTGAAGGTAGCGGGGAGATGAGTGTGTGGCCAGGATGGTGTGGGTCCTTGATGATACTGCCAGCCTTTTTGAGGCAACGACTGCGATAGACCCCCTTGATGGTTGGGAGGTTAGAGCCGATGATGGACTGGGCAGTGTTTACTACTTTTTGTAGTATTTTCCACTCCTGGGCTTTGAGGAATATAACACATAAGAAAGAACACAAGCAGGCAATTTGAAGAGCCAAAAGGGGGCATGAATTTATGATGGCATCGGATTAAATAAGATCCTAAGGCTTTTTCACCATTAAAGCAATAGAGTAAAACCCCTGTCTCACGGTGCGATTTGGCCCACGAGTGACCCCGAGTTTTCACTCGTGGTGATCACGTACAGCCAACGTAGCGGGAACGTCGGAACTCGCGCGATCAACTTGTCCACTCGTGGCGCTAATGGCAGGTACCACAAGGGGAACATGTTTGACTTTTTCCACGAGTCAAATTTCGTGGTCAAGTTTAAAATTGAAACATTTAAACTCGTTGTAATATCGTAGTGGCCCGTGCGTTAACTTTAGTGATCCGTGCGTCTACCGTGGGAACTCTTTAATAGACACAAAATGCTGGACTCAGCGGACCAGGCAGCATCTCTGGAGAGAAGGAATGGAGTCGAGACCCTTCTTCAGACTTACCCAAAACGCCACCCATTCCTTCTCTCCAGAGATGCTGCCTGTCCCACTGAGTTACTCCAGCATTTTGTGTCTATCTATACTTTAGTTTCGGATATGATCAAGTGTAAGAAACGCAAACCAGACTACCTTCACATCAGAGAATCCTAATGTTCCTAATTTGGCCGAGGCACTTCACTGTCCGTGTGTAGGAAGGAACTGCAGACGCTGGTTTACACTGACGATAGACACAAACATGCTGGAGTAACTCAGCGGGACAGGCATCGCCTCTGGAGAGAAGGAATGGGTGATGTTTCGGGTCGGGACCCTTCTTCAGACTCCCCGCTCATTCTTCCCTCGTCGATGCGAACTTGTGGGGGTGCGAGGAATCGGGCGTCGCTGGGTAAGGGGAAGAGAGGTTTTACTGCTGAATTATGCGCAACAGAAGCATGAAGTGGGGGTAAGGTCCGTTTAAACTATCTTGTCGTCCCCCCCCCCCCCCAATGTTGGGAGAGAAAGGGGAGAGAGTTGTGCAAACAAACCACGGGAGACTGCATCTTTGGAGGGAAATCATAAAATGTATAGGGATGTTTCGGGCCGGGACCCTAAAGGTTGACTACCCGTTTCGCAGATGCCGTTCCTAGCCCCCCTCTCACTCCTCCCCACCCATAGTCTTTGCCTTCTCCCAATTCCACCATCCCTCGCCCCCCCCCCCCCCCCCCCCCCCCAAACCTGTCCTCGCCTGAACTGCTGAAGATAACCGAGTGCTTTAAATGCGAATCCCGGACTGCGGCAACAACACACGCCCTGAGCGGGAGAGGAACTTGGTAACTCAAGAGCAAAGGGGAGGGGAACTTGGTAACTCTGGAGACGAACTCGGAACATCGCAGAAAGTAGAAGTAAATGGCAAACTTACCATACCCGTGGGAACTCGCCTCAAACACTTGAACATCAACTTGGAATATCGTACACAACCACGAGTCTGTCACTCTGGGTCACTCGTGGGTCAATTCGCACCGTGAGACAGGGCCTTAAGTAGAGAGAGAAGGTAGAAGCACTCAATGATAAAGGAGGACATTTATGCTTGGAGTTAGAGGATGGAGGTAAGATACTAAATGAGTACTTTGCATCTGTATTCACCAAGGAGAAAGACATGGAGGATAGTGATATGGTGCGGCATACAAATATGCTGCGGCAGTTTGAGATCACAAAGAAGATAGTGTTAGATCTTTTGAAAAACATTAATGTGAATAAATACCCAGGGCCTTTTGGGATCTATCCCCAGGTCATTGAGAGAGGTAAGAAAGGAGAATACTGGGACCTTGTCAAAGATCTTTGTATTCTCTAGCCAGAAGTGAGGTTCTGGAAGACTAGAGAGATGCCAATGTTGTTATTTAGTTTAAGAAGGGAAGTAGAGATAATCCAGAAAATAATAGGCTGGTAAACCTCACATCAGTGGTAGAGAAGCTAGTGTAATGTATTTGTCAGGGTAGGATTTACTTGCATTTGGAAGAGAAAGGAATAATTAGGGGCAATCACCAATGGCCTTGTCTGTGGTAAGTCATGAATACTAATTCATGAATATACAGGTAATGGAGGGATGTGGATCATTGGCAGGGAGGAAGATTAACTTGCACAGACATCGTGGGCCGAAGGGCCTGTTCCTTTGCTGTACTCTTCTATGTTCTATTTATGGTTCTATGATGTATATTGTCTTGTTCTTTTTCAAGCTAAGATTTTATAAAAGGGAGCATGTGAATTTTATTTGAATCTTGCATGCTAAATTTGATCGGGTATTTTGCGCACAGGTAGCTATCTTCTGCTAATACCACTTTGACCTACTCTGTCTTTGTTGAGTAAATTTATGGAGGCTAATGGACATGCACTATAATATTAGTTGGTCCACAATGCTTGATGTGCATGAAATATTATCCTGACCAGTATGTTTTTGTGTTGTGTGGCTGCATGACTCTATATATGAGGTAAGGAGCCCAACTACACCTGGACTGAAAGGTAATTGGAGAGATTTATCTTCCTCAGCATAGGTTCCTGCTTTGACTTTCTCATAAGTGATAACCCATCACATTTCTTCCCTCTGCCGACCACTTTAACCTTTGAATATCTCCTTGATCTCTCCTCACTTCATGGTCATGTCTTTAGCTCCTTCCTCTGATCTTCTATTCAGGCCCTTCACAATATGTCCTCCAGTGTTACTTCTCTGCAACCCCACTCACTCTCCCACCTCCACCCCACCGTCCCACCTGGTCAATTTCTAGCACTCCCATCCCCAACCATCTATTCATGCCCATTCACCTCAATCTTTGGTCAATGACCCGGAGATAAATGCTTGACAAACCTTGCAGAGGTCCTTGCTCCACTGAGATCCTCTTTCCCCATCTGTGCCTCTCCAACCTTCACCCAACCTTACAATCCCATTATCTTTTCTCCATCACGGTAAATCTGAAGAAATTACATGATTTACGACTAGTCTTTCTCCACATTCATTCTGGTGAACGTTCATAGTAATCCCTCTGTTGTAAAAACATCCTTCCTTAGGTAGAGAGACTAGATTTGTATGCAATATTCAAGGTGGTGTCACACCAGGGCCCTAAGTAATTGCAGCAAGATGCCTGTACTCAAATCATGATATGCAATAAATAAAGCATGTATGCAAATTTGCCATATTAATTGTTTGCTGTACTGCACATTAACTTTCCATGATTTGCATGCAAGGACACCCAGGACTCCCTGAACATTAACATCTCACCATTTTAACATTGTTCCAAATTTGTTGTTTTTTTGGGCATCCTCACATTTTTCCACATTATATTCCTGCCATCTTCATCCAGTCACATAGCATGGTTATATCCCTTTGAAGATTCTCATCATATGTACCACCATGCACGAATGGAGAATACCAATGTGAAGATCAAAATGTGCCTAAAATCAAAGCTATATAACAATCTTTGTAAAATGTGCGGGAAGGCCAGCATCGTTTCTAAACAAAACTATTTATAGATTTCTCCTCCTCTTCAATCAAAGATGAGGCCCTCACATGTCTCCTTGGTAGCCCATAGTTCCACTCCTGCTCCCCCGCTCTGCAGTCGCAAGAGGAAGGAGTCCCACTAGTCCTCACCTTTCACCCCAGCCGTCACATAAAGCACATCATCCTCTGACATTTTCGCCACCTCTAATGGGATCCCACCACTAGTCACATCTTCCCATCTCCACCTCATTCCGCTTTCCGCAGAGACCATTCCCTCCGCATCTCCCTGGTTCACTCAACCCTTCCCACCCATACCACCCCCTACTGAGGTACTTTCCCCTGCAACTGCAGGAGATGCAACCCTTGTCCTTATATCTCCTCCCTCGACCCCATCCAGGGACCCTGACAGTCCTTTCAAGTGGGGCAGTGGTTCATTTGCATCTTCGCCAACAGCATCCGGTGTTCTCAGTGTGGGCTCCTATATAACGGTCAGACTAAAGGCAGACTGGGTGATCGTTTTGCTGAACACTTAATGGTCTGTCCCACTTACGCGTACTTGGCTCCCAAATTACGCGACCTTGTGGTCACTTGAGGCATACGGGCACCGTATTGCCGTGTGGGGCCGGTCTCACTTAGCGCGGAGGTGTATGGAGTTGTGCGGGGCCGGGCCCGACATCGTGCAGGGCTCTGAAATTCTTGCAGTCAACAAAATCATCGCGCGCCAACGGCCTGTCGTGGAACTGACGGCCAAAGTGGGACAGGCCCAAGACGGCCTGGGCCTCACGGCCGTTGCGGTCCAAATCAGCCCCACTTCTACTCCCAGAGCGGGGCCAAGAAAATTGAAGATAGACACAAAATGCAGGAGTAACTCAGCGGGACCGACAGCATCGGGTCAAGACCCTTCTTTTCAGACTGAAGAAGGGTCTCTACACGAAACTGCACCCATTCCGTCTCTCCAGAGATGCTGCCGGTCCCGCTGAGTTACTCCAGCTTTGTGTCCATCTTCAAATGACATCACGCGCTCCAGATGGCTGTGCGTACGCATGTAATCGCGCCCGATCTTCGCTCGACCGTTTCGGCTCAACGCGACCACGACGTTGCGTAATTTGCGTGCCAAGGACACGTAAGTGGGACAGGCCCTTTACGTTCAGTCCACCTTGGCCAATGCCATCTCCTGGTCGCCAAACATTTTAACTCCCCTTTCCATTCTCATACTGACCTTTCCAACCTGTGCCTCCCCTGTTGTTAGAATGAGGCCACATGAAAATTGGAGGAACAGCACTTTATATTTTGGCTGGGCAGCTTACAACCAAGCGGTATGAATATTGATTTCTCTAATTTCACTTGCATTCCAGCTCTCCCCCCCTCCCCAATCCTAGTCATTCTACCAGTTGCACTGTAGCATAACTCGTGGATAACATACACAATCATACCAATACGTTCCTTTGCCATTCGTTTAGCTTCAGAGTAAATTTGTTACTAATCTTTTGTGTTTTCTTACTACTCGTATCTCCCACTGTTCAAATCCTTGTATCCCTTCGTTATCACCTCTTTCCCAGCCAACAATGGGCCATTATGGGCTCAAGCCTTCCTTGGTCATTTGTTGCCGGCCTTGATTTGTTCTGGCCTTTTTCTACCTCCATCCCACCTCTCTACTTTCAGTCTGAAGAAGGGTTCTGACTTGAAATGACACCCACCTTTTTTCTCCAGAGATGCTGGCTGACCCGCAGAGTTACTCCAGCAATTTGTGTCTATCTTCGGTATAAACCAGCATGTGCTGTACCTTTCTACATATGTATCCATTCATCTGAGCATTGTTCAAGTCTAATCTATTATTGTCCCTTTCTGCCTGCAATTTTCTGTTATTAGAAAATAAACATTTTCTAAAAGGCAATATTAAATGCATAATCATTGCTTTTGATATTCACCAGATCACTGATGATAAAAATAAATAAAAATAAGCTTGTGGATAGTGCAAAGCTTGGATAGAGTGGTTGTGGAGAGGATGTTTCCACTAATGAGAGAGTCTAGGACTGGAGGTCAGCGTCAGAATTAAAGGATGTTCCTTTAGGAAGGAGATGACAATGAATCTCTTTAGTCCGAGGGTGGTGAATCTGTGGAGTTAGTTGCGACAGAAGGCTGTGGAGGTCAAGCCAATCAATGTTTTTAAGGCAGAGATAGATAGATGCTTGATTAGTATGAGTGTCCGGGATTATGGGGAGAAGGCAGGAGAATAGGATTAGGAGGGAGAGATAGATCAGCCATGATTGATTGGCGGAGTTGACAATGGGCCGATTGGCCTAAATCCGCTCCTATCACACGACTTTTGTATGCTTCTTAAAAAGGCTCTGATATAAACAATAAGAACATTTCCTCTTATGGTACAGAACTCCATTGACTAAACATTCAGAGACCACCAGATATTTAAAAAATATTCTGAATGAACCTCTACTCTGTGTTGGGTGAAAATTATTACGAGTTTGCCTTCTTGATTGTCAAGTTTTAAATTAGTAACAAATTTGCTGAACTAATGCAAAGGAATGCTACGATTTTCCATGTTATCCATGAGTTATGATACCATTAGCTGCAGAGATTCTGATGTTTTTTCTTGTTTGATGATTCTTTGTTTTTTATGTTCAATATATAATTCTTTCTTTGCAATTTGGACCGCAGATAAAATTAAAGATATAGAAAATGCATCAAGAAAGCAACTACATCTGTGATAGGTTATTGAGAATCTGGATAATTATGCTGTTGATGATATCTGGACAAGTTTTTGAAGGAGATATTTAAATTTGACATGACTGATTTACATCATAGAAATCCTATACTTCATTGATGTTTGAGGACCTGAATATAGATGTTAGATCTCGTTATGCTCATTAGTTAAATAACATAGTTGTACATACGTGACAGGCAGCATCTCTGAAGAGAAGAATGGTTGACTTTTCAGGACAAGACGAGACGAGACCCTTCTACAGTCTGAAGAAGGGTCTCAACCCAAAACGTCACCCATTCCTTCTCTCCAGAGATGCTGCCTGTCCTGGTGAGTTACTCCAGCATTTTGTGTCTATCTTTGGTTTAAACTAGCATCGGCAGTTCTTTCGTACTCATAGTTTGGCATACAATGGTAAGACAGAGTCAAAACTCAAATTATGGCACAATTGAAAGCCCCATAAAACGATGTTCATATTCAATATGCTGCATCTTGAGATAACGTGGAGAAACTACTGTTAAAGAATTTCAACCCAAAACGTAATCTGTCCATTCCCTCCACAGATGCTGCCGAGTTCATTGAGCGCTTGGGTTTTGGAAAACAAGACCCAGTGATGGATTTATTACATTATTATCTGAAGAAGGGTCTCAACCCAAACGTTGCCTATCTCCTTCGCTCCTTAGATGCTGCTGCACCCGCTGAGTTTCTCCAGCTTTTTGTGTAACGATGGATTTATTACATGTCTTCTGCAGTTTTCATAGCACATATATCACAGTTGGGTTGCTATAGTCAAGTCCATTTTATTAAAAACACTGTATACAATTATTTTTGCAAGGGTCTGCAGTTCAATGAAAATAATGGGCTTTCTCTAAGGCAAGAGAGGCTTCTAAAGCTGGAGGGGTAAGAGCTGCATTGCAGTCCAGTCACCGGAAACACAGTCAAGAACAGTGAAAGCTTCATATCGTTCTGTAAGTGATGGTGGTGATGATATCTGTAATTAATAGTTTATACAGATGGAATACAATAAATAACAAATTGATTGTATTTAAAGTTTTCTATTTGGAAAACCTATTTGAAACTATATTCATATTAAAACATTGACAATTTTCGCTTTTAAGAACTCTCTGTTCTCTTGGGTCCCAGTTGCCTCTTGAATTAAAGGACCTCCCATGATTCCTGGGTTGTCAGATGTTTCTTTATTCTCTAGGATCTCTAATTTCTTCGTAATCCTGGAAATCCCTTCTCTGACCCCTGTCTCTCACTCGCTCCCTTGTTGGACAGGCTTGACTCCAATGTCCCATCCCCCCACAAGTGTAACATTGATTAAGCAACATGATTGGCTTTATTCTAGCCTTGGTTCCATTGGAATGGGTTCTAAATTGGGAGTGTAGTTGCGATAATAATCGCCGTAATCTGGAACCCTAATTTCTCCCAATCCGTAATTTGCTGGTATTCTGGGAATCCATGGCTCAGAGTTAGATCTTGGCCACTATTTCTTGGCTATACATTTTCTTTCTCTTCTAGTTACAGGATAATTTTCCTGGTTCCTACCCTCATTCCAATAGCGCCTCACAGCTCTGGCCATTTGACTGGTTCGGTTCTCAGACCAGTTCCTGTTATCAGTCTTAATTAAGTCCGCTACTTTAGTGGGGAGACAATTCAATAAGATAGCACAATACTGAGGGGAACTTGCTCCATTCTGATAGTCTAAGTCACCTGATTGGTCCATATAAGATTTTGAAAAACGGTCTAGAAATTTGTCTGCTCCTTCACCCTTATCTGGTTTTATTTCCAGTATTTTTAATTGCTTGGTATCTGAAAAGAATTTGCAAGGGCTGTTAAAACAGCCTCTTCTCTTGCACTGTCATCCGTTACTACGTTTGCCAAGGCTTCATAAGTTTGGTGTCCTAGGGCTACTAGAAATTTTCAGCTGGAGTAATTATCTGTTGTATGGTTTCCCACAAATCCCGGGAATCTGAATGATATACACACATTGTGGTTCTTAAATAATCTGTAAAACAGCAGGTGACTTCTTTCTATCAGGGATTCTGTTTAGTACTGCCATTATTTCATGGGGGCTTTCACGGAGTATAGACGTCTGTGGCACGGGCATTATTCATACTGGTCATACAGCGCTGGTCGAATCCGCTGTACCCAGCCCTTCCCTCACTGGGAATTGCCTATAGGGTATCTGTTCAATTTGTAAACTTTCGGTTACATCAAAATCCATCTCGGTATCTTCAATCACTGTCTCACCCTCAGATGAATCCTCCCGTTTGCTAGGGGTTTCCCGATACTGTCCAAATAAATTATTCCACTTTCTTACTACTCATGTAATCTATCTAGGTAGTGGCTCACAGAAATACTTTGGAGGTTATATATCTAACTATATCTAACGTGCCTTCTTTTTAGTTAAACACCGGAGCTAATCTCTTTATTCTACTCTGGGTGCCATAAGCCACTGGACGATCTATCAATGATGGAGTGGACAGGGTCGAAGAATCTAGTACCCCAGTATCTGTTCAGATGTAGAATCTGCAGGAGTTGTTATAGATTCTGCAGACCTAAAACATTTATTACGGACACAAGTCATACAAGATGCTAATGAAGCCTGGGAAACACAAGAGGAACATGGTGGGAGCTGTGAATGTCCACTAGAATTAACATTTGTCGATTCTTCCAAATATCATCTCCTTCCCCCTCAAAGTCAGCACTAACCATCTGATTCCAAATCTTTAAATTTACAGGGACTAATTTCCTTCCAAGCGATCTGCCTTTTTCTTGTTCTGTGTGTTTCCCTTCATCTCCACTCTTGTCATTCCTACCGCCTGGAGGTCGATCTAGTTCACCTTCTTTCAGTTCTATTCCAAGTTTAGTGATCGCTTTTTCACAACCGGCCATCCACTTAACCTCTTTATTCGCCTTTCGCTCCTCAGAATATTTTCTCCATAACCCTATTAATTCTTTTGCACTTTCATTATTACTATGCTGCCAAATAATCCGTTCTATGTATTGTATCCCTTTTAACGTTCTAATGCCCCCTGGCAGCCATAGCTTGTTTCCTAATTTCTTATTTAATGCTCCTGATAAATTTCTTAATTTATCTGCCTTATGAGGGAACTCATTACACATTAGTTGCAGTGGGCTCCTTTCCTCTTCTGCCATATCTCAATCTATACTATTCCCCATGCTGCCGAATACCCGGAACAGAATTCCTAAATCCTCCACTCCTTCCTTTTGATCCCTAAATTCATCAAGCTCGCTCCTGAACAATGGCTAATGGCTCAAAGCGTTCGCAACCTTGCAATTCTTTACTCCTTTGCTCCACCAATCGTAGTCTCCTATTCAAATTATTCTCTTATCTCCCACAAATCCACACCCTTTCAACCTTGCAATTTTCTCCAGGGAACAACCAAACACATTCTCTCACTCATTTAATCCTCAATCGAAACACCCAAAAATGATCTTCAGACACGCAAGTAACACAGTACACAAGCAGGAGATCACGCTGCCTATTGTTATCAAGCACAACCACACTCCTATATAAACCACAATCATTTGTTTATTATAAATCACGCACTCTACTAAATCCTCCTCGTGGCACAATCGTTCAGCGGAATGGCTCCTCCCCCGACACAGCGATTGAAAGAATACAAACCCTGATTGAACCACCATGACTGAGATTCTCACAATACTACAATCTAAACTATTACAAATATTTAATTGAAACACACTTTTACTTCAATTATCTAACACCCAAAAATCCTTGAACAATCACGCAGGCAGCAATACAAATGGTGGTTCGCAAACTTAACACACTCTAAATCTTAACTTTCTAAATTTTTATACACTCTAAATCTATTTACATACACAAAATATTTACACAATTCTGATCCAATAACAATACAAAAAGACGATACTAAATGTTTACAATTTACAAAAATGATTTAACGCGCTAGCGCACAGTTTACAAACACTTGATCTCAATGCCGCGTCACACTGTTATCATTCAGTGACACTCTCCCTCTGATACCGAAGATTTTCCCCTTCCTAGGTTACTCTTTGCTGAGGGGTACTACTCTTTCAATGACTACTTTTCCTCTCGAATGTTACTATCCTCACGCTATAGGGGGACCACTTTCCCTCCTCTCTAAGTTCTACAGAATTAGGGATTACTTTTCGCCAAGTAAATCAAGGTTCCCGTCTCTCAGTTACTCTTTGCTATCAGGTACTAATCAACAATCGATCAGACGGTTACTATTCACTGTTGATCAGCTGCTATTTGGAATCGATCACAAACATGCACAAACTCCGAAGTTCTATCTACACAGAATTCGAATTCTACCGTACGGGCAGAACTTCAATATGAAATTGTGTATTTGGAAATTTGTTTCTGCAAATCTAGACTCGTTCTCAAACCAACTAGTTTTGGTATGTACCACATACGTGGGCTCGCTAATTAAACTAAATTGCTCAATGAAATTGCGAATGGACTTGAGTATTCTCAGCCAATCTATCCACTGAGCCCATTACCTTTATGAGATTCCTCATCCATCATTCCAGGGAGGGACTCAGATATCTTCACGCAGACACACCTCTCTGCTGGGCACTGAGAGTTCAGCGCCTACCCTCTTCGCGCTGGCAGTCGGTGCCGATTTTCAGAACACACCTTTCCAACCAGCACTTCCGGCAAAGATGGATCAATATGTAGACCTCTCATTAAAGCAGCTGCAGTCTGCCAACTACAACCATGTTTTGGGCCACTTCACGCCCTGTTTTATGGGCCCCTAACCCAAACGAGTACTAACCCCCCCCCCCCCCCCCCCAGTGCTTGCTAGACTCTATTCTAATGATCTTGATTGAAATTTTTCCCAAGATGATCGATCCACCCCGACTAGGGATGTGCTGAAATTCAATGCGAAAACCGCACAGTGGGCCCGATTTCTGCACTCGCATGCTTGATCGCAAACTTGAAACAACTCAACATGCTTGATCACAAACTTGAGGTTGGTGGTCTGTTGAGATCGCGGATGAGCCCTCAATATAAATTGCACATTCTAAGATACCCCCTCAGTCTAGTTTCAGTCAGAAATCACTGAGTCAAATACTTGCGCATCTAAACTTAATTTTGACAAAACACAATTACAGTTCCTACTGCACCTAATCACCGCGGGTTCGATCCTCGTATCTGCCTGATCAAACCCTCTAGGCCTCGCTCAAACAGAGTCACTCCAGAGTCACTCCACAGTCCTAAGCGCTCTCCCAGAAGACACAAGCCCTCGTGGTAACGGGTCTCTTTACAATCCAATAACAAATATCGATTAACCCCATACATGACAGACATTTCCCTAACTCAATAACACAGTGGCTAATATATTGTATTCAAACAGTGTTTCTCAGAGGAAACGAACATAGCAACATGTGCCCTGATATGCAAGAAAACCAGACAAGGCTCAATATTTAATCCAATCAACATCCAGCAAAGTAAAGCTTTGCAACATTATTTACAATATGTATGTCTGGTTTTCATTCATCCTTTCTGTGCATTTTGCACCTAGTTGTCAGCGTCTGCAGATGTTCCCATTCTTTTCCTGCAGCTCTGATCTAGGCTCTAGACAAACTGGCACCATTCTGCAGCTTGTCCCGTTTCTACAGAGAGCACTTTTAAATTGACCAAATGGCCAGCAGCCCAGAAGCCTTTACTCTATTTTAGTGTCCTAGCTTCTCCAAATTGACCAGGATTAACACTATCTCAAAAGCATACATTTCCTATCTTCTACATACCAATTTTAAAGCTCACCTTTAAAATTAGTCTCCACTGATGAAAATAACTTTGGGCCGAAGCATCGTTGAAATGAAATGGAATTTCCTAAAAGTCGAAAATCAGAGTCCTGAAGTACTTCTAGATTTGTTGTATTTCATGGTAGATTACGAGCAACAGTGACTACAGCCAAACATCGCAAACAGCAAACAGAGAACTAACAAGTAATTTGAAAGAAATAAAAATGGCAGATGGTGGTAATCTGAGACGAAAATAGAAATTCATCAGGTCAGACTGCATCTGTGGAAAGTGGATCAGATTTAACATTTCCTTAGAAATGGGGAAAGAGAGAAAACTGGTTAGATACAAGTTTGGTGAGTTGGTGTAGGGATGGATAAAACAAAGGAAATATTTCTGTTAGGGTGAAGCTGGGATTGCCACAGGAATAAGAAAGTGAACAAATATTATATCAAAGGGCATGACAAGTAGTTACCGGACCCAGGACAGTCAAATCAAGGCAGGACCTTCACAGTGAACAGTAGAGGCCTGGGGAGTGTTGTAGAGCAGAGGAATGTAGGAGTACAAGTACATAGGCCCCTGAAAGCAGAGTCTCAAGTAGATAGGTGGTGAAGAAACCTTTTGGCACTCTTGCTACATTAGTCTGGGAATTGAGTATCAACGTTGGGACATTATGCTACAGTTGTACAAGATGTTGGCGAGGCCAAATTGTGATTACCATGCTATAGGAAAGATGCTGTTGTGCTAGAAAGGGCACAGAGAAGATGTTGGCAGGAATTGCAGGTCTGGTAAATGGAAGATATGTGGGGATTGGCTACTTCTTTTTATTATATATACAATCTTATTTAAAAAAAGGGCCACATGAATCTAATTATGTCTAAAGCAAATTCAACAAACCTTCAAAATTCAGGTTTAAAGTAAATGTGTTGGATAATTTTTTTATTGAATAAAGCTATACCTTAAATATTTATGATTGATTGAGAATTATTTTAATGTATTGTGAATATAATTTTTTTTATTCATGCAATGAGTAGATAGGGACTGGACCAACAGTTATTATTTTCATCTAATTAGTGGATGGATAATCCATTTCAGAGGACAATTGAAAGATGCCTATAATTGTAGTCCTAGAGAGTCATAGAGTCTTGCAATGTGGACACAGGCCCTTCGGTCCAACTTGCCGACATTGGCCAACGTGCTCCATCTACACTACTACCATTTGCCTGCATTTGGCCCATATCCCTCTAAACTCATCCTATTAATTGCAATAGTACCTACCTCAAATACCTGGGAAAAAGGAGGTTGGGAAAAAGGGGTTGGGAAAGAGGGGGGGGGAGAAAGAGGGGGGGGAGAAAGAGGGGGGGGGAGAAAGAGGGGGGGGAGAAAGAGGGGGGGGGAGAAAGAGGGGGGGGGGAGAAAGGGGGGGGGGATAAAGGGGGGGGGGAGAAAGGGGGGGGGGGAGAAAGAGGGGGGGAGAGAAAGAGGGGGGGAGAGAAAGGGGGGGGGAGAGAAAGAGGGGGGGAGAAAGAGGGGGGGAGAAAGAGGGGGGGGAGAAAGAGGGGGGGGAGAAAGAGGGGGGGGAGAAAGAGGGGGGGGAGAAAGAGGGGGGGGAGAAAGAGGGGGGGGAGAAAGAGGGGGGGGAGAAAGAGGGGGGGGAGAAAGAGGGGGGGGAGAAAGAGGGGGGGGGAGAAAGAGGGGGGGGGAAAGAGGGGGGGGGAGAAAGAGGGGGGGGAGAAAGAGGGGGGGGAGAAAGAGGGGGGGGAGGAAAGGAAAGGGGAGGGGGGGAAAACTGTTTTTCTCAGTCCCTACCTTGTTGGAGACTTTCCTCCGAGCCGCATCTTCGCCCTCTCCTACCAACTGGACTGGAGCGGCGTTTCCTGCCGGGTCCGGCCAGAACTTCAGCTTCGGCGAGGCCACAGCGCTGAAGCACCATCGCGGAGCGAGGGATGCCTTACCCGGGTCGCCGTGTGGTAGGCTCCAGAGTGCTGAGATGCCGACTCCAACATTGCGGAGCTGTGGTCGTGGAGCGTCCAGCTGCAGGCGGCGTTGACTTTAAACACCGCGGAGCCTAGGATCTTTCGCCGAGGTCGCCAGTTTTGGAGCTCTAACCAGCGCGGCCTGTGGACTTCGGGAGCCGCGGTGTCTGGCAGCAAGCGGCTGTTCCAGACACTCCAGGCTGCTGAGAGTGTTCTTCTGATGCCGGAGCTCCATTATCCAGTGAGAGCTGTTGAAACATCGGGCTGCCGTCGTGGTGACGGCAGAGGCCGTCGGAGGATGGGTGAACATAGAGGAACAGGACTGGACTTTGCTGCCTTCCCTCCCTGTGGGGGGATGCTTTTATGTTTAATGTTAAATTATCTGATGTTGTGCTTTATTTTTATTGGTGTGCTGCAATGGCAACTCAAATTTCACTACAACAATTGGTGTAAATGACAATAAATGTCCTTTTGTTCTTTGATCTTATAATGTATAAGAGCATGAGGGAAATAATAGGGTGAAAGTAGGGCAGGACTCCTACTCCAAGTAGGGGAATCAAGAACCAGAGGATAGAGGTTTAAGGTGAGAAAGATTTAATAGGATCCTGAGAGGCAACTTTTACATACGGAGGTTGGTAAGAATATGGAAGGAGCTGCCAGAGGAGGTATGTGAGGCAGGTACTATAACATTTAAAAAATATTTGGACAGGTACATGGATAGGTAAGGTTTAGAGCTATATATACCAAACACGGGCAGGTGGGAATAGTGTAGATGGGGCATCATGGTCAACACGGGCAAGTTGGGCCGAATGTCCTATTTCTGTGCTGTATGACTCTAATTGTAAAATGCATTTGTCAGTAGATCTTCATCTGTATATTTAAATGTTAACTGATCAAGCTGAAAGTATGATTACGTTTATTTCTTTGCAGTCCAAAGATTGAAGAACGCCATTGATTTTTCTCTGAAGCGGACCAAAAATTATCTGTTTACGAGGATAGTCTGGTACAAGTTGAACTTCAAGGCAAGAAGGTCAGAGGGTGCATCCTGGTTAGTTTTTACAATTATCTATAGGCTATCTATATCTCCAATTGAATTCCAGTTTATACGTGTACTTTTCCATGGTTTTAAATTTTTACTAATGATTGCCTTTTCATCTGTCAGTCTCATATTCCCCAAATACTGGCTCCTCATCTATCAATAGTTCACTTTTCTCATAGTTCCTTGCATTTGTTTATTGCTTTGATGGAGAGCATCATACCAAATTACTTTTCCATTTGCACTAAGTGGTTTAATTGACTTCAGTTCAATCTGTGTTGCGCTCTCTGACTGAAGAGCAGGAGCAGACAGGGAGACTGGTCGGGCTTCATCTGTCCTAACGTCTTGAGCATGAAGATTGGTACACTCTGCCTTTGTGCAAATCCATAGCACTAGGATATAGATTGCGTGAGGCTCCAGGTGTCTGAGTACAAACTGATGGGACACACCAATGCACTCCACATCACTATCACTGTAAATATTCCATGATAACCATGGCAAATTAGTCATATTTAAAATGATTTTCAGCATTGGATAAGATGACAAAATACCCTTTTTTCCCCAGGTTTCACCACTTTCCATAAAATTCTCATTGTCACTTCCTTCCACAATATTATACTTTAATAAGAAGGTTAACATTGAGTCTTCAGGTTAATAATTTGTTCAGAGCTACAACAGTTCGATTGGGGGGGATGGGATTCTACGCTATTTAAATGAAATACCAGAATTATTCAGTACTAATGTGCAGCATATACGAGGCTATAGGCTGCATTGGAGGAATAGTGTGTATAATTAATCTTTGACAGTTGTGCGAGTGAAGTCAAGTCAAGTTTATTTGTCACATACGCATACGAGATGTGCAGTGAAATGAAAAGTGGCAATGCTTGCAGATTGTGCAAAAAACCCCCTACAAAACAGAATAGAACGGAATCAGTAATTACATATTTGTGAGAAAAAACAGCAATTTAAAAAAAGAAATTGGTTCAGTAAGTTAGTCCCTTGTGAGGTTAGAGTTACAATCATAATGGCCTCTGGGAAGAAGCTCCTTCTCATCTTCTCTGTTTTCACAGCATGACAGCGGAGGCGTTTGCCTGAGTGTAGCAGCTGGAACAGTCTGTTGCTGGGGTTAACAGGGTCCCCCATAATTCTTGCTGGCACTGGATCTGCACCTTCTGATGTACAGTTCCTGCAGAGGGGCAAGTGTAGTTCCCATAGTGCATTCGGCCGAATGCACTACTCTCTGCAGAGCCATCTTGTCCTGGGCAGAGCAGTTCACAAACCAGATTGTGATGTTACCGGACAAGATGCTTTCCACAGCCGCTGGGTAGAAGCACTGGAGGATCCTCAGAGAGACTTTGAATTTCCTCAGCTGCCTGAGGTGGTAAAGGCGCTGCCTTGCCTTACTCACCAGTGCGGCAGCGTGTGATGTCCGTGTCAGATCCTCAGTGATGTGGACCCCCAGGTATTTAAAGCAGCTCACCCGATCCACAGTTTCCCCATTTATCTTCAGTGGCATGTACGTCCTCGGATGTTGCGCCTTCTTAAATTCCACGATCAGCTCCTTCGTTTATTTGACATTCAAGAGGAGGCTGTTGCCCTGACACCAGAGTACCAGATCAGCCACCTCATCCCAGTAGGCCTTCTCATTATTTTCGGTGATCAGGCCCACCACCACAGTATCATCAGCAAACTTGATTATAGAGTTGGAGCTGAACCTAGCCACACAGTCTTGTATGTACAGGAAGTACAGTAGGGGGCTGAGGATACAACCCTGGGGGGATCCTGTGCTCGGGGTCAGGGACTTTGATGTATTTCCTCCCATCTTGACAATCTGGGGCCTGGCGGTGAGGAAGTCCAGGACCCAGGCACACAGAGGGATGTTAAACCCCAATTCCAGCAGCTTCTCAGCAACTACATATAGTTAGAAACAAATTGGTAGCCTAGTGGCAGTGCATTTTCTTACCCAATGACAGGCTGCTATCGCTATGACACTCTCTTGCAGACCAATTCCGTTTCATTCTCCTTCCTAGATTATATAAGAATCATTTTAAAATAATTTTGATAATTCAGTTGAATTTATTGTGGTGGGAACACATAGTCTTAAATAGATAGCAAAAAAAAACCCTTAAAGATCCTGGAAATCTGTAATGAAACAGAAACTGCTGAAACCAATAAGCAGGCCAGTCAGCATCTGTGAAGTGATTAAATGCTATAGATTTTTGAAACTGCTTGGATAACTTTCTACCACACTCTGCCATACGGAACGCCTGGAGCACATTTTTTTTCTGCATTGCATGGCTTGAAGTAAAATGCAGAACATTACCAATATATATTTTTTTGTTTCATGCAAATCAGTTTTCAATATATACAATTTAAGGTGGACCTATTTTAGTTATCTTGCACAGTGTGTTAGAATCAACAGTCCAATTATCTGGACAATTTGTTGTTCTGGTCATTGCAAGCCTGCTTCTGTGGTGCACCTCATGGAAGTGCACGATTTGTCTTCCAACATAATGCACACACAGCAAGTATCAGGTGCAGCTTGACTCCTCCTGGTTTCTTTACTGATTGGATTTTTTCCTTTATTACAGAGGAGGTGGATGGTGACTTTCAATGGCTGGGAAACTTCCTGAAAGGTGGAGATCTTGTTTGAATGTAACATTAGGATCATAATAATCATAATAATCATAATCGTAATTTATTAGCCAAGTATGTTTTGCAACATATGAGGAATTTGATTTGCCATACAGTCATACCAGAAAAGCAACAAGACACACAACTACATAAAAATTTGACATAAACATCAACCACCGCGGCTCCTCCCCATTCCCCACTGTGATGGAAGGCAATAAAGTCTTATCTTCGTTCCTCCTTTTCTGCTGCTGTCGGGGGAGTCAAACCATCCGCAGTCGGGGCAATTGAAGCCCCTGCAGCCGGCGATCGAAGCTCCCGCATCAGGACGATCGAAACTTCCGCGTCGCGGCGATCGAAGCTCCTATGATCGGGGTGGTTGAAGCTCCTGCGGCTTGGAGCTCCCGAAGTCGGTCTGTAACCAGGGACTGCGAGTTCCACGTTGTTAAAGTCCGCAGGCTCCTGTGGTTGGAGCGCCGTGGTCGACCCTTCGCAAAGGAATCGCAAACTCTATAATGTTAAGTCTGCAGGCTCCTGTGGTTGGAACTCCCATGGTCCCAGCAAGAGGCTGCTAGCTCCACGATGTTAGGCCGCAGTGCGGACGGAGATACGACATGGAAAAAGTTGCATCTCCGTCGAGGAAAGAGATAAAAAAAGTTTCCTTCACCCCCCCCCCCACCACCCCCCACATAATACAAGACTAAAGATAAACTAAAACATACATTTTACAACAAACTGAAAAACAAAGAAGGTATAAGACGAGACAGACTGTTGGCGAGGCAGGTGTCGTTCAATCATTGAGGCAGGGTTGGGCAGGACAAAATGTTGGATGCTGATTACAGAGGAAGGTATGGGCAAATAATTACCAGATAATTTGAGTGTCAGATGATCACTCATGAGTTGAAAGACATCATAATGAGGACTAAGGAGATCATTACTGAGACCTGCGATGAACATGGTAACATTATGCGTATAAATCCTTGCTTAGTTTCCTTGCATGGTTTCTTCATTGACGGAAGGAGATTGGCCACTTAAACTCTATGGTTAATAACTACTAAATTGACAGATGAAGAAATGCCATAGAAAAATGGGCAATGTTGATCAGCTAATATTGCTGACAGTAATTTTTCAACTTGTATCTATAAAATAGATTGACATTCACAAACTGAATGATTACTTTCCATAGCATAATTGAAACAAATTAAGAGATTCAATCAGTGGTCAGAGATGAAGTGCTAACTGTCTAGGGAGCAATTGCCTATAGATCTATGAAATCTATTTTTCTCTGCTCATTATAGACCGAACAATGGAGGTTTTTCAATATACAGCAATTTGCTCTAAACAGTGGTGCTGTTCTATTGAATTACATGCTAAATGAATTGGGCATCGTGTTTTTCGATATAAATTGAATGTCAATACCTCTAAGTTAATTATAAGCAGGATCCACTCTATTAATTGTACATTTAGGACTTGAATATCTGCAGGGGCTCTACTGCATTGTTGCTAAAACATCAGTGTTAGAATCAGAAAAGCATTGGAGAAAGGTGCTGCCATTGTTGCCATTGTTTCAGGGTTCTGTCGCTACCGCCAGAGTTAGAGTGAATGGTCAGGAGAAAGTAATAGTGTTGATATCAAACTTCTTGAAACAAGCTTGATTGCATTTCAGAATTTCACTGTCACCATAAGAGATGACAAGCTTTGCCATCTACCAAATGGCAAACAAGTGAGTGTGAACACTAGTGTGTTCAGGATGAGAATGAGTAAGAAGAGGAAGTGAGGAGGGCAACCTATAAGCCCCTGAGACTGAAGAAAGGTTCCAACCCGAAACATCACCTATCCCTTTTCTCCAGAGATGCTGACTGAGCTGCTGAGTTACTCAAGCGTTTTGTGTATAAACCAGCATCTGCAGTTTCTTCCTACACAACCTATAACCACCTTTTTGGGCATGCTCTGTGGAAACACTCTGAATTGTGAGCAATTCAAGTATTGACATGGTTAAGTCCCCATTTACTAAAAGCCTTGGAGCTAATGACTATCATGGCATCTGCTTTGCCATGATGTTGACTGTCTTATCTATATGACTGTCTCATCTGATACTGCTGCAGCAGAACCCGCATGTAATGTTCTCTCTTATGTACTTACTTGAGTCTCTCCAGGGGCAGATCTCACCTCTATAATATCTTCAACATTATATCCAATATCTATGCTGGTAGTTGCAAGTTTGAAGCAACGTGATGATGCCTAGAAATTATTCTCCCATTAACAGCACTAAGTACATTACTTCAGTCCAAGGCATTGTAATCTGATTTGAAAATTGATTCTATTGGTTTCTTTATCATTGTCTTCCTTGTATGTGAATACTTGGCCAATAAACGTATTCATTCATTCATTCATTCATTCATTCATTTTTTTCTCCACTGCCCAGACTGTCTTTGGGCATCCAAAAGAAGAAAGGCACAGTTTTAAGGATATGGTAGGCAAAACTACCACACTATCTGAATTCAATAAGTCAGAAGAGAGCATGCGTTGAGAGTGAGGTTGATGTGATGAGGAGGATTAGTTGTATTAATACTGCCGTCTTTGAAAAAGTTACCGGTGTCAGGGGGATGAAAAATTGCCGAGTTGGTAAATTCCTTTTGCATGATGTTTATAATAAAGTAACTGTCTTTTCCTTTTTTCTTCTTTCTCTCTCTTCTTTTCTAGGGTCTATGTCTTAATCTCCTTTCTCTAACTCTTCAACTAAGGGTTCTCTCTTCTTTCCCTTTGTCACGCTTCTTCACTTTCACAATTCTCTCTCACTTTCTCTACTTTCTCTGTTTCTATTCCTTTTTTCAATAGCCTTAAAAATTAAGGGGTACAATGATTGTAATAATATATACAGGACATACACTGATGTAATTTACTGTACCTCTAATAAATAAATAAATATATATATATTTTAAATTAAAAATAATACTGTCGTATTTGATCCTTTCAGGCCCACTGTTAGTCATGCCAGCAAAGGCCGCTCCACAGATGGCTTGCACCATCTCCTCTCTGGTCTTCTTCCATTAGTTTAGTTCAGTTCAGTTTAGTTTATTGTCACGTGTACCAAGGTAGTGTGAATTTTTTTTGTTGCGTGCTAACCAGTCAGCAGAAAGACAGTACATGATTACAGTCAATCTATTACAGTGTATCGACACATGATAAGGGAATAACGTTTAGTGTAATGTAAAGCCAGCAAAGAGGGACATCGGAGGTATATAGATAGTTGTTCAGCACTGCTCTCTAGTTGTGGTAGGGTGATTCAGTTGCTTGATAACAGCTGGGAAGAAACTGTCCCTGAATCTGATGGTGTGTGTTTTCACACTTCTGTACCTTTTGCCTGATGGGAGAGGGAGAAGTCTGGGTGCGACTTGTCCTTGATTATGCTGCTGGCCTTGCCGAGGTAGCATGAGGTATAAATGGAACCAATAGAAGGGAGGTTGGTTTGTGTGATGGCCTGGGCTGCATCCACAATTCACTGCAATTTCTTACGGTCCTGGATGGAGCTGTTCCTAAACCAAGCTGCGATGCATCCTGATAATCCCAAAGCATTCTGAGTTGTTGTTGCCTTTAGTTGTAACATTGTCTTGCAAGAGAAGAGGCCTGTTAGTGATGTGCAACCTACTTGTGTGTAAATGGTGTTGAATAGTTGGCTGTGAAATGTGGGCACAAGGCTTACAGAATTATGGAACAGTGAAGGACATTATTGCCATAGAGGGAGTGCAGCGAAGGTTCACCAGACTGATTCCTGGGATGTCAGGACTGTCTTATGAACAAAAACTGCATAGACTTGGTTTATACTCTCTAGAATTTAGGAGATTGAGAGGGGATCTTATAGAAACTTACAAGATTCTTAAGGGGTTGGACAGGCTAGATGCAGGAAGATTGTTCCCGATGTTGGGGAGGTCCAGGACAAGGGGTCACAGCTTAAGGATAAGGGGGAAATCCTTTAGGACCGAGATGAGAAGGAATTTTTTCACACAGAGAGTGGTGGGTCTCTGGAACTCTCTGCCACAGAGGGTAGTTGAGGCCAGTTCATTGGCTATATTTAAGAGGGAGTTAGATGTGGCCCTTGTGGCTAAGGGGATCAGAGGGTATGGAGAGAAGGCAGGTACGGGATACTGAGTTGGATGATCAGCCATGATCATATTGAATGGCGGTGCAGGCTCGAAGGGCCGAATGGCCTACTCCTGCACCTAATTTCTATGTTTCTATGTGTGAAGGAGTGAATGTTGTCATTTCTACTGCTGACAGTACACTGGACATGACTGGCTCTGATCATTCAAATTAGATTATTGAAGATCTAGTCTGAGCCTTTGGAGTCTTGACTTTGGCTATTGATCTCCATGAAAGCAAGATATACTTTCCCCGTTCCATATCCACCGCTATGAACTCCAGTGCAGTGTTAAAAAAATATGGTCTATTCCCCATTATGAAACATTATTTTATCACCGGCTCATCAGATTCTACCAGGGATTCGGGAGTGGTCAATGACCGCTCCTGAATTCTTGGTAGAATCTGATCTGGTTATAATAGACACCTCCCTTTAAGAAATGGAAGCAAGCTTTAAACCATGCAGGAGTAGCTTTAATTGGATTTAGTGATTCCCAGTTCTCACCACCAGCTGAAAGCATCCAGCAAATGAACAACAGATTTAGATTGTACTGGATGTTTTAATCAAAGTAACAAGCAGCAATGTGAAGCTGGTGTGGGTTACACAAAAAGCTGGAGAAACTCAGCGGGTGCAGCAGCATCTAAGGAGCGAAGGAGATAGGCGACGTTTCGGGTCGAGACCCTTCTTCAGACCATATCTCCTTCGCTCCTTAGATGCTGCTGCACCCGCTGAGTTTCTCCAGCTTTTTGTGTAACCCTCGATTCTCCAGCATCTGCAGTTCCTTCTTTAACACATGTGAAGCTGGTGTCTTGTTTACCATCCATTGAATGTGTACAGATCAGTTATGCCCTTGTCCCACTTAGGTGATTTTTTAGGTGACTACAGGCGACTAGGCTGCCGCCACATGGTCGCCGGGGTGTCGCCTGTATGGTTGTGAGTAGTCTCCTCAGTCGCCCAAAGAATCGTAGCGTTTTTCTGGTCACCGCTGGATTTTGAAATGTTTAAAACTTGTCGGCGACAGTCGGTGACAGTTGGCTTGACGCCAAGGAGCGTAGCTTGACTTGTCTTGACATAGGCGCTGTCATAGGTTGTCGCCTGGATGATGTATGTTGTCGCTGATGCTGATTGTGGTGAATTCCATTGGCAACTACCTACGTCAACCTAGGTCATCCGGCGACAGGTACTGGTGAATTGTCTTACCTTGTCGTAGCTTGTCGTTGGTGGACATAGGTCGTAGGTGGTCATAGGTGGATGTCCTAATGGGTTGCCGGTTGTCGGTAGCTTGCCGTAGCTTGACGTCGACTAGGTGGTAGGTTGTCGTAGGGGGGATCCAATCCCTGGTTTTTCGGCGACCTTCTACAACTATGACAGTTGCCGGCAGTCGCCGAAAAAATTGCCGAAGTGGGATAGTACCATTACACCTGCAATTGGTACCTGTTATAAAATCTTGATCCTGTCATTGCCAGAATTTTTATAATTTTGTTCTTTGCTTAACCGCAAAATCACAAGTACCTGGGAGGTGGGTTCGGCACTCATTACGGTTTTAGAAATATGTTTGTACATATATATATATATATATATA
This sequence comes from Raja brachyura, assembly GCA_963514005.1. The sequence continues at coordinate 41,608,642 of OY740788.1, forward strand.
TAATTGTAGCAGGTAGGTCTGTATATTCAACACTACCTCAGAGGTATCTGTCCTGTTTGCCTCGCCTCCAAAGTATCTGTGTTACATCTGTTATGATGGTGCCATTGTCAACGCTGGTTTTTCTGATATATCTGTTTCCTTGCCACAATTTTCTATTTCATTTCCCACACTTCTCTTGGTATCTTTCCTCACAGTCAAGATGAGGGTCCACATTCAATGGATGATTGTAAAGAATGGTACGATGCCAAATGTATCTCACCACCATCCTGATAGCCCCAACTATTCAGTATTCCAGAAAGACGGTCTAGAATATTTGTCTCACTCTTGCACCTCCATCGCTACCAACCTTTCTTCTCAAAGCAACTTACTATGCAGATGTAAAAAATTGCATCACCCGCTCTTTTATGACTTGTGTGGTCTGACCAAACCACTCATTGCATCTTAAATGGATTCACTTGCATTTATATCTCCCTCAGATTTGTGTTCACTGTTCTGTAGACTCGGTATTAAGAAAATAAAATTATGCATCAAATCCACATGGGTAATTTTACTTACTTCATACAATAATTCAGTCAATTGAATAACAATAGTATTTTGATAAAACTGCAAGCTATCTGATTTAATGAAGTGGGTACACGTGGAGTATTTTGTTCAATTTTGCCATTAAAGTGTAAGTAATTCCTGGACAAACCAAATAGAGCAAATACGGGTCTGTTTCATACCTGATACAGAGCCTATGTAATTTTCTGTCCAGTGACATTAAAGCAAGAAAAATCATCCACACTCCACTGCAGGCATGAAGTCCTCTTTGCCTGATTCTTTTTCTATTACTTCTAAGGCAATTATTGATATCAAAGGAAAAGAGTAAAATCAATTCTGAAAGGCCATTGTTGTTTTACTTTACAGATATTAATTAAGTTCCTGGATCCTTTTTATTATTTTTGTTTAATCTACAATGTTTCAACTTGCTAATAAATAATGGCAGTCTCAAAATGTATCTATGAGTAAATTTTCCACATTTCCTTTCAGCTATGTAAATGCGTAATGATTTGCCAATTGAATTCTATAGATTTTGCTATATAAAATGACATGTCTATTTAGTTTAAATGTATGATTAATAAATGTTCTTGCTTATAACATTACCTTCTCTAAGGTATTTTATTTAGCCTGAAACATTTATGCTTCACTTAACTCTGGGATTATTAATGTATCTGTTTTACTTACTCATTTTTATCTTCCCGCATCATGTTTGTCATCGGTCTCTTGAATGGACCTCTCATATGCTAAAGATGTATTCCTGATCTTTCAATCTATCTTGTTGTGGCACTTGCTTTGTAGCTGTAAAACTACATTCTGTATGTAAAGGAAGGAACTGCAGATGCTGCTTTACACTGAAGATAGACACAAAATGCTAGAGTAACGCAGCGGGTCAGGCAATATCTTTGGAGAAAAGGAATAGATGACGTTTTGGGTCGATACCCTTCTTCAGACTGAGAGGAAGGGGAAAGGGTAACTCGGGAGAGTTTCCTTCTCCTAGACTCTCAGTCTGAGGAAGGGTCTCGTCTCCAAAGATGTTGCCTGACCCACTGAGTTACTCCAGATTTTTGTGACTCCATTCTGTACGTTGTTTAACTTCTTTTTTTGCACTACCTGTTGTGTTTACATATGGTATGATCTGCGTGGAAAGTTTGCAAAACAGAATATAATCCTGTATCTCTGTATACATGACAATAATAAACCAATACCAAATTAACTGGTAGAGCTGGCGCTTCATAGCGCCAGGGACCCAGGTTTGATCCTGTCTATGGGTGCTAACTGTGCAGAGTTTATACGTTCTCTCTGTGACCACATGAGTTTTCTCCAGGTGCTCTGGTTTCCTTCCACATTCCAAAGATGTGCAGGTTTGTAGATTAAATTGGCTTCTGTGTATGGCCCCTATTGTTTAGGATGTAGAAGTGGAATATTGTAGATCTAGTGTAGGAAGAATCTGCAGATGCTGGTTTACACTGAAGATAGACACAAGATGCTGGAGTAACTCAGTGGGACAGGCAGCATCCCAGGAGAGAAGGAATGGGTGACATTTCGGGTCGAGCCCCTTCTTCAGACCCTTCCTCAGACGTAGAACTAGTGTTCGGGTGATGGTTGACATGGACTCAATATGCTGCAGGGCCTGTTTCCCTGCTGTGTCTTTAAAACTAAAAAAACTAAAACTAATATGTTCTTCTCTATAATGTCACTTCAAGTATAACATGTTTGGTAATTACACTAGTGATTATTGCTATAATCCAACAAAATGCATGCAACAAGCTCTTACAGAGAGTCAGTATAGTTCAAGTCATACATTATTTTACCTTGATTGTTCCAATTAGGAATTTGGGGTATGACCACTTAAGTAACAATACATGGCCTTTTCCCCCAAATCTTGTCAGTGAGATTACTGTTTTGTAATCAAACCATTCCAAAATATTAGGTGAACCACAAAACTTTGATTAAAAACCATGCAGAGAGAGCAATACGTACTGTTACACTCACAAGCTTTCAGACTACCAAACTAAGGGATGAGCAGGCTGTTATCAATGGCAGCAGTCCTACTCAAATCCTGGACTGGATTACATGGTGGAATGTGTATCATGCATAATATATGTGGTGAAAGCTATATTGACAAAGATTAATATGGTTGATCTACAATTACTGAGCCCTTTGGGCAGAACAATTGCAAGGCAATATTTAAGGTACATAAATAATCAATGGCAACAATATTTAATCCAAAAACACAAATTGGGCTACTTGCGCCTTGCAATAAAATTGCATTTGGTTCGCGAAGTTAAAGGAGATACTAGGCAATAGAAAATAGGTGCAGCAGTAGGTCATTTGGCCCTTCAAGCCGGCACCGCCATTCAATGTAATCATGGCTGATCATCCACATTCAGTACCCTGCTCCTGCCCTCTCACCATATCTCCTAACTCTGCTGTCTTCAAGAGCCCTATCTAGCTCTCTCTTGAGAGAGAACCGGCCAGAGAACCGGCCTCCACCGCCATCTGAGGCAGAGAATTCCACAATCACAACTCTCTGTGTGAAAAAGTGTTTCCTCATCTCCGTTCTGAATGGCTTAACCCTTATTCTTAAACTGTGGCACATGGTTCTGGACTCCCCCAACATTGGGAACATGTTTCCTGCCTCTAGCGTGTCCAAACGCTTAATAATAAGATCCCCTCTCATCCTTCTAATTTCCAGAGTATACAAGCCCAGCCCCTCCATTCTCTCAGCATATGACAGTCCCGCCATCACGGGAATTAACCTTGTGAACCTACGCTGCACTCCCTCAATAGCAAGAATGTCCTTCCTCAAATTTGGAGACTAAAACTGCACACAATACTACAGGTGTGGTCTCACTAGGGCCCTGTACAACTACAGAAGGACCTATTTGCTCCTATACGCTATTGCCACCCAGCTTTGTGTCATCTGCAAATTTGCTAATGTTACTTGTAATCCCTTCATCTAAATCATTAATATATATTGTAAATAGCTGCCGTCCCAGCACCGAGCTTTGCGGTACCCTACTAGTCACTGCCTGCCATTCTGAAAGGGACCCGTTAATCCCTACTCTTTGTTTCCTGTCTGCCAACCAATTTTCTATCCATGTCAGCACTCTACCCCCCAATTCAGCCCATCAATTCTGCTCTGCCATTTGATCATGGCTGATCTATTTTACCCTCTCAACCCCATTCTCCGGCCTTCTCCCCATAGCCTTTAACACCCTTACCAATCAAGAGCCTATCAATCTTTGTTTTAAAAATACCTAATTACTTAACCTCCACAGCATTCTGTGGCAATGAATTCCACAGATTCATCACCTTCTGGCAAAATAAATTCCTCCTCATCTCCATTCTAATTCTGCAGCTGTGCCCTCTGGTCCCAGATTCCCCCACTAGTGGAAGCATCCTCTCCACATCTACTTTATCTAGGCCTTTCATTATTCAGTAGGTTTCAATTAGATCCCCTCTTATCCCTCTAAACTCCAGTGAGTACAGGCCCAGAGCCTACAAATGCTCCTCATACGTTAACCCAATCATATGTTAACGCAAGGAAGGGGGTTATGGCAATGCTGGAAAGGAACACAAAGTGCTAGAGTAACTCAAATGAACAGGCAGCATCCCTGGAGAATATGGATAGCTAACATTTCAGGGATAAGGCACTTCTTCAGACTAAAGAAGGGTCTTGACCAAAAACACGAGTCTGAAGAAGGGTTTTGGCCTGAAACGTTGCCTATCTCCTTCGTTCCATGGATGCTGCTGCACCCGCTGAGTTTCTCCAGCATTTTGTGTACCCTCGATTTTCCAGCATCTGCAGTTCCTTCTTTAACATTACTTATCCATGTTCTCCAGGGATGCTGCCTGACCTGCTGAGTTACTTGAGCACTTCATGTGTCTTTTAGTAAACCAGCATCTGCAGTTCCTTGTTTCTGCATGACAAAGTTGGACTTGGTAGTGAAGATGACTATTGAAGTTCAGCTCAGCTCATGATTGATTATGATGGCATGATTGCAAGGATTGAGTTTATTGAGTGGGTAGGGAAGGAATGACATTTATATAGGCTGGGATAATGTCTTTGGAGTCCAAAACATTATTAATTCCTAAACTTCTCAAAACTATGTCAGAGAAAAACTTTCAGAGAACTAAATGTTGACATCCACCTTGTTTCACACTGGCACCAATGTGCAAACTTGGAGTAAGAAACTAAGACCCAGTGACTTTGGATCTCCTTAATATAAGATGGATGAGATGCTGGTATCAGCCGCAGATCCAAAAGCAGTTCCTCATCAGAAGAATTGAACACTAGGCCTGAAAGTGGTGAGCAATTGGTGGGAGAGGCGAGGCGTGGATGTACCAGACATACATAGGGATGGCAGAGGACTGTCTTTCCATTGTGAACTGTTGCCGATTATTTATGAGTTCAGGGCAGAGTTGAGTGAGCAATAGCTGCTCAGTGATATTGTATTAAGCTGAGAAGAACAAAACAGGTGTTCGGCCACTTATTCAGAACTGTAAATAAGTGCCAGAAATGTCTGCAGAATTGTCTAACTCAGTATCAAAGCAGACACCTTGCAGGCATCCTCTGCGGTGGGACACTAGACTCTACAATTAGCCCTTACTGCCTATAAAACTGATCGAATTTCTCCCCCTCAGTATCTAAACCAGCTGCATTATGTAGGCTTTGAGTATAATTGTTTCACATGCTTAAATCAAATTCAAATGCAAGCTCACGACTGTAGCAGATGGAGGAGAGAGCATAAATCGACTCAGCAATTATATAGTTTACAACATTTCCTGTGGGAGACAAAAATCAACTTACATTTCCTCTTTTCTCATGTATTTTGTATGATTATTGCCAAGGGCATTTCCAAAGGGAACACTTGTGGGATGCTAAATAAACCACACTTAGAGGGTCTAGCATACAATATGTTAGAACTCAAAGACAGGTTTAAAAACACACACAAAATGGGATTTTTTTTCCTGCATCCACGGGCTATTCCCGCTATTATCCTTGGTAATAAATATAAGAATAATTAATAATTAAGCCAAACAAAAATGCATGCTTGTCATGGAAAAATTATATTTGGATATGAGCCAGCAGTGAATTACTTCTTGGCTTTGGCTAACTGAGAAACAAAACACCTTGCCAGCATCTAAACCATTTCAATCTATTTATTTTTCCAACAACAATTCATCACTGATTTTTTTTTCCCATCTTGTTTTCTTGTTGCCATGGATCTTTTCTGATCTCTCCTGTTTTTTTTCTCTTTCGCTATCTGCTGAATGAAATAGGTGATTATTTTTGTCCTACTTAAAAGTTCTTCTGATCGTAATTGAAGTAGCAGTACTTGACAGGAGGCAAATCACTTGAAAGAACAATTAATGTCAAGTGGCAAGAAAGTTGAAAATATCTATTGTCTGAAGACTTTGAGGTGAACTTATTTTCAATTGTTCATTAAGTTAACATTTACTTCCACTGTAAATTATTACTTAAAAAATAAAACAAGCCAAGTGACTTGAAGCAAAAATTTAAAAAATACATTAAATAAAATTAAAAAAATTCATACAAACTGTTCCCTTTGTTTTTTTCTCTGTATTTCTCCAATTCCCATTGAAATGAATGGGCCTGAAATTTCTGCATTTGGTTTCTTGTTTCCACAAAACACCAGTTATTGGGCAATGCTCATGAAATATGAATATTTAGAGTAAGTTCATAATAAATGCTTCTTCTAACTCTCAAGTTTATGTCAGAGACATAGCAATGCAATTTTAGCTATTTTGTCCACTGTTTCTGACAACATAATTGAATTTTAATGATGAAAACATATTACATGAGGGAATACATTTTTAATTATACTAATGGCACAATGGAATATCCAATGCATGAGTAAAATGTAACAATGCCATATAAGAATGCCAAATCCAGTCTAGCGCGTGTGGCTTTCTGACCACATATTATCAGCCTTATGAATTGGAAACAAGCATTATCGGCATGGGCTACATTGGAGTATTTGTAAATGTACTTAAAACTAGTTTTAATATTCTGGAGATCATTGCAAGGAAGCTTACATGGGACCATTCTATACATAGTTGCAGCATGGGCAGATGCAGGGGAAAGCTCCGTCTACCCTGTCACAACAATGAGACATGATCCCAATGTCTATTGCACCACTGTGTCATTTTTAATTTCCCAGAGCACCAATCCTTCTGTCATTTCTGAATGAAGGTGAAAAAATGGACAGCTTATATTATAGCTATGAGTAACTACGTTGAGACAGTCCAAAATACACCGAGGGCTATTACTGAAGTAAGAAAGAAAAGAAATTCATGCTTTTACTCAGGTTTTAATTTAAATACATTTCCGTCAAACTTACAAAGGTAACCAGGTTTTTCTCTCTTCCCAACATCAGTCCCAATGTGGCAGGTTTCTTTAATTCCACTTGATATTCTTCAGAGTTATAGATGTACCCTGGGAACATGCAACAAAGAAGGTAACATTCTTTAACTATCTACTATGAGAAGTGATGCAAAAAACCTTTAGTCGGGCTTTTGGTGAAAACTAGTTAGACAAAAAATTGAGTTTAAAGATAATGATGAGCCTTCCTGTGCAGAAAGTGGAAAGGATTTCTAAATCATACACAAAATAAATGCATTCTGATGATCAATCACTGGCCTGAAACATTAACTTTGCTTCTGATTACACCGATGCTGCTTGACTTACTGGGTATTTCCAGTACTTTCGGCTTTTATTTGTTTTAAAACATGGGGCTAAATGTTAACTAAATCAATTCTAAGCCTGTGGAAATCGATCCATTTTCACATCAGTGAAAATGGAGGTGAGGGTCCAATCCTTGCCCAGAAATAAAAAAAACATAATTGATACATTGTAAGTTGGCTGCCTGCCTCTAATTTAACAAGGCTTCTATTTTAAGCTCATATCTTCCACCTTTCCTTGGCTTCATGCATGACCTGGAGGAGACAAGCAGTGGAGCTGTCAAGTGCCTCCACAAAACATCTTACAAAACAGAGGGCCCTAAATATTTCCGACAAAAACAACAAAGAAAATCTTCCTCATCCTCAGATTTGTCTGATCTATCCTCCCCCAAATTAAAAAAAAATCCCTCTTATTTGCCTTCCGCACCTGCCCCAATACCCCACATGTAATTATGCCACTACCCCTGTCAGTGCCCCAGTGCACTTTAATCCCTTAACATTATGCCTCAAATTCCACAATGCCTCTGCTCCAGTCTCTACCCTTCTACCTAATTTTTGACCTTCATTTTCATCAAACCTATCAAACTTTTGCCCTGACCAGGCCATTTAGTTCTGCTGCCTTAACTCCTGTTTAAGCAGATTGCATATGGAGTAAATTTTAATATTGTAGTTTCCCACCGAACCGAAACCTACATATTTTGGGGTTTGAATTGCTGCTATTGATTATCTGCATGTCTTGCGGAAACCACATATACTGTAAACTCTCCTTGAAGTATAATTCCAGGACATTTGAAGAAGTCCATATTTCCTCTTTTCCTGAGCATACCTCTACATCTGGTCTGAGACCAAGCCCAAATGAATTAGAAGCCACAGGATACCACCTCTTGCACTGCCATGGTCTTGTCTACTAATTTAGTTTTTTTTGCAATAATGCCTTGTTCTTGCAGTCTTTTTCTTTTTACTGTTTTGTAGAACGTATGTGTACAAGATACAAGATACAAGATATATTTATTTGTCACATGTGCCAGTTGGCACGGTGAAATGTGATCACCATACAGCCATACAATAAAATAAAGAACACAACATGTTAGAGTTCAACATAAAACATCCCTACACAGTAGAATCAAAAGTTTCCCACTGTGAGGGAAGGCACCAAAGTCAGTCATCTTCCTCGATGTTCACCCGTGGTCAGGGCCTCCGGAGCCCTCCGCAGTCGCCGCTACGGGCAGCCCGCCGCACAGGACCGCTCGCCGAGATGTTGGAACGCCGACGTCGGGACTGGAGGCCAACCTCAGCGGCTTGGACTTCCGAATCGGCCGCTTCCTACCAGAGTCCGCGGCTCCCGACGTTCCCAGGCCATGCCGGGTGGAGATTCATGCTGGCGGCCCTCGGGAAAGGGCCCCAGGGACTCCGCGATGTTGTAGTCAGCGCTGCCCGCGCTGGGAGCTCCACGGACCAGAGCTCCGCGATGTTGGAACAGCAGGCCCAACACTCTGGAGCTCCAAACGGCGATCCAGGAAGGCATCGCCCGCTCCGCGGTGGATCCAGCGCTGCGCCGTCGCTGCCGAAGTTCTGGTCCAGTCCCCGGTCTCAGGTAGGGAAGGCCGCTCCGATCCAGCTGGTAGGTTGCGAGGAGGGGGGGGGGCGAGGATGCGACTCGGAGAAATAGTCGCATCCTCGCCAGGAAGCGGCTAGGAAACGGTTTCCCCCTTACCCTACCCCCCTCCCCCACATAGAAAAGCGAAAGAATCCCCAAAACGAACATTTATATCTGTGTGTTGTCCATGTGCTTAGGATGCTGCTGCAAATAAGATTTTCATCGTTCCTTTGTACCTCACAGTACATGCATAAGACCATAAACTTGACTTGATGTGGCCCATAAGTTTTCAGGAAGTGAAGGATGGCACCAATTATTTATCTATTTGCAAGACAAGCTCTCCAATTGTCAATATATGTGTCAAACGTGATGGCGGAATATAATCTTGGAGTAAAACATGAAACATTACAGAAAGTTGAGCTAATGTCATGTGTAGGAAGGAACTGCAGATGGTGGTTTAAACCGAAAATAGACACAGAAAGCTGGAGTAATTCAATGGGTCAGGCAGCATCTCTGGAGAAAAGAATCATGATGTTTCGGGTCGAGACCCTTCTACAAGTCTGAAGAAGAGTCTCGACCCGAAACATCACCGATTCCTTTTCTCCAGAGATGCAGATTTACTCCTTTGTGTGTCTATCTTGAAATAATGTCTGTTAACTTACCATCAGGAAACCTTAAATATCTGACCCCAGCCTTTGAATCATAAGAAGCAGGTACAATGCTGGTTCTCTACCGCACCCAATGTTGAAGGAAATGGCAAACAGGATGAAATTGTGGGCTACACTTGGACCTCGTTCTATCAAGTGACATACAGTAGACAGATAAGTAACCTACCAATCTGATAGATCTTCATATTTGGCTCAACTATTATCTTGACAAACTAAACCTTTTCATGCCATGAAAATAATAAAATGTCGCAAGAGCCCTTACAAGGAATAATGTTGCTTTATAAAAAAAGTGTAATTAATGTGTATGTTAATCCTGTTTACTCAGGTTCCAGCTGTAAAATAGCAAATGCCAAAACACGACACACAATTAAATACAAACACTAATCAAAAATGAATAGATCAGGGGTAAAACAATTTCAGTGTCAGGAACACAGGGACATTTAAAGATACTGTTGTGTGATGAAATATGGAAACCATGTGGACTATAAAACAAAAACATATGCACATTGTCAATAGCAACAGATGTTTAATTACAGTTTATTTCAGCACAGAGAATTCTACTCTGCCCCTAGATGGCAATACTATCAAACACTTGCTGAAGAGGGACAGTCAATAATTCATAGCCTGTACTAATTCATCTTAGACTTGAGGAATGGAGTTAAGTATTGATAACAGATTTGATTCCATAATGGATATCAATTGCTAAAATTATTGTTAGACTGAACTCATAAGAACATAGTAATATCTTGGAAGAGTAAAGAAGCATATCTTTAAACATAGTATACACCACATTTTCATTTATTATTTTGTAAGAGAAATTTAAAGGTGACTATGAAAGGTGATTTAGTAAAACTTGCATTATTGTATTCGTACTTCCGACAATGGGCTTATGTTTATGGATTTCTGTGCTTATTTTTAAAAAACAGACTAACATTACCATTAGCAATTACAGGCTACATCCAAGATGTAAATATATAGATGGAATCTGATGTCCACAGCAGTAAAGTGATGTCCTGTTTGCTCCGTGTCCTATTAACAAAGCAATTTAAATACTGAAAATAATTGAAAGCAAAGTATATAGGGTGTCACAAATGACGTTTCTAATGTGTAGCGTGGGAAATGTGGATAACACATTATAATAATAATCTATACGCACGCTATATTGAACAATTTATTTTAATTTCTGGCCTACATATGCGGTTAAGTAACAAAGCTGGGAGGCTTTGTGATTTGTGGAATGAAAATCTGTGTTCCACGGGATTGCTATTCACGGCCTTAACCTTTTGTTAACTGGGCCGTCAGAGTGAATGCAGGAATATTGGGAAGGTCATATTATGTGAACCTAATCAGATATCAATAATTTAAAATTATTGTCAAAAGTTAAATTTAGTCCTTAAGAATTTCAATATCCTCCTGTTATGTTGTGAAATTAAATTTAAGAAAACTCGCACTTTGAAGAAAATATATTGTAAAACACAAATAGTTTGGATGCAGATTTCAGTGGGAGAAGCCTGCCATCTTACCTGTTCTAGCTAACTTTAAATGGTTGGTTTGTCCATGTTAAAACTCCAAGGCCTAGAAACCCATTTAATTAGGAAAGAATCTAATGAAGTCAAGATTAATAAAGAATATTTCTCATAAGTAGGTGGAGGGTAAATAAAATGGCCTAAGTTTTCCTCCTGTTCAGTAATGGCAGATTTTGTAATACTTAACAACGAGAGCAGCACTTGGCCGGTTCAGGTTTTTTTAACTAATAGTGTTCAATTAAAATCACTTGCCTTTATTAAAATGGCAAGCCCTTTCTGTTTAGGGAAGGATAGAGCCAGGGGATTATGCATTGTTTTGTCATACACCGCAGATCCACAGATCCATGCTATTGTGATGTATTTTATTTCTCCATGCATCGACTGACTACCAAATCTTTTCCATATCTGCACTTTAATTACACATGTATTAGATTCGCAGGCTGGTCCGTCCCTGTGAAGAGGGAGTCGGCCTTATTTGTGCAGGGGAGCCCGTGATCAGGCATCTACTGCTATGATGAAAGGCTTCCACTGATGTTGCACTAATTTAGTCCAATAAAAAAAACGAACAAGGGGATGCTCTAACCTATATGACACTGATCAAAGATAGGAATAGAGCAATATGGAACATTTAATATGTATTGTCATTTCAACTAACTTCTTATTCTCAAGTCACAGCAATGGGGATTTAGAAGGGGTAAACACATGTGATTTAATAGGAAGCAACTTATAATATTGTGAGCTGATCAGTACCAACGTTGTTCTAAATATTCCCAGTTATTACCAACAAGAGGATATAACTTAATATTGTTTGCTGCATATTGCATTTCTACTCCTGCTATCAATACTACAAATACTTTAACGGAAATAATGCAATTAATCTGTGGACTGATAATGGTCTTGACTTCCCTGATAAATGGCAGAAGTTCTGAATGGAACTGTTAATATTTACTGACATAAATGACAGGAAAGTCTGAGATGTTTGAACATGCATAATTCAATTAATGACTGAATAGAGTCGAGTGAACGAGTAGCAAATCTCTGAAAATAAAGGTGTGGATAAATATACTATCAGTCCTTCCATTCTTCTCTGGTAAGAAAACAGATGGGGGAGGGGGTGATAATCAGAAGTAGCCTGGGGAACATCTTTTTGGGATTTAGACTTGGTTAATGATTTCTCCTTTAGATTTAGTCTCTGGTGAATGTTTTGGATTACTCAGTTAAAGATTTTCTGTCTGGCAGACATATTTTTAACTGCTTGGTTACTGATTATCCCTTTTGGAATGTGGCTTGGTTAATAATTTCCCCTTTCAAATGTAGTCACTAATGAACGCCTTGACAGCTCAGTTACAGATTTTGCAACATTTTCGTACTGCTTTCATCTTTGGCTTCCTCATAAATATTTTCCCTGTTCCACAAATTATGGATAATTTCCTTGGTTGAGGATTTACCTATTTTGGATAATTATGGCGTATTTTGGCCTATTTTTCCAAGATGCTCCACACAATTCGATACCACGTTATAGGAAATATATTGTCAAGCTTGAAAGGGTTCAGAGAAGATTTATGAGGATGTTGCCATGACTAGAGGGTCTGAGCTATAGGGAGAGGTTGAGTAGGCTGGGTTTCTATTCCTTGGAGCGCAGGATGATGAGGGGTGATCTTATTGAGGTGTATAAAATCATGAGAGAAATAGATCGGGAACATGTCTTGCCCAGAATAGGGGAATCGAGAACCAGAGGACATAAGTTCAAGTTTAAGGGGAAAAGATCTGAGGGGTAACTTTTTCTTACAAAGTGTGGTGGATGTATGGAACAAGCTGCCAGAAGAGGTAGTTGAGGCTGGGTCTATCCCAACGTTTAAGAAACAGTTAGACAGGTACACGGCAGGCACGTGCCGTCAGGGTAGGCAAGGTAGGCACTGCCTACCCTGACTAAAATTATGAAATGGCAATTATTAAATATAAATAGTAAAGGCATGGGAGAATTATGCCTATCTAAGATATCGATCTCCTAGGTAGGCATAATTCTCCGTGCCTTTCATCCGCAGCGCTTGTGGCACGGGAAGCCTTGTGCAACCCACGTGCCGTCAGCGCTGCCTGAAGCCATCAATGACAAGCGGGGCTGAAGGCAGCAGAAATTCTGCCTTTGCTGTACTGCGCATGCGCATCAGTCTACTGCCCAAGCGCAGCCCAAGTTTCTTGGCGGGGTTTTCAACCATGGTTTGTCGTGTACCAATGATGTGGTAAGTACATTTTGTGATTTTTTTTTAAATACCGTATTTCCCGGGGTGTGGGGGGGGGGGGGGGGGGGGGGCGGGGAGAGCTCATTTCACAGCGTTTGGGGAGTCTCACCCGGGGTAAAGTTGCGGGGAGGGCACGAATGTTATGAATGAGGGGTCGGGGGCATCCACTTGCGACGCTCCTTGCACGGAGGCATGGAATGCCATCGCATTGAGGCGGGGGGGGGGGGGAGAAGTTGCTCGGGTGGCTGAGCGGCCACTGGACAGCGGAACCAGCCGTCACCTTAGCTCCTTCTGCCGGTCCCCGCTCATCTCTGGCAGCTCTCCGTCTAAAAACCTCTCTCTTGCTGCTCGCTGGCCTCACTCATGTCCTTAAATTCCGACAGCGCGATTGAGGTTACTCGGCTGTGGGAATTTAAGGATTTGCAGGACGCCGCTGAAATGAGCGAAGTCGGCGAACGGCAGGTGACAGGTGTTCCGACGGAGAGCACTGCCAAAGGTGAGCAGGCCGGCAGAAGGGGTGGAGTGCCGGCCAGTTCAGCTGTTGGGTCCCGGTGGCCGCTCCCCGAGCTGCTTCTATCCCCAGCTACAGTGCGTGGCTTCGCGCCCGGAGAGCTGCGGCAGCGGTGAGTGAGTGAAGATTCCAGTACTTTGTGATAAGTACTTTCTTGCGATTTTCACCATTGCTCCTCACATGTCCAGCCTACAGCCTCTATATATCGCTCAGACCCTCTAGTCCTGGCACCTTCCTTGTAAATGTTCTCTGTGTCCTTTCCAGCGCTGGCAGTATCCCCGACACCCTCCTTCTCAACACTCGTGCCCTCCCCACAACTTTACCCCTGGCACAAACTCTCCACACGCTGTGAAAGGAACTGTCCCCCCAATTGGTCTCGGACTAGGAAGCCTTGGGCAAATTGAAATGTCACTGTCTTTATTTATTTATTGGAGAGAACAATCTGCGCATGCGCGGTTTAATTTTTTTAAAAGCGGACTGAGTGCCTACCTTGAGTAATTACTCACGGCACGTGCCTGGTACACGGATAGAACAAGTTTGCAGGGATATGGACCAAGCGCAGGCAAGTGGGACTAGTGTAGCTGGGACATGTTGGCTTGTGTGGGCAAGTTGGGCTGAAGGGCCTGTTTCCACACTGTATCATTCTATGACTCTATCTAATGCATCTTGCTTGTCATTGGTCTTCCACATTGGATAAGATAATTTCATGTGAGACAAAAATGTAAAGAACAAACCCTTGACAGGGAAGTTCTGGGTCAATGATCCATGCTATTTTTATCAATAAAGTAATGAAATTTATAATAACAAGATATCACCCTGATTATTATTTGTGTATATTGATTTTAGAAAATGTGCTACCCTATATCACTATGATTTTTGGCCATCTTACTCACAGTCCTCCTCTGCTGAGGCAATCCAATGATTTTTCTGATTGATGAAAGATAAAACAGTTATGAGTGTTTAAAAAATCTTGAGATCAGCTGATTGGTCCTCTCTGCTGTCAATCACCACGATGAAGGCAACGCCCCTTCCAGGCGGGGGCAGGACTATAAAACCCCAGATGCCTGGATGTGAGTCAGTCACTCTGGAAGATCGCGAGGGAGAGGCCACAACTGTGATTCTAAGCTGTGAATCAACTGAACTATGAGTCTGCAATGTACTTGCAATAAATGATTTGTTAGCCCTTAAAGAAAATGTAATGCGTTGTTTGGCCTGCCCTGCACTTGAAACTGCAGTGGAAATGGAAATGAAATGAAAATGCAATGAGCTGTTTGGCCTGCCCTGTACTTGAAACTGCAGTGGAAATGGAAATGAAATGAAAATGCAATGAGTTGTTTGGCCTGCCCTGTACTTGAAATGGAAATGGATATGGAAATGGAAATGGAAATGAAATGAAATTAGTTGCTTGGCCTGCCTGAAACCACAAATTTCGGCCCACAAGACCCCTATTAGCCAAGAAACCAGTCCCTTTTGCCCAAAATGCCCGGATTAGCCCAGGAGGAGCATTTTGGCACAAAGGGCCCATGCCAGGCCAGGAAAAGTCTGGAAAAAGTGCCTTTCACTGAGATTTCATCAGATTTTTTTTAAGAGCCCCTTTGGCCCATCAGGCCTGTACTAGCCCATGAGGAGTCCCTTCGGCCCATCAGTAAGTATTCCCCCTGCAAGTATTAAACCTCACCCCAGCATTTTTCTCTCTCCCTTCATTGGCTCCCTGCGAGTTCCAGACCAGGATAGACTTTCCTCCTTCATGGCTGTGATCTGCAGAAAAAGATTAAAAATGTCTAAAATTGATTCTCCACCCTCTCCCCCTTCGCTCTCACAAAGTCTCTCACCTGTTTTGGGCAGAATTTCTGGCAATTTCTGAGCTGCCAGCCGACCAGACTTGAGTGACTGAGCTTCCAGCCCACCAAGCCTGAGTGACTGAGCTTCCAGCCCACTAGGCCTGAGTGACTGAGCTGCCAGCCCACCAGGCCTGAGTGACTGAGCTTCCAGCCCACCAGGCCTGAGTGATTGAGCTGCCAGCCCACCAGGCCTGAGTGATTGAGCTGCCAGCCCACCAGGCCTGAGTGATTGAGCTGCCAGCCCACCAGGCCTGAGTGACTGAGCTGCCACCCCAAGAATCCATTCAGCCCACAACGTCCATACCAGCCCTCTGGAATCCAGTCCCTTTGGCCCACAACACCCAAATTAGCGCCCAGACCCCTCCCCCCACCCCACTGGCCACCAATATTGGAATTGGTCGAGAGGTGGAATATTGTGTTGGGGGACCAGCCCTCCCGTGTGAACATGGGACCCAAAGGGTCCCACTTAGCCTAGTTTACAACATAGTAAGCTGATTACTTATTTGCAATGAAATATTTCTTACAGAATCTTCCATTTTCAACTGTGCAGGCAGATTTGCGGGTTAAAATGTGTAACACCAAGACATTTGTTTACAGAAACAAAACATCACCAACTCCTTATCTCCAGAGATGTTGCCTGTCCCGCTGAGTTACTCCAGCATTTTATGTCTATCTTCGGTTTAAACCAGCATATGCAGTTCCTTCCTACACACCTAATTTGTTTTTATTCCATTATCCTTAGAGAGTACACACAAGAAAAAAAAACACTTTTATCTTTCAAAAGCTAATGCAACGTATTTTCTATTATAATTTTACAATTTAGTTTTCAAAATAATTATGAAATTTGCAAATGTAATGGGTGCAATGGCCACAATTTATAAACAAAAAATTATTTGTTCTGAAAGATAAGAATGGGGAAAAAATGTGATGATTATGCTTTCATCTGTGATAATACTGAAAATCTCATATTTTGTGGTTCAAAGAGTGGTTAAATTTTTAAACGGCAGTACTGAGAAACTAAAAATAACTCATTTTAGTACATTGTATTTACTTATTCAGTGTGGTGACTTGTTGTTTCAATCTCTTCATAAAGCACAAGGGAGAAGCAACTCCTGTGAGTATTGACCTGAGGGTCATTGCATACTGTTGGGAGATCCAGCTACAGTACCAATTTCACATAGTTTACTGTGATTGCATTCAACTTCTTGAAGGAGCTCAAAATGCAGTGAAGAGGTCAAGAGGCTGCAAAGGCTGAAAATGATCAAAATTTTGCATTGATCTGTAGCTGTCAAGAGCTGATGTGAGTTGAAATAGAAAGGCAACATGGAATGTTTCCAGAGAAATGTGTGCACATACTGTCTTTGGTTCCTAAACCTTTTATACCTAATGTGACTGGTGCCCAACATGTGATGGCGGCCTTTGTTTTGATTTTATATGGCTGTAACAATATTTTGACTTAGATTTGATTTCTGTTTGAAGGGAAATGTGGTGTATGACCACAAGTGGAGAGAGGAACAGCAGATGCTGCTTTAAACTGAAGATAGACACAAAAAGCTGGAGTAACTCAGCGGGACAGGCAGCATCTCTGGAGAGAAGGAATGGGTGATGTTTCTTTTCTGAAGAAGGGTCTCGACCTGAAACGTCACCCATTTCTTCTCATGAGATGCTGCCTGTCCCGCTGAGATACCCCAGCTTTTTGTGTCTATCTTTATGTATGATCACAATGTTGGAAAGCCATTTAATGCACTTGTCTCTGCAGCAGCAAACTAGTTTGGAAACATATGTTGTGATCACCCAAATCTTCCATTACCACCATTTATTTTATCTGATTGAAAATTTTATTATTTAACGGCCTTCTGGAAATAAGCACATGGGCAGATTTCTTGACTGGGGGATTAGAGTAACCCAAGTTAACTGCTCCATTATGATTGTTATCCAAGCCACTGCTAACGCTACTGACAGAACCCATGAGTCAGAATGAGTAAGTGGCAGGATATCAGTTTGCCTCTCATCTTCTGAATGACTAGCTTTCGAAAGCATGAGTTCTCATCTTCTTTCCTTACTAAAAACAAAATAAAAATACCCCTTCAACACAGGAGAGCATGTCAGATGGTCAGAATTACAGCTTGACATAATTTATTTCATTTTCAAGATATCAGGTGCCATAAGATAACATTAAATATGTCAAAATAATTGCTGTGGTAGAATGTCGCATTGATAAAATTGGGAAATGAAACTATGGATACAGGGCCACTCATTGGCCTAGTGAACAAATAATTACATCATTGCTTTTGCAATCTTCCAAACTAGAATTGAAATGAATCAGAAATCAAATGTTTGATGGCTTAATTGTTCGTCATTATTCTTTGACAGAATATGGGTGTCACGAGCATGGGCAGTAATTTTTGGCCATCCCTAATTCCCCTTGAGAAGGTTGGGGAAGGGAAGGGATTTGTTGCCTTGAACCGCTACAGTTTTTCCAGTGAAGGTGCTCCCACAAAGTTGCAAAGCAGGAGTTCCCTAATTAGCAAAGGAGCAGTGGTATATTGGGTGTGGCTTCAGGGATGGGGCAGTAACACCAAAGGTATGGGATAATCTGTAATTCACCAGGTAGGTAATTCTATTTCTGCTTTAACATTGAAATTGAGATCTGTTGCTGCATATTTCATCTTTTCTGTAATTCCATAAAATTTAATCTGAACATTGTAGTGGCAGCTACTGTTGTTTGGGGAGGTCAGAACCCTTGGTCGGCTCGGTCACGTGACCGCGGGGGTTCGTTCGCGGGTTTTTTAGTTAGTTCGTCAGCGCTTCTCCCAGCAACAGGAGCTAGTTAGGCACAAGATTGCATGAGGTTTTGTTTTGTTTTTATTTGTTAATAAAAATTACTTCACTCAACCTGCCTGGTCTCGCTACATCATCAAATGATGTTAGAAAGTAGCATTATCTGCACTCTTGTTAGCAATCATGTTAACACATGTGTTAGCATTCTGCATTGTCCAGACTGCATTCAGTGTTCCTGATGTGGCCTAATTTACATCGGTGAGACCAAACATAGACTATGCGACTGTTTCGCAAAACACTCATGCTCGCTCCACCAAGGCCTGCTGGGTCTCCCTGTTGCAAAACATTATATTTCCCCTTCCCATTCCCATACTGATCTTTCTTTCCTGCACCCTCTCCATTGTCAGAGTGAAGCCACATGCAAACTGGAGGAATATCTAATATTCCACTTAGGTAGCTTACAACCTAGCAAACACACCCCCCCCTCCCCTTTATATATATACCCCCCCCCCCTTGTAACCCCTCTTTTACCTGTGCCCACTTGAATTCACACCAATCTCTTCCCTTCCTCTTTTACCTATATTCCTTCTCCTGCTTTACAATTTGCACTTCTCTTTTCCTTATCTACACTTTTGGTCTTTTCATCTTGGCCCTAGTCCAACCATCTGCCAAATGTATTCTTTTGCCAGGCTTTGTCTTGCACCTCCACTCATCCAGGTTTCTCTCCTCCCACACAATCAATCTGAAGACCCGAAATGTTTTCTATTCATGTTCGCCAGAGATGCTGCCTGACCCGCTGAGTTATTCTAGCACTTTGTGTCTTTCTTGTATAAACAAGCAGATGCTGTTCCTCATATCTGACTCAGTTTTTGCTGATCCAGTAAACATACAACTGAGTTTCATTCTCAGTTTTTCTCCTCATCCATAGCGTAGGTGAAAGTGCTCAGAACGTTTACAGCCAACAAGAGTAATTCACATAGAAGGCAAACTTTGGTATTCCAATATTTTAAATAGGCTATAAATCTTGATATACATTTTAATGAGGTGATAGTTGTGATGGAGTGAGGACCAGTTACAACATTCCATCTTCCAGGTATTACATAGCTGAGACAAAGGTCAGTTGGTAACCAGCTACTTTAACATTTTAAATAAGTCAACCATTTATCTCTTTTGCATGTAGCTGCATAAAGCAAGGATAGCATCAGGAAGAGCAGGTTTGCATCCCCGAGTCCCATTCCCTCGGTATCTAGTATTAGATCTTCACATCCACATCCTTAAGGGCCTGTCCCACTTGGGTGTCATTTGCGCATAATTTACGCGATAGGCCGGGTGTGACTGACGCGCGACAGTCGCGCGAAAATCGTCTAGCAGTACGACAGTCGCGCACCAAGTGCTCTTGAAGGCCCTGCTTCTTTTGGGAGCCAATTGCGATGTCGTTCATACTGAGTCCGATCCCCATGACAAGGATTTTCCCAGTGCAAAACTACGCATGCTTTATACCCGGGTGGTCACATGGTGACGCGCTCAAATGGCGCGCAAATGGTGCGCCGACGGCGTACGGGTGGCGCATGGTTACAGACGTTGACGGACGGCGACGCATAATAAATTAGCATGGGCAATGTTCGTCCATCACCGTGCATAACCATGTGTCCCCACATGCTACACGTACGCCATCAGTACGTCAGTGTACACCATCAGTACGTCAGCGTGCGCAAGGGTTATGTCACGCAGGTGTCGCGCGAGGATTATGAGCATTCCAAAATCCTCGGGCGCCACACGTTACCGTGCATCATTGCATATGCCACCACGCCTCACCACGTGCCATAAGTGCATCACAACGCGCCAAACAATTTTTAGGATTTCGCATAAATGACGCGCAAATGATGCCCAAGTGGGACAGGAGATTTCCTCTCCCCTTTCCAAATCATGGATTGGGAATGTGCTGTCTTGGGGTGTTCACCAACTGATGATACCCTAGCTTGATGAGCTGGCAGACTCAAACAGTGGAAGTACGCTCTATATCAAATGACTGGGTTCCCATTGAAAATTCACCACCTGTGTAACTCGCCCCAGTGATTATCCAGGTTATTGTTATTGAGGGAGTGCAGTGTAGGTTCACCAGGTTAATTCCCAGGATGGCAGGTATGATAAAATAATGGATCGAATAGGCTTATATTCAATGGAAATTGGAAGGATGAGAGGGCATCTTATAGAAATATAAAATTCTTAAGGGATTGCACAGGTTAGATGCAGGAAAAATGTTCCCCTTGTTGGGGGAGTCCAGAACCAAGGGACAGAGTTTAAGAATAAGGATTAGGCCATTTAGGACTGAGATGAGGAAAAACATTTTCACGCAGAGTTGTGAATCTGTGGAATTCTCTGCCACAGAAGGCAGTGGAGGCCATGTCACTAGATGTTTTCAAGGGAGATTTCGATATAGTTCTTGGGGCTAATGGAATCAAGGGATACGGGGAGAAAGCAGGAATGGGGTACTGATTTTGGATAATCAGCCATGATCACAGTGAATGGTGGTGCTGGCTCGAAGGGCAAAATGGCCTACTCCTGCACCTATTTTCTATGTTTCTATGTTTCTACATTTTCTGGCAACTCTGATGCAAATCTGATCTGATATACAACTTAATATTACTGACAGAAATAAATAAGTGTGGCTTTTTCAAAGAGCTTTAAGTAGTCTTGGCTAAGTTCCATACCTTCACTTGTTCACTTGCATTTCATATTTCATATGTGAGGAATGACATTTCACAATGATTATCCACTGTTGAAGGTGATGGAGCAATATTGAAGCAGCATATCATGATCTTTTTGTGTCGTCTTTATAAAGAAAGGTCTCTTTTAAATCATAGCACTGTACGAGTCTGTATTGTACAGATGTAACATTTTCCTCCATTCAGTGCTGCAAATGGTGAAATGTGCAACAGTGAATTGAGATTTGGTTCTCAGACTGAAATGTGATTTGTAATATGAATTACAACTTTAAGTTATAAAGAACTTTTTAATATGGTAAAATATTCCAGGGAGAGTATTATATTAAATAAAACTTAACTCTACTATTTAGGTTGTAAGGGCATGTAACGAGACGCTTGATCTAAGATTAAGAAAGAACTGCAGATGCTGGTAAAATCAAAGGTAGACACAAAATACTGGAGTAACTCTGCGGGTGAGGCAGCATCTATGGAGAGAAGGAATTGTTGACGTTTTGGGTCATTCCTTCTCTCCATAGATGCTGCCTCACCCGCTGAGTTACTCCAGCATTTTGTGTCTGTGCTTGATTTAAGATATGGGATTTAAGGAGAATCTTAAAGAAGGAAAGAGGGTTTTCTTTTTCAGAGGCTATCCCTCAAAATTGGGTTTCCCCTGAAGATCTGTAGGTTCTGAAGTGGCTAATGAGGTCAATGTAGGAGCCACAGGCATTGTAAGTGGTGAGACAGGAGGTGCTTGATGTGGCACTTGGGTGGGTTGTTTGGGAGTCGATGTGCTTCTTCAACTATTTACATTGGGTTTCTGTGTGCAGGTCAAAGGGTAGTGAGCTTCTCTCTGCCATCTCATATATTCCATCTCCATTAAATGGTCATGGGCCAGGAATTCCCCTGGGATGACAGGTGTGCTGAGAAAGAACCAATTAAAACAGCTCTAGAGGCATTTGAAGAACAAGCTCTAACAGAAAACCATGGCAGGCAGCAGAAGCAAAGAACATTTAAAAATCTGGTATACATGGATGATTTGGTGCTATCCATAATACCTGAGGCCCAATGAGCCAAGGGCCAAGAATGAAGACAAACCTGGATAAGGGCTGGAAGTGATTGCTGGGAGGAATATTTTGAAGAACTTCTCAACTGTGACGTTGTCCTGGACATGAGTGCATTTAAGTCCATTTCACAGCAATCGGTTAGGTCCAGCCCATTGGTCCAATAAGACTGTACATCCACTGACAAATAACAAGGCTTTGATATCAGAGAGCATCCCTGCTCAGGTTTGATGGTGAGGAAATTCAGACACAAATTCACAGCCTCATCTCCAACATCTAGTAAGAAGAGGACATGCCAGGAATTTCAGAGATAGTTTAGTTTAATTTAGTTTAGAGATACATTGTGGCAACAGGCCCTTCGGCCCACCAAGTCCACACCGACCAGCGATCCTCACACACTAACATTATCCTACACACACTAGGGAGCATTTACATTTACACTAAGCCAATTGACCTACAAACCTGTAGGTCTTTGAAGTGTGGAAGGAAACCGGAGCACCCGGAGAAATCCCACGCGGGCACGGGGAGAACGTATAAACTCTGTACAGGTAGCACACATTGTCAGAATTGAACCCGGGTCTCTGGCATTGTAAGGCAGCAACTCTACCACTGCACTACATGCAGTCGTGCCACTATCTTCAAGAAGGGCGATAGATCCACTTGTAGTATTACCCTGCTCTCTGACATATGCATAGGTTTTCCTGACTTGTCTACTCTCAATTTCTGATATCCCAAATCATAATGTAGATTGGCAACATCCTGAGGCATAATGGGCATGATCATCATGACATGACAATTCTAAAAAAGAGAATCAAAGTGATTTAGAAAAGGATTTCCTGAGCATACAGGCTTGGCAAATGAAGGGGTCAACAGGAGACAAATTAAACTTGGGATTGCTCAGACAGTCAAAATGATGGACCACAGAAATCCTGGGGAATTTTAGGATTAGAAGAGATAAAAGTTAGGGAACAAAGAAATCATGATGGATTTTTTTTTTAAATCAAGGCATTGCTTAACTCGTATGTCATTATGTATTATGGTGAGATGCGAATCAGCTTAAGTCATTGATGGCAGGATTTTGGGCATTTAAGTGTGTGGTGGGTAGAACAAGGAAGGGTGACTGATAGAGGGTTCAAGTATAAAGGAAACAAAGGCATAAATGTGGATTTCAGTATCAGCAGAGCTGAAGCGAGGTGCAGTTTGACAGTTAAGCAGATGGACACAAGCAGCCTTTTGGATGGAATTAACCAAGACAAATTAAATAGTTTCCATTGTACCCTTGCAAATTCTACTTCTGCATTCAATGAAGGATAGTAAAACATTATTTAATAAGGTTTCTATTAAGTTAGAATCCAAGCTTAATAAAATGAATGCATAGTGGTGGGAGGTTGTGTGCAAATATTCTTCATCCATTTCTCACCTACTTAAGGAGGATTGCTATAAATAAAAAAATACATATACCAAGATATTCATGTTAGTGTTCTGGTAAGAATGAAATTGATCTTGTGAGGAAAATTCTAATTAAATGTTTATTATTGTATCATGTGAGAAACCGTTAAATGGATAACTGGATCTACTTTTGCAAAATCCCTGTCCAATATAGTTTAGTAGAAAAATATACAGTCCCGATCTGTTGTATTTTGCCTATTTGAATTTATTTTTAAACATTCTGAGATTGCAATTATTAAAATGTTAAGGTAATGGTAAAGGTAACTGAAAATTGAAATAATCTGACAAATAGATGAATTATATTATTACATCTGGGGATTAAAGAGCAGAAAGAACAAAGTTCTCATAGATGATAAAGATATTGAGAATTAAGATTTTCAGAGGTAATTTCTCATGCAAAGGTCAAATAAAGTCCCTCTTTCTAGTTCATAATTTTCAGAGTAATAATTTTGTATATATATTTTATTCAATCATAAAGACTTCTACATTTAATTACAAAAGAAATCCAGTCATCGAACGGTTAACTGTAACAATACTGCTAATATTTCCGATTTGTTTGTTTTCTCCAACTTCTGGTTTCTTGGCTAACAGAATTATTTACCCACTGTTGACAAATTTCCTAATGTAAATCTAACAGATTGTTACACATGCTGTTGGCATTCAGGTTTTTTTTATTTTTTAAACAATGTCCTTCATGTAACAGTAGTTAAACGCAGCAGAAGGACATCATTAGAGCCATGGTTAACTGTAATTTACACCATTAGGAAGGCAGCACAATTTTTATTGCCTGGCAATTTTCTCACTTCAGTATTTGTACCATATGGCTCAATTTGTGTAATAACCTTAATTTCTACACCCTTCAGGTCTGCTTCATCTCCTACAGAATCGGAATGCAGTTTAGCAGAAAGGGGACTGTCTATACTTCAAGAGTTGAGATTAATAATCTGTCACGTCCTGTTCTGGTGAAGGAATGTGAACAGCAGACAGATGGTATCTCTACAAATGACTGTCAGAGGTCCTGATCCAATCAATACGATGTATTAATACATCTCCCATCGCTCCTTCTCTAGGGGCTGCAGAGCACATCTGGAAAGTTCTGGGGACTGCGGTGGTGAAAGCTGATTCTTTTCAGATTCAAACTGAGTCCAATTAATTTTTCATGTATACTTGATAACCATTTTATAATTAGGTGTGTACTTCTTGATGGATATACAGTGGCAGTACAGACCGCCTGCATTTTCTATCCCCATCCAGTCCTCTTTTTGCAGCCAGTCCATTAATCAAACAGTCTGGCACAGAGCTGAACCCTCAGCACAGTTGTGATCAATACTAGCCGAAAAAACACAGAAACAGCCTCCAGCATGCATGGCTATCTGGCCATTACATCAGTTACTTCTTCTGGAAAAATAGTGTTGTCGTAATTATCTTCTTGTTAGAAAAAAATTGCAAACTGCTTCTGTATGAGGTTTTTCTTTGCTTTGCCTTTAAACTCTGCAATATGCTAGTTATGTTCAAATGATACAGAAACATTTGTAATTAACACTGTAATTGAGTTTATACCTTTGCTGATAACTAAATAAAATTACTTCCATAAAAACAGCAAATATTAAAAGATTAAAAGCTTAAATAAAGTCTTATCCTCTGCTAAAATGTATTGATATTGCATATCAATGGAGCAAACGTAACTGAACTGGATAATTCAAAACCTTTCAAACTCTGGAATGCATTTCTGATATTAAATGCATGTGAAAATGACTGTCATATATATTTTTTCATCATCTGCTGTTGGTGCACTAGTCACTGACTAGAAAATGCTTTATATGTCACGGAAAAATATATTGATCAATGGTAATTATTAAATATATAGTAGACTGTATTCTTTTGTATATTTGAACTTGTGCTGTACAGTCACAAAACAGAGAAGTATTTGCCCAGAGAAGTAATTAACCTCTAGTCCAAATGATTGGTCCACTGGAGTTAATGTTCTTTGAACTTCAATAAAGCTGTCACCTGCCAATAACCACCACTAACTCCCTTCTTAATGATATTTCCATTATATTTTGTAGGTTATAATGGAGCAGTTAGAGAGGTCACTTGTCCAGAACAGCTGCTGACTTTCCACTCTGAAGTCTCCATTAAGTTTGATTAGCTTTGAACTATGAAGATGTGGTCATCTGTTCATAATGTCCATATATCTCCTGCCCTACTTGTTCACAATACATTCCCTGGGCTTTGGTACATCAGTTAGATTGGCCCACATTGACCACTGCCCTGGAAGGTACAGTATATGGCAGACAGATTGAAAAAATAAATACCACCTATTTGATTTTTCAAGTAATTAAAAATGCTGAAAGGCGTGTTATCTATGAGTTTATATATATGTCTTATTCTAATATTTACAACTCAACAGCTGAATAGAGACCATATATTTTAGGTAGAATTTCACACTGCAGTGCAAATACTACTGACACGCACATGCACGTGCTCATACATACACAGACACGCACATAGACAAGCGCACACAGACAAACGCACACAGACAAACGCACACAAATACGTGCACTCATACACACATGCACTCAGACACACGCACTTGGACACACGTGTGCACACACACATGTACTCAAACATACACACACATTCACATTGATTCACGCACACACACACATGCATGCACACTGACACGCACACACGCGCGCGCGTGCGAGCGCACACTCAGTCACATGGAGAGACCCGTTGGAGCTGAATTGTTTTAGCATGCAGCTGGCATGGACTCAATGGGCTGAATGCCCTCCATCCATGCTGTAATATTTCTATGATTCTGCAGGGGGAAACAGGTATTTGTTAAATTACTGCACATTTGCAAATTTTGGATTTGTATTCTCTTTTCTTGTGGTCTGGTTATTTCAAATCAACTATGAATTCTCTGAGTCTAAATGGAAAGCACTGAGTGTTAGAAACATGTAGAAATTCAGACAGCATTTGGAAATCACAGAATATGTAGCGTATGGAAGGAGAATATATAGACAGTTGAGTTCAGCTAAACCCAATTCTTCCATTCTCTCCCCATAGCCCTGAACATTCTTTCCTTACAGACATTTGTTCAGTTCTCTTTTAAATGTGCAGATTGAATGTGCTTCTACTTGTACACCTGCCAGTGCCATCCAGAACTTACCAGTTGCTGCAATAAGAAATCTTTCCCATTGTCAGTTTTGATTCTTTTGTCAAACACCTTCATTTATCTTCTGAAGATATCTTCTGTATCTCTCTATGACTCTTTGACTCCTCTTTTGGAGTCCCAACCTGAAACATCGCCTATCTATGTTCTGCAGAGACGCGGCCTGACCTGCTGAGTTTCTCCAGCACTTAGTGTCTTTGGTCTAAACCAACATCCACTGTTCCTTGTTTCTTCATTCTTTGCTTCTCCAACAATTCCTCTCCACTCTATCCATGTGTATCATAATTTTGTGATGGTGATACTCTACTGGACTGTTTGTTAGAACAGAATTTCACTGCGTTTGCACTTTGCACAAGTAACAATAAAGCACCATTGCATCATTGAACCATAAATAAGGCATTGGATCCTTCCACAATAACCTGTTGCAACTAAACCAGAGTTTAGTGGAGGTTTGTCAGAACTTCCTTGCTCTCGTAATCCATGATTCTATTTATACAGAAACAAGGAACTGCAGATGCTGGCTTACCAAGGAAAGACACAAAATGCTGCAGTAAAGCAGTGTGTCAGGCAGCATCCCTGAGAACATGGGTAGGTGATGTTTCAAGTAAGATTCCTTCTTGGTCCCAATCCGAAATGTCACCTATCCATATTCTCCAGGGATGCTGCGTGACCCACTGGGATAGTCCAGCATTTTGTGTCTTTTCTACTCATGCAGTCCCGAATCACAAGCTCTTTATACCATTTTCTCAACTTGCCCCACAACGTTCAATGAATGACATATATATAGTCACAGATCCTTCTATTCTCATTGCTAAATGCACAGAGATGCACAGAGACTAGATGCAGAGAGTCTCTTGCCCAGAGTAGGTGAATCGAGGACCAGAGGAAATCGGTTTAAGGAGAAGGGAAACAGATTTAATAGGAATCTGAGGGGTAACGTTTTCACACAAAGGATGGTGGATGTATGGCTGCCAAAGGAGGTAGTTGAGGCAGGGACTATCCCAACATTTAAGAAACAATTAGACAGGTACATGGATAGGACTGGTTTGGAGGGATATGGACCAAATGCTGGCAGGTTGGACTTGTGTACCTGGGGCATGTTGGCCAAGTTGGGCTGAAGTGCCTGTTTCCACACTGTATCTCTCTGTAACTCTATGACTCTTCTTTTGGAATTGATGTTAAAATAACTTTCTCCTGCCAATGTTATAGAATGTGCCACACAAGCATCGTTCTGGACCACCTTATGACCTATACTGTGGTGCACAGCTACATGTATTCAGAAAGTAGAGCTCTGCTTCTGTGAGTTGGTGATCTGTTGAAAGTGAGTTCTGCTGTGTGAAGAGCCTTTATATATATATGTATGTGTATGTTTGTGTGCGCGCACACACACACACACACACACAGATAGATAGATAGATATATATCTATATTACTAAAAGTAAGATCTTGACCACTACCAGTTTTCTTTTTCATGATTTTTTAAAAAAACACTGCCACTTACGGCTGTGATTTTTGGCCATCTTACTCAGAGTCCCCCTTCGCTGGGCATGACAAGAGGATTTTTCCCATCAATGAAAAATAAAAGATGTATTAATGTTTTACAAGTATTGACATTCTCTCTGCTGCCCCTGCTGGTGGGAGGGGGAGGGACTATAAAACCCAGAAGTGTTGTGTTCCACTCAGTCTCTGCAAGATGGAGGAAGTGAGAAGGTCATGTGTGAACACATGTCTACTCAACTGTGAGTGCCCTTAATGTGGTTTGAAAATGAAAATGTGGTTGCTTTGACAAGCTGCACTGCAAAAATGGCTGTTGTTGGTGGTGGTAACTGCTTTGAAAAGCTACACTGCAAAAATGGCTGTTGTTGGTGGTGGTAACTGCTTTGAAAAGCTGCACTGCAAAAATGGCTGTTGTTGGTGGTGGTGGTAACTGCTTTGAAAGGCTGCATTGCAAAAATGGCTGTTGTTGGTGGTGGTAACTGCTTTGAAAGGCTGCACTGCAAAAATGGCTGCTGTTGGTGGTGGTAACTGCTATGAAAGGCTGCACTGCAAAAATGGCTGTTGCTGGAAACTTGACAACTTCCTGTTTGCACTATATATTGATTTTAGATAAAACACTTGCACTTACGGCTGTGATTTTTGGCCATCTTACTCCCCCACCGCTCATCAGGTGCAGAGCATTCATAGAAACATAGAAACATTGAAAATAGGTGCAGGAGTAGGCCATTCATCCCTTCGAACCTGCACTGCCATTCAATATGATCATGGCTGATCATCCAACTCAGTATCCCGTACCTGCCTTCTCCCCACACCCCCTGATCCCCTTAGCCACAAGGGCCACATCTAACTCCCTCTTAAATATAGCCAATGAACTGGCCTCAACTACCTTCTGTGGCAGAGAATTGCAGAGATTCACCACTCTATGTGATAAATGTTTTTCTCTTCTCAGTCTAAAAGACTTCCCCCTTATCTTTAAACTGTGACCCCCTGTTCATGACTTCCCCAACATCGGGAACAATCTTCCTGCATCTAGCCTGTCCAACCCCTTAAGAATTTTGTAGGTTTTTATGAGATCCCCCCTCAATCTTCTAAATTCTAGTGAGTACAAGCCAAGTCTATCCAGCCTTTCTTCATATGAAAGTCCTGACATCCCAGGAATCAGTCTGGTGAACCTTCTCTATACTTCCTCTATGGCAAGAATGTCTTTCCTCAGATTAGGAGACCAAAACTGTACGCAATACTCCAGGTTTGGTCTCACCAAGACCCTGTACAACTGCAGTAGAACCTCCCTGCTCCTTTACTCAAATCCTATTGCTATGAATGCTAAAAATGGATTCTTCCCATCAATGAAAAATAAACGTGCTATGAGTGTTTAAAAAATTGTTAAGTATCTCTCTGCTGTCAATCAAGCCATGAAGGCCATGCCCCTTCTGGTTGGAGGGAGGGGGGAGATTATAAAACCCAGAAATGTGGGCTCAGTCTCTGCAAGATAGGGGGGAGAGGTCACAACTGTGAATCAACTGAACACACTGAATGTCTACTGAACTGTGAGTGTGCTGTTTATGCAGTGTTTTGTGTGGTTTTATAGTGGTTTTACGGTGGTTTCACCCTGCTTGAAATGGCATGAAACTGCACTTCAATTTGGTTGTCTTGCACCCTGCTTGAAGTGGCATGAAACTGCACTTGAATTTGGTGGCCTTGCACCCTGCATGAAGTGACAGGAAACTGCACTTGAGTTTGGTGGCCCTGCACCCTGATTGAAGTTGTATGAAACTGCACTTAAATTTGGTGGCCTTGCACCCTGCTTGAAATGAAATGGACTAAGATGAGTCCGGGCTGGAGGAATCACCTCCCACACTGGGAAGCGTCTGCTGGCGCCTTTTACCCAGATGGAGCACCTGTTGGAGAGGTGCCTCCAGACTGATCTGCTCCAGAGGAGGGAGCAGCATCAGCCTGAGTCTCCATGGGAGCCCGCGCTAGCAGCACCTTACACAGGCTGTCTCCCTCGCTGTAGAGGGGAGTACACGGAGTCAGCAGTATCCTGACTCAGAGCAGGGAGGCACATCAGGGAAACACCCTAGGGAGCGAGGGGCTGCAATGCTTCTATTGGCGCCATACCTACCCCAACCAGAGAGCCCCTGGATGAAGAGCTGGCCACCACCATAAACTACTTGGCCTCGCACCAGCTCAAGGACCAGGTTATGGAGGAGACCACCGGCCGCTACAGTACACCTGCCAACTGTGCCTCCCTCAGTGTGCCGGCCGTCAATCACGACATCTGGGACCATAATGGAGCAGGGGTAAGAGGCCAGGAGGTATAACTCCAAAATATTCCAAAACTACTTGCCTCAGGGGTAACGGCTTTTGCCAAGGCCATCGATCGTGGGCCACTGACGGAGACACAGCAGGACACTGTGGGGCTCCTCTGTAATGACCTGTTCGAGATAAACTGTTTGCGCAAGAGCGCAATACGGCCGGCACTCAACCCAAAATTTGCGGTGGTGTGCAAGGCCAGCAATGTACAACCGGCCAACTACCTCTTTGGGGCAGACCTGCCGAAGCAGGTCCGAGAGCTGGATGACGAGGCCAAGACTATCCGCCTCATAAGCCGAGCCCCAACACCTAGGGGCTCATCGCTACAAGGCCACCCCATGCCGCCTTCCACACCAGGTGCAACCAGCCACGGGGCTCAGGGACAGGAGGCAGACTCCAGCTGTCCCAAGGCAGGAGGATGGAGGCCAGGACCACACAGGCAGTAACGCCCAAGGTAGGAGATTCTAGTCCCTTGTGGGACAATTTACTCACCTCTAACTTACAAGTTGGGGGGAGGCTACAACATTTTTTGAATGAATGGAATTGGATTACAGGAGACCCATTCATACTGCACAGTGTACAAGGGTTTAAAATTGAGTTCCTTCTTGATTCATCACCACGCACTCAAAAATTGCCAAATCGCACATATGTGTTTCCACAACAGGAAAGATTTGAGATACAAGCTGAAATTCAGGTTTTACATACAAAAGGGGTGATTCAGAGGTTTCACCAGGAATCACACCAATTTGTATTGAACATTTTCCCCAAGCCAAAGAAGGATGGAGGATGTCGTATTATCCTAGACTTGATGGAACTCAATACCTATGTGCAGTATAAACATTTAAAAATGGACAACTTTGGTACAGCTAACAAGCTGGTTTCCAAAGGATGTTATCTAGCTTGCACAGATCAAAATTGACTCCAATTAGGGTAATTGACTACCTAGGGTTTACAATCAACTCAATTCAAATGCCGGTGACTCAGCCAGGTGACAAGCAATCAGACTTGATGGAAGCCTGCAATAAGCTAATTGCTAACCAGCAGCCAACAATCAGACAAGTAGCAAGCATAATTGGCAAGCTTGTGGCAGCCTTTCCAGCTGTATGCTTCAAACCTTTGCACTACCAAAATATACAACGTGCAAAGGAACGGGCCCTCAAATCTCACGCAGGCCAATTCGGGAAACATATGCACTTACCACCAGATGCCACTGCGGAATTACACTGGTGGGCTACCAATATACATCACTGGTCTAAGAAAATTCAAATTGACACACCATCGGTAATAATTCAAACCGATGCGAGTGGCCTGGGCAGGGGGGGGAACAGAAACCAGCTCCAGCTGTAAGGGCAGATGGAATGTGCAGGAATCCTTAATACTACAGCAATATGGCATCAACTACTTAGAGTTGTTGGGAACACTCTATGGCTTAAAGGCTTATTGCAGCAGTATGCATCATGTGCATGTTCAGACTACAGATGGGTGGAATAAAATCCGTATCATGTGATAAATTGGCAAACCTCCTTTGGCATTGGTGTATTGCAAGGAACATTTGGGTCACGGCTATCTACCGCCAGGTAGATATAATATGGTGGCGGACACTAGATCACGGAAATTAAATGATAACATGGAATGGATGTTGAATCATGCTGTGTTCACCGACATTGTTGCCCAATATGGCACACCGGATATTGACTTGTTTGCTTCTAGGTTGAATCACCAGTTACCCAAATATGTCTCATGGGAGTCAGACCCTGGGGCAGTAGCAGTAGATGCGTTCACACTGCATTGGGGAGGAATGTTCTTGTATGTTTTCCCTCCATTTTGCCTCATCAGCCGATGCTTCGTCAAAATAAAGCAAGACAATGCCACGGGGATTTTGGTAGTGCCAGATTGGCCTATGCAATCTTGGTTCCCAGTTGTCCTGGGAATCGTGACACAGCCTTTGATGGCCGTTCCCAACAGCAGGGAGCTGCTGGTACACCCGGTTATGGGGAGCCATCATCCGCTACATGACTGAATCAATTTGTTGGTTTGCAGATTCTGAGGAGACCATTCCTGGGACCGGCTGATCGAGCGGTGGATGTAATTTCAGTGGCCTGGAGGGACAGCACACAAAAGCAATACGTCTCCCACATCAAGAAGTGGGGGACGTATTGCCAGGCATCCAACATTACATATGACACTGTGTGCATCACGGACATACTGGAATTTCTGTCTACCTTATATCATGACCAGAAATTAGGCTACAGTGCCATCAACAGTGCCAGGAGTGCACTGTCCTCATATTTAGTACAGGGAACGGAGGCTCTCCCCTGGTGGGAAAGCATCCCTTTATTACCAGATTCAGGAAGGGCACATACAACACTACACCCCCCAGGCCACAGTACACCAACATATGGGATGTTGGCGTGGTGCTAACGCTACCCCATCAGTGGGCCCCAGCCACCACAGTATCCTTACACAGGCTCACCTCAAGGTGGTCATGCTAATGGCGCTCATTACGGCACAACAAGTCCAAACTCTGCACAAACTGCGACTCAACAACATGAACACCACTGCCAACACCATAACTTTCGTCATTTATGATTTAGTTAAACAGAGCAGGCCGGGGGTACCAGGGCCCAGGCTTGAGTTCCTGGCATACCCTGAAGATCCACGACTATGTGTAGTCGCTCACTTGCACCAGTATACTACAGGCACCAGGAGCCTCAGAGGTTCAGAGTTAGCTGTCCTAATCAGCCACAAAAACACCTCACACCAATAAGGTGTCAACACAAACCATTTCCAGATGGCTAAAAGAGGTACTGGCAGTTGCAGGAGTAGATACTGACATTTACAAATCTCATTCCACCAGGGCTGCATCAACGTCGGCAGCAAGCGATGTTCTGTCAGTTTTATAATAAACCCATTGCCGGACCGGGGGTGTTTGCATGTACCATTTTGAATTCTGTTTACAGTTTCCCCCCAGGTTGACTGGGGTCACTATCATTTTGTTTTGCATTAAAGCATCAGTATTGTTACCTAACTATGTTATGTCTGAATGCATTAATATTTTCTCACTCACCCATAGTGTGTGATGCCTGGATTCGAACCGGCGTGAAATCACAGAGCTTTGAAATCTTTACGTAGTCACTCACATGACTCTGAAGTAAAATGTAAGATTAAGTGAGAACTTGACAGTTTGAAGTTTGATCTTTATTTTATGAGGAGTTACGATGAGTGATTACGTGCCCACCGCTCCCAACCCTCATTTTAACAGGTCACCTGGTAGTTCTAGTTCTCCAAATCTTACTATCTTTAGATCAACTTCTTTTATCTGTGATTCCACACCGCTGCTTTGAAGATTGACGCGCATGACGACTGACATTATTCTTCACATAATCGCTCATCGTAACTCCTCATAAAATCAAGATCAAACTTCAAACTGGTAAGTTCTCATTTAATCTTACTATTTTCCCATCAAATCTTCCTGCAACTTCTGGCATCACAGAGAAAACAATCCAAGTCTGTCCAACAACTCCCTGTAGCTAATGCCCCCGAATCC
This sequence comes from Raja brachyura, assembly GCA_963514005.1. The sequence continues at coordinate 41,642,804 of OY740788.1, forward strand.
AGGCATCATACTGGTAAACCTCTTCTGCACCCATTCAAAAGCCTTCACATCCTTCTTCTAATGTGGCGACCAGAACTGCAAACATACTCCAAAGGCAGCCTAATCAATTTCCTATAAAGCTGCATCATGACTTCCTGAATCTTATACTCAATGCCCGACCTATGAAAGAAAGCACACTATATGCCTTCTTTACCACTCTATCCATGTGTTGCCACTTCCAGGGAGTTATGGACTTAGAACCCAAGATCTATCAATATATCAATGCTGTTAAGAGTCATTGCTATTAATTGTATATTTCCCCCTTACATTTGGCCTCCCAAAGAGCAACACCACAAATTTGCTTCGATTAAACTCCAAATGACATTTCTCCACCCATTAATGTAGCTGGTCTATATCCCTATTAGACAGCCTTCCTCACAGTCTGCGACTCCAGCAATCTTCATGCCATCTGACAACATTACTGACCAACCCATCTATGTTTACGTGCAATCCCCTTACCTGCATCACAAACAGCAGAGGTCCCAACAAAGATCCCTGTGGAACTCCACTGGTCACAGACTTTGTCCTTCCACCATTGCCATTTGTCGTCTATCGGTAAACCATACCATCTGCATTAATACGACAAAGTCACTGTTCATTCCAACCAATTTAATCATTTGGATCAGCCTACCATGGGGAACTTTATTAATGCCTTATTAAAATCCATGTCATCATTCACCGCCCTATCCTCATCAATCACTTTCGTCTCCTCCTCAAGTTAGTAAAATATGACCTGCTGTATACAAAGCCATGCTGATCGTCCTTAATTAACCCATTCTCTTCCAACTGGGAGTAAATCCTATCCCGAATAATCCTATCACAATATTTAAGAAATACCTAGACAGGCATTTTGAATTGTTGAGGCATAGAGGGCTACATAGCATGATGGTAAATGGGATTCATACAGATAGGTGCTTAATGGGTGGCACGGGGCTGATTAATTCTATGGTTCTATTGGAAGATAGACACAGAGTGCTGGAGTAACTCAACGGGTCAGGCAGCATCTCTGGAGAAAAATTGTGGGTGACATTTCGGATTGGGACCCTTCTTCAGACTGAAAGCAGATGGGAGTCAACTGGAGGTACGAAAAGGCCAGAACAAAGCAGGGCTGGCAATAGATGACCAAGGAAGGGTGGAGTCCATAATGGCCTATTGTTGACTAGGGAAGGGGTGATAAGGAAGAGATACAAGGATGTGAACTGTGGAACGAGTTGCTGCCTTACAGTGCTTGCAGTGCTGGAGACCCAGGTTCAATCCCAACTCCGGGTGCTGTCTGTATGGAGTTTGTACGTCCTCTCCGAGATCTTCGGTTTCGCCGCACACTCCAAAGATGTACAGGTTTGTAGGTTAATCGACTTGGTATAAGTGCAAATTGTCCCTAGTGTGTGCAGGTAAGATAGTGTTAATGTGTGGGGATCGCTGGTCGGTGCGGACTTGGTGGGCCGAAAGGCCAGTTTCCGCGCTGTATCTCTAAACTAAACTAAACTAAACTATACTAAGCTAAACTACTGGGTTGTAAGCTGCCCAAACAAAACATGAGGTTCTGTTCCTCCAATTGTCCAATCCTGCAATGACTCTATTAGTCGACCATATTTGAATAATTTTATCACGCTGAAAGTTTCAAGTGAACAGACATGTACAGAATGTACTTCCTATTCTAAAGAAGGGTCTCGACCGAATCGTCACCCCATTCCTTCTCTCCAGAGATGCTGCCTGTCCCGCTGAGTTACTCCAGCATTTTGTGTCTATCTTCAGTTTAAACCTGCAGTTCCTTCCTACACATATACTTCCTATATTTCTGATGTGATTAGTTCTTTAGGGTACGTCATAAATAAGGTGGAAGAAATAACAGAAACAAACTGTTTTTTCTAGCTTTAGTGGAATTGGGAACAAGATTGTACAATTCAGCTTCATCACAGCCACCAACAGTTGTTCCAAAGCCTTCTTGTCAGTACAATATGGATAAGCTGCATGGCAATGCATTCAGTCTCCAACAATCAGTTATTAAACTGTTACTTTGAAAAAAATGTTTTCTTATTCTGAACTGCTGCAACCTATAGCAGGGCTTTTTTTTTCAAAGCATTGGCTGGTTTATACCTTCCGTTCAGGTTTACTTCTGTTGCTTAAGTTAGCATTGGAAGAGTTGAATTGAATTTGGGTAACGCAAGAAGTTTTATTTCCAGCAGTAACTACTTTTCAACATTGTGCTTTCAAACCAGCAGGCTCAATTTTAATTCTACCTTCCCAGCATACATAGACTTTTCAATATTGAGACAGAACCTCTAAAATGTGACGGTTGAAATAATGTTTTTTACAGGAATTCTGCACAGATTCTTGGAGTTGAAGGAAGGTCGTATATGTTTTGACAGAGTTAATACAGCAGATCATCACATTCTAAAATGATCTTAGAATTTTATTAGCCAGTAAGAATTACTGAAGGAAAAATGTGGTTTTCTTACGTTTTCCTTATGAGATTTTGCCTGTCATTGAATTGTACAAACTGAAACACCCTTCGGCCAAACTTGCCCATGTCGACCAAGATACCCCATCCACTAGTCCTATATTTGGCCCATGTCCTTATAAACCTTTCCTATCAATGTACCTGTAAATGTCGTTATTGTACCCGCCCCAACTACTTCCTCCAGCAGCCCATTCCATACAGCCACCACTCTGTGTGAAAAGGTTACCCCTCAAGTTCTTCTTATATCTTTCCCTCTCACGTTAAACCTATGTTCTTTGGTTCTTGATTCCTCTACTCTAGGTAAAATACTCTGTGCGTCCACCTTATCTTTTCCCCTCATTATTTTATTCACCTCTGTAAGATCATTCCTCAACCTCCTGCAATCAAAGGAATAAAATCTTAGCCAATTCAAGATCTCCGTATCACACAGGCCCTCAAGTACCGGCAACATTCCTGTGTATCTGTTCCAACCTAACAACATCCTTCCTATAGCAGAGTGAAGCCTAGCTTTTCTTTTTATCAGCATCACATGTTAAAATGTGAAAACTGAAAGGAGATAAATACAAAGAAGGAAATGGAAATCACCGTGAATCTCACATTCATCTTAGAAAATAGGTGCAGGAGGAGGCCATTTGGCCCTTCGAGCCTGCACCGCTTAAAACCTTATTCTTAGCTAAACCCGAAAACCAATAGAATTACTCTTGGCATGTTAAGAAGGATCTATTAAGTAAAAACATATTGTTCAGCAGTCAATCATGGAGGGATTATATGCTTTTGACTTTTGGTTTACCAAATGTTGTCACTGCTATGTGTTAATTGTTAGATTCTTTTTTTCTCTGTTGATTGATAAAATAAAATTGAGAAATAAAGCAGTTTGGAAAGTTAGCATGATCCCATAGAGTCAAAGCGGAAAAGCACTTGTAGCTTGTGTGGAGGGAGCTGGTATGCCTTGAGGCGCTGCTTCAAGGATTTATACAAAAATCCACACACTATCTATTGATCGCCTGGAGTTGCAAGCTCTGACACAATATTCATATTCAGTGTAATGCTGAAGAATATCTGCAGCATCTATAACAATCCAAAGCACCCTCGGACCAAATGACAATCAACACTCTTTCATCCATCACAATGGGCCATCTGTGTAACAGAGAGAAATTAAAACAAATATTAATTTCACTGAAGTAACCCTGGAAGGAAATAGATTTGGTTCCATCCAATTTTATTTCTTTTATGTAATATTATTAAACATTTACTCTTTACTAATAATAAATGATTTATTATATTTGACAAAAGGTGTAATCTCTTTGGGTTTCCCATGCAAGTTACTAGAAAACCAGACAGTAAGAAGGATTTTGTTTTTACAGGCTGCTGTGGTGGGAAAGTTGCTTGAGGGGATTGTTAAGAATATGAATAAAGTGAACACTTGGTGTATTTTCCTATGGTAAATGATTCTGACATAGGCTTCAGATGAGAGGGGGGATATTTAAGAGGGACCTCAGGGGGCAACCTTTTCACCCAGTGGGTAGCCTGTATCTGGAATGAGCTATCGGAAGAAGCTATAGAAGCATAATAATTAAGAGTTTAAAAATCAGTTTGGGCAGATATATGGACAGGAAGGGTTTAGAGGGATATGAGCCAAATGCAGGCAAACGTGACTAACAATATTTCAACTTGGTCGAAATGGCAAAGCTCTATTTTTATTTTCTTGCCTGAATAAATATTCAGATTCAATGAGCTTTCAGTTCACGCCATTTTGTTGAATTTGGCTAAATAGTCTTTCTTTTTGCAGTTGAATTATATCACTTCACTAAACTAATCTACATTTGAGGCTTAATCTCCAATAACCAATAACAACTGGGGCCATGTGTCAGTAACCAAACTCAAACTTAATATTTGATCTGCCTTTGTCTCTATTGTACCACTACTGAAATTATTCACTGGGTAAAATTCTCTCATGTTTATTACATATTACAATATTAAATGGCAATTTTATGTGCACAGTCAAGTATTAAATCTTACCTCTTTAAAATTTTAGATTGAATTTCCTCATCCATTATCCTGCAGTGGCCAGTTCAGGAGGGTGCTATCTGTGTGAAGACAGATTCTTCAACTATATTCCTAATGGTCTTTCCTGACTTTAGGCTTCTGGCTCTTTGTTTGCATTTTTCTATAATCTCTGATGAGACTTGATTAAAGTGACTTGACAATCTCTCTATCATCTCACCAAATGAAACATCGTTCATCTTGCGTGACATGAGGAGGTCTGTTAAAGTGACAAATGTATCTGTGCCTTTCTCCATTAGCAAGATTGCTTTCTTGCATTTTCATATGGTTCCTTTTGAGCATGTGCGCTTTTGTCCTGGCCCCAGTTTCACCAATATTATGTGTCCTGATGAACAACTCTATCTATTGTAATATGGATGTGTTCTGCCTGTATGGAGTTTGTATGTTCTCCCTGTGACTACAGTAAATTGTCCCTAGTTTGTAGGATAGTGCTAGTGTACTGGACAGTGTGGACTCGGTGTGTCGAAGGGCCTGTTTCTGCTCTGTATCTCTGAAGTCTAGAGTATAAAATGAAAAACCTGTGAAATATTGTCTACAGGGAAAAAATTGTTGCAGAAATGATGAAGACATTCAATAAGAAATTGGATACTTTCATAGGAGAATGGGGACAACAGAGGGATCGAATTCAAAGGAATAATCAGCCTTTTGCCAACCTTGACATGTGTAACTCTTTCAAGATCATGAGGCATCTAATAATAAAGTCTTATTGTCTCAAAGTACATAAAATCAATGGATACTGAATGAATATTATATAAAAGATAGGAAAAAAAGAGGAAGATTGAAATATAGAATGATAACTATTACTTGCGTATCTGTAACATCTGCGTATTTCTTGAAGGTAGTTTTTACGCATAGATCTCTTGTAACATTATTTGGCATAAGCTAAAGAATAAAAGCATAGCATACAACATGTCTTAAAGTTTTGTCGTGGCAATTTGTAAACAAAAATCTTCATCAACTCAGGAGTGCCCCCATATCTTTAGAGAAGAGGTGGGCCAGAAACTAAAGACCAAGAGCTGAGTGACGAAACCTGACAAAAGTTAACCATCTCACAGAAGGCATCTTGGTACAAATTGGTGCCTGAAATTTGATGCCAGAGGTGGTGCTGGAGGCAGATACAATAACGGTATTTAAGAGGCTTTGGGTAAAGCTCATAGATATGCTGGGAATGGAGGGATATAGATCACATGTAGACCAATGAATTTCATTTATCTTTGCATTATGTTCAACATAGACATTGTGGGCTGAGGAACCTGCTCCTATGCTGTACTGTTCTATGTTTCTATATTTCTAAATTAATCGCTCAGCTCACTTTCCCCATGTGAATGCATCATTTTCCTACCATTACCTACAACCGGCTTTCCCTGCTTCTCTTCACTCCACTACAATGGATAATAATAATAATGGATTGGATTTATATGGCGCTTTATCTAGATACTCAAAGCGCTTTACATTGCATTATTCATTCACTGAATGTATTGTACTTCACCGTACCACCATCTGCTCGCAAACACTGGATCTCCTGGTTTCAATTTTGATATACTTACCCCTCAGCTGTTAAGCTTTGACAAGTAGATTTCTCACAACAGCTCACTAAAGCTTGTCTGAAGAAAGGTCCTGACCTGAAATGGCTTCTACCCAAATCCCTCCACATATGCTGCTTGACTCATTGAGTTCCTCCAACACATATTGTTATAGCGTACTATGCTCTCGCATAGATTCTCTGTGGTCTGCAGTATTGGGTGAATATCTAAGACATTGCTCTGGGTCTCTATCCAATACATATCTTCATGCTTTAGATAAAAATTGAGATAAACCAATTATGGAAACAGTTTTTTTTTAAGTGCATTCATTTACTATTTGTGGGAGTTAACAATGGGACCCGCATTTAATGTCTATCTCTAATTACTCTGGAACTGATAGATTGCTGCTTGGTTCAGAACACAGTTAGGGGTCGACCATTATTATTGTTGGTTGAACAAACCAATGAGATTCTTAAGATAATTTGGTATTTTGATGAATAGATATACAAGGAAACAAAGATGCTGGTTTACAAAAAAATAGAGATGCGGCCTGACGCACTGAATTACTCCAGCTTTTAGTGTATTTTTCTGGTATTTGAGTGTTGCCATCAATAATATCACAATGCATAAGAGCAGAATTAGGCCATTCAGCCCATTGTCTGCTCCGCCATTTGATCATGGCTGATCTATTATTCCCTCTCAACCCCATTTCCTGCCTTCTCTCCATAACATTTGATGTTCTTACTAACCAAGATCCCTTTTAATCTTACTTTAAAAATACCCAATGACTTGGCCTCCACTGCCATCTGTGGTAACATGTTCCACAGATTAGCCACCCTCTGGCTAAATAAACTCTTCTCATCTTCATTTCAAAGGTAAATCCTTTATTCTGAGGCTGTGCCCTATGTGAATATGGTTGTTCCGCAATCCAGAATATATTGAATATGTTAAGTGAATGTAACTGACCAGCTGACATGGTGGAATTTGAAATCATCCAGGTCTGAAGAAGGGTCTCCACCCGAAAGGTCACCCATTCCTTCTCTCCAGAGATCTCACTGAGTTACTCCAGCTTTTTGTGTCTATCTTAGACTTCTGGAATGGTAGTTTTGGAATTTAGTTACCACACAACTTACTCTAAGTTTTTTAATAAACGAGAAAACCTTCAACACAAATGACTTGTTGGATCAAAGAATTTTGAATAATCAAAATGCCATTGAATCGAAGTCATAGTTGTAGAGTCATGGAGAGATAAAGGTATGCAGCACAGAAATGACCCTTTTTCCTACGGTCCCTGCTGTCTACACTAATCCCTTTCCCAAGTACATTTGGCCACATTGACTCCGCCAGTGTAGTTAGCGGTTAAAGTAAAATTCCTCTAGGTTGTGGATGCCATTGGCTTGGTACAAACGTGTCTTCATTTTGTTTATCTCAGAAGCATTTTAGGAATCAACATAAAATTAAGAGTGATTGCTAAGAGATAAGAATGTGTGACTCCCCTATAACCTGCGATGATGAGCAATTTCATTAACATTACAAAAGACTTTACTGCGTGTCAGATTTTGCTCTTCTTATAAACCCCTTCATAAATATTAACTAGTACAGATGTTCTATTTTTTACTTGGACAAATAATTTTTATTATGGACAAAGGCAGTGAAAAATGTAACAGTATACAGCAGTTAATGAATTATCTGTTAATAAGGCTGTCTACTTAAATAGAACATTTGCTAAAACAAAGATTTATTCCCATGTAAACTGCAGAGGCCATTTAATGGGAATATTGAGACAAAAGTAATCTTTTGCCACAGTAGAATGATGGATCAAATTTTTTTTTCTACCGTGCATTTCGGTTTAGTTTTATGTTGTTTATTCAAAGCACATTTGAAGATGTGGTGAAAAGCAGGCCCTCTGCCTAGCTAAGTCAAGAGTAATAAACCTTCTGCTCAAATGATACAATCAAATCAAAATCATAATTGTCGATTGTTGGATTCCTCTGTGTACAGCAGAATGTTGCTGACTGACATAGATAGAGAGCTGATTTTATTTAAAGTGCAATGAAAACGCTGCACTGGGGCACTAGATACAAATGTTATGTTGGGCAATATCACAATGAATCACTTGCCAATGATTTTAGCAGGAGTTTAGAGTCATTGAAACAACCACAATATTAAATCTTTCTCTGATGACAGTGACAAAACAGATGTTTATAATGACAGAACTGGGATACTTGCTGGCAGTTTCTTTCCATTTTCTAGTGCATGCCTTTAATAGATGGAGTAATAAAGAAGATTATTTCAGGTGACATATCGGTGCTTGCTCTTTTGAAAATGGTTTTACACTGTGTGTTTCTGCTGATAGCCGCAAAGGAGGATTTGTCACAAATGCAGAGATTTCAGTGTAGTGCACAGTTTTTGGCCAAGTTTGTGTTCTACTGAATGGTTCTGTTTAAAAAAAAAGCCTTGTGTTTATTTCCTGAGTTGACATGAAGCCCTAGACAGAGGAACAAAACGAGTTAAGGGAGAAACTGCAAAGAAGAGGCAGAGAACCAGCAATACAAAGTCCTGTGATTGATAAAGGTTTGCCAACGTTCTTTGAGTTACACCGCGTAACACTCCAGAGGGACTAGTTGCCCAAATAAATTTGTATTTCTAACGGGATGAATGAGAAGTATTTTTGTGAGTGCATTTTTATGCAAATAATAATCTAAACACAAGGGCCTAGAGATCTGCAGTGACCATGTAAGATTGCTGCTGGCAGTCAATAATTATGAAACAGGTATAGAGCCAACTGCATGGATGCTACCTGCTGGATTTGTGCACATTTATAGAATAGAATTTTGGTCCTTATTGATACCACTTAAAGGAAGCCAGGACTCTCAAAGGGTATGTGCACTGTAGCTCCAGACAGCGGACAAAAAAAATAATGTTTCAAGGAATAAAATGTCTGGAAAAGGAACAAAGAGGATTATAGTTCCCAGAAGCAGTTTTGAAGTCTTTGATCCAAGCAATGGAAGAATTGGGGGAATGTGTGCTCTATAGGGGATAGAAGCCTCTGAAAGAAATGCAATCATTGAGACTAGAGGAAATAAGCTTGAAGAATTTAACTCACTGCTCGTGCAGGTAATTGTTGAATAACCTCATCAGAATTGCTGAGGAAAGAATCTTATCCCTTACATCAATTCCGTCTCTCACCGACAATATCTGTAATCTTACTCGAAATACATATTCCCCAAATCAAAATACTTACTGAAGGTTAGCTCCTTCTCTCCAATGGAATCTCTGCGCTCTACTCTAAGTACTATCGCACCCCCTGGCTTCCTTCCACCTGCTTATCTTCCACACAACCTATAAACTAATCTTTCATGTAAGGCATGTCGTAAGAACAGGTTCATTTTGCACGGTTTTATTCCTGGATGGCAGATGCCGAGCACTGCCTGTGACAGGAAGCACCGATCAGAAAAGACAGCGTGGGAAGTCATGCAGTTATCATGGCCACGCCATCACTTGCCTTTCATAGATGGCAGTTCCTTTTCCCTTCCTATTTCTTCCTCCCCCTACACACACCATGAAAAACCATGGTTGCTTTCTACAATCGCCCAATTCTCTGCTTGCTGTTCATGTAGAATGCTTTTTTATATTTTCATAGAAACATAGAAACATAGAAAATAGGTGCAGGAGGAGGCCATTCAGCCCTTTGAGCCAGCACCGCCATTCATTGTGATCATGGCTGATCGTCCCCAATCAATAACCCGTGCCCGCATTCTTTAGGGAACGGGGGTTCCCCTCTTCGACTATAGATGAGGCTATCACCAGGGTCCATTCTATACCCTGTAACTCAGCTCTCACTCCCCATCCCCCCACTCATAACAAGGGCAGAGTCCCCCTTGTCCTCAACTTCCAACCTCACATACAACAGATAATCCTCTGCCTTGTTTGCCACCAGGATCCCACCACTAGCCACATCTTCCCATTTCCTCCCCTTTCGGCTTTCCGCTGAGACCGCTCCCTCCGTTACTCCCTGGTCAATTCGGCCCTTCCCACCCAAACAACCCCCTCCGCTGGTACTTTCCCTTACAACCGCAGGAAATGCTACACTTGTCGCTTTACCTCCCCCCCTTGATTCCATCCAAGGATCTAAACCATCTTTCCAGGTGCGGCAGAGGTTCACCTGCACTTCCTCCAACCTCATCTATTGCATCCGCTGCTCTAGGTGTCAGCTGCTCTACATCGGTGAGACTAAGCGTAGGCTTGGCGATATTTCAGATGTTGAAAATGTTTGTGCACTGTGCCATCAGGAGTAGTCGGGCAGTCTTCCAAAAGATGGTCTGAAGAAGGGCTTCAACCCGAAACGTTGCCTATTTCCTTCGCTCCATAGATGCTGCCTCACCCGCTGAGTTTCTCCAGCATTTTTGTCTGCCATCCAAAAGATGCATCTATATTTGATTTGCCAGCAGCAAGCTTCAGTCTAGTGACCAGTGCAAAACTTAACTTGATATTAATTATAATTTTATTTTCCTTTGCACAAACTTTACTCTTGTTGCTATATTCTACACTTCAGCTCCAGTCTCCCAGAAATACTGAGTCTGATATGATGAAAATGACCAAGAGATCCCGGAATTAAACTAGAAACACTGCCATGTTTCAGACTGATCGTTAAGGGCCTGATCCACTTACGTGTCCTTGGCACGCAAATTACGCGACCTCGTTGTCGCATTGAGGCACATGGGCATCGTATGGCCACGTTGGGCCGGTCCCACTGAAAAGCGCGGAGGGGTATGTAGTTGTGCGCGACATCGCGCGGGGCTCTGAAATTTTTGTAATGAACAAAATCTTCACGCGCCAACGGCCTGTCACGTAACTGACGGCCAAAGTGGGACAGGCCCAAGACCCTGGTGTGACGCAACGTCTCACCTCCAACAGCAGCAGAAGCAGGCAAACGATCGCCGAACTTAGCCTGGGGCTCACGGCTGTTGCGGTCCGGATCCGCCCCCACTTCTACTCCCAGAGCGGGGCCAGGAATATTGTAGATAGACACAAAATGCTGGAGTAACTCAGCGGGACTCGGCAGCATCTCTGGTGTCCAATGGGTGGCGTTTCGGGTCAAGACCCTTCTTTCAGACTGAAGAGGGGTCTCGACCCGAAACATCATCCATTCCTTCTCTCCAGAGATGCTGCCGGTCCCGCTGAGTTACTCCAGCATTTTGTGCCCATCTTAAAATGACGTCATGCGCTCCAGACGGCTGTGCGGGCGCATGAAATCGCGTGTGACCTTCGCGGGACCGTCCCGCCTCAACGGGACCACGAGGTCACGTAATTAGCACGTAAGTGGGACAGGGGCTTTACATATCTGATGATGAGATCCAACAGAAAGCTCATGATCTACAGAATTGTTGGCAGGAGGAAGGATGTCAGGAGATTCAGAACCAAGTTGACAACCATGCCATGCATGAATCTGCAGTGCTTTCAAGATCCTCTAGAGCCCACGCATCCAAGGAACCGCCACACACTCAGAGTCAAGAATTTATCAAAGCAAGACAAGTGAGGGGAAGGAGCACTTAGAAACTTTCCTTGACTGAGACCCATATTTGATGTATGTCTTTCTCTCCATTCCACAGCGTACACAACCTTTTATATTCTGGATATTATCACAGCCTAGCAACTGTTTGCAAAGGGCAACCGATTGTTGAAAAGCCAGGTCTCAGGAGCAGGTGAAATTCCTTCTGAAATACAAAACATGACAGAGAAATTCAAATTATTGATTTCAACTTCGCCATCGGGGAAGAGGAGAACATGTTGGTGAATCCCAGAGTCATTGCATCTTCATTGGGTGACTCTCAGGTAATTACAGCAGGCCCCCCCCCCATCCACTGTATACCACAGGGTCAATCATTGCCCTCAACTACATCCTTTATGTTGATACAAGGAACTGCAGATATAAGTTTTAAAATAAAGACACAAAGTGCCAGAGTAACTCAAGGTGCCATTCAGCATCTGTGGAAAACATGCATACTTGAAGTTTTGGGTCGGGACCCTTCATCAGACTCAGGAGAACTTCTTCAAGGTAGGCATATTTTGAGGACGTTTTGCAGCAGAGCAAGAAAATGCGGATACAAGAAATTTCATATGCTGGTTTACAAATAAAGACACGGAGTGCCTGAGTGAGTTAGGCAGCATCAGACTGAAGAAGCCTCCCAACCTGAAAACTCGTCTATCCATGTTCTTCAGAGGTGCTGCCTGACCCGCTAAGTTACCCCAGCACTTTGTGTCTTTGTGTCTTTGTGTCTTTAGATTCTGGAGTAGTTCCTGAGGATTGGCGGGTAGCAAACGTAACCCCTCTTTTTAAGAAGGGGGGGAGAGAGAAAACGGGGAATTACAGACCAGTTAGTCTAACATCGGTAGTGGGGAAACTGCTAGAGTCAGTTATTAAAGATGGGATAGCAGCACATTTGGAAAGTGGTGAAATCATTGGACAAAGTCAGCATGGATTTACGAAAGGTAAATCATGTCTGACGAATCTTGTGGAATTTTTCGAGGATGTAACTAGTAGCGTGGATGGGGAGAACCAGTGAATGTGGTGTATCTGGACTTCCAGAAGGCTTTCGACAATGTCCCACATAAGTGATTAGTATATAAACTTAAAGCATATGGCATTGGGGGTTCAGTATTGATGTGGATAGAGAACTGGCTGGCAAACAGGAAGCAAAGAGTAGGAGAAAACGGGTCGTTTTCACAATGGCAGGCAGTGACTAGTGGGGTACCGCAAGGCTCAGTGCTGGGACCCCAGCTATTTACAATATACATAAATGATCTGGATGAGGGAATTGAAGGCAATATCTCCAAGTTTGCGGATGACACTAAGCTGGGGGGCAGTGTTAGCTGTGAGGAGGATGCTAGGAGAATGCAAGGTGACTTGGATAGGCTGGGTGAGTGGGCAAATGTTTGGCAGATGCAGTATAATGTGGATAAATGTGAGTTTATCCACTTTGGTGGCAAAAATAGGAAAACCGACTATATCTAAATGGTGGCCGTTTAGGAAAAGGGGAGATGCAGCGCGACCTGGGTGTCATGGTACACCAGTCATTGAAAGTAGGCATGCAGGTACAGCAGGCAATGAAGAAAGCCAATGGTATGTTAGCTTTCATAGCAAAAGGATTTGAGTATAGGAGCAGGGAGGTTCTACTTCAGTTGTATAGCGTCTTGGTGAGGCCACACCTGGAGTATTGCGTACAGTTCTGGTCTCCAAATCTGAGGAAGGACATTATTGCCATAGAGGGAGTGCAGCGAAGGTTCACCAGACTGATTCCTGGGATGCCAGGACTGTCTTATGAACAAAGACTGCATAGACTTGGTTTATACTCTCTAGAATTTAGGAGATTGAGAGGGGATCTTATAGAAACTTACAAGATTCTTAAGGGGTTGGACAGGCTAGATGCAGGAAGATTGTTCCCGATGTTGGGGAGGTCCAGGACAAGGGGTCACAGCTTAAGGATAAGGGGGAAATCCTTTAGGACCGAGATGAGAAGGAATTTTTTCACACAGATAGTGGTGGGTCTCTGGAAATCTCTGCCACAGAGGGTAGTTGAGGCCAGTTCATTGGCTATATTTAAGAGGGAGTTAGATGTGGCCCTTGTGGATAAGGGGATCAGAGGGTATGGAGAGAAGGCAGGTACGGGATACTGAGTTGGATGATCAGCCATGATCATATTGAATGGCGGTGCAGGCTCGAAGGGCCGAATGGCCTACTCCTGCACCTAATTTCTATGTTTCTATGTTTCTATGTGTCTTTACATCCTTTATGTTGCAAGGAGTGCCATCCAGATTCACAATGCGGAGTCCATCATGAAGTACAATGAACATGATCAGCACGGCTTCACAACCTCGCGAAGAATGTAAAGATCGATACCAACAATTATGGAAAATTGTTCACCGATTTAGTTGCCCTCAAAAATTCAAGATGATTCTACAGTAACATGCTCATTACAAACCCAGTCACAGTGCAGACTGGTGTCAGGCAGTCAACACTAACTTTCCTATCCATCATCCTCTGCTGCACTTTTTCTCCAAAAATGCACATCCTGGACAGCAGCTACGATGCACATGAAACTATTCATCCTTCTTTGTCTCCACTTCTAAATTAACCCATCAAGGGTAATGCTTATGTATGTTCACATTTGTAGGCCTTTATTGAAGATGACCGGATTAGTACTATACATCTGGAACACAACAGTCACCTGCTAATCTATGCCATGCATCATCACCCCCTTACAATCAAGGTCCATTACATAACTCTCAAAAACCTGAATCACTTCCAATATTTGCAAAAAATATTTTCTGGGTCTATACTAGCAGGAGTTTAGAAGGATGAGGGGAAACCTCATTAAAAGTCCAAGTTGGAACATTGAAGACTGAAAAAGGTGAATTTATTATGGGGAACAAGGAAATGGCAGATGAGTTGAACAGGTACTTTGGATCTGTCTTCACTAAGGAGATCACAAACAATCTTCCTGATATAGTAGTGGCCAGAGGATCTGGGGTGACGGAGGAACTGAAGGAAATCCATATTAGGCAGGAAATGGTGTTGAATAGACTGATGGGACTGAAGGCTGATAAATCCACAGGGCCTGATGGTCTGCATCCCAGGGTATTTAAGGAAGTTGCTCTAGAAATCGTGGATGTATTGGTGATAATTTTCCAATCTTCTATAGACTCAGGATCAGTTCATGGGGATTGGAGGGTAGCTAATGTTATCCCACTTTTTAAGAAAGGCGGGAGAGAGAAAACAGTTAGCCTGACATCAGTGGTAAGGAAGATGCTGGAGTCAATTATAAAAGATGAGATAGCCGAACATTTGGATAGCAGTAACAGGATCGTTCTGAGTCAGCATGGATTTACGAAGGGGAAATCATTTTTGACTAATCTTCTGCAATTTTTTGAAGATGTAGGGATTAACGGGTCACTTTCAGAATGGCAGGCAGTGACTAGTGGGGTACCGCAAGGCTCGGTGCTGGGACCGCATCTATTTACAATATACATCAATGATTTGGATGAAGGGATTCAAAGTGACATTAGCAAATTTGCAGATGATACAAAGCTGGGTGGCAGTGTGAACTGTGAGGAGGATGCTATGAGAATGCAGGTGACTTGGACAGGTTGGGGGAGTGGGCAGATGCATGGCAGATGAAGTTTAATGTGGATAAATGTGAGGTTATCCACTTTGGTAGCAAAAACAGGAACACAGATTACTATCTAAATGGCATCAAGTTGGGAAAAGGGGAAGTACAACGGGATCTGGGGGTCCTTGTACATCAGCCTATGAAAGTAAGCATGCAGGTACAGCAGGCAGTGAAGAAAGCAATTGGCATGTTGCCCTTTATAACAAGAGGAATCGAATATAGGAGCAAAGTGGTCCTTCTGCAGTTGTACAGAGCCCTAGTGAGACCACACCTGGAGTATTGTCTGCAGTTTTGATCCCCTAATTTGAGGAAGGACATTCTTGCTATTGAGGGAGTGCAGCGTAGGTTTACAAGGTTAATTCCCGGGATGGCGGGGCTGTCATTTGCTGACAGAATGGAGCAGCTGGGCTTGTACACTCTGGAGTTTAGAAGGATGAGAGGGAATCCCATTGAAACATATAGGATTTTGTAAGGATTTGGACATGCTAGAGGCAAGAAACATGTTCCCGATGTTGGGTGAGTCCAGAACTAGGAGCCACAGTTTAAGAATAAGGAGTAAGCTATTTAGAACGTAGACGAGAAAACATTTTTTCCTCACAGAGAGTGGTGAGTCTGTGGAATTCTCTGCCTCAGAGGGCGGTGGAGGCTGGTACACTGGATGCTTTCAAGAGAGAGCTAGATAGGGCTCTTAAAAATAGTGGAGTCAGGGGATATGGGGAGAAGGCAGGAACGGGGTACTGATCGGGGATGATCAGCCATGATCACATTGAATGGCTGTGCTGGCTCGAAGGGCTGAATGGCCAACTCCTGCACCTATTGTCTATTGTCTATTGTCTAAAACGTACCGAATAATGAAAGGCTTGGATAGACTGTTGTGGAGAGGATTTTTCCACTAGTGGGAGAGTCTAGGACCAGAGGACATAGCTCCAGAATTAAAGGACATTCCTTTAGGAAGGAGATAAGGAGGAATTTCTTTAGTCAGAGGGTGGTGAATCTGTGGACTTCTTTGCCACAGAAGGCAGGGGAGGCTGTCAATGGATATTTTTAAGGCAGAAAAAGATAGATTCTTGATTAGTACGGGTGTCAGAGGTTATGGGGAGAAGGCAGGAGTATGTGGTTAGGAGGGTGAGATAGATCAGCCATGATTGAATGGCAGAGTAGAAAATGGGCTGAATGGCCTAATTCTGCCCTATCACATGATTTTGAATCCAAAATCCATCAAAAATACTGTTATAAAGGAATAGGAACCAACAACGCTCTCTATCTTACCTGATTGGCATGTCTGAATTCTTATCTCAGTGTCTGTAAGTAGGTTCAGTTCTTCTATTAATAACAATTGATTATGTCAGCAGGATAAATAATTGCTTGGGCAGTACAATGATTTAAAGTAATGGGGGAAGCAAGAGGAAATTCACATTGAAATCCTCTGGAGCTGCAGAACAGAATATACAAAGTACTTTCAAAAATAGGTTCACCACGTAAACAGAATCTCAAAATGGTAGAACTCAGTCTGGCATTCTCCTACAAAAACATGAATGTTTGTTCTTTAAATATGAAATCCATTGAAGCTGCTCCCCCCCCCCCCCCCATCCCCACATTCCCCACAGCCATCACAACTATATAAAAACCCTTGTTAGGTACATGATCAGTATATCCCTCACTTCTTAAAAGATTAATGCCCCGGTGTGGGCCAGTTGGGCCGAATGGCCTGTTTCCACACTGTATCATTCTATTAATGTTGCAGGACATATAGGGTTCTGCTAACGTTTTAGGTCAAACTTGTAATTTAATCACATCTTCTCTCCTTTATTCTTTGCAATGTTAATGGTGCCTTGTACCAACAATCTTGTCCTTTCAACTTTTTTGTTTTTTTGCTGAAAAAGAGCTTTCTATATTACTAACTTGCAACTTTCAGAGAGTCCAAAATATTGTTGCAATAGTAAATGGCAAGAATTAACATCTCCACAGGGGATAATCTTCTGAGCTTAACGATGAAGTATGTAATAGGGGATGTGTAGAAGTACCTTTGTATTTTTAGATCATGGTTGTTATAAGTAAAACTAGCATTTATTATCATCTATAAATGCAGTACAACTGAGAATGCAGTTGTCAGTTAGGTCACACATAGGACAGGCCAAGTAAGTACATCAGATTTCTTTACTTGAAGGATATTAGAGAACCAGATTGCTTTTACAATATCCAGTAGTGATTGGCCTAGATAGAATGGATGTGGAGAGCAGGCACGGAACTCGCTATCAAAACATGGAGGGGACCAGGGGGACAGGGGGGACACAATATTTTGGCGATCGCACGCGCATGCGCACACTCACACACACATGCGCGAAGCTTCGGAGGCTCAATCCAGCGCTAAATGCAGCTCAACTCTGCCTGTCTCGCCGGGTTAACTACAGGCCTGACTGGACTGACGGGATACCAGCGCTGCTTCTCCGCGCTGGCCATATTTCCCTCAAGTCCAGGCAGGTTGACCAGGCGGGGCAGAGTGAGCTGGGTTTAGCGCTGCTTCTCTGCGCCGGCTTTGGGCCTGGGGGTACAGCTCGCGACTGTCTACCGACCTCTCTGGCCACCCATGGGGGGGGGGGGGGCACTCGGGTGGGGACGGGACAGTGCCGGACATCAGGCCGGGATTGATCCTGGCTGCGGATGAGGCGCAGGTTTGTGCCACTCCTCCCTCCTCCAATCATTGCGCTGAATCATCATGTCCCGCCCCCATTGCCTGCTGACCGACATCTCTCTCCTCCAATCGGTGCCCTCGATCAGCAGTCCGACCTCCACTGTCTCGTGGAAAGCTTGGGGAGGATGTCCCCCACCTCTCAAAACATGGTGGGGGGGACGTGTCCCCTCTGCCCCCCCCCCCCCCCCCCGGGTTTTCCGCCCCTGGACTGGAGAGGATGTTCCTGTAGAGGTAGAGACTAGGACCAGAGGGCACAGCCTCATAATAAAAGGACGCACCTCCCGGCGAGCCGTTGCAGCAGATGCCTCCTGGTGTGCCACTGACTAGCCAAGGCCGGAGCCCCCATGGGGGACCTGTGGCCGGAGGATCCAGCAGCGATAGTGGAGAGGTCGGTACGATGGTTGATGATGGCGCCGACTGACGGATGAGGACGGAGTACGTGGAGTGAGGATGCCGCTACCGAGGGAAGGAACTGAGGAGGACCTGGCATGGAGGGACAACCATGGTGGTGGGGGGGGGGGGGGGTGGTCATAAGGGAGGGGGAGGGGGAACCTGGTGCGGATTCTGTGTGTACTTTGTAACTGTCAGTGCCCTTATGTGGCAACTATTTGCATACCTTGGATTTGCAAGAAAAGACAATAAAGTATTTGTTCATCCATTCATTATTCAGAGGAGTAATTTCTTTAGCCGGAGGATGATGAGGAGGAGTTTATTATCACAGACAGCTGTGGAGGCCAGTAATTGGGATTTTTTTTTAATGGAGATTGATAGGTTATGATTAGTAAGGGCGTCAATAGTTATGTGTAGAAGGCAGGAGAATGGGGTTGGCCGGTAAAAATAACTCAGCCATGATCAAATGGCAGGGCAGAGTCGATGGGCGAATGGCCTAATTCTGCTCCTATGTCTTATGATCTTATAGTTTCACGGTCACTATGAATAAGACACATTTTAGATTAATTTAACTTCTCACACTTAAACTTCCCAATTACAATGTTGTGGTTTCTCTGGATCAATAAGTCCACAATCTGACTTCTAGTCCAGTGAATTAACCAATTCACTACTGTAACTGTAGTTGGGTGCTGCCACAGAATGAAAATGACTGGAGAAAATTCCAATGTTCAGCACTGATATTTCTTGGTAAACAAAATATTTAGCTGTAGTGTTGTAACAACACCCAGCTGTTTGCTAATTTATCAGACAGGGGCAACATGGTGGTGCAGCGGTAGAGTTGCTTCCTTACAGCCCTAGAGATCCGGAGCATGATCCTGACTACGGGTGCTGTCAGTATGGAGATTATACATTATCCCTGTGACCACGTGGGTTTTCTCCGGGTGCTACGGTTTCCTTCCACATTCCAAATATGTACAGTTTTTTTGGGTTAAATTACTTCAGTAAAAAAATTAAATTGACCCTAGTGTGAGCTAGTGTATCAGTAATTGCTGGTCGGCACTGACCCGGTGGGCCGAAGGGCCTGTTTCAGCTCTGTATTTCTAAAGATAAATCCCCAATAAGTGTACGGGGGAGATTTCTTCCAAATGAGTCGTAAAAATCGTAAAACGTTTAGTAGATGGATTAAGTGACTTGACAAGTTTTAAATTTACCACTTATTGTCATTTATTTCTGTTTTACGGATATAGGAATACAAATTCTTTAAACTCATTGCTAATCGTGATAATTTCTGGCTGTGGCCATGGCTTCTCACTTTAGTTTGTTAGCATTCACTCTATTGACCTTTTTCATTATTCAGAACAATGAAGCATGGATAGTTAATTCAAGATTTATGAAGCTGAAATGTATGCAGAAAGCAGGTTGATTATTACTTTATCTTTACAAATGGAAAAAAGTAAATTATTTAACTTCCTTGATTAAAAAAAATTATCACCATAGACATAACCCTATGATGATGCAAGGTTTTAAACTACATTTGCTATGGTGAGATTTAACCCAAATGCTGTTGAGGTTTCTTCCCTTGAAATTCATGCAGTAGTGGTAATTATGCGATACAGTAATATCCACATATTGTACCCTTAAAAATCTCTCTACGTCATGTTTGGTCTGCCTATGGGGAGCGTGAATTTCCAGGCATCTAAATGCAATTAATAAATCTGTTACAGGAGGCAGTGGAGGCCAAATCACTGGATATTTTCAAAAGAGAGTTAGATATAGCTCTTAGGGCTAACGGAATCAAGGGATATCGGGAGAAAGCAGGAACGGGGTACTGATTTTAGATGATCAGCCATGATCATACTGAATGGTGGTGCTGGCTCGAAGGGCCGAATGACCTACTCCTACACCTATTTTCTATGTTTCTATGTTTTTAAATAGATAATAAATAACAATAAAATCAGATGTGGTTGTGAAAGGGTGTTTTGGTCAACAGCTTATCGGAAACAAGAAGGGAAAAGAAACCTCTGGATAAATAAGGCAAATGGGACTATGTATATACATCAGTAGCAGACCTTCTTCAAGGTTGGTTATCCTGGGAGAGAAGTGGCACAGAATTCAATAACAAATGAAAATCAAAATAATTTGTGGGATTCCAACATTTCTGTTTTTATTTCAGATTTTCAGCAGCTGCAGTTTTATTTTTATTTTTAAATACCAGAACAGGATGTCGAGGTATTAAACATAGTTAGTCTCACGTTTTAGCTGTTAAATAGTTTATTATAAAATATTAAGAGAAAATATTCTGTTTGAAAGCAACTTTGATTTAAGCTGTTAATAACATGAATTCTTCAGTTATTGGCCCTGCTTTGCTCTGCCGTTTTCTTTCCTCCAGTTCCCTCCCCTCTACTTTCAGTCTGAAGAAGGGTCCTGACCCAAAATGTCACCTATCATTTTTCTCCAGAGATGCCTGACCCGTTGAGTTACTCCAGCACTTTGTGTTTATCTTCAGCATATTCCAACATCTGCAGTTACTTTATACACATTAATTTAAACTGGGCTTTATTTTGCCACTACCTGCAAGTTGCTGAAGCTGCTTTTCGGGTTTTCAGAAGATTATCAGGGGCAGCTGACAAGGTGGCAAGGTGGTCAGTTCAGTGGTGTTGCCTGCAATGCTTTTCCGGGCTTGATACAATGATAAAACTAAATTGAGAAAAGTAACTGTTGACAGTTACCAGTAACGCTACAGTAAATATTGTAAAACTGTATACAAAAGGCCAAGAAGTGGCTCCAGAAAATGCTGTCCATATTTGGAATTTTTAATATACTCAAGACCATAAAATACGTTTAAGGGCTTCCTGGAACATTTGGATAATGAAGAGCCCAATATGATGTTTGAAATATTTTAGATGTTTTTGATGTACAAATTTGTTCAATTTTTCTCATTTTTCTACTTGGAATATGAAGATTACTATTTTGATGTATGTATTTCAAATTATCTTAATGCAACAGTTTCTTTAGCCTGTAGTCATATCTCTTCTTGAGCCAGAGCAATTCTTCCTGGAACACTATTACAATACTTATGCATGCTAAACTGAAATGCACGTTAGTATAATCTTTCAGGTTCAGGCTCGAGGTTACTGAAAAGGGACTGTAAATTGCTGTGGGAAATAGATACCTATTTTTGCCTTATTTAATTAAAACATAATCCAATAATGCCTCTCAAATGTCTTGCATTAGAAATGCCACTGAAATTTTTTTTTTACAGCATTAGTAAATCTTAATATATCAGGTGATTTCCAGACTATGAAGATAGAATATGGATGAGTCACAGTGATATTGTTTGGGACGGTAATTTCTTATGGCATTGATATTGGCGTAAAACTTCCTTTGCCACTCTTAGGCTGCACAATCGTACAACTAGTGTAGCCGCTGCCTTGCAGCATCAGAGACCTCGATTCAATCTTGACCTCGGGTCCTGTCTGTGTGGAGTTTGCACATTGTCTATGTAATCTTCAACTGGATTTCTCCCGCATCAGAAAAATGTGTGGGTTAATGGATTAATTGGCTACTGTAACTTATTCCTCGTGTATAGGTGAGTGGTGATATGTTTATTTATAAGATTGTAGAGCAGAGGGATCTAGGATTGCAGGTACTTAGTTCTTTGAAGGTGGCATCTTAGGTGGATAGGGTGGTCAAAAAGGCTTTTGTTACATTGACCTTCATCAATAGACAATAGACAACATATAGGAGTAGGCCATTCAGCCCTTCGAACCAGCACCACCATTCAATGTGATCATTGCTGATCATCCCCAATCAGTTCCCCGTTCCTGCCTTCTCCCTATATCCCCTGACTCCGCTATCTTTAAGAGCCCTATCTAGTTCTCTCTTGAAAGTATCCAGAGAACCGGCCTCCATCGCACTCTGAGGCAGAGAATTTCACAGACTCGCAACTCTCTGTGTGAAAAAGTGTTTCCTCGTCTCCGTTCTAAATGGCTTACCCCTTATTCTTATTATTTTTATTATTATGTTGGACTCCCCCAACATTGGGAGCATGTTTCCTGCCTCTAGCGTGTCCAAACCCTTTATAATCTTATATGCTTCAATAGATTCCCTCTCATCCTTCTAAATTCCAGAGTATACAAGCCCTGCTGCTCTGGGATTCTATTCCTTGGAGCGCAAGAGAATGAGGGGTGATCTTATAGAGGTGTATAAAATCATGAGAACAATAGATTGGGTAGATGCACAGTATCTCTTGCCCAGAATAGGGGAATCGAGAACCATAGGGCATAGGTTTAAGGTGAAGGGGGAAAGATTTAATAGGATTCTGAGGGGTAACCTTTTCTCATAAAATGTGGTGGGTGTATGGAATGAGTTGCCAGAGGAGGTAGTTGAGACAGGGACTATTGCAATGTTTAATAAATAACTTGATAGGTAGATGGATAGGATAGGTTTGGAAGGATATGGGCTAAATGCAGGCAGGTGGGACTAATGTAGAAGGGACATGTTGGTCAGTCTAGTCAGGTTGGGCCGAAGGGCCTGTTTCCACGCTGTATGACTATGACTCTGAGAATGTTGGAAGATTGTAAAATGGGAATTAATGTAGGGTTTATGTAAATTGGTGGTTGATGGTCGGCATGGACTTGGTGGACCGAAGGGAGTGTTTCCATGCTGTATTTCTCCTTGACCCTCTTCCACAACCCTATTCTTCTGCTGGCTTCCAATTGGTAGTTGTCCTTAGAGGAAATGTAACTAAGAATTGACAATAGAATCTGTTAAATAATGGCATTATGTAACATAACATATTCTGCTTCCAAAGAGTGAAAATAGACAGATTTGAACTGATATTCCTCCATGTGTTATTTGCAGCATATTGATATGTTTGTGTCAAGTTCCTGAATATTTTGTTCCAATTCCCATTTAACCCTTTCATTTTGTGATTTTATACACACATCTTAATCAGTGCTTAAATATATCCTGCTTTCCTGTAAGATTTAACTTGAGATTATATTTATGTAGGAATGGTGTTTAAATGCTTATATTTATGTTTAGTTCATGTACTCCTCAACCACTTTAAATCTATTTTTAGTTCCTACTCATAGTTAAAGGAATAAAAGAAAAGCTGACACAGAGTGCAATCATTAAAACACATCAATAAACACGAGGAGTAACAAAAGACAGTGGGTGATTGAATGTAGCCAATATTTGTCTTTTAAGAGCTCTCCTAAAGATTAAAAAAAAATTCTAATGATTAAATATCACCACTGTTTGGCTTTTTAAGAGCAAGTTAGAAGATTCTTTCAGACTCTCACAGATTGGATATCACCAGTAATCACTGCTTAAAAGCTTGCATAGGAAGGAACTGCAAATGCTGGTTTGAACCAAAGATAGACACAAAGAGCTGGAGTAACAGCAGAACAGGCAGCATCTCTGCAGAGAACGAATGGGCGACATTTCGGGTTGAGACCCTTCTTCAGACTAGTCAGGAATAAGGGAAACAAGGGAAATAGTTGATGATGTAGAGAGATAAAGAACAATGAATGACAGATATGCAAAAAAGTAACGGTGATAAAGGAATCAGGCCATTGTTAGCTGTTTGTTGGGTGAAAACGAGAAGCTGGTGCAACTTGGGTGGGGGAGGGATGGAGAGAGAGAGAGAGGGAATGCCGGGGTTAATTGAAGTTAGAGACCTTAATATTCATACTGCTGGGCTGTAAGCTGCCCAAGCAAAATATGAGATGCTGTTCCTCCAATTTGCGTTTAGCCTCACTCTGACAATGGAGGAGACCTAGGACAGAAAGGTCAGTGTGGGAATGGGAAGGAGAATTAAAGTTTGCTACAGATCAGAAAAGGTTTTTTCTTTGTGTCAGGCTGCAAGCCAATATCCATGTACTTGAGATTTATCCTTACATCAATGAAGATGTCTGCATCATCACAATCTAAATGAATCAGTGTGGTGATGCCCTTTGACTTTCTTGACTCTGTCCAATAAAATTCTACAATGTTGGAACTTGCTGCAATGTGATGGGGTTTGGCTAAATCCCCAGCAAGGAAAAGTTGTTTGTAATCAACATTTGTGTTGCTTTTCAACTGTCCCAATTTATACTATCAAGAAAAATCACCTGAGATAATTCTAATGTATTATTTAAAAATATCGAATATGTTTTTTTGAATTAAGAACAACAGAAATTAACACTTAGTCAATTGAGCACTAATATAACTGTAAGATAGATGCTCAAATAAATATGTTTATGGCTGTAATATTGACTTCACAGAATTAATGTTTACACTTACGTCAATTGTCACAGAAAGGTAAGAAAGGGCACACTGATATCAGTTTTAGATCTTCTTCTTCTTGCGTATGGCGTGCACAGCCTAAAGTTGTGAGACAACTTGTAGGTATGTTGCAAAACTTACCTTTAGCGGCGCTGCAGTTCTGCCGCTCCCTGTGTGCGCGACTTTGGCGCCTTTCAGAGGGGGGCGGGCTTAAAGTGCCGTTTTTCGACAGACTGGGATAATCGATGAATGTCGGGCGATTTTGTTGCGGAAGAAAAATCGCTCCGACATTTCATCAATGAAGGTATTTTTAAATTACTCTAAATTATTTGTTAACTAGAATAATTTTAAAAAATCACCTTCAAAAGCCGTGAGCGCAGACAACCGGAAGGATTTTGTGTAGGGGAGGAAAAAAGGTAAATAGTTTATTTTTATATTAAAAGTTGGTTTTTCGGGAGGCTTTAATAATATTTTTATGTTGCGAAATGGGGTCCAAAAAAATGTATGAACAAACAGTATTTTTCATACCGACTTCACTGCTAACCGCAACGTTCTAATCCACCGCATTCTACAAAAACCCACTCGCTAGTTGATTTAAATGGCCATTAATTTACAGGAATCAAACACTAAATTCCTTCCATTTGGCCCAGAAATTCATGAAAATGAGATTTAAATATTATGTTATATTGTGGATTATTGTGTGAATGTTATTTGGACACTGTTATTTGGAGGCAATTAAAAAAAAGTTTATCTTTTCTTAAGAAATGGATAGATGTTTAGATCTACTCATTGAATTTTGTAATTAGCTACAGTTAGATAACTAACTAATTATATGCTTTAATTTCAGGTAATCCAAGTAAGATTGTTTAATATTTGTTTCAGAATGCTTCAATCTATAATAACTGAAAATTTAATTGAGTTCTCTTAATTTTTAAGAAAGTTATGGGCTTTTAACTTTTCCAGATCACAGCTTTTGAGTTAAGTCAATTGAAAGGTAATGGGGAGCAAGATGCTAATTTCCGAGTGTGAAAATGGCCATAACTTTCTTAATACTGAAGATATGAAAGTAAATTAGGTGTCAAATTAAACTTCTTTTTATGCTTTATCTGATGGGATAAATTGCAGACTTGATTTTTTAAATCTCAAAATTTTGTAACATTGCTACAACTTGTTCTGTTTGATCTTCTGTTTGTGCATGCCAGGTTGATTGCGTTCGTTGAGACAGGGTGGACCACGTGAAAGTTGCAATCTCCCACCCCAGTTTTAGATTTATCTGCTGGATGGAAACTGGATTAATTAGCAGTTTAAACCACCCAAAGTTGAAAGGCTTTGTAGGCGGCAAGTACTTGCCTAAGTTAAGCGGGGAGATCTTATGTATGTATGCAGGTCAGCTTCCATTTCTTTATTGAGATTGCAATTGTATTTTAGAGAAAGCGGTCTTGTCTTTCCTATGAGATAATGGCAGATCCACATTTGAGGAAAAAGAAGACACTGCTGAGGTAAAGTAAGAAACAAAACAAGGTCGAGTTAGGAGGTGGAAGACAATTCTGCGGTCTGCACCATCTCAAATATCATCACCATGTTTTGCTGTTTCACTTGGCTCATCAGTCACAGAACTGGAAACCACCTTTCCTCAATAACTATTTGAAACCACATTATACCTCCTTCCTGCCCACCAGGGAGTGGACTAGTATCATTTAAATGAAACTTATTTACTAATGTCACTTACACTCACTTGTACCTTTTTTGGATTCTCTCTGAGTTGAAATGCTTCCTTTTTGGATTCTCTCTGAGTTGAAATGCTTCCTTTTTGGATTCTCTCTGAGTTGAAATGCTTCCTTTAATACTATTTTCAACGATCATTTTCTTTTCCCCTTCCTTTTCTCCTTCTCACTCTGTTTTCCACTTTTCCTACCTCTTACTTTACTTATTTTTCCTACTTAACCTATATTATCTTTTAGCCATTAGTTCCAATAAAATGAAGGTTAAAATGTTTTACTTATCTAGTTTCTGCTTCATCTCAACTCCCTCTGTGCATTTTGGTGAGGGAACATTTTTATAAAAAGGTTTTACATGCCATTTGTCAGTCAACCTAAACCCAGAGATGTCAGACCGATATGGTCACATCGTAGGCAAGAGATGGGAATAATTTGTGGCCTGATTTGGACATACTGAACCAGGGTAAAAATGGCAAAATACGTTTCTGAAGGGGAAAAAAGTAATCTCACCCAAATGTTGTAATTGTTTCTCATACTTTCTGGAGAAATGTATGAGTCTTTCCTCCTGTGGGCTGACGTGCTTACATCCATCACTTGTACAAGCAGTCACTGTGGAAGTATAATTAATGTGTGAGCTAAATCAGAATAAAGAAACTTTTTAGACACAATGTATGAATGTGTTCATGTTCATTTGCAGATTACATGTTTGGCATTGGTGCCATTAGGTGTTCAAACACTATTCAACTGAATAAACTTTCCACTGCTGTTTCCCATTCCCCCTCAATCTATGCCAGTCCTCTGTAGTTTCCAATAGGCTTCTACCAAATTAAAGGTAGAGAAAATCCTCAAACTAAGTCTTCCCTTTGCAATAGAAGTTTTATGCATACATTCTTTTTCTATCTTATTAGCACGAGAAATGGGGTCAAGGAAATAGCGTTCACCTCAAACATGATGCCAAGACCATCTCTTATCTGCCTGCAAATAATCCATATGCTCCATTTTCTGCATATTCATATTCCTATTAAAAGTCTCCTAAATGCCACTATCGTATCTGCCTCGACCACCATCCGAGTAAAAATGTTGCCGCACACATCCTTTAAACTGTGCCCCTCTCACCTTCAAGTCTCCCTTATCTATGCCTCTCAAAATTGTTTATACTTCTATCAGGCTTTCCTTGCAACCTGTAGCGTTCCTGAGATAATGATCCAAGCCAGCCCAACCTCTCCCTGCAGCTAATGTTCCCCTAATCTAGGCACCATTCTGGTAAAATTAGACACAAAATCCTGGATGAACTCAATGGGTCAGGCAGCATTTGTGGATAGAAGGAATGGATAGAGGATAAAGATGGTGCCTCTCCCGCTGAGTTACTCCAGCATTTTGTGTTTATCTTCAGTGGCATCTGAGTTCTCTCCGACGCATCACTGAAGTAAACTTCCTCTGAACCCTTTTCAAAGTCCCCATATCCTTCCTCTATAGGGGCAACTAAAAATGCATGCAATACTCTAAATGAGGCTGAACCATAGTCCTATAAAACTGAAAATATTTCACATTCCAAATTTACTCACCAAACCTTACCTTAATTGCAACTAAACACTGATAGGGGTAGGGAGGTAACCAGATATACTTTGTGTTTCATGGTATTTATGATTTGGTCTTTTAAATTGATCAATTATAATTGGAACATTATTTATAGTTTACCTTTACTTGGAACGAGTATTTATAGTTTACCTTTACCACATGCTTGATGGATATCTTTCACATTGAAGCTGGTGCATATGCTTGACGTATGACACCATATATATGTAGTGTGTGCCTGAAATTGTGCATATTATATTTTTATTGGGTCTCCGGAGGTACATTCTACTTAAAAAATAGTGACTGGAAGGTTTTATTTAAGATGGCATTCAGACTGAATGTTTAAATTAATCACCTAACACTATAGTTTTTTTTATCCCCTTCATAACCCATCATTAAAATGCTGTACTGTAAATCATCGTGCTTTTTCTGTGCTTAATGACATTATAAAATTGCATTTGCTGAAACTTCTGCCTTGAATTGTTGCAAGATTTTGCAAGATTTTGTTCATAAGGGATGCATGCTCAGATCACACAAGAGTCTTCAGTGTTCCATTGAAAATGCATTGGATTAAAATCCTGTGATGGATTGGGTGTTTTACTGTTTAAAAGGATTTGGCAGCATAGTGTGTCAGCAAGGAAGGCTACCTACGTTTACCAAAATATCTTGATCAGCTAGGGAAGTGGGCCAAGGAAAGGCAGATGGAATTTAACTGACATTTTGGAGAACTGGAGAATGTTGTAGACCAGAGAGACAAAAGATACAGATATGCATTTCCCTGAAACTGGTGACACAGGTAGACACGTCGGTGAAGAAAGTGTCTAGCAAACTTGTCTTCGTTGTTAAGGGTATTGCATACAGGAGTTGGGACATCATCCTACAGCAGTGCAAGACATTAGTGAGAATATTTGGGATATTGTGTGCAGTTGTTGTCATCTTGCTTTTGGAAGGATACCATTTAGCTGAAAGGGGTGCCAAATAGATTAATCAGGATGTCACCAGGAATCGAGGGCTTGAGTTATAGGGAGGAGTTGGATAAGCAGGGACATTTTTCCCCAGAGCGTAGGAGGCTGAGCGGGAGTCAAAATCATGAGAGGCATAGGTTAGCTGAATGGTCACAGTCTTTTTCCTGGGGTAGAAGAATTCAGACTACAGGTGATAGGTTTCAGCTGAGAGCGAAAAGATTTAAAAGAGACATGAGGGACAATTTTGTTCATGCAGAGGGCAGTGAAAAATTGGATCAAGCTATCAGACTGTCCATTGGGTAGCGCAGCGGCCCGGCAGCCTCGCCAGCAGCTGTTCGTCCTTTCAACTTTTTTTTTGTTTTTAGTATGTCTAAAAGTGTGTTTTAGTGTGTGTGGGGGGGGGCCCTAAAAATTGGGCTGTCCATAGCGGTGACTGCGGAGGGTTCATGGTCCCGACCATGGATGAACAAAGGAGGAGGACTGACTGATCGTTATTGCCTTCCACAACTGTGAAGAATGTTGATTCCACTGTGGTGGATGTTCATGTTGTATTCTATTGTGTATTGTGCTCTTTTTGATTGTGTGGCTGCATGGTAAATCAAATACCACTGTAGCTTAATTGGTGCATGTGGCAATAAATGTGAACGATCTTGAAGAGGAAGCCGTGGAAATGGTGGTTTAAACGGAATAAGTCTAATTCTTTCATTTGTGCATTGGCCCCAAAACAGATATCATTAATTTTATTCTTTGTGCCATCAGTAGCAAACCACCATTCTCATCAGTGAATAATGAGGGAATTATGTAGTTGTGGATCCATGAATGTCACTCTGTGGTAAATGCCAATCACATGTAGCAGGTTCCTGCACGGTGGCAGAGCCTTGCATAACGTCAATAAGTAAATAAAAATAGTTTTAAAAACTGCAGATGCTAGAAATTCTCAAACGTGGGAAGAAAAAGAGAAGTTTATTAAGCAGCGGTGTGGCTGAGGGGGATGGGGTGTGTCGGGGGAGTGGACGAAATATCACTAATAGGATAAAACCAGGGTGATCATGGGAATAAATTATAAACAATGTTCTCAAGTCAGAATGAATGGGAGTAGACGGAGAGTGGAAACATGGACAAAAGAACAAAGACAAAACAATATAGGGGTTGTGACATGCAGAGAAGGAAGAGCTACAGATGCAGTGCACTTCAGTTAAAGATAAGCTGTCTTCTTTAATGCAAAGTAATGCTTACTTAATAAATAAAATATACGTATTTTATTTTGCTTTTGCCAATTGTTCAAATGAAAATGAAACTGCGTTCAGTATTTATTGTATTTGGGATACTCTACTGAGCCTAAAACTGATTTGTTGAACTTTCTTTAAGTTCCAGTCATTGCAGCCTTGCAATATCCATCGATTCACAGATTGATAATGATGCTTAATCAATGTTATGTTTTTCTATCCAATTTGTTTCAGGCCTCAGATTTGTTTAATTTTCACTAATCGTTTCCATCAGAGTCAGACCACGACACCAATTTATTGGGGCTGTTTCTAACATGCTGACTATTCAACATTATTGCATAATTTAAAAATAAAATATAGCCAGTACAACAATGAGGATGAGCAACTTATGGGGAATTAAATGTTGTATTTTCATTTAATATTGCTATTCCTATTTTTATATTTGTATTAGTACTGATTTAGATAGTGAACTTTCTGATTATTTAAGTGCATTGGGCAGACTAACATTTTTTTGTCTGTGAATGCTTTCAAGGTGATTATCTAATCCGTGGTTCACAGTCCATGCAGTTTCATGCATTCAATAAATATCATTGGCTTTGTTTACAGGAGATTCAAATGTGCTTTCATATTTCAAAACTGGAGAATAGGGTGAATGAAGGTTTTCACAGCACATTTAAACAATAAGCATTTCCTGGTTAGTGGGAGCATGATTCAATAAAGATACACTTTTCAGTATTGGGTAAATGTAGGTGTAATTTTGATATTTTTTCCATTAAGTACACATGACCTCCTGGATTAAAATCTTCCTCACTAAATTTCCTTTCAGGTGCATCCAATTTCTTTAGTGCTTATATACGCTTCTTTTTTTTTTGCCTCAGTGACATCAGCCTTGGCTTGCACACCAACTGATGTCATTGATGAGAAACCAGCAGTCTCCATATGTTGGCAAGTCCTTGGAGCACAGGACCATGATGCAGCTTCACAGTGTGCGCTAACACAAACATACCAATCACACTTTAAACTTCAAAGCTATCTCAAAGTGCACAAAAAGTGATACGTATCATTTTTCACCTGCCTTGACTAAATACATGGTAGAAAATTCCTCGCAGCTTGGCGTGGCAACTGACCTAATTGAATGTCTGGCTTGCTGAAGACTACAGAGCTCATGCTCATAGGAAAGTGGGGGAAGAGATAAGGAGGAGATCGGCCATTCTGTGGTTGCAGAGATCACAGTGGAACTTGCAAGATTGCAGGACCCTGGAAGGTTCGGAAGTAAGATAATGAGGTGATTAAGGGTGGCACGGTGACACAGCAGTAGAGTTGCTACCTTGCAGTGCCAGAGACCCGGTTGGTTTTGCCAGAGGTTGGTTTTGCATCACTGGTTGCTGTCAAAATGCAACCTTACATTTAATCATTTTACACTGAGATCTTTCTTCTAAGTAACTACTTAACGTGTTTGGACGACATCAGCTTCAGCTATGCACAAATTCAAAACACAAATGCCCTTTGCCTATGTCGGCAACTAGCCTACAACAAGGGTAGTGACAACCACTAGGTTCTGGCTGTTGTAGCACTGGAAGGATTTCAATCACATGTTTTGCATAACATAATATTAATATGCAATCACTCACTGTTTACTTTGCATACAAGATTGGCAATGGACAATGTAAATGATAAAACAGAAAATTGTCATTATGTTGCTGTGTCTCCTTTGGCCATGGACGCCATCATGATCATTATCTCCAAGTCTTTCTCCTCTATAGATATAAATTGTAAGTGGCTTAGATTCCTTCTTCGATGCTCTTCCCCTGTCAGGATGGAAATATGAAACCTATGATTTAAAGTAATGTCATGTTGAACAGATGATTGGAGCATGGAGCATAAGCCGAGGCGCCAGATTCCGTGGTGTACTGTTCGATGTTCATGTGTGCTACATGTTGTGAACTCAGAGGCATTAAGGGCCATCCATTAATGCCATCAAAACTGAGCTCAATGAACTGATCTATAAGAGCCTTACACCACCTTACAAATCAGCGAAGAGATCTGTGGTGCCGTGCTACATCAGGGGACTTCCCTTGTTTTAGAATAAAGGGGGGCTGGCACAGGGGTACAGTGGTGGAGACTCAAGCTCGACCCTGACTATGGGTGCTGTCTGTACAGAGTTTGTACATTATCCCTGTGACTGTGTGGGGTTTCTCCGGGTGTACCTGTTTCCACACTCCAAAGACGTACAGGTTTGTTGGTTAATTGGCTTTAGTAAAAAAAAATGTAAATTGTCGCTAGTGTGTAGGATAGTGGTCATGTGCTGGCAATCGCTGGGCGGTGTGGACTTGGTGGGCCGAAGTGCTGGTTTCTGCGCTGTATCTGGAAAAACTAAAGTCTAAATAAGAGTAGGAGCATCAGGCATTTTATGTTCTGAGGGGAGGGAGGATTAGGACATGTGCGAATATCAGCCCTATCTCGGTTTGTTCCTATTGCCTCCAATATTGCACCATTCATTCCTCCAATGGAGTGGGAAGAGAGCCACATAATGTGTTTCGGCAACAAAACATAGAATATAGAATGTGATAGGGGGTCTGCATAATAGGAGATTCACTTATATGGTCAGCAGAATAACTAATTCGCAGATGAAGTACATTGAGGTGGATTCATCCTAGATTTGGTGTGGTGCCCATACAGTATCCTGCAACTTCTTTATCCAGATGTGGGAGGCTGAACAGGCTGACCCCCTGACTCGACAGGAATAGAAGACAGAGCAGCTCCACGCTGCGGTTAGGCACTACAAAGCCGTTGACAGCTCGTTCGTTGTCAAGGGCTGCAAAAAGGCTTTCTAACAACCTTAAAATGTTTCGATTTGACAAATATCAACAAATTAATTTGTAAATTTTTTTTAAACACCAAACAAAATAAACAAAAATATTGGACTACCAATGCAAACCAGAGCATTAAAATAATGTAAAATAAAATAAGTAAGGCATGTAGTTTTGACTGCATGATTAGTGACACTATTCATTCCTGCGGCAGCCCTCCCTGGGCTAAAGCTGAGAGGCAAATGTGAAATGAAGTTGGATCCTCTCTAAAGGAAGTCATTGATCCATCTCTGAGCTCAGAGGTGAGTCTCGATTTTGAACAGGCAGTCAGATCTGCTGGAATCTGCCTTTAGTAAATGTTACTTCCATATCCTCTGGTCATGATCCCTACTCTTGAACTTCATCGGAAACCACCCACTGTACTCTGTATGTCTGACCTTGAATGTGTGGAAGTCTGAGACTTCCTGAATGACTGATAGAACCGTGGCCTAGATCCAGCATGAGTAGGGCCTGATTGCTGGGAATATGTCCTGAGTGAGGGACATTATTGGTGGGTGAGAGGGTGTGGTGAATTGGGCATTTTCTGAGCCTGGCCATGCAATAATACGACTGAACCTGGTGATACATTTGCTGACCTTGGTCAATTATATATTATGTGTAGGAACAAACTACAGATGGTGGTTTATTCCGACGATAGACACATAGTGCTGGAGCAACTCAGCCGTTCAGGCAGCATCTCTGGAGAAAAGGAACAGGTGACATTCAGGTCAGAACCCTTTTTCAGACTGGTCATACAAGATCATTACCTCCATATCCTCTGGTCATGATTCCTACTCTTGATCCTCATAGGAAACTTCTCACTGTACTCGGTGTGTCTGTCTGGTGTCCTGGAGCAAATAGCAAATCTCTACTTTGGCCTACTCTAGTACGATGCCCTGAAACCGTGAACACCAAAGTCCCTTTGTGTTGACATTTTTCAAAACATCACAGG
The DNA here is from genome assembly GCA_963514005.1 of Raja brachyura. The sequence continues at coordinate 41,676,698 of OY740788.1, forward strand.
TTAAATTAACTCTGTGCACATGTAAGCATCCACTCCATACTACATTTCTCCTTCAAGAGCTGCACACTATCTGTAAACGGTGAGACTGGCTTCATCTGAAACTGGGCACTAATACCACTGGTCCCTTTAATGGGTCTGGCTGACATTTCACCATTGGCTGGAAGCTCAACTTATTCAAGTGGCCAAAAAGTATAAAATCAACACAGTCGGTTAATTGGTTTTGTTGACACTTTTACATGATTTTCCAGGACTGCCCAATTTAGCCCACATTCTTTATAAGCTGAAATCTTATGTTACAACATAAGAAACAAATTATAAATACATCCATGGGAAGCTTCTCTGTATTATTTTAATGAATCATGGACAAAGTAAAATTCACCCTAAAGTGTTAATTAAAATTGTTATGAATATCACACACTGATTTCAATTTCTAGGTGTGAAACATCTTGCAATCAGTGGGTTTAATTCCCTTGCTTCACTATTTTTAGCACAGCCATTAACACATTTGTATTAAATTTATTTTTGTGCTATTTTAACACAGACCCTAGCCTATTTAAAGCAAACAGGTTAATGCCTTTGATAAAACAGTGAACGTTGTGATGCAAAGCAAGGGTTAATGGGTGTGCTAAGAATAGTACATAGAAGGAATTGAACCCATTGAGATTTGAATTTCTATCTTCTACGTTTTTTGGGATAATAAAGTTCATACACGATACTATTCCAATGATTTTTGGATTCTAAGTGAAAGATAGCCCTGTCCTGACATATGAAGGCTGTTTCTAGATTCTCCACCTTGAATTTAAATGCTTCTGTGTTTATGTTGAAGGTACCGAAATGGAGGATACAAACAGACCTTCACAAGGGCACATGTGGTCCAGCAGCAATATAGAAAACTACAACCTCTTTTAAAATCCCTTTATTGTTCCCTTCATATTAGCAGCTTAAAGGAGTGAGTTGGTACGTGTGTCAATCTTGCATTAAAGATCATCCAAAGTGACACTTTTGTGGTACGTCTCATGAAAATGAGCTGACCTCAATAATGTGTTTTTATTTATGAGATGTGATTTGGCATGCAAAGTCACCATTTATTGGCCATCCCCAATAACTTTAATAGTTTTGTGGTGGACCCCAATCACAAATCGTTGAACCTTTTGGTGAAGTTACTTCCATGGTGCTGTTGGATATGGACTTCTGGGATTTAAATCCAGTGACAATGAAAGAATGGCAAACATTTCCATGTCGGGATGGTGGAATTTAATCTGCAGTTAGTGGGGTTCAAAGGCATCAAGTATGTACTGGTTTGCAGGGTTAGGCGTTGCAATCCGAGTGATGGGTAAAACATTGCTGCAGCGATTAGTTCTGCTGCCTTGAATGCCATCTGTGTGGCGTTTGTACATTTTCCTTGTGAAGGGGTTTCCCCTGCCAGCGCTGGTTTCTTCCTGTGTCCCAAAGATATGTTGGTAGGGCAAATTGCTACTGTAAATTATCCAATAAAGTAAGTGACAAAAGAACCAAAGAAAAACATATAGATATGTGAAAGAGAATATGTTCCAGGGTTACTGGAAACTAGGAAGGGCATGGGGACTGGTGTGATATCTTTGTAGGGGGTGCCTACGTGGAAACATAGAAACATAGAAAATAGGTGCAGGAGGAGGCCATTTAGCTCTTTGAGCCTGCACCACCATTCATTGTGACCATGGCTTATCATCAACAATCAGTAACCCGTGCTTGCCTTTTCCCCATACAGATAGATATATAGATATCCCTTGATTTTGCTAGCCCCTAGAGCCCTATCTAATTTTCTTTTAAATTCATCCTCTACCTAACAAATACACAACTCTCTGGGTAAAAAAGTTTTTTTCTCATCTCAGTTTTAAATAGCTTCCCCTTTATTCTAATGGCCCTGTCCCACTGTACGAGCTCATTCAAGAGCTCTCCCGAGTTTAAAAAAAAATCAAACTCGTGGAATCACGTAGAATGTATGTAGCAGGTACGTCGGCGCTCGGGACGTCTCTTAGCGGCTCGTAACGCTAATGGCAGGTACTCGGGAAATGCGGTAAGCTCGGGAAGACTCGTGAAGATTTTTCAACATGTTGAAAAATATCCACGAGAGCCCCGAGTACCTATGAGCGGCCATTGTCGTAAATCTCCGAGTTCGAATCAGGGCAAACTCTGGAGAACTCTTGATGAACTCGTACAGTGGGACAGGGCCATTAGACTGTGCCCCCTGGTTCTGGACTCCCCCAACATTGGGAAAATTTTACCTGCATCTAGCTTGTCCAGTCCTTTTATAATTGTATACATTTCTATAAGATCCCCTCTCATCCTATTAGATTCCAGTGAATACAAGCCCAATCTTTCCAATCTTTCCTTACACGACAGTCCCGCCATCCTGGGGATTAACCTTGTGAGCCTACACTGCACTGCCTCAATAGCAAGTATGTCCTTCCTCAAATTAGGAGACCAAAACTGCACACAGTATTCCAGATGTGGACTCACCAGGACCTTGTACAACTGCAGAAGGACCTCTTTACTCCTATACTCAAATCCTCCAGTTATGAGCATTGATCTGATGGACCAGTGTCATTGTGAATAAGTGGTCTGCAATATATTTTGAGTGGGCAGCATGGTGGTGCAGCGCTGGAGTTGTTACCTTAAAGTACCAGAGATCCGGGTTCTATCCTGACTGCAGTCAGTATGGAGTTTGCACATTCTCCCTGTAACCACGTGGGTTTTCTCCGGGTGCTCCGGTTTCCTCCCACACCCCAAAGACGAACAGGTTTGTAGGTTAATTGGCTTCTGTAAAAATGTATCTAGTCCATAATGTGTAGGATAGTGCTAGTGTACGGGGTGATCGTTGGTTGGTGTGGACTTGGTGGGCCGAATGGTCTGTTCCCGTGCTGTATCTCTAAACGAAAGTAAACTAAGGTGGTGTGCACTAAGCACGGTAGAATGTGTAGGGCGGTGATAAACACACAATTTGATTGGTTCTGGATGAAATTGTGGTTCTTATTTGTCATAGGTGCACTCTTCCAGACGAGTAGAGAGTGCTCCATTATATTCCTGACCTGTGGACTTGTAGATGTTGGCAAGGTTTTGGGGTGTCAACAGATGAATCTCTTGCCACACTGACGATCGTGTAGCACAGATGTAATCCAATGCCCATCAACCCATACCTCAATGTTGTCTTGGCTATATAGCATACAGGTTGAATGGCGTATGGTTAGGTGTGTTGAACAGAACTGAATATTGTGCAACCATGAGAAAACATTTCCAATTCTGACTTCATAATGAACCGGAGGTCATTGATGATCCTACTGAAGATGATTGGATGTAGGCCACTATCCCGACAAATTCCAGCAAAACTGTCATGTGACTGAGATTATAGTCATAGAGTGATACAGTGGTGAAACAGGCCCATCGGCCCTACTTGTCCACACCAGCCAACATGTCCCAGTTACACTAGTCCCACCTGCTTGCATTTGGCCCATTATCTTTAACAACCACAATCATTTTCCTTTTTGCAAGTTGTCACTCCAACCCATAAGATTCTACCTTGAAGTCAAAGGCAGTTACTCTCATCTCACCACATGAATTTCGCCACTTTTCTGCAAGTTTGCAATACCTCTAGGTGGGTGACAGGCAGGTGGGCAGCACGGTGGCGCAGCGGCAGAGATGCTGCCTTACATTGCTTGCAGCGCCAGAGATCCAGGTTCGATCCTGACTAAGGGCACTGTCTGTATGAAAGTTTTACATTCTCCCAGTGACCGCGTGGGTTTTCCCTGAGATCTTCGGTTTCCTCTCCCATTCCAAAGATGTGTGTGTTTGTTGATTAATTGGCTTAGTATGAATGTAAATTGTCCCTAGTGTGTATAGGATAATGTTAATGTGCAGGGATTACTGGTCGGTGCGGACTCGGTGGGCCAAAGGGCCTGTTTCTGCACTGTGTGTCTTGAAACTAAAAGAAAATCTGGAGGCATGTGGTTTTGGCAAAGACCAACATTAGCATCAGTGAGCAGGTTATTGTCAGGTAAGTGCACTTGCTAACACAGCCACCTACAGCTTTCATCTTATTGTTGATTATGGAGAGTGGACTGGCAGGTTGTAATCAATCAGATTGGATTGTCCTGCTTTTCATGAACAAGGCACACAAGGGAACATTTTTCACAGGATTGTATCTCTTTTAGAAAAGCTTGACTAGAGGCTTAGCTAATTCTAGAGTGTAAGGCTTCTGCAATAGAGTGGGGAATTTATTTGATCACTTAGCATTTGTTTCTATCAGGTGGTTGAGCTATTTCTTGACTATGTGGAATAAATTAAATAGACTGACAAGTGGGAAGGCAATGGTGATGGATCCTCCACCTGAGTGGGGCTCAATGTTGGAAGGTACTTCCTGTTGCAATACACCCACTGCTGAAGTTCCAAAATGTGAGACTTTAATGACTAAATCTAAACTTCTGCATTAGAGTTCCATATTCTTTTCCTTTAAGCGAATGAAACATCCACATTTTACAAGGAAAAATATTTGGAAGCAACAGTGTTCCATCATTATTTAAAGAATCACAACATACGTGCCTTTGAACGTACTGTTATACCAGTGCATTCAATTAATAAAAAGCTATAAAGAAAAATTATGGGCATTTTTCTGTCTGCTTCAGGGCATTATTTGTTGGATTGGGACATCTTGGGGCAAAACAAGCCAAGAGGTGCCTGCTGCTCCAATGCTAACTCCTGCCCATTTGCCAGTAGGTAACCTAAAACATTTGTCATTTTCTCTGGCATCTAATACAATTCCGCACAAAACCTTGGGAGATTCAAATTTAAAATGGCCCATGGATCAGAGAATATATTCAGGGTAATTGGGCATTGCGAGGGTCCTGCTAGGACAGTGAGAATTCTCATTCTTGCCCACTGATTTCCTACCAGGGGATACGTGGCCTCTTTTGTGTTTTTATCAGTGGGTTAACAAGCAATGTTCTTATCGATTGAAGTACCTTACCCAGTTACTTCATTGAGCAAAATTAGTCCTTGCTTAATGATTTCCAATGACTTCTTTATAACTGTTAAACTAGAGAAAGATTTCTTCTTGACTCATGAGAAATGTAGCAAGTATATATTACATCTGTTCGAAGTGTCAACCGATTAGTGACAATATTTAATTCACATGTGAATGGAGGGCAATTCTTTAAATCAATCAAATGTGTTTATCGGGATGATAATATAAACAGTTAGAATAATTACTTGTTTTATTTCGGTAGTCACGTGAGTGACTACGTGAAGACCCCGCCAGCACGCATGCGCGACATATCGTCGTACGCATGCGGAAGCGACGGTCGGGAGGAGCGGGGCTCCTCCAGCGTAAGTTTAAATAGCTTACGCCAGGTAAGTCTCACCGGAGGAGGGAGTCGACGACAATGGAATCACGGAAATCTAAAAGGGCTACGGCCAAAGCAGCTGCCAAGGAGAGCAGCCAGCAGCGAGCCGCCTCTCCAGAGCTACAGGTTCTACCTGCAGCTCCCGACTTCTCGTCCATAGGGGCCGTTGGGACGCCACGGTCGGGCGGTAGAGCCACCCGGAAGTCGGACGGGGCCGCCGACTCAGCGGAGTCCGGTCCCGAGGACACCCCGTTCGCAGATAGCGACGGAGGTCGTCTAACCCGCATGGAGCGGATGATGGAGCAATTGCTCCAACGTGACCTGCTAATGCAGGGGCAGAGTCACAGTGGGCCTTTTAACAGGCCCACGGCAGGTTCCTACTGAGGACTGCCTAATGTCTCACCTTCCTTGCAGGGGAGCATTGAGGGTCAGAACTGGGCTGACCCAGAAGAAGGGGAGCTGGCTGAACAACCATCTGTGTCAGGGGTGTGTGAAGACTACATGGATATGGTAAGCAAACATGCAATGCCCAATCAGAAGGGCCTACCAATCCACCCAAAGCTGGCTGCCAGCATTAACTACATGGCAACTAACCAGTTGCAGGAACAGGCCATTAATGCAACTGCAGACAGATATATGGCACCTGAAAACTGCAACTCGCTAAATGTCCCTGCGGTAAACAACCCTATATGGGGGAACATGAGCCCCTCGAGCAGAGGGCAGGAGATAAAACTTCAAAGGATCCTGAAGCTCCTAACCGCCGGGATTACGGCAGTGGCCAGAACTGCAGTGGGTATTGAGATGCCGGAAGAACTGCAAGATGCTTTGGCTCTACTGTGCAATACCCAGTATGAGATCAATAATTTCAGAAAAAGCATCATAAAGCCGGCGCTTAACCCCAAGTTTGCGGGGTTGTGTAAGCCTGGGAAGACTCAGCCTCCAAGCCTGCTGTTCGGGGATGATCTCCCCAAGCAGGTTAAAGACCTTGATGAGGAGGCCAAGGCCTTAGGCCTGATCAAGGTTCTAGGCTACACCAAGCCTCACTACCCACAAAGACAGCACCCCTACACACCCACCGGACAGAGTTACCATAACAGGTCTGCCGGTGGTGAAAGCTCGAAGGCCGGCAATCCTGCACAGCGGTCTTTTTTAGGCCATGGCCCAGCCCGGCCTTCTTGGAAGATGCGCCACTCCTACAACACAACAAACCAACCAAGGAAACAAGGACAGAAACAACAACACCGACAGTAACCATGGAGGTAGGTGGGTCTGGGTTCCCCAGAAACACATCTTGCCTAAATTCACTTTATGTAGGGGGCCGGTTGCACATGTTCTACGAGAATTGGTTCACTTTTACCTCTGATCCTTACATACTCAGGAGTATTCAGGGCTACAAAATTGAATTTATTCACGAACTCCCTACCCCGGTCCAGCATTCACCTAGCCGAAAATTCATCCTCTCTCAAAAAGAGAGGGCAGCAGGGCATGCTGAGCTTCACAGGTTAATAGGGAAAGGGGTAATTGAGAAAGCCATTAAAGAACCTCAGGAGTTCGTGTCTAATATATTCACCAAAAATAAAAAAGACGGCGGTTGCCGCATTATCATAGATTTGACCGAACTGAATACTTCTGTCCAGTATGTTCATTTCAAAATGGACACCTTCGACACTGCTATACAGTTAATAGCCGATGAGTACTACATGGCATGCATTGACCTCAAAGATGCATACTATTCAGTACCTATACACAAGGATCATAGGAAATACTTAAAATTTATCTGGATGGGACAATTATGGCAATACAAAGCCTTACCTAATGGGTTATCGTCAGCACCCAGATTGTTTACCAAGATATTAAAACCAGCTTTGGCCTACTTAAGGAAACAGAATCATACTGTTATGGCCTATCTTGATGACATCCTCATTGTGGGGGAAAATTTGGAAATGGCTACATTGGCAGTTACAGCCACAAAACATCTCTTTCAGAAGCTGGGTTTCATTATACATCCAGATAAATCAATATTAGAACCCTCTACCACCATGAAATACCTAGGGTTCATTATTGACTCAGTGCAAATGTCTATCACGTTGCCACCAAGCAAGGTGGAGGACTTGATCGAGGCTTGCAGGAGCCTCATTGGCATTAAGGACCCATCCATTCGGCAGGTGGCCAGGGTGATTGGGAAGATAGTGGCATTTCCTGCAGCACAATTTGGGCCTTTACATTACCAAAACTTACAAAGAGCCAAAATTACAGCGCTCAAAAGTCATGCAGGCCATTTCGATAGGCCTATGAAAATACTGGGAAAGGCAAAAGCCGAATTATATTGGTGGATGGGTAATGCCCAAAATTGTTCTAAACCAATCACTATCATCAATCCCTCGATCATCTTACAAACGGATGCCAGTGCCAAAGGGTGGGGAGCTACTAACACTACCTCTAGTTGTGGAGGTAGATGGAGTGCACCAGAGTTAACCCAATTCAAAAACTTGGGGATTAACTATTCAGAAATGCTGGCAGCATTTCACGGCCTTAAAGCATACTGCACAAATATGCACAAAGTCCATGTTAGAATACAAATTGACAACACCACGGTGGTGGCCTATATTAACCACATGGGCGGTATAAAGTCGATATCGTGTGATGAATTGGCTAACAATATCTGGCACTGGTGTCTGCAAAGGGAAATTTGGATTTCAGCCACTTACCTTCCAGGTAAGCTAAACACAGTGGCAGACACCAGGTCACGCAAATTCAACGACAACATAGAATGGATGTTGGATCGGAATGTGTTTTCAGATATTGTAGAACGTTATGGGACACCAGATATGGACCTTTTCGCGTCTAGGTTAAATCACCAACTACCAACATATGTTGCTTGGGAACCAGACCCGGGGGCAGTAGCGATGGATGCCTTCACGCTACATTGGGGGGATTTGTTTTGCTATGCATTTCCCCCTTTCTGCCTCATCAGTCGGGTCTTGCAGAAAATAAAACAAGATTCCGCATCGGGGATTTTGGTGGTGCCCGACTGGCCTTCCCAACCATGGTTCCCTATGGTACAGAAGATGGCCACAGAACCTTGCATCCAGGTCAATAAAAGACCAAGTCTGCTCATTCACCCCGTAACAGGAGAACATCACCCATGTCATGACCGCATGGACCTGTTAATTTGCAGATTTTAAAACGGCCTCTTTGCGGATTCGGACTCACCAACAGAACCAAAGACACCATCACAGCAGCCTGCAGAGAGTCCACAAGGAAGCAGTACCTGACCTACATCAGGAAATGGGAAGGATTCTGCATCACAGCCAATACCACATATGAAACCGCCACCATAACAGAAGTGCTGGAATTCTTGGCTACCCTTCACTTCGATGAGGGATTGAGCTACAGTGCCATAAACAGTGCCAGGAGTGCCCTATCATCCTACATGGGCCGGGGGAGTGACCAATTGGGAATTGGATCACACCCTTTAGTATCAAAACTTATGAGGGGAATATTCAATTCCAATCCCCCCAGGGCTAGATATAGCCATACTTGGGATATCAGCACAGTCTTGACTATGCTGAGAGGATGGACACCTAACTCGGGACTCACTCTGGCAAAACTCACTTACAAAATGGTGATGATCATGGCACTTATCACGACACAACGGGTCCAGTCCCTGCACAAACTTAATCTGGATGCTATGACAATCACCAATGACAAAATCGTTTTTTATGTGCAGGGACTGTTGAAACAAGATCGACCCGGAGTGTCTGGTCATACTTTGGAATTTCTGGCTTATCCAGCAGACTCTCGTCTCTGTATCGTCACGTTAATTTCACGATACATCACAGTCACCAAAAATCTAAGAGGCACGGAGACAGCATTACTCATTAGTCACAAGAAGCCCCATCATAAAGTCACGGTGCAAACCATTTCTAGATGGTTAAGGGTGGTACTGGATGCGGCGGGGGTGGACACTAACATATTCAAATCTCACTCCACCAGGGCGGCATCCACCTCGGCGGCTAGGAGGATGGAAGTACCATTGGACCACATCCTGGCCACAGCGGGTTGGAGTAACGAAAAGACTTTTCACCGCTTTTACTATAAACCCGTGACCTCCCCTGACTCTTATGCAGGGAGGATTTTGAGTGCTGCCAGATAGTTTACCCTTATGGGACACTATATTGTTTTGGTATGAATAAATACCTACTTTTGTTTTTCAGCCAGTGTCTTGTCTGAACTACGTTCATCCTCTTATCCCAACTTTAGCGGTGTGTGAGCATGGAGCTTCCAGGGCATGAAATGACAGAGCTTTGATATCTTCACGTAGTCACTCACGTGACTACCGAAATAAAATAGTAAGATTAAACGAGAACTTACCAGTTTGAAGTTTGATCTTTATTTTATGAGGAGTTACGATGAGGGATTACGTGCCCTCCGCTCCCAACCCTCTAACATAAAGATCACCTGGTATGAAAGTTCTCTCTTATCTTACTATATTAGTCATTGTGACTGTCTGTGATTTCACACCACTGCTTTGAAGAATGTCGCGCATGTGTGCTGGCGGGGTCTTCACGTAATCCCTCATCGTAACTCCTCATAAAATAAAGATCAAACTTCAAACTGGTAAGTTCTCGTTTAATCTTACTATTTTATTGCTGTTTGTGCTTTCATACACTGCTGCAAAATATTATGAAAAAAAGATTGGGAAAGACGTGTTAAAGACCTGTTAATGCTTGTGAAAGTATTTGAGCTGAAGGGGGCAGTGTAATCCTTCCTTGCAGCTACGGCAAAACAAAATTGATCACTGCAATTCTCTTTTGGAGTATTGGTTGGCCCATTTGTTAAATACTGATAACACAAAGTGAAACAATGCCATAACTGTCATCTAAATTGTTTTTTTACAGGATACTGGAAGTGTTCAGTAATAAATGATATAAAAAGGTCTGATATTGACAAGCTGCCATTTACTATTTGCATTAAAGAACATGAGAAGATGATGGCTGCTTCCCCCTGTCCCAAAGGTACCAAGCTCGGTGAGACAATAGAAAATGTTTCAGTTTACTTAAAGCATTGATAACGCCCGTAAATAATTAAGTGAGAACTTCCTGTCCTCAATTACTTAAATGCTTTTTTTTTCCGTCTTAAGAGAATTATGAATGACTTCTGGATTTCACATGGCAAGTCAGCTCAGTCTGCCCTCTCCCCTAGAAACACTTTATAAGATCAGGTTTCTTAGGCTCAGATGTAATTAAAAATAAGCTGTCAGAAAACACTGCACCACAGTCAAAAATGGAGGAATCATGCCAGAGGAAATGTCCATTGATTTACTGGATTACAAGCCATTTATACCAATATTTCAAATGATGCTCATATTATAGTGATGGAAAAGATTAAAGGAACAATCCACTATTTTTACGACAACTGTTCAAAGCCTTTAAAAGGTAAAAAGTTACATTTTATCTATCCCTCTGTGAAAAAATATGTGCACATAATTCACTTATGGTTGACAGCAGCAAAATATATGGGATGTTTATGGAAAATAAGTAAGTATCTGTAAAGTATGGCAATTATCGGAGGTCATACTTCAAACAGATTGCACTTTTATCTCTCTGTTCATAACCCCCTAAGGGATATAGTGGTTCTTCTGCATTTTAATACACTAACGTTACAAGGTTACCATTCAAATTTATTTAGATGTTACTAATGAAATGAAATACGATTTTTATTCAACTCTATTGTGTTTATCGGGAAAAACTATGGTAAGTTTATTAAAGGTTTCTTAAGTTTATTACATGCTTTCTATGTTTGGAATTTTAGAGCATTTAATCAATGAGATTTTTTCAAATAATGATTGGTTATAATGGAAACCTGGTATAACGTTGCTGTGCCAGGTACCATTTTATTGAAAAGAGCGATAATAGTAAATAGTCTAACTTTGAAGCAAAATTCACGACAATGTTACTGCAACATTAATGTCTACTGTGGTATGCATGTGCCTTTGTATCCATGTGCATGTCATGTGGTGGAAGCAATAATTTCCACATAGGGCCCCTGAATTCCATTTCAATTGCAAATAAAAGCAAATGGAGAACTATAAATGCAATCTTGACTCTGCCTCATGATACAACTACTACTCAGTGTATCTTAATTGTTGCAATGCAGAATTAAAAAAGACAATATTTTATCTTTGATTATTCCTTCCTGCCACAATTAACTTCATCCTGCTAATAAGATGCTTCCAAGATGGCTCCCAATACTAATGACCATTTGCATGCTAGCCGCAGAAGCAGATCTACGAACTCGCATTACAATCGCTCCATACTCTTATATCTGTATTCCTCATGTACACTATAAATGGATTGATTGTAATCATGTAGTGTCTTTCTGCCGACTGGTTAGCATGCAACAAAAAGCTTTTCACTGTACCTCGATACATGTGATAGTAAACTAAACTGAACTGAATTAATGTTTAAGAAAGAATTTCAGATGCTTGAAAAATCGAAGGTAGACAAAAATGCTGGAGAAACTCAGCGGGTGAGGCAGCATCTATGGAACGAAGGGATAGGCGACGTTTCGGATCGAGATCCTTCTTCAGACAGATGTGGGGGGGGCGGGAATAAGAAAGGAAGAGGCGGAGACAGTAGGTTGTGGGAGAGCTGGGAAGGGGAGGGGAAGGAGGGAGAAAGCAAATACTGCCTGAAATTGGAGAAGTCAATGTTCAAAATATGAGGTGCTGCTCCTCCAATTTGTGGTGGGACTCACTCTAGCCATGGAGGAGGCCCAGGACAGAAAGGTCGGATTCGCAATGGGAGGGGTAGTTGAAGTGCTGAGCCACCGGGAGATCATGTTGGTTATTGTGAACTGGGCGGAGGACTTGGACGAAGCGATCGGCAAGCCTGCACTTGGTCTCACTGATGTAGAGCAGTTAACACCTGGAAAAGCAGATTCAATAGATGAGGTTGGAGGAGGTGCAGGTTGAATCTCTGCCTCACCTGGAAAGACTGCTTGGGTCCTTGGATGGAGTCGAGGGGGGAGGTAAAGCGACAAGTGGAGCATTTCCTGCGGTTGCAAGGGAAAGTACCAGGGGAGGGGGTGGTTTGGGTGGGAAGGGACGAATTGACCAGGAAGTTATGGAGGGACCAGTCTCTGCAGAAAGCCGAAAGGGAAGGAGATGGGAAGACGTGGCCAGTGGTGGGATTCTGTTGGAGGTGGCGAAAATGTCGGAGATTTACCTGTTGTGTGTGACAGGATGAGGCGTTTCAAACCAGGGTATCGGAGATGTTCTTTAGGGAACGGGGATCCCTCTTTGACTATAGATGAGACTCTCACCAGGGTCTCCTCTATATCCTGTAGCTCTGCTCTCATTCCCCATCCCCCCCCACTCATAACAAGGACAGTCCCCCATGTCCTCACCTTCCACCCTACCAGCCATTCGCCCCCCCCCCCCTCCCCCCACACCAGCCTGAAGATAGGTCTTGACCCAAAACATCACCTATTCCTTCGCTCCGTAGATGCTGCTTCACCCGCTGAGTTTCTCCAGCATTTTTGTCTACCCGGAACTGAACTAATGATGTCTTGATAGATCAGGCATTTCACATGTGGTGCATTTGGTTACCCATGGATTACACCATTTAGTTGGGACTGTAGTCTTCATATACGTTTTGAAGAGGTTGCATTAAGGGCAAGCACTGTTGGTTAATAGATATTTTAGGAACTCATTAGATGATAGTTGCAATTTGTTACAACAAGAACAAAAATGTGACTCCATAGTTTCTCACTTAACAAATAACATCAGCTAATATATGAGAATGTTCAAGATACATCAAAGAATATTCCAACCTAGGGTGACTTCTCTAAATTTTCATTATCACCTTAGAAGGAATAAGACCAAGTGCCACAAAAAAAAGCCAATCAAGAATCCCAATCTTCAGCAGGCAGATGGACCTAACTTCAATGCCATGACTGAAGGGCACTTCCTGTGACAACCTCCTACCTGATACATCACTACAATGCCTAACGTTTCCATTTCAAAATTGTGAAAACATTGACACCATGAAGGGCTAAGAGTAAAAATAGATGAGTTAGACTAGGAAGTAGTGAAGACCTATTAAGAAGCAAATTTTGACTCAAATTTGGGATTTAATAGTATGTATTTTGTACGACAAAGAAAAGATATGGGAGTTATGGCGTCCCACTTAGGCGACTTTTTAGGCAACTGCAGGAGACTATGCAATCGCCACATGGTCACCACGTGTTCGCGGGTGGTTGCCGGGTAGTTGCCTTCATGGTCGTGAGGAGTTCCCACATTCTGGGAACTATCGCGGCCTCATTATGGTCGTCGCACATTTTTCAACATGTTGAAAAATAAGCGCGACCAGAATAAAGCCGCCATGGCTAGTAGTGAGAATTACCGTGCCGTAGGTGGGTCGCCAGGAGGTCCTAGTGGGTTGCCAGGACGTCGAAGGTTCTCATAGGTTCTCGTAGGTTGTAGCCGGTGCTGACCGGTGAATTTCATTGGGAAAAAAAACGTAAGCAGAAAAAAAACGTAATCAGAACCAATGATAAATACCGACCGGTAAGCTTCACAGCCGTGTATCTCTGGCTTCTTAAAAGTTTTCTCACCCCCCTTCTCTCTCCCCCCCTTCTCTCTCCCCTCCTTGTCTCCCCTCCCTTCTCTCCCCTCCCTTCTCTCCCCCCCCCTTATTCCCCCCCCCCCTTATTTCCCCCCCCCCCCCCTTATTTCCCCCCCCCCCCCTTATTTCCCCCCCCCCCCCTTATTTCCCCCCCCCCCCCTTATTTCCCCCCCCCCATTTCCCCCCCCCCCCCCTTATTTTCCCCCCCTGTGTGTTCGATTCTGAAAGTTGACGTTCCATTCGCCTGAAAAATCATCTAAGTGGGACAGGCCCATAAGGAGTTTTGTGTTTGGAGATGTGAAACAAGACTGAGTTATAAAAGGATACTGGAAAAGGGGAATATATATAAAGTGACATATCTGGAGTTTAGGAAAATTAGAAGTAGAAATGACTTTGTTAGTATTGATAAATTAGAGATTATTACACCAATAACCATAGGATGCAATTTAGTTTGACCTTCAAACTGGTACATGTGGCATGCTCACTTGCTACTGTCTGCACACTGAACAATTGTACAACTCCCGGCAGGTAAGGGTATTCCTGATAAGGCTGAATGTCTGCAGTGTCAGTGAAAGTGAAGTCTGTCGCTCACAAATGCTCTGCCCCATCACGTAGAACAATGTCATGTATGATAATGCCCGCTTCAATAAGAGATACTGTTTAGATGCAAAAAAAAGACACAAATCAGCTGAAAGGCAACTCTTAAAAGCATGCGATGCCCAGTAAATCTGTTACAAGCTAGCTATTATTCACGCAGCTTTTAAATATATCTTTGACTTTTGTCATTCTTAGTACCTTTTTACTCTTTTGCAAACAGCTCCATTAAAAATAGTCACTCTCTAGGCTATGAACTAAATAACGGTGTTTCCTGCATCCTGGGCCAGTAATGAACAAACTGGCCTGGTGCCCATTTCACAGTGCGGCCTGAATGCTAGCTGAACAAATGAGGTCATAATAATATAGAAAATTTATTGTTCCTCTTCTCTTGATGCTATCATCAGTTATTTGGTGTTGCAATGCAAATAATATAATTGATCCTTCTTATCTCTCATCAAATTAAGTAATTGCATCTCTTTCTCTGAATTTGATTTCATTTTTTGGTAGCAGAGTAACTGATATGATTCAGATTTGCTAAATCTGCAGAGGGTGTTACAAATTTGTCTTCTGTGATCTAGAAGCCTGTTCCTCAGATAAGTAATACTGATTGTGTGTGGGTCAGACCAATGGTACCCACTCAAGTGATTTATGTTTCTGCCAAGTCATTAGCAACATTTTTTTTAATACATGTTGAAAACTGGCAATTTATACAAAAAAGTCTCTTGTCACGACAGCCATAATTTATGACTGTAACAATGACCAGCACTGTTCAGAAGTTTATTTCACTTTAACCAGTGGTTGAAATGGCCATTGCTGCACCAGTCCCATGTTTCTGGTTCTTAGCTCGTTAGAGTACATTTCTTTGCAATCAGGAATTAAACCATTTTCTTCTCTTAAGATACATCCAATTTTATGTTATCAGCAAGGGCTGAAGAATGCATTCTGTGCATGTTCCAGCTTTTGGGGCTCTATTCTGAAATACAAATAGGTGTCTCTGTGTTCTGCAGTAATCACTCCCTTGGCTCCTGGGCAAGATGCATGCTTCAGCTGGCCTGTTCTAATGAGGTCCAGCACTGAAGTTATGAATTTGAGACTCCCCTAAATGCTTTCTTGAATTCAGTGGCATCAGTCACTCCCAAAAGTGGTTTGCATGCCTTACCATTTATGTTACTGTGTGCATAGATATAGTGGGAGTTGCCTCACACTACCCCTATAGTAGTATATTGCAGGACAAAGGCAATAAAATCCTCATGACTTGATACAGATACACATGCCTTTTGCACATTTGTTCCTTTCAATACCCGAGTTAGATGAAGTTCAGTTTGATTCAATTAATTACCATAGAGAGAATTTATGCAGCAATAATTATATTTTACCTCCTGTAATAAATCTTGTCAAGGCTTTTTGATAGCAGGCCTATTTTTATAAAATTGAGAGCTTTTTGCACCTCTTTATCCAGCTCAATCACAAAGGATATATTGGTTTATATTAAAAGTAAATCTGAACTAAAATAACACTTAGCTGCAATTTCTGCGGCAATATCTGCAATGTCAACAGAAAATTCACGGAAGGCCCCAAAAAGACAATGGAAATCCATTCCTCCAGGATTCCCATATTACAGCAGACAATTAGAAAGAGCCTGTAAGTGCTATTACTTGCAGAAACTCTATTTTCATTACTTTCTTCCACAACATAGCACAATCGTGTAAAGGGTGAAGATGACACCATACGAGGAAATGCAGAGGAACTGAAACAGCTAGAATTAAAAAAATGAAACTTCTAGAAATAACAGGCCTCCATAAATTGTGTTGAAACAGATATGGTTGAAGGCAAACAAAATCCAGACACCTTTGTAGACTCAATGTTAAACATGAATTCAGTACAGCAATCAACATAAAAAATCGGGATGTTGAACTACATAATATATAATCAGGGGAGGTAATGATGAAATGATCACACCTTGAGTACACCATTCAATTCAGGTTGCCAAGAAACAAGAGATATTAATATGCTGACGGCAGTGTAGAGAAAGTCCACTAGATTAATTGCTAATTTCCTGGGGATGTGGGTATTATTAAAAACCGGAGAGGGAATTTAACTGAGTATAAAACGGTTAAGGTACAGGAGATGTTAACTTAAGATATTATTTTAAACTACAGGAAAGGAATAAAGACCATGTGTTCAAGCTAAAGATTAATACTTTTAGAATCATTATCAGAAAATTATGTCATAGGCGAGAAATTATCATCATGTAGAATAAACCATCATATGCCATTATGGATGCCTAAAAAAGTATTTAAGAAGCAACTGTCATGTGGGTAGGAGATGGTTGGCGGGCTGTGATAGATGGGTGCATTGGATAATATTAATATTGAATTTGATATTGGCTAACATTATAATCTCTCTGGATGAATAAATCAGGATTGGCCAAAATGTTTTCTTCACCCAAAATGAATGAATGAAAGATACAGCATGGAAACCGGTCCTTCAGCCTACTGAGTTCATGCTGACCATCGATCACACTAGCTCGATGTTATCTCACTCTCGCATCCACTCCATGCACACAGGGGGCAATTTACTATGTCCAATTATCCTATAAACTTGCATGTCTTTGCGATGTGGGAAGAAATCGGAGCACCCAGAGGAATCCCACACAGTCACAGGAACAATGCACAAATTCCGTACAGAGCACGGAGATCAGGATCGAACCTGCATCGCTGGTACCATGAAGCACAGCTTCATTAGCTGTGTTACTGTGCGGCTTCAATCTGGGAAGAATACAAAAAATAGGGAAATTATCAATCCAGTTTAGACTTTTTGACAGTGGCCAACAGCCCTAAAGGAAGCAGAGAAATAATGCATAAAGTAAAATGAGAAAACACACAGAAAGTAAAGATAAAATTATTAAACACTAAAACCAATCCCAATAGGAAACTAGTGATGGTAAATACAGACAGAAACCTATAAAGAATAATCATGAGCAAAACTGAGAAAAATGAACGAATCCTTAATGTAATGGAAAACGAGTGGAAATTGTCAGTGATTCAGGGATACAGACAATGACTAATATAACATAAATCTATGCTTGTAAGCATAATCCTCTACAATTTTGCACATGCAGACATCACTAGCAAGCTCAAGAAAATCTGAGGTCAATCAGGGACATAGGAAAATGGCTGGAGGTATACATTATAAACAATATCAGAGATACCAATCAAGAAATCAGCTGATACTTGTGGCAGAATCGCAATCTAACCATTATCTGATTCATCAATTTATTCCACTCCAACCTGTCAGAAAAGGGATGTTAGTTGTTAGTGGCCCAGAGTTAAGCTTCATTCACAACTACAGTAGTGAAATAGCATACAGCAGCACTTGGACAATATATAGGTCTGGTCTGATATTATCTGGTCAATATTCTATAGATTCTGGATCAGTTCCTGTCGATTGGAGGGTAGTTAATGTTATCCCACTTTTCAAGAAAGGAGGGAGGGAGAAAGCAGGGAATTATAGACCAGTTAGCCTGACATGGGTGGTGGGGAAGATGCTGGAGTTGATTATCAAAGATGTAATAGCGGCGCATTTGGATAGCAGTAACAGGATCGGTCCAAGTTAGCATGGATTTACAAAGGGGAAATCATGCTTGACAAACCTTTTGGAATTTTTTGAGGATGTGACAAGTAAATTGGGAGAGCCAGTGGATGTAGTCCACCTAGACTTTCAGAATGCCTTTGTTGAGGTCTCACACAGGAGATTAGTGCGCAAAATTAGAGCACATGGTATTGGGGGTAATCATTAACATGGATAAAAAATTGATTGGCAGACAGGAAACAAAGAGTAGGGATTAACGGGTCCCTTTCAGAATGGCAGGCAGTGACTAATAGGGTGCCGCTAGACTCTGTGCTGGGACCACAGCTATTTACAATATACATTAATGATTCAGATGAAGGGATTAAAAGTAACATTAGCAAATTTGCAGATGATATGAAGCTGGATGGCAGTGTGAACTGTGAAGAGGATGCTATGAGGATGCAGAGTGACTTGGACAGGTTAGATGAGTGGGCAGATGCATGGCAGTATAATGTGAATAAATATGAGGTTCCCCACTTTGGAGGTAAGAACAAGAGGCAGATTATTATCTGAATGGTGTCAGGTTAAGAAACATCAAGTTGTTAAGGGATTTGACATGCTAGATGCAGGAAACATGTTTCTGATGTTGGGGGAGTCCACAACCAGGAGCCACAGTTTAAGAATAAGGGGTAGGCCATTTAGAACTGAAATGAGGAAAAACATTTTTTCACAGAGAGTTGTGAATTTGTGGAATTGCCTCAGAAGGCAGAGGAGGCCGATTCACTGGATGCATTCAAAAGAGAGTTAGATAGAGCTCTTAAGGCTAGCAGAATCAAGGGGTATGGGGAGAAGACAGGAACGGGGTACTGATTGTGGATGATCAGCCATGATCACATTGAATGGCGGTGCTGGCTTAAAGGGCCGAATGGCCAACTCCTAACCCTATTGTCTATGTATCTATGTAACTATGTATCATGAAAGGTTTTGCAAAATGTATAACCTGTATGAATGCAATAAAAAGCAAGTGCGGGAAAAGTGAAATGTGCAGGATATTTAGCAGGTCAAGCAGCGGCTGTGCAAAGAGAAGCTTTTGTAAGAGTTAGTCCCAAATCAATCTAGATTCCATTCATCCAGTGGCATGGTCAACATGATCTTCAGCATTCAACCAGAACAATGCAGGTAGCAGCATCAGTCAATTTACTTGGTTTCAGTCACACTCAGTTGGCTATGTTGGGCAGGCCTAACCATTCACACATTCTCCAGCAGACTCCCAAGACAGACGTTCTATTCTAGACTCTGACAAGAGTTCCCATATTGGCTGTTAACGATAAGTGAAGGAGAAACAGTTAACATTTCAAATTGAAGGTGATCCATCAGAGTGGGGCCAAGGAAAGAGTGTTCCCGTTGTGGCACGGTGGTGCAGAGGTAAATTTGCTACATTTCAGTGCCAGAGACCCGGGTTCGATCCTGACTATGGCTGCTGTCTGTATAGAGTTTGTATGTTCTCCCTGTGGCCCGCGTGGGTTTCCTCCGGAGCTCCGGTTTCCTCCCACACTCCAAAGTCGTACAGGTTTATCGGTTGATTGGCTTGGTATAAGTGTAAATTTTCCCTAGTGTGTGTAGGACAGTGTTAATGTGCGGGGACAAACAACAAATTTTGTTTCCACTTTATGATAAAAGCTAACTTTTTTCCATTGCTTCTCTCCTGTTTCTAGTGATCCTCCTCCCCTTTTCTTCGTTAGACCCTCAGTCTTTTCCTGCGATAGCAGCCACTCCGTGTAAAATGTTTGGAATGGCAATATTTGGCCAGATGTAGAAAGAATGTAGCACTAAATAGTAGAATGGCCAAAATCACCATCTGTAACCCAACCAGAATCTCAGTAAAGAATAACTTACGATGGATATGCAGATCCTTAAAACCTATTCCTTTTCTCCAGACCCCCTGAGTTAATCCAGCGTTTTGTGTCCATCTCCTTAAAAATATCCCTTTCTGATTATACTGCTGCTCTGGCCACAATTGTATGGCAAAACATGCAGGAGGACTGGCTCAATGACCCCACAACATTGAAGTGTGACATTAGCACAGTACAAACATTTCTGCAAAGCAAAAGAAATGTCTGAAAAGCCCCTTCCCTTGACCCAGTGCCCATTTTCAGAGGCCCTCACTGCAGGTTGCCGTGAGAAACAGGAGCAACAGCGAAAGAGCAAGAGCATTCAGCCAATCTAGATATTGTGTACCCAGAGAGCTAACATTCATAACAATGTCGTAAAATGGGCATTGTCTAAGAAGGCTCCTTAGAAATCTGGGTTTTGTCCTTGCAAGCTTTTAGAATATTGGCATAAACAAACGTGTTTCATATTTCAAAGCCATCTTACCACTTTTAATGTAAAATTCAATGGAAACACTCTTTCACACCCAAACTTTGGAAGTAAAATAACACACTGTAATTATTGAGATTGGATTTGTTTACTAGCATGCAATTTAAAAATTATGGTACAGTCACATGAAGATTGCAAAGACAGCTAAAACAGATAAAGGAGTTGAAACATAAGCTGTAGTATTGTTAATATAATTGGAAAATGCTGGAAGCACTCAACAGGTCTGACAGAATTGAATTGAGAAGATTTTTGACCTGAAACATTAACTCGTGTGGTTTTCATTCCACAAATATTGCCTGACTTGCTGATCGTTTTTGAACATTATCTGTTTTTTATTTCAGATTTCTAGCATCTGCAGTTTCTTTTAACTTTTACGTTAGTTTCTTTGATTATATACTTTTTATGATGCTCACCAGAGGTCCACTGAAATGGTAGATGTAGTAAGTCAGGGAAGTGAGCTGGTGACAAGTGGGAAGCCATTTCTCATGGGATTGTTTGCTGAATGACCATCGGAATAGTTGTGATATTAACACAGTTTGGATCAAAGAAGGGTACAGTGTTGGCAAAGGAATCCCAATGCCAACTGCTACATTAAAATTATTATTATCTCTCAATGGCAGAAAAAAAAAATTCACTATGGAACAAGGAATTTTGAGTTGTCATTTATTTTAAAAAAAAACCCAGCGGGCTTTCTGCACAAGTGCATCGTGCAAATCATTTAACCTGCTTGTTGTAAATGAAAAGTGTGGGGAAGACTACAATTGCTTCCTCAGATCAGGGCCAAGTTTATTTTGCCAGCGGCTGTCAAGGTGACAGTGACCAAATATCTTTTGCAAGTGGATTCTTTCAGTCTGAACCTGGAGATGTTTGCAGTGACTCACATTTGCCAGCTGCTGTTGCAGAATGGAGGTCAGCTATGCTCTATATTCAGAGAGCAGAGCATGTGTAATTTTCTCTTGTCAGGGAGCAGCAGAGGGGCGAGCAAGAAGCTTCAGAAGATTTGCAATCTTCACTGAAGTGCAGGGTGTCATTGGCTGTGCACTTTTTGCTTTCCAGGTGCTTCACATCAACATAAATCTTATCAAACTAAAAAGGACTTCACTCCTTCAGCAAGGAATGTGAGTGGTATAGTTAAGACATAGACAAGAATAGTACAGCACAGGAATAGGTCCTTCAGCCCACATTGTCTGTATAGAACATGATGCCAGGTTAATCTCCTCAGCTTGCATGCAATCCATTTCCCTCTATTTGCTGCTTATCTAAAAAGCCTCATAAATGACACTACTGTATCTACTCCTACTATCAACCCCGGTAGTACCTTCCAGACACTCTCTGTGTAAAATACTGCCGCTCACATCTCCTTTAAACTCTCCCTCTTTGACCTTGAAGCTTTATCTTATGGTCTTTCACATGTTTCATCATGGGAATAAGAGTCGTTTACAGTATTCACAACTGTGGGTTGTGTCGGGTCTCCCCTCATCTTCTGATGCTCCAGAGAAAACAATCCAAGTTTGTCCAACCTCTCCTTATAGCCAATGCACACTAATCTAGGCACCATTCTGGTAAAACATTTTCTGCACCCCCTCCAGAGCCAACACAGCCTTCCAACATAGAGCTACAGAAGTGCACACAATATTCCAAATGTGGCCTAACCAACATCCTACAAAGCTGCAAGATAACTTCCTGACTCTTATACTCAATGTCCCTTCTATTGAATGCAAGCATATCTTTAACATTCTCTTTTCGTGTGTTTCCATTTTCAAGGAGCAATGGATTTAGACTTCAGGATCCCACTGTACATCAATGTTGTCAAGGCTTTAGACATTATCTGTACAATTTCCTATTACAGTTGACCTCCCAAAGTGCAACACTTCACATTTTCTTGGATTAAACTCCATCTGCCATTTCTCTGCCCATATTTGTAATTGATCTACATGGCGCTGGTATCCTTTGACAGCCTTCCTCTCAGGCCACAACTCCGCCAATTTTGTTGTCTTCTGCAAACTTACTAACCAACCCATTTACATTTATATTTATACCACAAATGCAGAGGATCTAGCACGGATCCCCGTGGAACACCAATGAATACAAACCTCCAGCCAGAATACCACCTTTCCATCACAACCCTCTGTCTTTTATGGATAAGCCAGCTCTGAATTCAATCTACAAAGTCATTATACCTCGTCATCTTCTGTGTCAGCCTACTATGAGAGATATTACCAAATGCTCTACTAAAACCCATGTAGACGACATCCATTGCCTTCCCCTCAGTCACTTCCTCAAAAAACTCAATCAAGTTAGTAAGGCTTGACCTGTTCCAGACAAAGCTGTACTGAATGTCCCACATTATCTCTGTCAGTTCCAAATGTGCTGTAAATTTAAATGTCACATTTAAATAACGCCTCTGCATTGTTATGGGCCTGTCCCACTTTGCCGATTTATCAGTGGGCAGCCTGAAAAAACGGCCACTGTCAGAGAGACACACACACACACACACACACACACACACACACACACACACACACACACACACACACACACACACACACACACACACACACACACACACACACACACACACACACACACACACACACACACACACACACACACACACACACACACACACACACACACAGTGCAAAGCCAAGGTGATACAGACACAAACCGTGATGAACAGGAAGGTTGGCGCTGTAATTAAGACGGCTAAAGCACAGTGTATGGTAAGTCCTTTAAAAGAAGGGGGGGGGGGGAGGGGGGAGGGGGGCGGAGGAGTGGAGACAACTTTTAAGAAGCCAGAGAAACATGGCTGTGAAGCTCGGCAGACATTTAAACTACTGCTGAAAACAACTGCTTATCTGTTTTTTCCCAATGAGCCAATGAAATTCACTGGTCAGCACCGGCTACAGCCTACGAATACCTCCGAGAACCTTCGACCTCCTGGCAAACCATTAGGACCTCCTGGCGACCCACCTACGGCTCAAGAATTCTCGCTAGTCTCCATGACGGCTTCATTCTAGTTGCCGCTAATTTTTCAACATGTTGTAATATTTGCGCCAACCATAATGAGGCCGCGACTAGTTCCCAGAATGCGGAAACTCCTCACGACCATGAAGGCGACTCCCCGGCAACTACCCGCGAACACGTGGCGAACATGTGGTGACTGCATAGTCCCCTGCAGTGGCCTAAGTGGGACAGGCCCATTAGTCCACATTCTCTGGGTTATAAACCTGGTAATGTATCAAGGAGATATGTGAAAATGTTCCATTTGCTTTTCTCGGAAAAAATTGATCCAACGCAATTTTCATTAAGACATCAATAATTCACCTTTCAAACTGCAAAACTGATCTTCAATTTGACATAACTCTTCTGCAGTCACCAATCTGCCCATTCGTATCCATTCCTCCAGCCTTTGACATTAATATTCTAATGATTTTCCAGATGTGGCCCACTTTATTGTTCTTTCGAGATTAGAGGGCACAGATATGAGCATAGTTATCATTGACAACTGATTCCCATCCAGAATCCTAATAGACAATACCGGGACAAACTTGAGTCCCAGTATAATCATTTGGACATCGGCAAACAGTTGCAAAACCTGAATATGATAATCGGTTATAAAGCAAAGCCGGGCAACATTACTGATAATAGAGTGGCCCTACCTGATGAACTTTAATGCTTTCTATGCTTGCTTTGCGCAGAAGGCCAAAAGGGACAATGGCATCTGTCTCTTCAGACTTGACTAAGCCTTTTCCTAGGGTCACTGCTGCAGAGGTTAGATTGTCCTTCTTGAGGGTGAACCCACGTAATGCAATTGGGCCAGACAGAGTCCTTCGTGCTTCCTTTGGAACTGCATGGACAAACTAGTGGAAGTGTTCACGGACATCTTTTATCTCTCCTATTCCATTCTTAGGTACCTATAAGGAGACCATTACCGTCCTGGTGCTGAGGAAAAGCAAGATCTCATGGTTTAACGACTACCGTCCAGTGGCCCTGATGTCCACCATCATGATGTTTTTTACAAGGCTGGTATGGAATGCATTAAATCCAGCCTACAAAGCAACCTTGATCCACTGCAGCTCACCTACCACCACAACAGGTCCATGGCTGATGCCATGTCCCTGGCCCTATGCTTATCCCCGGAACATCTGGATATGAGAGACACCTACTTCTATTCATAGACTACAGCTCTGCTTCCTAAACCATTATCCCATCCAAGCATATCTCCGTATCTGTGGAACTTGGACTCAGCACTCACCTCCGCAATTGGATCTTCGACTTCCTGTCCAACAGACCACAATCAGTGAAGATGGGAGACAAATCCTCTACAATAATCCTCAACACTGGTGCTCTGCAAGGATGCATTCTTGGCACCCTTCTTTACTCCTTACACACCCACGACTGTGCAGCCAACAATTTACATACAGTATTTACAGATGACACCACCATATATTGAGCTGGATATTGAGTACAGGAAGGAGATTGAGAACCTGATGCCAAGGCAACAACCTTTCCCTCAATGTCAGCAAGATAAAGTAGTTTGTGATCACCTTCAGGAAACAAAGCAGTACACATACTGTATATTGACAGCATCTAAGTAGGGATGGTTGAATCCTTCAAATTGTCAGGAGTAAATATCACCATCAAACTATCCTGAACCAGCCATATTGAAGCAATGGCCAAGAAAGCACACCAATGCCTCTACTTCCTGAGAAGGTTTACGAAGCACGGCATGTCCCCAACAACTCTCACCAACTCTCACAGGTGCTCCATAGAAAGCATTTTATCGGGATGCATCACAGTATGGTTTGGGAACAGTTCTATCCATGACCTTAAGAAATTGAGTTGTCGACATAGCGCAGACCATCACGGAAACCAACCTCCCACCCATTGTCTCCATCTACACTTCACGCTGCCTCAGCAAGGGGACCATGATAATCAAGGATGAGTCTCGCTCCTTCTTCTCGTTCTCCCATCAGGCAAGAGGTAAAGAAGTGTGAAAATGCACACCTCCAGATTCAGGCCCCAGCTGTTATCAGGTAAGTGAACTATCCTATCAACAACTAGAGAGCAGTCCTTAGCTACTATCTACCCCATTGGAGACCCTCGGGCTATCTTCAATCGGACTTTAGTGGACTTTATCTTGCACTAAACTTTATTCCCTTTATCCTGTATCTGTACACTGTGGACAGCTTGATTGTAATCATGTATAGTATTTTTGCTGATAGCACGCATCAAAAAAACAAAAATATTTTTAATTGTACCTTGGTACACATGACAATAATGCACTCAACTATACTTTGTCACACCACTCCTTTGCCAAAGGCATGCAACACCTAATTGTGTTGGAAAATATACATGCCTGAGGTCTTCTTTTCTTTACTACTAACTGTGTCATGAAGCTTTCGCCTCCGCCTCGTCATTCCTCTTTTCTAAAAATAAGGGGGAGTATATAACCTTATTATCTCTAAGATTGGAATCATCCATTCATCTGCCTATCCACTTCCCAATGCTCCCTTATTCAGTGACTCACTCAATCTCATCCATGTTTGATCCTGTCCTTATGTTATTTCCAATTTCTCCCATCAAGTTAATCCTATTTTACCTAATTAACAAGGTACATCTTACCATAACCTCAATGCCACTGAAAAGCTGATCACTCAACTTCCTTTCTTATATTTCATGCTAGCTGCCAATTGTAATTGATTCTTTGCTATCAATTACTATGTCTCATTCTTTCAAAGTCACCAGTTCCTCTGTCCTTGAAACACAACATACAGACTAAGATAGACACAAAAAGCTGCAGTACTCAGCGGGACATGCAGCATCTCTGGAGAGAAGGAATGGGTGACCTTTCGGGACCCTTTTAGACCCTTTTTCAAGAAAGGTCTCGACCCGAAACATCACCCATACCTTCTCTCCTGAAATGCTGCCTGTCCCATTGAGGTACTCCAGTTTTTTGTGTGTCTATCTTCAGTTTAAACCAGCATCTGTAGTTCCTTCCAACACATACAAACCTAATCTGTTTTTTTTGCATTCCATAATTCCTTGAAAAAAGCTGTTTCTTCACAAATCTAATGCACCTTTCCCATTTTGAATCCTTCTACTTAGCACCCTGCCTATGAGAGAGCTAGAAACTATCAAAATCACAAAACACACCCTGAACATGTCTCCTCATCTTTTTTGGCTTCTCTAGTCAATGTTTTTTTAAACTTTGAAATGTTGTCATTATTTTCTATTTGTGCTCTCTAGTTACTGTTTCAGCAGCCAAAATAAATAATTAACTACTTTTACAGTAATTCTTCATGGTCTTTAAGATTTTTATGAAGCCATGCCTTAACCTTCTCGGCCAAATTACTTTTCAAAATTATGACACTCTGAAGGTTGTTTCTACAAGACCCAAACCTACGACCTCTACTGCCAAGGATAACGGCTTCAGATGCATAGGAACATCAAAATATGCAGACCCTCTTATGTCACTCTCTTTCTCGGATGGATAATTCTATTTTTTAATCTTCATGGAACTACATACTGAGATTCCATAGCCAGCAGTATTTTGGGAGTACCTTTACTAGAAGGACTGCAGTATTTCAAGGTGACAACTTATCACCAATCTCCCAAGGGCAGGCAATTAAGGATAGGCAATAAATGCTGGCCCTTCTAGCAAAGCCCTAATCCCCAAAAGTTAATCAATAAGAATATCCAATGTCAACTATGGAATTTTTTCACTGTTTTATAAATTTCCTAGTTGTGTTAATATTGTGCATGGCATTCAAAACTGCAACCAAACAGCTTGTGAATGTTGAACATATCGCCTTGTTATTTTTATTCTAACTAACCAGACGCAAAACAGATATTTTCACTCCTTCTGCTTTTAGCGTCTGGTCTTACATCTTCTGCTTTTATCTCTGTTCCAGCCATTTGTCGATCAAAAACCCCTTTCACCTGTGTCCACCTATTGCGTGGCACGTTTTGTCTTGCTTCTCCTCTCTCCCACTCCCCAGCCTACAATCAATCTGACGAAGAGTCTCAACCTGAAATGCCACATGTTCATTTTCTCCAGAGAAGTTGCCTGGCCTACTGTGTTGCTCTAGCACTTTGTTTCCTTTTATGTAAACCAGCATCTGCATCTTTCCTTGCTTCTATATATTTTCATGTGTTTTATCCCGTAATATCTTTGCAGTCATATTTAGCTGAAATAAAACCAAGGAATGTTACAACATTTTGAGATTTTAAAAATCAAGTCTGCAATTTATCCCATCAGATAAAGCATTAAAAAAAGTTTAATTTGACACCTAATTCACTTTCATATCTTCAATATTAAAAATGTTATGGCCATTTTTATACTCGGAAATTAGCATCTTGTTCCCTATTGCTTTTGCATTGACAACACAAAAGCTGTGATCGAGGACAGTCAAAAGCCCATAACTTTCTTAAAAATTAAGAGAACTGAAATCAATTTCCAGTTATTATAGATTGAAGCATTCTGAAACATGAAATATGAAACAATCTTACTTGGATGATCTGAAATTAATGCATATAATTAGTTAGTTACCCAATTGTAGCTAATTACAAAATTCAATTACTAGATCTAAACATCTATCCATTTCTTAAGAAAAGATTAACATTTTTAAATAGCCTAAGTGTCCAAATAACATTCACACAAGAATTCACAATATAAAATGATTTTTAAATCTCATTGTCAATAATTTATAGGCCAAATGGAAGGAATTTAGTGTTTAACTCCTGTAAATTAATGGGCATTTAAATCATCTTGCGAGTGGGATTTTGTGGAATGCGATCGTTTGGAACTTTGCGGTTGCGGTGAATTTAAACCCCATATCGGCAGAAAAAATACTGCCGGTTTGTATGGGGCCTAAATCACCTTTTCGCAACATAAAATGTGGATTAAGGTAATCCTAAGAAGCACGTTTATATGTAAAATAAATGGCTTTGCCTTAGCTGTCCCGTACCTCAAATCCGTCCCGGTTATCGGCATTGACGGCATTAGAAGCGGCGTTTTATTTTACTCCGGCGCTGAAATTGTCCAGCGATTAAAAAAAAAAATCACAGAACGGCCGTCGGAACAAATCTTCAGCATTTGCTAGCTCCCTGAGAAAATATATCCAGGACAGGCGGTAGAAACCACATTATAACCCCCCACCCCCCCCCCCCCCCCCCCCCAAAGGCACCAAAGTCGCGCACACGGCCAGTGGCAGAACTGCAGCGCCGCTGAAGGTAAGTTATGTAACATACCTACCGTGTAAGATTCTTACTATTTAAGCAGTGTTTCTTTTCTCTGTTCTTAATGCTTAAATATATTGTTCAATTTTCTACATATGACTATTTACTTTCCAGAAGATTAGTTTAGATACTGTCTTCGCCAGTTATAGACACAGCATACTAGGACACCCTGGTGTAGTGCTGGCTGTAAAATTAAATATTATGATATCAAACTACAATAATTGAGTTCCTCATTAAATACCATTCATCCCCATGTTTTGTCTAAAAATATCCTTTTATGCCTACGTTGGTTTGCTCCCTCCATTTCTTTGTTAATTCAACCAGCAGTGAGCATAAATAACTAATGGGCCTGTCCCACTTCGGCGATTTTTCAGCAGACTGCCGGTGACTATCAAGTTGCTGGCAGGCACCTGAAAAACTGGGAACTGGAACGGCGACTGTCAGAGTAGAACACACACAAACACATCGCAAAGACGAGGGCCAGGGCGAGCGGGGGGAGTGCTGTCTGAAATTCACATGGTGCAAAGCCAAGGTGATACGGACACACACCGCGATGAACAGGAAGGTTGGCGCTGTAATTAAAGGGTCTGTCCCATTTGGGTGACATAATCCGCGAGTTCTGGTGAGTTTGTCCTCGACTCGCATCATGGTCGACGAGGTCGTAGGAGGTCTTCGTAACTCTCCTTCATTCTCGAAAGTGGTCTCAGAGTACTCGAGGCCCCAGCTAGGTCGGAGCGTTTTTTCAATATGTTAAAAAATGCCCGCGAGTAAAAAAAGGTCGCCATGGAAAAAATCGATACTTTTTTTACTTGTAGGTTTAGTCGTAGTAGGTCGAAGTAGGTCGGCATGTTAGTAGTAGGTAATCGAGGGTAGTCGAAGGTAGTCATAGATACTCTTCATCATAGTTGAAGGGAGGTCGAAGGAGATCGAAGGAGGTTGTCTTCACTCTCCACTATTCGGTGTCCAATTTTCCTGAAGTTAATCGTAGCTAGTTGAAAGGGGGGGGGGGAAGAAGGGGGGAGAAGGAGGGGAGGAGGAGGGGAGGAGGAGGGGAGGAGGAGGGGAGGAGGAGGGGAGGAGGAGGGGAGGAGGAGGGGAGACAACTTTTAAGAAGCCAGCCAACTTTTAATAAGCCAGAGATACACACCTGTGAAGCTCGGCCGACATTTAACATTACCGGTCGGTTATCCTTGGTTCTGAAAACTACTGCTTATGTTTTTTTCCCCAATGAGCCAATGAAATTCACCGGTCAGAACCGGCTACAACCTATGAGAACCTTCGACCTCCTGGCAACCCACTAGAATCTCCTTGCGACCCAACTACGGCCCGAGAATTCTCGCTACTTTCCATAGCGGCTTCATTCTAATCACCACTAATTTTCAACATGTTTAAAAATTCTCGTCGACCATAATGAGGCCGCGACTAGTTCCCAGAATGTAGCAACTCCTCACGACCATGAAGACGACTCCCCGGCAACCACCCACAAACATGTGTTAACCATGTGGTGACTGCATAGTCACCTACAGTCGCCTAAAAGGTCACCTAAGTGGGACAGGCCCATAAAATACATTTTAGTGCTCACTATAGTCAAGTTATTTCAAGTTTATTATCCTATGTTCAAGTCCAGTAAATTAACAAAACAATGAAAATCTTGTTTGCTGCAGCATCACAGGTGCATAGACCCAAACACAACACCAAACTACTTATACATAAATTAAACATAAATTCTACAAGACAATGAAAAGCCTGTGCAAAACAAACAAGACATTAGTGTAAAGCACAAATAGAAACTACATCCATGAGAGTGCAAGAGGTGATCCGTAGTGTTCTGTTGCTGAGGTAGGATTAGGATTGTACAGGTTGGTTCAAGAATCTGTTGGTTGTAAGAAGTAGGTACTTCTAACCCTGGTGGAGTGGGACTTTTGGCTTCTAGACTTCTTGCCCGATGGTAGTGGCTAGAAGAGACATGACCTGTATGGAGGGGATTCTTGGTGATAGATGCTGCATGAGCTGCGCCTTTTGTAGATGTTTTTGATGGTTGGGAGGGTATGCCTGTGCTGGACCAAGTTGATTCCACCACCCTCTACAGTCACTTGTGTTCCTGTACATGTGAATTGCTGTACAAGGCCATGATACAACCAATCAGGATACTTACTATAGTGCACCCGTGGAAGTTTGTTAGAGAATTTGGTGATATGATGAATCTTTAAACCTTTAACAATTTTAAGAAAGTGAAGGTGCTGGTGTGCCTTCATGATTACTTCTATGAGCTGGGCCCAGGTCAAAATAAACTTAATGGTCAATGAAGTGCTAAGGCAATGAGGTTCAATTCGTCAGTGTTATAATATGGTGTAACTCATGGACAATGTCTTCCTTCATTCAATAATTTCTACTAAAACAATAAAAAGATAATTTCATGCTCATGCTCATTTTTTGAACTCGCTTAACAGAGGTTCTCTTCTTGGCATTGATGGTATGTGACGTGTGTGTCCACGGGGTGGTATTTTACAGGATTATAGTAGGTTAAATTATGTTGATGGTTTGTATTGAGGAGCTTCCTTCAAGGCGTCAGTTTTAATAAAAATGTCTTCACATGTGATCTAACAAAATGTGATATCTGAACAGTGTAACAGTATAAAGGAAAGGTCTGGTTAAGTTGCATGCTCAGCACATAGCTTATTTTAGTGTTAAGATAATATTGACAAAACACAATGTTTTACACTTAAATTTGTATCAATTTCAACCTGAACACCATGCCTTATTTCAAATTTCAAATAATTTGTGTTAATGTCTCGTAAAAACGGATTATGATGATTGGAAATTGGTGAAGACTCAGGCAAAAAAAAAAAATCCTCTGGGTGAACAAATCAAATTTCAGTGACTCATGGTATCATAGTACAACAGGAAAATTAGAAACCAGTGTCCATGCAGAAAGTTATAAATGTAAACATGATAAAATGTGAAATTAAAGATACCTTGAAAGGTAACCGAAAAGGTAAATTCAAGTTTATGTTTTCTTTTAATGTAAATAGGAGCAGAAGGTTTCAAAATGAAAGTATGCACAGTAAACTGAGAACCTCATAAGAAGCCATGCAAAGCACCAGAATTTGTTAAAAGAGAAATCACACAAACATAAATTCTGCATGTTGTAGCAATTATACAAAGAGACAGAGACCCGTCAGGGCAGGATGCAAATCCCAAATCCCAGAGGTGCAAGTACAATGTAGTAGCTCAGTGCACCGCACAATCCTACAACAGAATATATTTAATTTCTGATGGCCTAACAAATCAGTTATGTCATCCCAATTGGTTGCAAAGTGTTACAATGTAAACCAACACCGTTGAGACTGTATATTATATTTTTAAAGGTCAAATGAGAATGCTCTGAGAATAAATTGCAACAATGGAAGACATTTAAAAAAAAACTTCTCAATCAAACCAACTAAACTGCACCATGTTGAGTCCTAGATTGCAACTACATGATATTTGCAATGGTGTCTCACATATTAATGCAAGATATTAGCACCCACTGTGGAGTTATTCGTGGCATTATTGTTCGGTACATTCCCAAAGTAAGAATATATTTATTCATTTGTCTCCCTTCATAATTTCTAGTGAAACAACAATCTAAATATGTGTTCTTACAAGTTGTCATGATGATTATTTGGTAAGGCAGCAATGATGGATCTAAGAAAATACCACTGAGTGCAGGTGTATCAGCCATTGGTTGCTCCCAACACCTGCTCCTCTGGGACAGACTGTCAAGTTTGTGGCAATACTCTTAGACTTGGATAGCATGGGTAACCAAAACAAATCCTGCCCTTTGCCTTTATGTATAATAAGTCCTTGATTATCTTGTATTTTTAAATTAAGACGAACAACAAAATGCAAATTGGGAAGTGATCGTATTTTGTTCCATGAAAGGCATTCTAATTGTGGAAACTAAGAAAACAACAATGGAGGAGATAAGAAATATGGTTATTTTATGCACATAAATGTGTAGATGCCATGATCTCTTTAGTTAAAGTTTTTTTTCTGACTAAAAGCAAAGCTTTCCATGCTACTCAGTGGAGTGGGAACCTTCATTACTTTTCATTAAATGCAAATATAAGGATCAGAATGAAAATCACAGATATTCAATATGTTCTCTAAAGCTGTCTAAAGGTAATGGGAAAACAGTGCTGGTGTGAACATTTTAGGCAGAAATCTTCATCAAACTTGATCAACAGGGATGAAAAGCAATATGAAAAGGTAGAAGCAAGGAACTGCAGATGTTGGTTTACAAAATAAAGACACAAATTGCTGAAGTAACTCAGCAGGTCAGGCAGCATCACTCGAGAACATGGATAAGTGACATTTTGAGTTGGAACCCTTCTTCAGACTGAAGTAGTCATAGGAGATGGGCAAGCTCCTCAATGAATATATTTCCTGAGTAAAATACCAGAGAACTTGGGAAAGTTAATGCAATGTCTATCTGTAATACAGTCAAGGAGGTACTGGATATCCTGAGGTGTACAAAGGTAGATGTATCTCTTGGGCCTGATCAAGGACCCTGTGGGAAGCTAGAGAATAAATTGCAGGAGACCTGGTTGAGATATATTAATCTTCATTAGCCACGGGTGAAATGTCAGCAGACTGAAGGGTGGCAATTATTTAGTTTAGTTTAGAAATACAGCATGGAAACTGGCCCTTCAGCCCACCGAGTCTGCACTGAGTACTATCCAACACACTAGGGACAATTTACTATGTTAATCAAAGCCAATTAACCAACAAACCTGTACGTCTTTGGAGTGTGGGAGGAAACCGGATATCTGGGGAAAACACACGCGGTCACAGAGAGAACATAAAAACTCCGTACCCATATTCAGGATTGAACCTGGGTCTCTGGTGCTGTAAAGCAGCAACTCTACCGCTGCAGCACCGTGCCACTCATGGCTTGACTTTATTTAAGAGGGGCTGCAGAGAAAAACTGAGGAACTATAGATCAGCAGGCATAACATCTGTGATAGGAGTTAATGGAGAGGGCTCAGAGGGTTAAGATATACATGCATTGGGAAAGACAAGTGTTGATTAGGGATTGTCAACATGGTTGTGTGCATAGGAGATCGTCCCTTGTGAGTTTTTTGAAGAAGTAACCACGAAAGTTGATGATGGCAGGGACATAGGTAGGGTCTATATGAAGTTCAGCAAGGCATTCTATCCTTCTGCTTTTCCGTGCATTCCTGCCTGATGTAACACACTGTCGCAACACACTGTACATGGATAGGAAAAGTTGAGAGGAATATGGGCCAAACTCAGGCTGGTGGGACATGTGTAGATGGGGCTTCTTGGTTGGCCTTGACCAGTTAGGCCAAAGGACCCGTTTCCATGCTGTATTACACTATGATTCTATGACTCTATGACCTTGGGCTGTCTGGTATAAAAATGTATTTGTGATTTCTTCCAGTTGCAGAATTTGAGCATGGTGTGTGGAGGCTTCCTTCCCATCAACTTCTAGCTTGACCATAACTTGGCATTTGTTCATCCAGATCCCAAAATGAACATTGACATTGACACGAACTTCTACAGATGCACCGTACACAGCATTTTATTGGGATGCATTACAGCATGGTTTGGGCACAGTTCCTTCCAAGACTGCAAGAAAGTACAGAGAATTGTGGATGTAGCCCAGACCATCACGCAAATCAACCTCCCTTCCATTGACACCATTGACACCTCATGTTGTCTCGGCAAGGCCACCAGCAAGATTAAGGACAAGTTGCATCTCAGCCACTCCCTCTTCTCCCCTCTCCCATCAGGCAAGAGGCATAGAAGTGAGAAAATGCACCCTTCCAGATTCAGGGACGGTTCTTCCCACCTGTTATCAGGAAACTGAACCATCCAACCAACAACTAGAGAGTGGTCCTGAGCTACTGCCTACCACTTTGGAGACCCTCGGACTATCTTTGATCGGACTTTACTGGCTTTATCTTGCACTGAACGTTATTCATGTTATTCCCTTTATCATGTATCTGTACACTATGGATGGCTTGACTGTAATCATGTATTATCTTTGCGCTGACTGGTTAGCATGCAACAAAAGCTTTTCACTGCACCTTGGTACATGTGACAATAAACTAAACTCAGCATCAACATAAGTTCCTGCTCCCTCAATATATCGAGATAGGATGGTCAGTGTATCCACAATTGAGCACGTGTATGCTGATCGTGCATTCTCTCTGTGTCTCGGGGTATTCAGTAGCTTAGTAGTAATGTGGCACTTCACTTTTATTCTTCTAGAACGCTTGCAGCAGCTTTAGACATCCTCCAAAGGTAACAATGAAATACCGATTACTGGATAAGTCCTCCTGAGAGACGTCCTTGGCTCGGAGACCTCAGCAGTTGTTTCTTCACAAAGATCCACAAGCTACAGGGCATCCTTCATTCACAGTCCCCACTGCCACTCTGTGTTCAAAACTTCTTGTCCAATCTGTTGGATACCTGTGATAAAGGAGAAAACTAGATTTGTTGGAGAGTTGCATTAGACCAGCCCTAATAAGGATTGAAATGCACCTCTACCCGTGTAAAGAAATCAAATGTTCATTCTGAGGAATGAACAAAAGACTGCAAAGGTCCCAGTGCATAACCTTAGGCTAAAATACTGGCACAATCTTGGGAGATCCACCTTTTCGATTAAAGTCTCTGCCCTGCTGGGTGAACAGATTTTGCACAGGAAAATATGGCATCCTGATTTGGAAATGTTTTGCAGTTCTTTCACTTTGTATATGCTGGACAACAGGTATGTAACAGGCCAACAGTCTGAGGAGGGGTCCGGACCAGAAACGTCACCCATCCTTTTTCTCCAGAGATGCTGCCTGACCTGCTGAGTTACTCGAGCACTTTGGTATATACCAGCAACTGCAGTTCCTTTCTACACATCAGGTATGTAATGTTGTCTTGACTAGAACTGCTTGACTGCTTAAAAAGGTGGCTGATTAACCTTTCAAGGGCAACGTATGCCTGCCTTGCTACTGACAATGACCTCCCATAAATGAATTTGTAAAAATTCCGTGACATAATCAAGAATTTAGTCAAAATTTATAATGAAGAGATAAGCCTTCAACAGTAGATCGGAATGTAATAGAAAGACATCTCTAAATGATTAACAAGCAGTGTTTATTACAAATTAATAACACATTTTACACATATTATTAAAGATTTATAAACCAGGATAGTTTTGTATTTACAGTTTTACTGAAATATTACTAATTAATTATTACAATGTAATACCTTTTATCAAAGATATTTCCATTATTCATAAAATGCGATTTCAATCTTATTAAGCAACTATACATTTTTTATAAATAGAGCACTAAGGCTTTGTTAGGTATTAAGCAGTACATGACAGCACACACTTAAAATTAAGTGATACCAATCTGCTTTCAAATAAAATACTCAATGTATCACGTTGTCATTGTATTCTGCATCCCACCAATCTTTGGAAGAATAAAAGCATCCTAGCTGAGTGCCTTTGTATGCAACATTCTGATCGGGTAACTGTGAGAAATGGATTGTGAGGCTTGTTATGTGATTTAGTGAGGCACTGGCTACAATGCCAAGGACTAGAAACATGCAAATCATCAGCCCAATCTACTGCCCCTGAATATTATGGACTGGATAACTTCCAAACATGGATGTTGAATGAGTATAGGTTGTATTGCTGCTATGACATCTCATGTTAGCAGAGCATTTCTTGTTTCACACTTGAAGCAGAACAGATTGGCTGAAGTGCAAGAGCCAATAGTTGGAGCTTGAGGCAAGCATGAAACACTTAATTCAAGGAAATAAATGGTGACCCTGAAATTGGGGTGGACGTGAATGGAGGTGTTGGGGGGAGGTGAGATTGACAGTAGTATTAAGCATTAATTCTTAATTTAATAAAAATAATTTATGAGAAGCATAGAATACCAAATATTTAATCTATGGCTTTCAGTAGGGATCATACAATGGAGATGGATCACAGTTCTACCACCAAGAGAAATTGGGAAAACTGTTTTTATTGCAGGAAAGGTGACACTTTATTCTTTGACATATAGACTAGAGAGAAATAAGTAAAACATCTCACCTCGCTGCATAGAGTGGTATTGTGTTTACTTTTCTTAAAAAACATCTTCACGCATTCGTAAGTTTTTGTGGAGATAATAAGCTGAGGGGAAATTCCAGTTTTTATTTAGCAGGCTGAGGCTGAGAAAATAAATTCTCTCTATATTTGTGGAATTAAAGAACATTATGGACCATTCCTTAGTTTGGTGGAATTGATTAATGATTCAGATAAAAGGTTTCTGGGGAATTTTATTGCTTATTTTACTGTGGATTAAATAATTAGGAACGGGGTTATTTTGATAAATAACATTGATTTTCCCTTTTTACACATGCAATCACAGGCAGAAAGTTGTTTATGTCTGGAATTTTAAACAAATGACTGCTTTTATTTCACAGCCAAGACAAATAATATATAGGCCTGCGTGAAAATGATTTGTCTTGATTTTTTTATGTTGATAATGTAAGGACACAAGGAATATGAGTAGAATTGGGCCATTCAGCCCTTCAAGTCTACTTCCCCATTCTATCTCTCCCTCTTAACCCCATTCTCCTGCCTTCTCCCCATAACCTGTGCTAATCAAGAATCTATCTATCTCTGCCTTTTCAAGAGAAAGTTAGATATAGCTCTTAGGGCTAACGGAATCAACGGATATGGGGAGAATGCAGGAATGGGGTAATGATTTTTGATGATCAGCCATGATCATATTAATTGATGGTGCTGGCGTGAAGGGCCGAATGGCCTACTCCTGCACCTATTTTCTATGTTTCTATCTTTCTATGTTTCTATGTTAAAAATATCCACTGAATATACATGAAATAACAGTGAGTTTAGCATGTGTAAATGACAAATAAAAGTAAATAAATTACCTTCCCAACTGGTATCCTGTCAGCACTGACCTGTTTCGAGGGATTGTAACCAACCCCATTACAGCATGGCTCATTGGTGGATAGTAGTTCAGTACCACAGCATTTTATGTGCTCCATCAATGATGTGGACTTTGCTTGATCCATCAGGCCCCAAGCAGCAAAGGGTAATCGATGCATTCACTTGGGTCCTGCCCACAACAGACCAGCCCTAACACAAAGGAGAAGAGCAATTTTTTTTTTTTAAATCACCTTTGCTATAGCAATGCCACTCTAATTATTATCAAGCTTGTTCCAGTATGATAAATTGCTAATTGCTTAATACCCTAATCAGTGTTCATTCTTTGCAAAGATAAACTATGACAGCACCATTAATTTAAATAGCAATTTCACTTAACAGCCAGAACTACACACCAGATTTTATGCAACATTTCAGCAAATGCATCCATCACTGCAGCGTTCTGACATAAAGATGTCTGACGTGTGCTAACTCACTTAGAGAGAGCAGATGTTGCAGAGTGTGGTTTGGTAGATATTCCCAGAGTGCATCTCTTCAGCCTGAATGAGTACCACATTTGCAGCAAGGCATGTTTTTTTTTCTAAAATATTCTTGAATACCTATTGAATCTTGACTTTTGTCAAGCACCTTACTTGACTTCTGTAGTTTGACATCATAACCTTTCAACGTGCCTTTCAAAATAAATATTCATCTTCTTTAAACTATTTTATGGAAGTAAAACATGAACTTGATTAAACAAATAAAATATACAGAATTATGAATAATTTTCTATGAATGGCATCTGCTTACAATCTTTGTAATTCAGGCTATTAAATATGCATGAACCTTGTTCTGCTAAAGTATTTTATATCTTCCCAATGTAGGAATTAATCTGTATATAAATGCACTTCAATTCATATATAATTTGACGTTTTCCGCAACGGGGCTAATACATAGCACTTAAACATGATGTTTCCTTTTTGCTAATTCAAATAGCCAATCAATTTGCGCCAATTTGAATAATAATACATCCCAGAATTAATAACTTAATTTTCTTATCGAAAATAAGGTATCGACATCTTTGGTGGAATGTGAGTTGTCACTTATTAGGCATTTAACAGTAACACAGTTTAAATAGCTTGTTCTAAGCTTTCTCAGTCTAGTTTCAGTCAATAAGGTACTGAATCAAGCACTTGCGCATCTAAACTTTATTTTGGAAAAACACAATAACAGTTCCCCACTACTATAACTAACCACCACAGTTTCGATCCTTGTATCTGCTTGGTCAAGCCCTCCTAGCCTTGTGCAAGCAGAGACACTCTAAAAGGTCACACAGTCCCAAATGTTCTTCCAGAAGATCGACACAGGACCTCATGCGAGCTACCTTTTATAGGTCCCCTTGAGGGGCCGAACCATATGGGGGTGGTCTCTTCACAGTCCAGTAACAGATATCGATTAACATAGTACATGATAGACATTTCCCTAACCCAATAATACAGTAACTAATACAATGTATTTGAAAGAAAGTTCTAGAAGGAAGCAAACAAGAATAGACATTGAAACATGTGCCCTGAGATTCAAGCGGTTTCTCCAAGGCTCAACAGTTCGACTAATCATCAACCAACAGGATGACCGTCTTGCAACATTATTTATACTATTTACAATGCCCTTGCAGCGATCCAATCAAAATGATGCATTAAGGTTCGTTTGCAAAACTACTATACACTTTATCAATTTAGGAGAAACAAGGATCCCTCACCATCCTGCACGCCAGTCTGAGCTTAGACTGGCCGGCGCCATCCAAAGCCTGTAAATTTCAGCTGACAAGTGTTAAGCAAATCTGCAAAAGTGCAGGGATCCTCCATTTTAGGGTCTGAAGAAGAGTCTCGACCCGAAACGTCGCCCATTTCCTTCGCTCCTTAGATGCTGCTGCACCCGCTGAGTTTCTCCAGCTTTTTGTGTAACCCTCCATTTTAGGGTGTCTTTAATTTAGCCAGTATTAACAGCAGCTGATGCAGAATATCAAAATACATTTTGAAACAAAATGTTGTCTTAGAGTTCGGTTTAGTTTATTGTCACGTGTACCGAGGTACAGCCAAAAGCTTTTGTTGAATGCCTAACCTTGGTTTGAATCTTTTTTCTTGATCCTGAAATTCTGGAAATAGGCATTGTTTTTGTTACGTGACACCACTTTTGTTTCCTCAATCATAGCTCTACCTCAGGATTGTTGCGCGAAACTGATCACATTTCTGTTTAAGCAGAATCACTGAGAGGAACTGCAAGGAAGCAATTTGTCAACCAGGATCCTATGTATACTATTCCTGTTTGGTCACATTAGGCCTGTACCCCTCTATATCTTTCCTCAGTTGCTGTCCAAATACCATTTACATGTAATTGCATCTGTTTTCACTACCCCTCTGGCAGCATGCTCCAGACATGCACAATCCCGTGTGAAAAACTTAACCCACAAATGCCCAGTGTCTACTAACTTCTATGATGAATGGTAAGGCTAATATCTGCTTGCATAAGCACCTATTAAAATATGTGATAAATGTTATTGCAATGCCATATCATTATCTCTGAAGGAAAAAAATGAACAATTTTAAAATTTGAATATCATTCCTTCAGATGACGTTCGTCTTAGATAAATTGCACTTTAGATTTCGCTACTTTCACAGATTTATAGTCTTGTAATGTTATTTTTAATTCCTTTTAATTTTATTTCTACTTGTATCTGATTTAACTCTACATCACACCCCTCGCACGACTGCTGAGCATTAACAATCATAAATCTCACTTGTTAAGGAGACGCACTTTGAACCCTAGTGTTCACTGAGATCCTCAGAGCCTCTTCGCACCAAAGAGTCAGACAAAAGGGTTTTGAGAAAAAGGGCTCATATTTACATAGCATGGAACTTCTGCCCATCTTGTCCATGCCAATCAGGATGTCCCATGAAAGCTAGTCCCATTTATCCATGCCTGGCCCTTACCCCTCTAAACCTTTCCTATCCATATATCTGTCCAAATATCTTTTGAGTGTTGTCATTGTACCTGCCTCAATTGTTTTCTCTGGCAACTCTTTCCATATCCCAACCATCCTCTGTGTGAAAACAACTAATCCTCAGATTTCTATTAAACTTATGCCCCCTACCCCGAGAAGACAACTTTGTGTATTCATCGTACTTAATGGCCTGTCCCACTTGGGTGACCTAAGCTGCGAGTTTAGAAGAGTTTGCCCTGGACTCAAACTCGCAGCATGGTCGACACGAGCTCCTAGGAGGTCGTATGAGGTGGCTGGAACTCTTCTTCATGCTCAAGGGAGGTTCCCGCCTACCTGCGGCCTCAGCTAGAGTAAATTTTGGTCGGCATGGGTCTTTTTCACTCGTAGTGCAGTGGAGTGGGGTCGCTATTTACTTACAGGCATTCGAGGGCAGCCGTAGGCAATCTCCTTCGCTGACCAGCCATTTTGATTGGCTCATTGGAGTTTCAAGACCTAGGAAGACCTACCGGTAGGTAAAATGCCCGCTAACTTTATTATACTTCTTAAAAGTGTCTCCCCCCCTTCTCTCTCTCCTTCTCTCTCTCCTTCTCTCACTTCTTCTCCTTCTATCTCTCTCTCCTTCTCTCTCTCCTTCACTCTCTCCTTCTCTCTCTCCTTCTCTCTCTCCTTCTCTCTCTCCTTCTCTCCTCCCCCCCCCACCCCCGTGCCCTCTAAAAGAGTTACGGTACTCTGTGACAGCCATTTACCTTCCCTTCATCGCGCAGACAGTGCTCCTCTGCTGTCCCTGGCCCCCACCTTCGCGATGTGTTTGTCTGTGTGTGTGCGGTTGGTAGATGCAGCTCGCGGTTCGGTCGATCCTGCTCGTGGTTTCAACGCGGTCGGCGATCCAGCTCGAGGCTATCGAGGCGAGTGCCCTCGAGCTTGAAGGTCGAAAGCACTCTTCTGGACTCGCAGATTAGG
The DNA here is from genome assembly GCA_963514005.1 of Raja brachyura. The sequence goes on from OY740788.1 coordinate 41,718,398, forward strand.
TCGCCCAAGTGGGACAGGCCCTTTATTCTCTCACGATTTTATACACCTCTCTAACACCACCACAGCCTCCAGAGCTCTGAGGAATACACTCCTAGCCCAACATCACCCTATAACTAAGGCATTCAAGGCCTTCAAACCCTTGCATCTTCTCTGCACTCCTTCCAGCTTAATGGCAAGTTCTAATAACAGTGTGACCAAAACTCGACACAATACACACACGTGCAGTATCACCAACATCTTCTCCATTGAAAAATAACACCCTAACATCTGTACTCAGTTCCTTGATTGATGAAGGCCAGGTGTCAAAAGCCACTTCATCACTGTTTCTATCTGCGCTGGCAATTTCTGGGAATGATGTACTTGTATTCTTGGATTCTCTGCTCGACAATACTCCTCATGACCCAAGAATTCAGTATGAGGGTCCCACCCTGGTTTGACTCCCGAAAATGCAGCACCTCACACTTATCAGAGTTAAATCACACTTGCCTAGGTGAACAAAATCCAGCAGTAATTCTGGATAACCATCTTCACTGTCCATGATACCACCTGTTTTTAGTAATTAATAGTAATTAATGTAGTAATTTGTGGATGGCATTAGAGCTGTGCTAGCCACACAGTCATGGGTATAAAGAGTTTAGAGCAAAGAGCAAAGTACACAGCCCTGAGGTGTACCCATGTGGATGGTCAGTGAGGTGGAGGTCCAGTTACCGATTCACACTGATTGAGTAATTAATGACATACATTTTAATTCCCCTTCTCTAATTCGATTTGACCAAACGTGAAAAATGACAAAGCAAGTTTAAAAGACAATGTTGACAATAATGTTCTTCTGATTTCAGAGCTAATCAGGCCATGTTATAGTTATCACAACATTATTTTTTCTGTGGTTTACAAATGAAGATGGATTTGAGTACTGATTCTACCACCTTCAAAACTTGCACACTGGATTGTAGCCATTTAATTTATATTTCAAATGTCTTAACTTTAAAAAAAAAATCTTGCTTATTTTTCAAAATTAAGATGTGCTCCGTCACCACACTATAGGAAATATGTGATAGTGCTGGAGAGGGTATAGAAGAGATTCCCTGGGATGTTGGCTGGGATGGAATGGTTCAGTTATATAATCCTACCTTAGCAACAGAACACTAGGCACCTCTTGGACTACCAAGGACTTGTTTCCAATTATGTTTCTGCACAGACGTCTTGTTTTGCACAGTCATTTTTCAATGGCTTGGATTACGTACGTACGATTTATGTATAATTTGTGATCTTGTATGTTGCCTATGCTATCTTGTATATGCTTCCTGTGATGTTGCTGCAAGCAAGACTTTTATTGTACCTATTGCTCACCCTACTTGTGGATATGAGAGTAAACTCAACTTGACTTTACTCGGCATCTACCATGGCAATCTTTCACCCTCTTGGTTATTAACCTACCTACCTGTATTGCAGCAATACATAGAGGTGCCTACTAGAGGAGGGGCAGTGCTGGACCTCCTGTTAGGAAATGAGACGGGACAGGTGGCGGAGGTATGCGTTGCAGAGCACTTCAGGTCCAGTGATCACAATACCATTATTTTCAATATAATTATGGAGAAGGACAGAACTGGGCCTAGGGTTGAGATTTTTGATTGGAGAAAGGCTAACTTTAACGAGATACGAGATGATTTAAAAGGAGTGAACTGGGACATTTTGTTTTATGGGAAAGATGAGGAGGAAAAATGGAGGACATTTAAAGGGGAAATTTTAAGAGTACAGAATCTTTATGTTCCTGTTCGGTTGAAAGGAACCAGTAAAAATTGGAAAGAGCCCTGGTTTTCAAGGGAAATTGGACATCTTGTTCGGAAAAAGAGGGAGATCCACAATAATTATAGGCAGCATGAAGTAAATGAGGTGCTTGAAGAGTATAAGGAATGTAAAAAGAATCTTAAGAAAGAAATTAGAAAAGCTAAAAGAAGATATGAGGTTGCTTTGGCAAGTAAGGTGAAAGTAAATCCAAAGGGTTTCTACAGCTATATTAATAGCAAAAGGATAACAAGGGATCAAATTGGTCCAAGTGGACAGCTATCTGCAGAGCCAAAAGAGATGGGGGAGATATTGAACAATTTCTTTTCTTCGGTATTCACCAAGGAGAAGGATATTGAATTATGTGAGGTAAGGGAAACTAGTAGAGTAGCTATGGATACTATGAGTTTCAAAGTAAAAGAAGTACTGACACTTTTGAAAAATATAAAAGCGGATAAGTCTCCAGGTCCTGACAGGATATTCCCTAGGACATTGAGGGAAGTTAGTGTAGAAATAGCCGGGGCTATGACAGAAATATTTCAAATGTCATTAGAAACGGGAATAGTCCCTGAGGATTGGCGTACTGCGCATGTTGTTCTATTGTTTAAAAAGGGTTCTAAAAGTAAACCTAGCAATTATAGACCGGTTAGTTTGACTTCAGTGGTGGGAAAATTAATGGAAAAGATACTTAGAGATAATATATATAAGTATCTGGATAAAGAGGGTCTAATTAGGAACAGTCAACATGAATTTATGCCTGGAAGGTCGTGTTTGACTAATCTTCTTGAATTTTTTGAAGAGGTTACTAGGGAAATTGAGGAGGGTAAAGCAGTGGATGTTGTCTATATGGACTTCAGTAAGGCCTTTGACAAGGTTCCTCATGGAAGGTTGGTTAAGAAGGTTCAACTGTTTGGTATAAATGCAGGAATAGCAAGATGGATTCAACAGTGGCTGAATGGGAGAAGCCAGAGGGTAATGGTGGATGGCTGTTTGTCGGGTTGGAGGCAGGTGACTAGTGGGGTGCCTCAGGGATCTGTGTTGGGTCCTTTGTTGTTTGTCATGTACATCAATGATCTGGATGAAGGGGTGGTAAATTGGATTAGTAAGTATGCAGATGATACCAAGATAGGGGGTGTTGTGGATAATGAAGAGGATTTCCAAAGTCTACAGAGTGATTTAGGCCAGTTGGAAAAATGGGCTGAAAGATGGCAGATGGAGTTTAATGCTGATAAATGTGAGGTGCTACACCTTGGCAGGACAAATCAAAATAGGACGTACATGGTAAACGGTAGGGAATTGAAGAATATAGTTGAACAGAGGGATCTGGGAATAACCGTGCATAGTTCCTTGAAGGTGGAATCTCATATAGATAGGGTGGTAAAGAAAGCTTTTGGTATGCTAACCTTTATAAATCAGAGCATTGAGTATAGAAGCTGGGATGTAATGTTAAAATTGTACAAGGCATTGTTGAGACCAAATCTGGAGTATGGTGTACAATTTTGGTCGCCCAATTATAGGAAGGATGTCAACAAAATAGAGAGGGTACAGAGGAGATTTACAAGAATGTTGCCTGGGTTTCAACAGCTAAGTTACAGAGATAGGTTGAATAAGTTAGGTCTTTATTCTCTGGAGCGCAGAAGGTTAAGGGGGGACTTGATAGAGGTCTTTAAAATGATGAGAGGGATAGATAGAGTTGATGTGGACAAGCTTTTCCCTTTGAGAATAGGGAAGATTCAAACAAGAAGACAAGACTTTAGAATTAAGGGGCAGAGGTTTAGGGGTAACATGAGGGGGAACTTCTTTACTCAGAGAGTGGTAGCGGTGTGGAATGAGCTTCCAGTGGAAGTGGTGGCGGCAGGTTCGTTGGTATCATTTAAAAATAAATTGGATAGGCATATGGATGAGAAGGGTATGGAGGGTTATGGTATGAGTGCAGGCAGGTGGGAGTAAGGGAAAAAAGTTGTTCGGCACGGACTTGAAGGGCCGAGATAGCCTGTTTCCGTGCTGTAATTGTTATATGGTTATATGGTTACCTTTGCTTTAAGAATATGCAAAGATGCTGCTTCCTCATGCTTTGAGGTAGAGTATTCCAAAGTCACATCAAACAACAAGGGAAAAAAATACTTTGCCCCTGTCATCACTAAGTTATCCCATTATTTGAAAACAAAAGTTCTTAGTACTATGAGATACTAGGAACTGCAAATGCTGCTTCATAAAAAAACACGCAAGGTTAGTGGAGTAACTCAGTGGGTCAGGCAGCATCTCTGGAAAACAGAAATGTTCTAGGTAGTCTCACAAGAGAAAACACCACATCCACCTTATCAAGACACCTTGTGATATTACCTTGCAATAAAGTCACTTCTCATCCTCTAATCTTCAGCAAATACAAACTTGGATGGTAAATTAAAAGAAATGAGGTCCCAGTACAGATCCCTGTGATGTACCATTCATTGTTTGCCAAACTTAAGAAGATGTGTAACTTCTCCCTGTTTCTCATTAACCAACAAATCTTCAAATTGTGCCTATGTTTTTGTCTTCCACAGTAGCTTTTGATATGCATTCTGTCAAGTACCTTCTGAAAATCTTAGTCTCAAACTTCTACTGATTCCCGTTTGACACATCACCGATACTTCTTGAAAGAACACAAACAGAATGTGTGAAACACAAAAGCAAGTAGACTTTGCCTGATTACCCTGAATTTTCACAGTGCCTACTTTTATGCCTGTCTTTTTCTCTGTCACAGGTAGCCCCCAGGAAGAGCACAAGATTAGGTAGTGAATAATATGCCATACATACTTGCATTGGCCAAAAATATAACTATATATACAAGAGACTAGTACAGAAAAATAACCATTTTGTTCCCCATGAGAGGACAATGTTGAATTTAATTATCAGAAAAGACAAGTGTTGGAAATAGGGCATAAGTATGTGTCAAAGGGCAAAGCATGTTGTTCATGGGAGCAAGGACAAAAGCAGAAGCCAGGGTTTTATTTGTGCAGTGGTGTGCCCAATCTTCTCAATCAATGGCTAACTTTTTCTGATTTTTTTTCTCTCAGATTCAAAGTGGATCCATTCATACTTCCCCACACTGAAATCACTCTGTCGTATTTTTGCCTATGTGCTCTTTCTATCTCCCTTTAACTGCCATCTCCCAACCATACAAGTAAATATGCCTCTAAAGGAGAGTTGACTTGGATACACAACTTAACATTCTCTGACTCGGGCCCCAACAAACGTTCCCAGGGGATATCACTTGCCATAACTCATAAATCAGAACAAATCCCTATTTTTGTGTCCATTTTTGTTAATCAGCATTTGCAGTTTCTTGTTTCTCCAAGTTCCTTTAATGTTTGATCTGTTTCTTATCTTCCAGCCTGATATCATCACTAATTTACACTATATCTTTCACAAAATAGTGAGTGCTCATCTTTTTATGCTGGATATTTTTCTCTCTTTCACATGACACCCATAAGTGCATCCACATTAGACGGCATAAAAAATTGTGTCTAAGGGAGTAGTGGGTTGAATGTGCGCAGGCAAAACTGTGGCAAGAGACTTTGAAGTTTTGAAATGTGTGCTTATCCACTTTGAACCTTAAAGGGCTTGATATCGTATTTCCTAAATACTGTGGTCAGGAACTCTGGAGGTAGCGAGACATAGGTATCTAATTGCAGAATTTGTTAAAAAGCATTGTGTTGTGTCTTTTGCAGAAACATTCCAAATAACTGGAAATTTCCTTTTCACTGAAGGTTCAGATGATGCTTCAGAAAATATAAAAAAGATAAATGGAGTTTTTGAGGAAATTCATGGCTGATCATGGTAAATCTCTAATCAGTTTTCACATCTTTCTGGTTTTAGAATGCACATTTGTAGATTGCAAAGCCCATCATTTATACTTTTACTTTTTCACGCTTACTTCCCTGCTTTTTTTGTTGTGCACTTCAATTAACCATTGTGCTATTCATCCAATGTGCTACCATTTTAATACTAACCACATCTTTCTTTATCTGGTAGTTCCAATATATATTATTTTCTTAAATTTTCAATGATTCAATGAATCAAAGGACAAAGGCAAATGCTTTTAAGATGAAATTCTCAAACTTGCTCCCTTAAACACATGAAAATATCTATTTTTAATTTGTATAATGAACATAATTAAATATATCATTTCAATTTTATATTACATTGGCCAGGTACTATTTTTGGACAAGGTTATACCTATGTACAGTGAAATTCTTTGTTTTTGCCTACAATCTGGGGAAATCATATAGCAGACTTCACTTAGGCAGTACACAGAGTTGCCACATTTCTGGCACCGACAAAGTTTCAAAAGTTCTTCATACAGTCTTTATCTTCCTGCTGAATATTTTGCTGGGATGAATATTTTGCAGCGGGACTTCAGAGAGCTCGGAAAAATGCTGAAAAGCAGGACTTCCAGGGTTGTTATCTCCGGTTTGCTTCCAGTTCCTCGTGCTGGCGAGAGCAGGAACAGGGAGATACGGGACCTGAATGTGTGGCTGAGGAACTGGTGCAGGGGGCAGGGATTTAGATTCTTAGATCACTGGGATCTGTTTTGGAGTAAGGGGGAACTGTACAAAAGGGACGGATTGCATCTTAACAGGTGGGGGACCAGCATTCTGGCCGGCAGGTTTGCCACTGCTACACGAATGGTTTTAAACTGAATAAGGGGGGTGGGGTGTCAAATGGGATAATCGAGAACGGAGTTAAAGGGAAAGAGAGTAAAGGGATGGTTAATGACCCCAGAATTAACGGGAAAGAAAGATCACAAAGGGATAGGAGAGTATGGCCAAGTGTAATAGGGATCGATGTGAAAGGGGCCACTTGTCAACATAATTGTATAAGGAGTAAGAGTGTTGTAAAAACAAGCCTGAAGGCTTTGTGTCTCAATGTGAGGAGCATTCGTAATAAGGTGGATGAGTTGAAGGTGCAGATAGCGATTAATGACTATGCTATAGTTGGGATCACGGAGACATGGCTCCAGGATGACCAAGGCTGGGAGCTGAACATCCAGGGATATTCAATATTCAGGAGGGATAGACGAAAAGGAAAAGGAGGTGGGGTAGCGTTGCTGGTGAGAGAGGAGATTAATGCAATAGAAAGGAAGGACATTAGCGTGGAGGATGTGGAATCGATATGGGTAGAGCTGTGAAACTCTAAGGGGCAGAAAACGCTAATGGGAGCTGTGTACAGGCCACGTAACAGTAGTATTGGAGTTGGGGATGGCATCAAACAGGAAATTAGAAATGCGTGCAACAAGGGTAACACGGTTATAATGGGTGACTTCAATCTGCATGTAGATTGGGTGAATCAAATTGGCAGGGGTGCTGAGGAAGAGGATTTCCTGGAATGTATGCGGGATAGTTTTCTCAACCAACATGTGGAGGAACCAACGAGAGAGCAGGCTATTTTAGACTGGGTATTGAGTAATGAGGAAGGGTTAGTTAGCAGTCTTGTTGTGCATGGCCCCTTGGGCAAGAGTGACCATAATATGGTTGAGTTCTTCATTAGGATGGAGAGTGACAAAATTAAGTCAGAAACAAGGGTTCTGAACTTGAACAAAGGTAACTTTGAAGGTATGAGATGTGAATTGGCCAAGATAGACTGGCAGGTGATTCTTAAAGGGTTGACAGTGGATGTGCAATGGAAGGTATTTAAAGACTGCATGGATGAAGTACAAAAGTTGTTCATACCAGTTTGGCAAAAGAATAAATCGGGGAAGGTGGTGCATCCATGGATAACAAGGGAAATCAGGGATAGTATAAAAACAAAAGATGAGGCATACAAATTTGCCAGAAAAAGCAGCCTACCGGAGGACTGGGAGAAATTCAGAATCCAGCAGAGGACGACAAAGGGCTTAATTAGGAAAGGGAAAATAGATTATGAAAGGAAACTGGCAGGGAACATAAAAACTGACTGCAAAAGTTTTTATAGATATGTGAAGAGAAAGAGACTAGTTAAAACAAATGTTGGTCCCTTGTGGTCAGAAACAGGTGAATTGATCATGGGGAACAAGAACATGGCAGACCAATGGAATAACTACTTTGGTTCAGTCTTCACTAAGGAAGACATAAACAATCTGCCGGAAATAGCAGTGAAACGGGGGTCAAATAAGATGGAGGAACTGAGTGAAATCCAGGTTAGCCGGGAGGTGGTGTTGGGTAAATTGAATGGATTGAAGGCCGATAAATCCCCAGGGCCAGATAGTCTGCATCCCAGAGTACTCAAGGAGGTAGCCACAGAAATAGTGGATGCATTAGTGATAATTTTTCAAAATTCCTTAGATTCTGGAGTAGTTCCTGAGGATTGGAGGGTAGCTAATGTAACCCCACTTTTTAAAAAAGGAGGGAGAGAGAAAGCGGGGAATTACAGACCAGTTAGTCTAACATCGGTAGTGGGGAAACTGCTAGAGTCGGTTATTAAAGATGGGATAGCAGCGCATTTGGAAAGTGATGAAATCATTGGACAAAGTCAGCATGGATTTACGAAAGGTAAATCATGTCTGACAAATCTGATAGAATTTTTCGAGGATGTAACTAGTAGAGTGGATAAGGGAGAACCAGTGGATGTGTTATATCTAGACTTTCAGAAGGCTTTCGACAAGGTCCCGCATAAGAGATTATCATACAAACTTAAAGCACACGGTATTGGGGGTTCAGTATTGATGTGGATAGAGAACTGGCTAGCAGACAGGAGGCAAAGGGTAGGAGTAAACGGGTCCTTTGCAGAATGGCAGGCAGTGACTAGTGAGGTGCCGCAAGGCTCAGTGCTGGGACCCCAGCTATTTACAATATATATTAATGATTTGGACGAGGGAATTCAATGCAACATCTCCAAATTTGCAGATGATACCAAGCTGAGGGGTATAGTTAGGTGTGAGGAGGATGCTTGGAGGCTGCAGGGTGATTTGGATAGGCTGAGTGAATGGGCAGATGCATGGCAGATGCAGTATAATGTGGATAAATGTGAGGTTATCCACTTTGGTGGCAAAAACATGAGGGTAGACTATTATCTGAATGGTGGCAGATTAGGAAAAGGGGACATGCAACGAGACCTGGGTGTCATGGTACACCAGTCATTGAAAGTAGGCATGCAGGTGCAGCAGGCAGTGAAGAAAGCAAATGGTATGTTAGCATTCATAGCGAAAGGATTTGAGTATAGGAGCAGGGAGGTTCTACTGCAGTTGTACAGGGTTTTGGTGAGGCCACACCTGGAGTATTGCGTACAGTTTTGGTCTCCAAATCTGAGGAAAGACATCCTTGCCATAGAGGGGGTACAGAGAAGATTCACCAGACTGATTCCTGGGATGTCAGGACTTTCATATGAGGAAAGATTGGATAGACTCGGCTTGTACTCGCTGGAATTTAGAAGATTGAGGGGGGATCTTATAGAAACTTACAAAATTCTTAAGGGGTTGGACAAGCTAGATGCTGGAAGATTGTTCCCGATGTTGGGGGAGTCCAGAACAAGGGGTCACAGTCTAAGGATAAGGGGGAATTCCTTCAGGGCCGAAATGAGGAAAACATTCTTTACACAGAGAGTGGTGAGTCTCTGGAATTCTCTGCCACAGAAGGTAGTTGAGGCCAGTTCATTGGCTATATTTAAGAGGGCATTAGATGTGGCACTTGTGGCTAAAGGGATCAGGGGGTATGGAGAGAAGGCAGGTACGGGATACTGAGTTGGATGATCAGCCATGATCACATTGAATGGCGGTGCAGGCTCGAAGGGCCGAATGGCCTACTCCTGCACCTATTTTCTATGTTTCTGTTTCTATGCTGTACATACTAGGCCCACCATTGCACGTGGTCGCAGGTGACCTGTCGGGTCTCTCTTTGATCTTGACCCTTCACACTTCGCACTTTGTTCTCAGCGACTCACCTACCAGGATTCTCTCCGCCGGTCGGTCATTCAGAGCCGCGGCACATCCAGGGAGCCTTCTGCCACTGTGCGTTGGCGCCCAGGAGCCCCCCACAGTGCATCAAGTTTTTATATGTTTTTCTTTTCTGTTCAAAAAGGCTGCTCCCCAAATCGTAAATGCAGCAAAAATTCCAATTAATTTATAGACAGCTTATGGTTTGCTGCACTTACCACGTGAAGAAAAGCAGGAGGATTTGAGTGTAGGAGCAGGGAAGTCGTACTGTAGTTGTACAGGGCCCTGGTGAGACCACACCTGCAACTTTTTCACCCAGAGAGTTGAGAATCTGTGGAATTCCCTGCCACAGAAGAATGGATGTTTTAAAAAGAGAGTTAGATATTGTTCTTAGGGCTAACTGAATCAAGGGATATGGGAAGAAAGCACTAATGGGCTACTGATTTTGGATGACCAGCCATGATCATATTAAATGGTGGTGCTGGCTCGAAGGTCCGAATGGCCTACTCCTGCAAATATTTTCTATGTTTCTATATTCTTAAATAATCCCTATGCGATGAATTGAAGCGGTAAACCAATATTTACCATTATGTTATAATTAGATAAATGATTACATTGAAATAACTGGACATATAGCAGTGATTCTAGTAAATTAAAAAAAAGACCTTTTATATTCCAGGACGCAAGCAATTTTACAAAGGAGAATTTTAGTTGGAGAAGATAAGCATACTGTATATTCCTGGCAAATGCTTTAAGATTAATTTCTCAAAATTGCTCATGAAAATATCTATACTATTGCTAAAACTCTCATCTTGTCCTCTTCCGGATTGCGTTGTTTATAAATTTGCACAAAAACGTTACCCTATATTGCTACGATTTTTTCGCCACCTTACTCAACGTTCTCCTCTGCTCCAAGTGCACCAAGTTTTGTTCTGATCGGTGGAATATTGCAAAAGTTATTGGTCAGTTATTCGCCGGGACAGTGACGCCCCTTCCGGCACCCCCTGTCAATGACCGGTGGGAAGAATAAAGCTGAAGGAGCGGACTGCGGGCGGGGGCTGGCCCACACACACCCCTCCCCCACACACCCTTCCCCCACACGCCCCTCCCCCCCACGCCCCTCCCCCCCACGCCCCTCCCCCCCACACCCCTCCCCCCCACACCCCTCCCCCCCACGCCCCTCCCCCTCCCACACACCTCCCCCTCCCACACACCTCCCCCTCCCACACACCTCCCCCTCCCACACATCTCCCCCTCCCACACACCTCCCCCTCCCACACACCTCCCCCTCCCACACACCTCCCCCTCCCACACACACCCCACCCCTCCCACACACACACCCCCTCCCCACAGCCCCCCCACCTCCCCACAGCCCTTCCGTGTGACTGGGACAACAGGTCCCACTTAGTCTAGTTTATTTTAAATTTGTACAATGAACATAATCAAATTTATTCTTTCAATTTTATATTGCATTGGCCGGCACTCATTTTGGACTTAAGGTTATTCTGATTATTGTGAAAAAAATGCTGTATTGAGATCTTTTGGCAAAAGTAAAAATGCAATTGCTGTTTCTATTGTGCTTTTGTTTTTTGGTTTTGATCTGTTTTCAGTATCATACTCATTTCAATTCGAATTAGCAACACCATTCCAATATTGGTATAAATATGATTTCTTTACGCCTTCTTGAAATGGCAACTGTTTGTATTATTTGTTTGTCAGTTGTATTGACTTTGTCTGAGGCCTCTATTTCTCCATTGTCACAATACATGAATTTTTCCAAACAAATTGTCTGCCACAGCAGAGTTCGTTAAACCGCCTATGGAGTAAATTTGCAAAACAGACCTGTTCCCCTGTTTCAAAGTATATATTGCCCTTGCAGCATGCATTCCCGATACTTGATTTTGTTGTTCACTCGAACAGCTCACTTCACCTGTCGGCATATTATTTAATGCTCTATTAGAATATGATAATATAAAAGTAATTCACTCCATGATTTATAAACTCTAGAAAAGATTTTAGTTGCATTATGTTAAGTATGTTCCAAGTGCTTTAACTAAATGCTAATTTTATTATTGGTGATAATGAAAATGGAATGCTTCCAAGGGAAAACAATTCTAAGGACTGATTCAGGCACACAGTTAAAAGTTCTGATAACACTGGTCTAGATTGCATGACATAATTGGGAAAACAGATTTCAATTTGGAGAAATATAGAATTAAGTATGTAATTCTGACAACTTCACACACTGTGTTGTCACATTCTTGAACATGATACTGTAAGTTTGTGCAAATTGATTGTTTTTCCTTACCGCAGCGATATCTGAATGCTACAAAGAACGATTTTCACAAAATCTGGAGGTTTATTTGTGCAGCAATGGGAAACACAGCTTTTCCCTCACTTAACCAGACCAACATGTCAAATGCCTGAGTGTCAACACATAATTAAAGAACTGTACCCACAAAATTTCAATCTCCTACCTGATAGAATTCTAATGTAATAATTCCCACAGCAGTGAAATCCAGGTTGGAACGTGTGAAGTAACCCACCACAACACAAAACAGAATAATTCATACTCGACCTGGTGTAGCTGTCTTCATAACAAGTATAGTCTGACTGCCGGTTGTACAACACTCCATCACATCAAACCTATTAAGAACATTATGGAACATTTCATGCAAAACACATCATCAGTTTCTCTACAGTGAAATCTGAGTAGTAATGAATCTATTCAACTATAAAGAAGAGATTCAGTGAATCAAGAAAGTGTTTAGAATGGTTCAAATCTGCTCAGCAAACTAACCTTTGCATTGCTGATTAAGATAAATGACTTTAGCTCCAGCTTTACATGTATATTTTCAATAGGAATTCTGCATCCAAGAGTACTTTTTTTTCAAATTAACGTATTGAGAAGTCTTGTCAAACTAAGCAAGTCATGAAAAGAATATTGGTACTTGAATTACTAAAACAAACATGCTTAACACAATCAGCAAATAGTGGACAGACGTAGACAATTTTACTTCGGAGTCACGTGAGTGACTAAGTGAAGAAGGCCGTCAGTCGTCATGCGCGTCATTAAGTCTGAAGCATGCGCCAACGACTGACTGGCAGGCATGTTGCGTCTCTCTAGTGGTAAGTTTTAAAAACCAAGGTAAGTGTTTTTAAAAAAGTTACTTATGGTCGTTGTTTGGCAGGTTCGGTTGTTAGCTTTCTACAAACAGAACGAACCTACCATGTTGAAGGTGCGGAGGCGGTCTGCGAAGCCGGCTACGGAAGACCGCGGTGCTGCGGGTAGCGGATGGCTGTCCGAGTCACCTTCCAGGCCGCCAGTGTTGGAACCGGCGGCAGCAGACTTGGTGCTACAGGAGAGCACCGTGGCAGTCCTGCCGGGGCACAAAGCCACCCACAAGTCTGCCAGACCCGTAGACTCCGATGAGTCCGTGCCGGAGGTATCACCTTCCACATTGGGAAGCATCTGCGGGCGCCTTCTCCAGATGGTGCACCTGTTGGAGAGGTGCCTCCAGACTGATCTGCTCCAGAGGAGGGAGCAGTATCAGCCCGGGTCTCCACGGGAGCCCGCACTAGCAGCACCTTACACAGGGCTGCGATGTGTTTCCCTCTCTGTAGAGGGGAGTACACGGAGTCAGCAGTATCCTCACTCAGAGCAGGGAGGCACATCGGGGGAACACCCTAGGGAGCGAGTGCCTCTACTGGCATCTAAGTTCGCCATACCTACCCCAACCGGAGAGCCCTTGGATGAAGAGCTGGCCACCACCATAAACAACCTGGCCTCGCACCAGCTCAAGGTCCAGGTTATGGAGGAGACCAGGTTACGGCCGCTACAGTACACCTGCCAACTGTGCCTCCCTCAGTGTGCCGGCCTTCAATCACACCATCTGGGACCATATTGGAGCTGGGGTCAGAGCCCAGGAGGTAAAACTTCAGAAAAATCTAAAATTACTGGCCTCAGGGGTAACGGCTTTTGCCAGGTCCATCGATGGTGGGCCACTGACGGAGACACAGCAGGACGCTGTGGGGCTCCTCTGTAATGCCCTGTTCAAGATAAACTGTCTGCGCAAGAGCGCAATACGGCCGGCACTCAACCCAAAATTTGCGGTGCTGTGATGTACAGCCGGCGAATTACCTCTTTGGGGCAGACCTGCCGAAGCAGGTCTGAGAGCTGGATGATGAGGCCAAGACTCTCCGCCTCATGAGCCGAGCCTCAACACCTAGGAGCTCATCGCTACAAGGCCACCCCTATGCCACCTTCTACACCAGGCGCAACAAGCCTCGGGGCTCAGGGACAGGAGTCAGACTCCAGCTGTCCCAAGGCAGGAGGACGGAGGCCAGGACCACACAGGCAGTAACGCCCAAGGTATGAGATTCTAGTCCCTTGTGGGACAATTTACACACCTCTAACTTACAAGTTGGGGGGAGGCTACAACATTTTTTGAATGAATGGAATTGGATTACAGCAGACCCATTCATACTGCACAGTGTACAAGGGTTTAATATTGAATTCCTTCTTGATTCGTCACCACCCACTCAAAATTTGCCAAATCGCACATATATGTTTCCACAACAGGAAAGATTTGAGATACAAGCTGAAATTCAGGCTTTACATACAAAAGGGGCGATTCAGAGGTCTCGCCAGGAATTACACCAATTTGTATTGAACATTTTTCCCAAGCAAAAGAAGGATGGAGGAAGTCGTATTATCCTAGACTTGATGGAACTCAATACCCATGTGCAGTATAAACATTTAAAAATGGACAACTTTGGTACAGCTATCCAGCTGGTTTCCAAAGGATGTTATATGGCGTGCATAGATCTAAAAGATGCATACTACTCCGTACCAATACACAGGGCGCACAGGAGAAATTTGAAATTTCACTGGATGGGGCAGATGTGGCAATTCAAGGCATTGCCAAATGGGCTGACCTCAGCTCCCAAACTTTTTACAAAATTACTAAAACTGTTCTCGGACTGCTATGAGCACAGAACCACATCGTGATGGGTTTTTTGGATGACATTCTCATAATTGGGAACACAAAGGAATCAGCAATAGCATCTGTTTCAGCTACCAAACCCATGTTTAAGAGGCTGGGATTCTTAATCCATCCAGTTAAGTCAAAATTTACTCCAATTAGGGTAATTGATTACAATCAACTCAATTCAAATTTCGGTGACGCTGCCAGGTGGCAAGCAATCAGACTTGATGGAAGCCTGCAATAAGCTAATTGCTAACAAGCAGCCAACAATCAGACAAGTAGCAAGCATAATTGGCAAGCTTGTGGCAGCCTTTCCAGCTGTACGCTTCAAACCTTTGAACTACCAAAATTTACAACGTGCAAAGGAACGGGCCCTCAAATCTCACACAGGCCATTCGAGAAACATATGCACTTACCACCAGATGTCCATTGCGCAATTACACTAGTGGGCTAACAATATACATTATACAACAATATACATTATAGAACAATATACATTACTGTTCTAAGAAAATTCAAATTGACACACCATTGGTAATAATACAAACCGATGCGGGGGCAGATGGAATATGTAGGAATATGGCATCAACTACTTAGAGTTGTTGGGAACACTATATAGCTTAAAGACTTATTGCAGCCACCACACTATCCTTACACAAGCTCACCCTCAAGGTGGTCATGCTAATGGCGCTCATTACGATGCAACGAGTCCAGACTCTGCACAAACTGCAACTCGACAACATGCACACCACTGCCAAAACCATAACTTTCGTCATTTATGATTTAGTTAAACAGAGCAGGGCCGGGGTGCCAGGGTCCAGGCTTGAGTTCCTGGCATACCCCGAAGATCCACGACTATGTGGGGTCGCTCACTTGCACCAGTATATTACAGTCACCAGGAGCCTCAGAGGCTCAGAGTTAGCTGTCCTAATCAGCCACAAAAAGCCACACCATAGGGTGTCAACACAAACCATTTCCAGATGGCTAAAAGAGGTACTGGCAGTTGCAGGAATAGATACTGACATTTACAAATCTCACTCCACCAGGGCTGCATCAACGCCGGCAGCAAGGGCTATGGACGTGCCCCTCGATAGCATCCTAGCGGTGGCAGGATGGGCCAATTAAAGGATGTTCCGCCGATTTTATAATAAACCCATTGCCGGACCGGGGGTGTTTGTACGTACCATTTTGAATTCTGTTTATAGTTTCCCCCCAGGTTGACCGGGGTCACTATCATTTTGTTATGCATTAAAGCATCAGTTTTGTTACCTAACTATGTTATGTCTGAATGCATTAATATTTTCTCACTCACCCATGGTCAATCCATTCAGTGTGTGATGCCTGGATTCAAACCGGCATGAAATCACAGAGCTTTGAAATCTTCACGTAGTCACTCACATACTCCAAAGTAAAATAGTAAGATTAAATGAGAACTTACCAGTTTGAAGTTTGATCTTGATTTTATGAGGAGTTACGATGAGCGATTACGTGCCCACAGATCCCAACCCTCATATTATCAGGTCATCTGGTAGTTCTAGTTCTCCAAATCTTACTATAGATCAACTCCTTTATCTGTGATTCCACACAGTTGCTTTGAAGATTGACGTGCATGACGACTGATGGCCTTCTTCATGTAATCGCACACCGTAACTCCTCTTAAAATCAAGATCAAACTTCAAACTGGTAAGTTTTCATTTAATCTTACTATCTTGGGTTGCTTTGATATACAACACACAAGGGACAATCATAGTTTAAGAATGGATAGACTCAGGGCTTGAAATAATCCCAGGCCTGATTTAAATTTGATGGCAAACTTTGGAGTCCTCCAAGAGAGGCAATGAAGATAGGCACAAAATGCTGGAGTAACTCGGTGGGACAGGCAGCATCTCTGGAGAGAAGGAATGTGTGACGTTTTGGGTCAAGACCTTCAGGAAAAATGGATTCCATTGCTGGGTGTTTGATTTGTTAGAAACCTTGAGGTTTGGGAGAGAAACTGAGAGGTTATGGAAATTATGACTTGGCAAGCGCTCAATGCAGTCAGATAGGGTGGTGGTGGAGGGGGGGTGGGGGAATATTATGGATGGATGAAACTCAAAGATTGGAGGGGAGAAAATATGGTGTTAGGAAAGGAAAGTTGTAATCATTGGGGTTTGCAAAGAAGACATGAAGAAGGGGTAATCGTTTGTCAGCATAGTCTACCAGCATTCCCTCTTTGCTACAGACGTGAAGAATCATTGCATTGTAGAATTGCCAAATAGAGATGACATCTGTGGATATGTAAATTCAAAAGCAGAGAGGAGAGGTAAACATTAGGGCACTAACACGAGCAAAAATAGAAATTCAAGACACCTTCATTTTTTTATCAGCTCTGATGATTAATGCTAAGGAATTAACTGAGTCAATTTTAGGACTTATGGGCCTGTCCCACTTAGGCGACTTTTTAGGCGACTGCAGGAGACTATGCAGTCGCCACATGGTTGCCGGGTAGTTGCCTTCATGGTTCCCGCATTCTTGGAAATAGTCGCGGCCTCATTATGGTCGCCGCAAATTTTTGAACATGTTCAGCATGAGCGGGTTGCCAGGAGATCGAAGGTTCGCGTAGGTTGTAGGCGACGCTGACCAGTGAATTTCATTGGCTCATTGGGAAATAAAATCATAAGCAGTAGTTTTCAGAACCAAGGATAACTGACCAGTAATGTTAATGTTCACCGAGCTTCACAGCCGTCTATCTCTGGCTTCTTAAAAGTTGTCACCATCCCTCCCACCCTTCTACCCTCCTTCTCCCCCCCTCTTTTAAA
This sequence comes from Raja brachyura, assembly GCA_963514005.1. The sequence goes on from OY740788.1 coordinate 41,735,857, forward strand.
GGACTTACGTGACTTGACAGTTGCCTGAAAAAGCGCCTAAGTGGGACAGGCCCATTACAGAGTCACAGAAACGCACAATGCAGAAACAGACTCTTTGGCCCACTGAGTTTGTGCCAACCATCACCCACCCATTTATGGGTACACAAAAGGCTGGAGAAACTCAGCAGCTCAATGGGTACAGCAGCATCTAAGGAGCGAAGGAGATAGGCGACGTTTCGGGTCGAGACCCTTCTTCAGACTCCACCCATTTATATTGATGCTACATTGCCCATTTATTTAAATTTTCCTACATTCTCATCAGCTACCCCAGATTCCACAACTCGCCAACACATTAAGGGTAATTTGTGATGGCCAATTAACCCTAGCAGCCTGTACTTTGGGATGTGGAAGGAAACCAGAGCACTCAGAGGAAACACACACAGCCACAAGCAGAGCATGCAAACTCCACACACATGAATCTATATATGTGTATTTGTTATTTTACTTCGGAGTCACGCGAGTGACTTCGTGAAGACCCCGCCAGCACCCATGCGCAACATATTGTCGCTCGCATTGCAACCGACAGGCTGGGAGTAGTGCAGCTCCTCTAACGGCAACTTTAAAAAGAAGACCCTCAGGTAAATTTAGCTAACCTTGAGTTGGTTTAGGCGCTCTGTTTTCAATTTTTTGTAACAGAGCACCTAAGAATCGAGCATGGAGAAAGCTCGAGGCAAGAAAAGGGCTGCTTCCAGGCATGCCACGGAGGGCCGCGGGACCTCGGAGAAACATCACCGGCCAAATACTCCAGAGCTGGCCGTTGAACACACGGCAGCCCCCGACTTCATACCGTTACAGTCCGGAAGACAACCGCAGACTGGCGGTAAGGCAGCGCGGAAGCCGGGTAGCCCCGTTCAATCGACCGGCCCCGACTCTCCACCGCTACAGTTGTGGGGGTTTTGGTTCCCTTTACTCCACCTCGAGCCCAATTGCTCAAGTTCATCTCTCCCTTGTCGGTGGGTCAATCGGCCACCGCTCCACTCGAGCGGTTCCCAAGAGAGAGAATACAAAAAAAGGGATTCCCCCGGGTTCTAGACCTCAGAATTATGGCGGAATATGATAAAAGGTTGACTTGACCAGAGCATGCTGATGAGAGAAAACAGAAACCAAGACGGACTCAGAGCAAGTCTAAAATTTACAGGCTTTATTAAACAATAAGAAATCGAATCTCACCAACACTACATAATACATGACTAAACTTATGCTTTAAACTAAGACTATGGAAAGAAAACCATCGGGCATATCGTAAAAACTTACTTTACACAATTTTACTTACAGTACACCCCCTTTCCCCTTCTTCCGTCAACCTCTATCCGATTTCGGGAACTTCACCAGGTCATTGGGGTACTTACAGCTTAGATTTGATGCAGGGTCCGGAGCCGTCCAGCAGAGCAGAAAAGAGAGAGTGAGTCCTTGCTTGGCTCCTGCCTTTATACCCGAGTTTCTCCTTTGAAACCTCCCAGGTGGTCCTCTGGACAAAAGGGTCTTTCGATGCTTCCCAGTTTCGATCTGGCATGAACAATAGGCTTTCAATGATAATGTGGTTTGCTGATGTCATAAATCGTCAGCCTGATCGTTACCCCATCGCCTAGATGGGCTCCCATTGTCCCGATGGATGGGTCATCCACGATGGTGATTGGCATGCTGCTGGGCTGTTTACCACCGTCTGCTGAGGCTCGGTACCTTCCTTTGTCTCTCCAAGATAATCTTGTTATGTCCGTCCCGGCCTTTCCTGTCCATACCATTCGCATTGTCATGTAATGCCCAGGCCCACAGACAGGTTTTAAACTGGTTCTTCCTTTGTGGATTGGGGGTTATTCCTTTGCAGCCAGCAAGTCTGTTTTTAAAAATGTCTATGTCCTTGTCCCCGAGTTCTTCCATAATTTTGGAGGATATGCCCCAATAACTTACACAGCCCGGAAGACCACTGTAGTCTGGCGGTAAAGCTGCGTGGAAGTCAGGCAGCCCCGTTGAAACGGCAGGCCCCGACTTCCTGCTGCGACAGTCCGGAAGACCACTACAGACTGGCGGTTAGGCCACTCAGAAGTCGGGCAGCCCCGTTGACTCAGCTGAGTCCGGGCATGATGACCTGCCATTAGCAGATAGCGACGGCGATCGTATTTCCCGCATGGAGCGGATGATGGAGCAATTGCTCCAGAGGGATCTACTCCAGCAGGGGTCTGGTCCCCGTGGGCCTCCTTGCAGGCCCATGGCAGCACCCTATTCAGGGCTGCCCAATGTCTCTCCCTCCTCGGAGGGGAGCGTTAATAGTCAGGCTGACTTCGAAGAGGGGTTGACTGAAGAACCAAAATTGCAGGGGGTGCAAGAAGAGGAACTTCTGAGTATGGTATCCAAGTTTGCAAAACCATCCCAGAAAGGACAGCCACTACAACCACAGCTGGCAGCAAGTATTAACTACTTAACTACGCACCAGCTGCAGGAGCAGGTAATGACCGATACTACAGGCAAATACCTTGCTCCGGAGAACTGCATGTCTCTGAATGTGCCGACTGTCAACACCCCCATCTGGGGGAACATAAGCCCCATCATCGGGGCACAAGAAATAAAGATGCAGCCAATTCTGAAACTGCTAACTGCAGGAATCACTGTGTTCGCCAGGTCTATCGATGGCACGGATATGACGGAGGAACAACAGGATGCATTAGCCCTGTTTTGCAACGTGCAATTTGAAATTAATTGTTTCAGGGAGAGCACGATCCATCCAACGCTCATCCCCAAATTTGCAGGGTTGTGCAAAGCCAGCAGTACACCACAGCCGAATTTGCTGTTTGGAGACAACCTGACTGGATGAGAAATCCAAAACAGTTGGCATGATAAAGCCACTTTCCATCAACAGGTCAACAGCATACCGGCGGCAGCATCCCTATGCAACCACCAACAGGCCCCGCTTCCACACAGACAGGATGGCGGGTGAAACTCTGAAGGTCGCACCATTTACACAGAGGTCTTTTTTCGGCCATGCCCCAGAGCGACCTTCGTGGAAGATGCGTCAACCCCACACCACAGCGCCTCCACCTCCCAAGAGCCAAGGAGGGAAGAACCCGACCAAACACCACCGCTAACCATGGAGGTAGGTGGGTCTGGTTGCCTTTGGAATACCGCATGTATAACTTCGCAAGTGGGGGGTAGGTTACGCTTGTTTGGGGATGCATGGAGTTTCATAACTTCTGAACTTTTTATATTGCACAGTATTCAGGGATATAAAATTGATTTCATTAACAACCTCCTCCCACCAGTTCAACATGTACCTAGCCGGAAATTTGTGCTTTCTTAAAAAGAGAAAGTGGAAGGACAAGCAAAACTATTTAGATTATATACCAATGGAGTAATAGAGAAAACTAAACATGAACCTCTTGAGTTTGCATCAAACATCTTCACCAAAACCAAAAAAGATGGTGAATGCCGCATTATCATTGACTTAACCCAGCTGAATACTTTTGTGCAATATACGCACTTCAAAATGGAAACATTTGTAACTGCCAAACAACTAGTTTCCAAAGGGTACTTCATGGCCCGCATCAATCTAAAAGATGCATACTATTCAGTACCCATACATAAAGATCACCGCAGATATTTGAAGTTTACCTGGATGGGGCAGCTATGGCAGTATAGAGCGCTGCCTAATGGATTAACAACATCTCCCAGATTATTTACCAAAATATTGAAACTGGCATTGGTGTCTTTATGAAAACAAAACCATATTGTCATGGCTTATCTTGATGACATCTTAATTGTGGGAAAAACCTTGGAATTGGCTAAATTAGCTGTGACAGCCACCAAGTTGCTATTTCAAAAGCTGGGTTTTATCATCCATCCAGATAAATCCAAGTTAATGCCCTCTGTCGTAATGGACTATCTGGGGTTCATGATTGACACAATTCACATGACTGTCACTTTGCCAAAAAACAAGTAGCAATGTTACAAAATTTTGAGATTTAAAAAATCAAGTCTGCAATTTATCCCATCAGATAAAGCATAAAAAGAAGTTTAATTTGACACCTAATTTACTTTCATATCTTCAGTATTAAGAAAGTTATGGCCATTTTCACACTCGGAAATTAGCATCTTGCTCCCCATTGCCTTTCAATTGACTTAACTCAAAAGCTGTGATCTGGAAAAGTTAAAAGCCCATAACTTTCTTAAAAATTAAGAGAACTCAATTAAATTTTCAGTTATTATAGATTGAAGCATTCTGAAACAAATATGAAACAATCTTACTTGGATTATCTGAAATTAAAGCATATAATTAGTTAGTTATCTAATTGTAGCTAATTACAAAATTCAATGAGTAGATCTAAACATCTATCCATTTCTTAAGAAAAGATAAACTTTTTTAAAATTGCCTAAGTGTCCAAATAACATTCACACAATAATCCACAATATAACATAATTTTTAAATCTCATTTTCATGAATTTCTGGGCCAAATGGAAGGAATTTAGTGTTTGTTTCCTGTACATTAATGGCCATTTAAATCAACTAACGAGTGGGTTTTACTGGAATGCGGTGGATTGGAACGTTGCAGTTAGCAGTGAAGTCGGGAGGAAAAATACTGTTTGCTCATATATTTTTTGGGACCCCATTTCGCAACATAAAAATATTATTAAAGCCTCCCGAAAAACCAACTTTTAATATAAAAATAAACTATTTACCTTTTTTTCTCCCCTACGGAAAATCCTTCCGGTTGTCTGCGCTCACGGCTTTTGAAGGTGATTTTTAAAGTACTCTAGTTAACAAATAATTTAGAGTCATTTAAAAATACCTTCATTGATGAAATGTCGGAGCGATTTTTCTTCCGCAACAAAATCGCCCGACATTCATCGATTATCCCAGTCTGTCGAAAAATGGCACTTTAAGCCCGCCCCCCTCTGAAAGGCGCCAAAGTCGCACACACGGGGAGCGGCAGAACTGCAGCGCCGCTAAAGGTAAGTTTTGCAACATACCTAAAACAAGGTGACAGATTTAATAGAGACATGCAGTAGCCTTGTTTGCGCCAGCAAACCGACCATTCGGCACGCTGCCAGGTTAATCGGGAAACTTGTGGCTACATGTCCAGCTACACATTATGGACCGTTACATTATCAAAATTTACAAAGAGCTAAAATCTCAGCTCTCAAATCTCATGCTGGTCATTTTGACAGGCCTATGCAGCCACCAGCCAAAGCAAACATCGAACTGCGATGGTGGATTAGCAACATTCTACATTGCTTTAATCCCATCACAGTTACAAATCCCTCAGTCGTGTTACAAACTGACGGCAGCACTCACAGTTGGGGAGCTACCGATACCACCTCTAGTTGTGGCGGTAGATGGAATTCGCATGAATCTACATTACTTCAGACATGAGGTGTAAACTATTTAGAAATGTTGTGAGTGTTTCACAGGCTATGGGCCTACTGTGCAGACATGCATCATCTGCATTTCCGTCTACAAATAGACAACATTTAAATCATATGGGTGGTATCAAGTCGATATCTTGTGATGAATTGGCAAATATAAATTGGCACTGGTGCATAGAAAGAAACATTTGGATTTCAGCTACTTACCTTCCGGGTAAGCTAAATACAGTGGCGGACACCAGGTCATACATATTCAATGACAACACCGAATGGATGTTGAACCACCAGGTATTTACTGACATTATAGCTCAGTATGGAATGCCAGATATCGACCTTTTTGCGTCTAGGCTTAACAATCAGATACCAACATATGTTGCATGGGAACCAGACCCTGGGGCAGTAACGATGGATGCTTTCTCGCTACGTTGGAGGAATTTGTTTTTCTATGCACTCCCCCCTTTTTGCCTCATCAGTCGGGTATTGTGGAAAATCCAATTAGACTCCGCATCAGGGATACTGATAGTACCCGACTGGCCTACACAGCCATGGTTCCCAGTGGTCCTCAACATGGTAAAGGAACCATTTCTTCCGGTTCCCAAACGCCTGAACCTCCTGATTCATCCCGTAACTGGGGAAAATCATCCATGCCATGGTTACATGAACCTGTTGGCTTGCAGGTTCTGAAAAGGCCACACTTGAGTTTGGGCTGTCGAACAGGACCATGGATATCATCACGCCGTTGAGCAGAGAGTCCACAAGGAGACAATACCTTACCCATGTTAAGAAATGGGAGGTATTCTGTTTCAGGACTGGTACCACTTACAACTCTGCTACCATCACGGATGTACTGGAATTCCTGGTGGGCCTTCACTACAATGAGGGCCTCTGTTACAGTGCCATCAACAGGCTTGGAATGGGATCCCATTTTTTGGTGTCTAAACTAATGAGGGGTATCTTTAATTCTAACCCTCTCAGGCCATGATACACGTTAACCTAGGCTATCGGACTGGTCTTGTCTCTACTCGTGGGTTGGGCACCAGTCTCAACACTCTCATTGGCTAAGATCACCTACAAAGTGGTGATGCTGATGGCACTCGTCACTGCACAACGGGTCCAGACCCTTCACAAATTAAAACTGGATAAAATGGTATCAACTCCTACCAAAGTAACCTTCTTTGTCAATGAGTTACTAAAACATCACAGACCAGGGACATCCGGTCTAAAATTGGAGTTCTTGGCCTATCCTGTAGATAGATGCCTTTGTATAGCCACCCACCTTCAGCACTATTTAGATGCCACCAAAAGTATCAGAGGTATGGAAGTGGGTCTTTTAATCAGTTTTAAACACCCTCACCATAGGGTAAGTGTTCAAACTATTTCCAGGTGGCTCAGGGTGGTGTTGGATGCAGCAGGGGTAGACACTGACATTTTTAAATCTCATTCTACCAGGGCTGCATCCACATCAGCAGTGAGGATCATGGAAGTTCCCATGGACCACATCCTCACAACAGTGGGTTGGTCCAATGAGGTTACCTTTCAACAGTTTTATAATAAACCTGTGGCCACACCCGCAACGTTTGCAGACACTATTTTAAGTTCTGTTTCCTAACTCCCCAAAGTTAGGGGTTTATTGTTTGTTTGTTAATAAATACACTATTGCTTTTCAGCTCTGTTTCAAGTCTGAAATACTTTAACATACTTCCTCCATTAGTCATTATGGCAGTGTGTGAGCATGGACTCGTTTCCAGGGCATGAAATCACAGAGCTTTGAAATCCTCACAAAGTCACTCACGTGACTCCGAAGTAAAATAGTAAGATTAAATGAGAACTTACCAGTTTGAAGTTTGATCCTTATTTTATGAGGAGTTACGATGAGGGATTTTGTGCCCTCCACTCCCAACCCTCTATCATAAGGTCAACTGGTATGTTACTTCTCTTAAATCTTACTATCTTCAGTCAATACTTCTATCTGTGATTTCACACTGCTGCTTTGAAGAATGCGTGCTGGCGGGGTCTTCACGAAATCCCTCATCGTAACTCCTCATAAAATAAGGATCAAACTTCAAACTGGTAAGTTCTCATTTAATCTAACTAGTATGTGTATATAAACACACACTGAACTTTTTTCTCGCTCTCATTTATTACATTGTTTACAGTGTACTATGTTTACATATTCTCTAGTGCTGCTGCAAGTAAGATTTTAATTGTTCCAGGCCAGTAGAATTGGCATTGAGCGTGGGCGAGTGTCGCATCGACCCCGGGGTGTCCGCTATGGGCTGCGCAGTAGTACAAATCAAACAGGGAAGACGGGACTACAACATTATGTCCCTTGACAATAACGCCATCCTGGAGCACTAGTTCGTCGTGGACCAGGAAGAAAGGCTGTGTTTCAGTCGGCGCGCTGGAGCGCTTTGTTGGCCACCCCGATTTAATCACAAGGGCAAGCCGCTGCAGAACTGGATCGGCAGCGGTGTGCTCAGCCAGAAGCTGTAACTGCTTGGTGGGGATAAAGTCAACGCCCAGTACGAGCAAGTCTTCTATTTATTAGGGGTGGCGGGCACAGGAAGTCCACGGGGCGCGGGATAGGGTGTCCGCAATGTGCATCTCGGTGCCCTTCTTGTAGACGATATTGAAGTCGAAACGCTGGAGCTGCAGCGCTGCAGCCTGGCAGGGGCGGCATGAATCGGTTTGTTCAGAATTGTCACCAGTGGCTGGTGGTCGGTTTCGACCGTGAATTTGCTGCCAAACAGGAAGTCTCTGAACTTAGAGCAGGCGAACACTACCGCGAGCAGCTGAGCATACCGCTGCTCGGTGTCCGTCATGGTGCGGGAGGCATAGGAGACAGGATGTAACAATCCATCGACAGACTGTAGGCAGGCCGCGCCTAGACCAAACTTGGAAGCATCGCAGGTGACGGTGATGGGGCGACTCACGTCGAAGAACCTCAATGTCGGTGTGTTAATCAGTCTGGACTTGAGACAGTCGAAAGCCTGCTGGTGCTGAGGGAGCAAGGCCCAGGCGATATCCTTTTTTGTCAGCTGCTGCTGGGGTGCACTCAGCTCAGTGAGATTTGGTATGAACTTCTCAAGGTAATTCACCATGCCCAGAAAGCGTTGCAGACCAAGCACGTCGGTGGGGGCTACTATCGCGGAGATGGCAGCAGCCTTCAAGGGATCGGGTTTTAGTCCATTAGAGGTGAAAACATGTCCAACTTTTCCAGGGATCCGGCCATGGGGTCCCCTGCTCAGCGTCTGATGTCCCGAACAACCAGACCCATTATCCCGATTGTTCAACACCAGCTGCAACCTCGGGTGCTGGAGCCTGCCTCCGTGCAGAAGTGCATTCAAGAGAAACATGACAGCCAGCGGCGTTCCCACGATCGGTCATGCAAACCACTCGATCCACTGTTGCCTGGACAGGTTGTTCGCCTACAGACCACCAGTGGCTACTCCCCGTCTGGCCACCCTGGTGGGGGTGGCCAATTCACCTCGTTCGTACCTGGTCGACTTTGAAGGAACTATTTACCGAAGAAGCCGTCAACACCTGCTTGCCGTGAATGAGTTGAAGCCGCAGCCTCCAGGCCCCTGTGCCCCGCCGCTCTTGTACCAACAGCCGGCTGCCGTCCCAGCTCGTGTTCCCTGCATGCCTCGATCCCCATCTCGCGCGCCCTGTTCTCCTTTGCCGGTCGCGATTCTGTCTCTCCTGCTTCTCCTACCCCACCACCTTTCTCTGGTTCCCCGGTTGTTTTGCGGCCTCCTGTTTCTTCTAATCTTTCGGGGGAAGGGGGAGACATCCGTACACGCTCAGCTGGATTAGTAAGCCACCTCGTTCGTTATGGTGATTTTGTTTAAATCTGTTGTCATGACTTCTGATCTAGTTTTGATTTTCTAAGGGGAAGGATGTAGATGGTTTATGCATGCAACCAATAATATAGCTATCTCAGTACCAATAACCCCGCCTTATTTAACATCAATCATAACGCTTTCCCCTCCCTGGGTATAGTTCAGTAACAGAATGTAACCAGTGCTTGCTGATATGTGTTATACCCTGTGCCATTATTAAAGGATGCTATACACTTCAAGAGTGTGTGGATCGCTTATTTACAAGTTTCATCTCAGGCTTCCAAGTTGGTTTTAGCTCTAAAGCTATTATATTTTTGGCAATGTAGTTTTGTATTTGATGATGTTTTGTAAGACAGTGGTAGGAATTGCACAAATATTAAATCTAGATTCCTTTCTAAGGCCACCTTTTGTCAATGTCCTTGCTTGTGTCAACTAAAAGGTTGTCGTTCAATAAAGAAATAGCTAGAAATACCAATACACTTGAAAATGTATAATTTTCCTGACTGGTGAGTTATCCCAATTTTGTGTGAGCTCCTGGCAGTGATATTCTAACAAACAAGCTCAATATCACGTGCACGATACAATAGACCTTGCACAACAAAGTAGGAATTAATGTGTCATCTGCTGACATTGTGGAGAGTGGAGATCAAGGAGGACATTGTATTTAGCCAATCTGCAAATCGAATAACACCTGTGTCATCTATTACCTGCCAGGCTTTTTCCTGCTCTCCTCTCTTCCAGCTGTCTCCCCTCCACACACAATCAATCTGAAGAAGGGTCTCGATCTAAAAAGTCACCTATCCGTGTTCTCCTGAGATGCTGCCTGACCCACTGTGCTATCCCAGCACTCTGTGTCTTCTTCAGAGTGCAGCATCTGCAATCCCTTCTTCCTTTATTCCTCATGTTACTGTGAAAAACGGGTCCATCACTAAGGCTTTGATAGCCGCACTAACAAGCATTAGCTTTTCCTTAGATAACAAATAGCAGAAACCTGCTTTTTAGTCTCACAAACCTAGATAAGACATCTTGAATTTGCATTTGAATTGAAACCTTCCTAATATGACAGAATGTCTTATAGCTTCAGCTCAAGGATAGTTAGGGACAGACAATAAATATTAGTTATGCCAGCAACTCATACATCTCATACATGTATTAAACATTATTCACCTGTTGCTGTAGAGCTATTACTGAACAGAATTACAGTTTAATAATAAAAACCATAAAACTGCAGAAACTGGAAAACTAAAATTTAAAAAAGAATAAGCAGTGTCAATACTGAGAAGGTCAGGCAGCAACAGTGGAGAGAAAATCGGAGTTAATTAAAATCACGAAAGAGCATCAACCTGAAACGTTAGTTCTTATTCTCTCTGCACAGATGCTGTTCAGTACTTCCAGTATTTCCTCTCTACGACATACAGTAAATACTCTTTATTACGGACTATAGCACACATTACAGGTGGTGTCCGTAATTGCCAGTTGTCCGCTGTAACCGAGTAAGGTATTATCATTGTATAAATAGTTGAAGCAAACAACTACATTTGCTGGTTAATACACAGAAGGATACAGTGCTGGAGTAACTCATCTGGTCAGGAAGCATCTCTGGAGAACATGGATAGGTGACGTCTCAGGTCCAGACCCCTTTTCAGACTCTCGGTCTGGAGCAGGACCTGGAATCTAGGTGAGTTAATGGCCGGGGGAGAGGCGAGCATCCGCAGGCTGCCAGACTGCAGGTAAGTGTCGGCAGTGATGGTGGTGGCGGCAGCAGTGGAGTCTGCGGCAGAGGCAGCAGAGGAGATAGTGGTGGCAGGAGCGGCCAGAGAGACGGCATGGGCAGCCCAGCCAGACAGTGAGTAGGTGAGACGGTCAGTAGGTCAGTCCGCTGCAACTGAAATCCATCGTAAAGAGGTCCGTAAAAACAAGGGTTACCGTACTAACATCTGTTTAATATCGTTAAATAGAATTCTAATACCATTTAAGGAACTTATAAGTGCAGAATAGTAAGATTGAACGAGAACTTACCAGTTCGAAGGTTGATCTTTATTTTATGAGGAGTCGAAGTGAGGGATTTCGTGAAGAGCCCGCCGGCGCGCATGCTCGACATACTTCAAAGTAGCGGCGTGGAATCACAGAACCAACAATAGAAATGACTTCGCATAGTATGATTGAATTGACTAAGATTACCAGATGAAGGTGATTGAGGGTTGGGCGAGGAGGGCACGAAATCCCTCACTTCGACTCCTCATAAAATAAAGATCAACCTTCGAACTGGTAAGTTCTCGTTCAATCTTACTATTTCATTTCGGAGTCACGTGAGTGACTTCGTGAAGACTTCAAAGCTTCTGTGATTACACGCCCTGGACCACGTCCATGCTGACACACCACTACCAGGGATGGATGGGAGGAACAAACTTGCTCAATAGTTCATACTGCAAAACAAGAGCATATTTATTAATAACAAATCAAAAACCCCTCATGCGGGGACATCTCCACGTTCTTGACCTGCATTCAGCACGGCTTCTGCGAACTGTAGAGGAGCAGCAACAGGCTTGTTATAAAAACGCTGGAACACAGCTTCATTCGCCCATCCTGCTGTGGCGAGAATTTGGTCCATGGGCACCTCCATGACCCTCGCCGCTGACATCGATGCAGCCCTGGTGGAATGAGACTTGAACACATTAGTGTCGATACCTGACTTACCCAAGACGACTCGAAGCCACCTGGATATCGTCTGGACTGTCACTCGATGATGAGGTCTCTTATGAGTGACAAGCAGGTATCTCTCCATTCCTCTGATGCGTGCCGTCACCTTGACATAGTGGCGGATATGTGAGGCTAAACATAGCCTAGCATCTGCGGGGTATGCTGGGAACTTTAGCTGCAGCCCTGTGCACCCAGGTCTATGCTGCTTTAGTAGCTCGTCAATGAAAAAGACTACTTCTGTAGGGGTAGATGTCATTCTGTCGACACGAAGTTTGTGTAGTGTCTGTACCCTCTGAGCTGAAGTCAGCGCTAGTAACATCACCAGCTTCATGGTGAGTTGGTCCAGTTGGAGCCCTTCCATGGGAGACCACGTCCTGAGCAGGGTTAATACGTCCCTGACATCCCAGGTGATATTATAGCGTGGTGTAGGCGGATTCATATTGAATATACCCCGCATGAGTCTGGACACTAGCCTGTTGGATCCTACCCCAATCTTGAGGTAGAATGATAGCGCACTTCTGGCGCTGTTGATGGCACTGTAACTTAAGTGTTCATCATGGTGCAACCCCGCGAGGAATTCCAGGACGTCGGTTATTGTCACGTCATCGTACGTGATGCGAGAGCGGCTGCAGTAGGCTTCCCACTTCTTAATATGCGAGCGGTATCTTCGCCTTGTGGACTCTCGACACGACGCCCCGATGGTATCCATGGTCCGAGCCGAGAGGCCGAATTGGACTAACGGCCTGTTCAGAACCTGCAAGCCAACAAATTTAAATAGCCATGGCAGGGATGTGGCTCCCCTGAGACAGGGTGAGTAACCAATTGTGGGCAACCCTTCAAAAGGACCCAAGGTTCGTTGAGCATGTCAAAGACCACCGGATACCAAGGCTGTGTGGGCCAGTCGGGTATAATAAGGATGCCCTTGGCAGCATCTGCCTGAATCTTTCGCAATACCCGACTAATGAGGCAAAACGGAGGGAAGGCATAGAAAAACCAATTCCCCCAGTCCAGCGAGAATGCATCTAGCGCTATTGCCCCAGGATCTGGTTCCCATGAAACGTAGGCTGGTACCTGATGGTTCAACCGTGACGCAAAAAGGTCAATGTCCGGTTTACCAAATTTGGCTGTGACTTTAGAAAAAATCTCAGGATGCAACATCCATTCAATGTTGTCATTAAATTTGCGTGACCTGGTGTCCGCCACAGTATTAAGCTCACCTGGCAAATAGGTAGCTGAAATCCAAATGTCTCTTTGAACACACCAGAGCCAAATTGAGTTAGCCAATTTGTCACACGAAACTGACCTGGTACCACCCATATGGTTTAAATATACCATAGCTGTGGTGTTGTCTATTTGGAGACGGACGTGTGCTCCAACAAGCTTGGAACAATATGCACGAAGTCCGTGGAATGCTGCCAGCAACTCCAAATAGTTAATCCCTTGAGTCAACAACATCGATGCCTCAAGGGTGTCCCATCTGCCCCCACAACTAGAGCAATTATCAGTAGCTCCCCAGCCATTGGAGCTTGCATCAGTCTGTAAATATACCACCGGATTAGCCTCCCTAACAGGCTTAAATGAGTTGCTAATGTGACACACCCACCATTGCAACTCAGTTATCGCTTCGGACGGCAGCTGCATTGATTGATCGTAATGACCAGCGTTCCGTTTTAACGCAGTAATTTTAGCTCTTTGCAAATTCTGATAATGCAAAGGTCCATATCGTGCTGCCGGAAACAAAGCCACTAGCTTGCCAATTACTGTGGCTGTATGCCGAATCGATGGTATATTGGTGCCAATTAAATCTGGGATGCATATTATTCAGTATCCATCCAGAAATATGATAGAAGGTTTTTGAAATTTATTTCTGGATGGATACTGAATAATATGCATCCCTCAAATCAATGCATGCCATAAAGCAGCCATGAGCAATCAATGATTTGGCTGTTTCAAACGTATCCATTTTAAAATGAGTATATGTTACAAACGTATTCAAACGGGTTAGATCAATAATGACACGACAGCCTCCATCCTTCTTAGGTCTAGTAAATATGTTCGAAACAAATTCAATTGGCTCATGCACCGTTTTCTCAATCACGCCCTTCTGTTCCAGACTTAAAATTTCCTTATAACCTGCTGCCTGTTCTGCAGCAGACAATTTGAACGTACGACCAGGCATGTGCTGGGATGGAGGAATGTCGCCATTAATAAACTCAATTTTATGCCCCTGAATATTCCGCAACACATACTCATGCATCCAAAAACAACCGTAAACGACCACCAACATGGGAAGTTAAACAGAGAGAAAAAAGAGAACCAGACCCCCTCACCTCCGTGGTTACCGGCGGTCCTTGACACGTGTGGGTGGCCGTGGAGGTGCTGGGTTGGCTTGAGGACGCGGCGTCTTCGATTTCCACAAAGGTCTCTGCCGACCCTGTCCTAAAAAAGACCCTTGGTGCTGGTTCTGGTGCTGTTGTCGTTGTGGAGCTAGAGGGTGAGTCCTCGTCGAGGCACTGGCCGACCCTCGTGAGCGAATGTATGGAGCTTTTGAGCCTGGGTGTGGGGGCACTCTGAGAGCGCATGATCCCCACCGTTTTGGCTTGTTCGTCAAGCTCTTTGACTCTCTTCGAGAGGTCCTCACCAAAGAGCTGACGGGGCGGCGGCGGTGGTTTGCACAATCCTGCAAACTTCGGGTTGAGTGCTGGGCGGATGCTGTTTTTGCGAAACCCGTTGATTTCGTGCTGGGTCGCGCACAATAAGGCCAGAGCATCTTCCTGGTCCAAATTCAGTTCGTCCCCGTCCACCGACCGCGCAAAGGCGGTAATACCGGCCGTGAGGAGTTTCAGGATCCGCTGCAATTTTAGCTCCTGTTGACGGATAGCCGCACTGATGTTGCCCCATATTGGCGTATTGACCACAGGCACGTTGAAGGAGTTGCAGTTTGATGGAGCCTTGTGACGGCTCATAGCCTGGATGAGGACTTCTTCCTGCAGCACCTGATTATTGAGAAAGTCCACTGTGGCTGCCAGCTTTGTATTTAGAGGAAGACCAGCCGTATGTGGGGCCGCGAATTTGGTCGCCACATCCAAGAGTTCCTCCGCTGGCACCTCCAACGGAGGTGGTACGGGATCCACCAGAACCTCCTCCTCCTGCTGCTCCAGGCTGATAGTAGATGTTGGTGAAGATGCCCTGTGCCTGTTGCTGCCCTGCTGTTGTTGATGTTGAAGCAGGAGCTCCAGCAGCCGCTCCATACGGTCAATACGCCCTTCACCCTGAACACTCAGGTGGTCGGAGTCCTCCGGCTCTGAAAAGAAACCCGGGCTCCTGTCATCGGCCCGCACCTCGTCGAGGCCCTGCCGGTGCCGGTAGTTGTCGCTAACAGCTGCCGAGGCGAAACTGCGCGATTCCTGCGCGGGCGTGTTCAACCGCCTCCGTTTAGCGGGAGCTGAAGCCGCTGCCATTAAGGGCACTTGCGGCGAGGTGTCGGCACCAGCCGAAGCATGGCTGCCTGGGGCCCGCGCAGTCTTGCCGGCTGCCCACATCGTGGACCTTGCCGACGCATGGTCTCGCCCACCCATCCATGGGGGGCTCGGCGACCGTGACGAGACCCGACTCGACCGACCCGTCCCGGCGTCGAGAGTCGGGGTGTGCCGGCTGGACCTCACAGCCGCCCCGGGTCTCGCCCTGGAACCTGACCGCTCCTCCGCGATAGGCAATGCCTTAGCCCTAACAGGGTTAGGCTTCTGGGCTCCTGCCCTCCCCCTTCTCGGAGGGCTGAGTGGAACAGGCCGTGCAACGGCACGTGCCCTGCTCGAGGTCGCCAGCGAGCCCGCTGACGACCTGACTGCCATGGCAGGGTCCCCCTGCTCTGGCGGCACACCACACTCCTCCTCGTCGAACTCCTCCGAGCTGTGGTGTGCTGGCGGATCTGGACCTGTAATCACAGGGCTTACCCACATCTCCGCCTGAGTCCCGGCCTGCGCTGCAGGTACTGCCGATGGTAAAGGCCCCGGAACTGTTGACCGGCGAACTCGTCCTGACGTCCTCCGGCCCTTCGAACTCCCATCCATGTCCTTGCTGCAAGACATAATCAGACAACAAGGACCACCAACTAAAGGTAGAATACTTACCTCCGTGGCCCCTTATGAAGGGCTGGCGAGGAGCGCGCTCCACCGCCAGCCGTCGCAGCAACGCGTTACGACGATATGTCGAGCATGCGCGCCGGCGGGCTCTTCACGAAGTCACTCACGTGACTCCGAAATGAAATTAACTTTCCCCTTTGTTTGCAAAATAACTAAACCAATTATGGAACAATTAACTACATACTCTACAATGTAACAAACACTATTGACAAAACTTCATATCCCTGTATGTTCCTATTTGACTGCTTAGGGAATGTCCAAACAATCTTAATAGACCATGAGTAAATACAAAATAAATAAGTTGGGGAAGAGTGACACTGCTCTGAAGCTATCTTTCACTGTCAGAATATTAACAATAGCTTACATAAGCACACATTCAATCATTTCTAATGTTTCATATCTTGAAAATTAATTATATAATCTACAACTACTATGAAGTTTGAAACAAACAAAATGATACAAGTAATTATACAAAATATCATGAGCAGTAGATGATGAACAGTAAATGACATATTTGATGCAACAATATGCAATAGGAGATAATGAATGATATTGAGCTACATGCTCTGCATTATACTCCAATGACCTATTTCTATTTAAACAACCATAACCATAAATGAACCATAATACAATATGCATTCTTGGAGGTGTTTAGTTGATAAGATATGTTAAGGATTACCTTTTGAGTATTTTGTAATATTTGCAGTCAACGTGATGATATCAAAGCATAATATAGATTTAATGCGTGTTGTAGTTTTGCTGTAACAAAGTGGACCAGCTACGATTTATATTAAACAGTTATATTTGTGAAGAGATGGTTCCCTAGTCCGTGGGATGTTCTATTCCACTTTCAAAATTTAGTTTCATTCAAATCAATGGAACAAAATTTCCAAAATGGAATAAATCTAAAAGGCTATTACAATGGTATATAATGCGCTTAGTGGTATCAACTAGGAATATTTTTCAAGGCATTTGTCTTTACATAAGCAACATCCATGCTGCAAAATACTTCTAGGTATTTCAGATGATTTTTCCCCATGTCTTTCTTGTGACTGCCTCAATCATGTGATAAAAGATGAGTTAATCTTTGATGTGGTTAACGATAGTTGAGCAATAATTTTAACCTTGGCGAAACCAAGAAAACTCTCCTGGTCTTTTTCAAGTGGTGGCTTGAAATCTTTTATATCTGTCCATGAAAAATCAATGGAATCAATCTATAACATCTTACCAAAGATGCGGCATATAAATTCTGTAGCAGCTGAAAGGGTTGGTTCTATTTAAATTCATACCCTGTAGTATGAATATGCTTTTAAGCATGTCCAAGATAAAGCTGATTGCATTTAATTGAGAAATAAGTCTCAACTTTCCAGTTAACGCCTGCTTCTTTGGGACTTGGATGAGTAGAATACATTTATGGAAATGACATGAAAATGCATGTCATATGCTGATTGATGAAACTGCCGGTGTCTGATGGTCTCCTTAAGAATATACTTCATACACGAGTTTAACCCAAAAAAACGTTTCAAAATTGCAACCTCAATCCCTCCCCATCCCAACAAAGTCAGGACCAGATCATTAAATTATTTTGCATGCTGCACAAAAAAATGCACCTCAATGATGAATGTCAAGCCCAGAACCTCCCCATGGAGCACGTTTTTGCATTGCTGGTCTGATGTATCAGCCAAGACTATGTGTTCAAGTAGCCTGACAAACTCTTTGCCCTCGAGTTTGTGGTGAAGGTAACATTCAATGTTCACTGTTATAATAAATGACACGCGCCAGCAACGTCTGGAGACACGCATATATGCATTTCCTAAAGACATCTAATTACATTTAGGTAAGATACAATTTGTAAAATTGATGTGTCTTTCAGAATCAAATGTATTAGGATTTATCAACTCTTTCTTAAAGTTAAACTTGGTTTTAAAAATAATTAAAATCAGAAAATGCTGTTATATGTAAGGAGAGAAATTGAGCTGTGGAGTTAACGTCTCAAA
Organism: Raja brachyura; assembly: GCA_963514005.1. The sequence goes on from OY740788.1 coordinate 41,753,932, forward strand.
AACAAATTGCTGGAGGAATTCAGTGGGTCAAGCAGCATCTGTGGAAGAAATGGACAGACAACGGTTTGGTTTGGGACCTTCCTCCAGCATTTTGTTTTTTTTTGCTCAAGATTCTAACATCTGTAGTCTCTTGTGCCTCCAAGTTAATATTTCTGTTTCTCTTTTGTTTGCGAGTCCTGAGAAAGTCACTGTGAAGAGTAAAACAATTAATATTACCGAGAAATAAAACGTTTTTTTGTCGCAGGCTAACCAATCAGCAGAAAGACTATACATGATTGCAATCGAGATTTCCACAGTGCACAAATACAGGATAACGGGAATGACGTTTAGTGCAAGATAAAGTCCAGTAAAGTCCAATTAAAAGTAGTCCGAGGGTCTTCAATGAGGTAGATAGAGGTTCTGGACCTCGCTCTCTAGTTGTTGGTCGGATGGTTCAGTTGCTGTCATCAGTTGTTGGTAGGCAACTAAATAATCCTACCAACAACTAGAAAGCGGTACCGAGCCACCCGATACATTCAATGTTTCTGTCTTCACAGATACTGCCCGCATGTTCATTAGTTCCAGAAATCAATGAATTAGGGGACTACCCGCTGGCTTATTTGTTTAGAGACTATCTTGATCAGCTGGAAATTGGACAGCTCCCCACATTACATCCCAGTTCCCTGAATTTAATGATGTAGTCAATGAACCACAGCCTGATGTTAGTGTTCCTTTGTGTAAATGGTCCAGTGCAGAGTGGAGAGGAGAGTCAGTGAGATCACATCCATTGTCAATCTGCCGTGACGGTAGGCAAATTGAAATGGGTCCAGGTCAATTCTGAGTTACTATATGTCATAACCAAACTATTGACAAGTCACAAGACTGGTGCCCTCCAAGGATATGTTCTCAGCCCTTTACTATACTCCCCATACACTCACAATTTTGCAACCAATTCCTTCTTTGAAGCCATTTGCAAATTTGCAGGTGACTCATTGTAGTGGGATGGATCTGGAACAGTGCTGAAACAGAATATTGGTGAGAGCTGGTGAGCTTTGCAACATTATGTTAAGACAACACCTTTCCTCAATGTCAGCAAGATGAAGGAGTTAGATATTGATTTCCAAAAGCGAGTTGGAATACAGATCCCAATTAACATCAATGGTGCCAAGTGGAGATGGTCGAGAGCTTCAACTTCCTAGATATAAATATCACCAACAGTTTGTCCTGGACAACCACATTATAGCCCAAGGAAGTTTGGCCTGTCTCCAACAATTTCTACAGATGTTCTGCAGAAAGATCTTGTTGGGATGCATCAGAAAGTTTGCTTTGACAACAGGTCTGCCGAAAACTGCAAGAAATTGCAGAGAGATGATGATGTAGCCCAGTTGATCACACGGACCAGCCTCACTACCATCAACTCCATCTACAATTCATGTTGCCTTGGGAAAGCAGCCAAAAAAATTTACCCCAATTATTCCCTCTTCTCCCCTCTCTCATCAGGCAGAAGATGCAAATGCTTGAAAACATGTACTATCATTCAAGAACAACTATTTCCCTGCTGCTATAAGACTGAGGAATCATCTTCCCATTAGCTACGATGTAGTCCCAATCTTCCAACCTATCTCAATGTGGACCTTGGTATTTTCCTCTGTACCTAATGCTGTAATGCTGTAACACTATATTCTGTTCTCTGGTATTTTACTCTTTGCACTCCCTGTTATATTTATGCAAACATTGAATGATTTGACTAGCTAGCACACAAAAGCTGTTCACTGTATCTTGGTAGATTTGGTAATAATAAATTTATACCAATATCATTTCATCACACTGGTCAGTAGTCATTGAGCCATGTCACATTGCACCATGGGCACCAGGATTATGAACATCCTCTTAAAGCACTGTTATAGTGAGAGGTTGAAGATGTCCATGAAAACTTGCGGCAGTTGGTTTATGCAGATTTTATGAAAATGGTCTGGTACGCCATCAAGGACAGATGCTTTACAAAGGTTTACCTTCATGAAGGATCTTCTGACATTGACCAGAATGAGATCACACTCTTGTTAGGGGATGAAGGGGCTTATGAAGTTACATTATTTTTCTCCCTTTCATAGTGAGCATGAAGAGCATTGAGTTTGTTCAGGAGTCATCATCACTCAAAACGAGTATGACTGTCCTCTCCATAGGGTCATCTACTTGTGGATCTGCAGATGTCTGTAGAGGCTGCTCGGTAGTCGTCGAGCCCCCTTCTTTCTCTCCTTACGGTGCTGTCGCTTTGTCTCTGCAACACGGTGTAGTTCCATTTCATGAAGTGCAGCTCCTTCCTGCACGGATTTCATCCAGGAGCACCTGTCCAATGCAACGTGCTCCCAGTTGCTTGATGTAATGTGCAATTTCTGCAGACTGTTCTTGATGTTGTCCTTGAAACGTTTCTTTGGCCCACCGGGTGCTCGCCGACCTTCCTTCAATTGAGAGTACAGGATCTGTTTAGGGAGACATGTGTTGGACATGCAGATGACATGTGGTGGCGATGCTGATCATGTTGGCTTCCTCCAGAACGCTGATGTTGGTGCGTTTGTCCTCCCAGCTGATCCTCGGAATCTTTCGTAAGGATCTTTGATGGTATTGTACCCAGGTGCCTGTTGTAGGTGATCCATGACTCGGTTCCATACAACGGGTGGGGAGGACAACGGCTCCGTGTACCAGCAGTTTTGTTTGAGCTTTAGGTCTCAGTCTTCAAAGACTCTTTTCCTGAGTCTGGTGTAGGCTCCGCTGGCACAACTCAGGTGACGGCTGACCTCAGGGTCAATGTCAGCTTTTGAGGAAAGAATGCTGCCAAGGTAGGGGAAGTGGCCAACGTTTTCAAGTGGTGTCGTCCACTTTTATAGTGGGCTGGGTAGACGACTGGTTGGGCGGAGGTTGATGTAGGACCTGGGTCTTCTTGATATTTAAGGCTTGGCCCATGGCTCTGTACGCCTTGGCAAAGGCTTTCAGGATGCCCTGGAGGTCTTCTGCAGAGTGTGCTGAATGGCACAGTCATCCACGTACTGAAGCTCCATGATGGTACTCTTGGCCTTCAACCTATCAAGGTTGAAGAGCCCACCAGGTTGTAGAGGATTGGGATCCCCTGTGGCAGCTCTTTACGAATGAGGTGAAGTATGGCAGCAATGAAGACGAAGTGGGAGCGATGATGCATCAAAAGTGATGTGTTGCTGTCGGTTGAGCTGCTTGGTTTCCCCTTGTAGGAAGAGATAGTGTGTAAGCACTGGCGCAGATGCTGAGCATCTATCCGAGCCTCCAATTTTGAGGCTCCAAGCGTCTTTGCTTTCTTGATGGCCTTCTTATCTGTGCACTGTGGATGGCTTGATTGCATTCCAGCAGTCTTTTCTTTCACTGGATAGCACACAAACAAATGTGTAATACTGCACACATGACAATAACAAACTAAACTAAACTAAATTAAAATACTTAGACTTCTTATAATCTTCGATCACTTGACTTGCTTACAGCATATCTGGCCTTCAGTAGATTGGAGACCTCCTGCATCCAAGGCTTCTAGTGAGGGGACACTCAGTTGTCTTGGTAAGAACACACTCTTGCATGGATTTCCTTGTAAAGTCTGTAACCTTGAACATCACCCAATCTACCTGCTCCAAGCAATCATGAGGCCACTGTTCTGTACAATCCCCTCTGCAGGAGCTGCACTCTGCAGTTGCATAATAGAGTCATAGTCATACAGCGTGGAAAGAGCCTTTCGGTCCAACTTTCCCCACACCAACCAACATGTCCCATCTACACTAGAACCACCTGCCTGTGTTTGGACAATATCCCTATAAACCTGTCCTATCCATGCACCTATCTAAACATTGCAGAGAAGTCACCAACAGGAAAATAGGCACTAAACCAACAAGATAGATGTTGTGAATAGATTCAAGGAAGTACGTTTGACTTGCTTAATTCTTGTTACAAACACAAAGAATTAACAGGAGATGTCACAACAGTGAAAATACTGATAATGAAAAGGTATTATAAACTTAACATTTATATCATAATGGAAAGAGGCCATCAATATCAGACTCTATAACCTACAAGATCAAAGGACGAGCGTATATATAATCACAATATCACATTGTGACTTACTTTTTAGTAAACCACTGCTGACAAGTCATTTATCCTATTTCTACTGCACTTTTTAGCAGAATGAGCAAATAATTTAAGCTGTGGCTTTAGGGAGAAGTAAACCACTACTTCACATACTCTGTTTGTACCAGAATGGGATTATATTCTCAATTGAGGATTGATTCCCAATATGGTTGTATCTGCAAGATAGGTTTTGGTTTAGTTTAGTTTAGTTTATTGTCAACGATTGACTGTTGAAAATGCATTGAGTTTGTAACTTAAAAAAAAGGTCAATGATATGTTGTGTATAGAAATGAACCAATTACTCCTAATATTAAGATAAACATAGTCAGCTGTGTTTCCATAAGATATTGTATATAATATTTTATGGGTATGGCAAATACATTTGAACATGACTCTCCACTACAAACAATGAGAAAATATTAAAGAATTAAAATGGGAAATTGATGAGACTTCATGTGTTTACTGGGGCAATTTTATTGCAAGAATAATTTGATTTCAACTGTATTATGTAATATTGTGCAAATATCGTGTAGATGCTGGTTTAATTCGAAGGTAGACACAAAATGCTGAAGTAGTGCAGAGGGACAGGCAGCATCTCTGGAAAGAAGGAATGGGTGACGTTTCTGGTCCAGAATTACTCCAGCATTTTGTGCAAATATTAGACTGCTTTGCAAAAAAAGCATTTTCTGCCTTGATTTTTGTAGGTTTTCTCCAGTTTCCTATAAGCAGAGAAACAGTAGGAACAGCAGTTTTAGTTTTTACCAATCTCCCAGAAATGAAATCTTATCTGAATCTCACTTTGGAAAGATGTCTATTATTCACTCTTCTTGATTAAATTTGAAAATTCACTTTTAGCATTGTGCTAATTATGTCACTGTAAAAACTACCGGGATAGTGCCACCAAGAAAGAAAATGAGGCACAGTGTAAAAAGCATTGTCAGTTCACTATTGACTATTTTTCATTCAACACTATAACTTCTGCCATTTCCAAATCTTGACTGAGAGCTGAATTTAACTCTTACTATCTTTGGAAACCGGATGGGCTGTAGGAAGTTAAAACAACTTTATATAGTATTTAACTCCAAATTATTTACAGTGCAATAGGAACCATGTTCTGAAGACACAACAGATTACAGGTTCTGGAACTTTGAGCAATTAAAAACAACTTCTGGAAAACCTTAGTGGGCCAGGCAGCATCTGTGACAGAAAAAGGTAATGTTTCAGGTTGGAACCCTTCTTCAGAATGATGTAGGGGGAGATAGCTGGTGGAATCAGATGTGGGGAAGGGGTGAAGCAAGTTGGCACGTGATAAATGGATCCAAAGTAATGGGGAGTTTAGTTCCTGAAAAGAGGTGGGGTATGAGGTGTAGGGGCAGGTGCCGCACCTCCTGTTGTTATACGTTAAAGAGCTTGGGAAGAGAAGGGGAGGGTGGGGAGTAGATGCGGAGACCAGGGCAAACAGAGTCACATGGTGAGTGGAATCTGTGGAAAGCAGAAAGTAAAGGGGAGGGAAAGATATGTCTGGTGGTGGACTTTAGTTGAAGATATTGAAATATTATGGAGAATAATGCATTGGATGCAAAGGGGGGTGGGGTGAAAGGAAAGAACCAGGGGAACTCTATCCCCATTCTATCTGGAGGAAGGGGGTGTGAGAGCAGAATTGCAGGAAATGGAAGGGTTATGGTTGAGGGCTCCATCTCAACAACTGCTGTGGGGGACAAGGTAACTACGTATCATGTTGAACAACAATTTTGTTTGAGCCAAACTATTGGACTGGGAAGAGGAGTTAAAATAGTTAGCAACCTGGAGATCCCTTAGGATTTGGCAGACCAAGTGCACGTGTTTGGCGAAACAATTGCTGAGGCTCCATGTGGCCTCACCGATGCACAGTAGGAGCTTGATCTGTCAAAGCATAAGGGGTCTCCTGGTTGTGAACTGTTTAAACTCTTCCCATTCCCACATTTACATTTCTGTCCTGGGCCTCCTCCATTCGCAAGCAAATTGGAAGAACCATGCCACATATTCTGCTTGGGTAGGTCCAACTTTTGGTGACTCCCTTCTTCCCCCCTTATCATTCCCCCACCTCCCCTGTGTTCCACCTGGACTCGCACCTATTTCTCCCCTCCTCACCTGTTCCACCTACATTCATTCCTCTAGCTACACAATTTACAGTGTATCTATCCTTTTTTTCTCACACCTCTGTCTGTTCATCTCTGGCCTTTATCCACCAACTGCCTATCATAAACACCCCTCACATGTATCAACCTATTACCTGCGGCACTTTGTCCTCCCCCCCCCCTCCCCCCACACCCACCCCCTCCGCAATCAAGGATTTCAACCAAAACGCCGTCTATCCATGTTCTCCAGAGATGCTGCTTGATCACTGAGTTACTCCAGCACTGTGGGGTTTTTTTGGCAAACCAGTATCTGTAGTTCCTGTATACTCTTTAATTTAACTTGGATATTTTTAATGAATCACCAGCAATAACAAGTTAACTATTAAAACACTGTTTTACATATCTTTTTAAGGTCAGATTAATATCCCACTATACTGACTTAATGAGCAGGGAAATCTCGTGTAATATTCTGGTCACAACTAAATTCATGATATGTTGTATATACAGTTCTTGTACACACATGAGAATTAATGAATTATCTATTGATTAAATTCCACTCTAACAAATCCAGTATGGCAGATAAATGAACTACTCAGGCCACATGTAGGCCATTACAGAGTAATCAACTAGTTTTTAGTACTCAATTGGGAAAAATCAGAAGCTGATGATAATGTGAGAATTAAAAAAGGTGAAAAAAAAGCTAGATTTGTTTCAAAACTTTAGAAATACCCACCTCCCCCCCATTTTTTCTTAACTAGCTTTTTCCAATCTTCACCTGTTCTTTTAATTTCTCAAACAAAATGCCATCTTTGGCATAGTCACATCTCCCTTTAATACCCTTTGAATATTGTGGCACTGGCCATCCAGAACTGGTTACGGCAACATATTCAGGAACATATTTGTATTTCTCAAAATCTATTTGAATACCATATCCTGGAGGTGTACTAATAGGATCATATGGTCATGTCATAAGGAATAGCAGTAGAATTAGGCCATTCGGCCCATCGAGTCTACTCCGCCATTCAATCATGGCTGATCTATCTCTCCCTCCTAACCCCATTCTCCTGCCTTCTCCCCATAACCTCTAACACCTGTACTGATCAAGAATCTATTTATCTCTGCCTTAAAAGTATCCACTAACTTGGCCTCTACAGCCTTCTGTGGCAAAGAACTCCACAGATTCACCACCCTCTGACTAATTTTCTCTTCATCTTCCTAAAAGAACGTCCTTTAATTCTGAGGCTATGACCTCTAGTCCTAGAAACTTCTTATTACCTTCTTATTTGCCCATGTGTGCACACTCATATGCATTTTTATATTTCCCAAAGTTTCCTGATACATATTAATGTGACTCCCAACTGTCTACCAGGACCAAATGGATACTTTAATTTGTGACCAGTGAGAGTAAACTGAGTAATAAATTGAATCATATTATACCACCATTTCGAGAAGTAGTGAAGAACATATCTGGTTAAAGTTAGTAAATGGCCATGCAAATTTTATTTGTTTTTTAACAGTATTGTTCATCTTCAGTTGCAGTCTATAGAAGGAATGCAACAAAATCACTGCACATTATACCTATTAGCATAGTTGCACATTTTTATTTAGTCAACTGATCCTGATTTTCCCTTGCATTGAGAAAAGAAAGTTTCTTCCCACCAGGTTTGCTGCACAGATCAAGCAGGCTACATACTTTACTTGTGACCCTATCTTTCTTAGTAGGACATGCAGCATATCTGGAGAGGAGGAATGGGTAACGTTTCAGGTCGAGACCCTTCTTCAGAGTACATATCTCTTTGGTTTAAACCAGCATCTGCAGTTCCGTCCTACACATACTCTCTTTCCCTAATGTACTCTTTATAAGTAAATATTTCAATAAAATCAGCCACCACACCTTCCCTCGTTCTGTTCTTAGGGAAAAGGTCTTGTGCTATTCCCTCAAGAGAATTGGGATTGCCATCATTGAATGATCTTGGGATAACCATTGCTTTGCCTACTCCCGTATCATTGATTCTTGTGACTAACAGATTGATAAATATCAAACTAACTCTATGCACAATGTTATGTATTCCAGTGAAACAACTGCTGAAAAATTGGACCCATTAAGAAGTGCTTTTAAACGGAGTTTGAAGCACCTACAGTGCTTGGTTCACATCAAAGCTTCTTTGAACTGGTGTGCACTTCACAGATCCCTCAAAATGTGAGCTCAACACTGTCAATGAACATAAAGCTTGTGACCAGCACCTGGAGACCTATGTGCCATTACACTCCTTGCCACTTCTGTTACCCTTTACCCCACTGTTAGATCTCACTTACATGGCAGCTACAGAATCCTTTAACAGCACATCCACCCTTTCACACACCAGCAATATTTGTGAAATATGCAAATCAAGTTCAATGTTTCCCAAGGGGAATAAACATGCAAAAAGATTTCTTAGAGCAAGATAATGATTTTTGTTTACTGACTGTTTATTTACAGTAACCGTTACATGTAGCAGCCATTTAACATATCAAATGCAGGGTGAAAAATATTTTTGATGTAATACTCCACAGTTCCGTCGCAATGCTCTCTATTGATGTTAACTGACCTGCTGAGTTCCTCCACAATTTTTGTTCAAAATTTCAGCACGTGCGATCTTTTGTGTGTCTGTTATCGGAATTACTGCCTATTGCAATTAAAATCAGGAAGATAGAACAATAAACAAGTGAATTTCATATTTTATAACTCATTTTCTATATCGGCATTTTGAATTCTAATAAATTGTGAATTTGTTCACAATAGTTCACCTCCAAATCCTTTCTCTACGGTAAAATGGCATGTCATCCCCATACACATACCAAAGTTTTAAACTTAGTTTCCATCCAAAATATATCCGAATTGCACCCCGTTGCTGCTCTCTGACCAAAAATATTTGAAAAACCAAAAAATATCTCCTAACTGAACAAATAAAAGCAATGTATATCAGTCTTTTGAAGTAAGAGGATATTGCTGCTGTCTTCAAAGCTATCAACCCGTTGTGGCTGCATCAACTCCATTGCTCAGTTAAATGTGGTAGGAAGCAAGAGACCTCATCAAAAGGAGAAATTTCAGGGCCAGGAGGAAATCGAATGAGAAAATATTGGTCCCCTATACAGCTTCTGATCTACCTGTTACTCACTGGCCAGAACCCTGGTTTTTGGCTGTAAATTTGGCCAACACCACAAAGTTCATAAGCCCAGACCTTGGAATGAGAGGAGTGACCCTCTCATCACTTCTGTGGTGCATGGTGTACAAATTTCAACACTTGGCTACCTGTGAGGTGCTACACTGAGAGTTACCTTTATATAAATAATATTAATCTCCCAACAAATTTTATGGGGTGGTGACTGTAACATACTGAAACCCTCTCCCCTTTATGAGCATATTCATCTGCATCTGCTGTAACTCTTCTCTGCTTATAATACTAAAAAAAAACAGGTTTCCTAAAATATTGACATCTTTCCATTGAAAACTCTTTTAGTGATAGTTCTTCCCTATTTTTACACTTCACGTCTCCATATTTTGTAATGCCATAAAATATTGCTAAGCCTAATGCGTTTATATTATGTTGAGATATCTGCAATTAAAATCTATATTATGGCTAAATAAATAATTTTAGAATTTCATGAGATTACTTACAGTGAATTGATAACATGTATATGTGGTGAATCTATCTCATATGTTTTGTACTTGGGTTCTGTTGCCCTTAATGCAAGCATAAGCTGTGCAGACTTCAACGTAACTATGTATGAAAGATTGCAAAAAATATATTACCTTCTCAAAAATTTGAAATAAAATTTAAATGCATTTTGAATTAAATCAAACTCAACAGGCATGCATATTATTCTCACTTTTAGAAGCAAGAAAAAAATGTGTGAATTATACATTCTTATACTTGATATATAACCAAGAAAATTCATAATGTCTTGTTCTTTCTACTTTCTTTGAGTCATGGGGGATTCATGATTAAACATGAAAAACTACCTTTTCAAGGAATATTGACTGGAAAATATAAAATAGTATGTAACAGATAGCAGTCAATCATAATAATCATCAGAGCTTTATATCCTTCAATGATTTGTAGGTTTGCTCTGCTATTATTCATTGTGGGATTGCCCACTGCCTCCTGGAGCAACATCAACCTGAGGCAGAAAGTTGTGGCCGCTGCCGATGACACACATTTGAAGATAAGATAGGTTGACGAGAGATGAAATTTTACAGAGAACAATAGATTTTGCCTTTCATCCCAGTGCATCATATTTAAAATTATTGCAATACTAAAAGATACCGTACCAAAACATAAGGCTAACCACACGCTGAAAGGCCGAGTTAAGGATTTAGCGATGAAATCTAGTATTTTTTGCTCCTTTGTGAATAATGGCATGATATTTTATATTCATTTGAGCAGACAGGCAGTACTCCCCTACGACTGAAACACCAGTCTGAATTATATGGTCACATTGTGAATAGTCGCCACAACCCACAAAACCAAATGTGAGGGCTGCCAGCCAAGATAATTTCTCACATGTTTTTATTTATGTTCTTAAATTCTTGAAATCAGTATTTCTGTGGTAACATCAATTAACACTTAACAAGCTTTAAAAAAAAAGTGTAGGAAGGAACTGCAGATGCTGGTTCAAATCCAAGATAGACACAAAATGCTGGAGTAACTCAGCGGGACATACAGCATCTCTGGAGAGAAGGAATGGGTGATGTTTCGGGTTGAAACCCCTCTTCAGACTGATTGTTGCTGTCTTATCTCTGCAACTTTAATTGCAATTATATTGGCTTATACTCCTGAGGTTCTGTAGAATATTTGAGAGTAAACCTGTGGCAGGATTCATTATTTGTACCAAACCTAATGTCAAAAGATTCATGTGTTTGGAAACTGTGCTTTGGCTTGTAAAATTCAGAAGATAATAAGAATATAGATTAAAACGTTACTAGCCCCTTAACCTACAACCTGTATAAGAAAATAAATAAGGCAATATTGTTTGAAACTGGAACCATATTAAGGGTCAAAGTACAGATCATCTATATATACATTACTAAAACTCTCATCTTCTTTGTTTGTTTGTATATATATTTGTTTGTGTGTTCCCGAAACTCCGCAAAAATGGTACATGATAAAGCGACAATGTATTTATTTATTTATTTATTTACACTTTAGTTTTTATTGCTTTTATGTATACACAAATAAAACACAAATATAACAACGAAACATACAACATTACAGTGAAACGTACAACAGTGTAGCGGGGGGTTCAGTTTACAATTAATGATGCAGTATACAGAACTATTTTCATATTAAAACATTTTCCAATACCTTACATTATTGTCTATAAAATTATACAGGGTTGATGTCTTTATTTCTATACCTAATCCATTTTTCCCATTTTCTATTAAACTCGTCTTCTTTCACTCTTAGAGAATATGTCATTTTCTCTATGACAAATATTTCCTGTACTATGTCTAACCATTGTCTAAGTCTGGGTGTGTCCGCTCCAAGCCAGCTTCTTGTAATAGCCTTTCTGCCAGCTGTGAGTAGGATTTTAACCAAGTAATGATCTTCCTTTAGCACCACTGTATTTATATTACCCAGGTATAAAATGGAACACTTCTTGCAGACTGTATATCCTAATACCTCTGTTAATTCTGAATTCACTCTGTCCCAAAATTGTTCTATTTTTGGGCAACTCCAGAAGATATGTGCATGATTTGCAACTGTTTGACCACATTACCTCCAGCAGGTTTGCTGCCTTAGAATTTGCTTGCTTTTTATGTTAGGCGTAATAAAGAAACAAATCAAATTTTTCCAATTAAATTCTCTCCAATTTTGTGAATTAGTGGATGTCTGTAGTGTTACACACATATGATGCCATTCTTCTTCTGAGATTGTGACGTTCAATTCCTTTTCTGACTTAAATTTTACATAAAATGTAGTTTTAGCTTGACATTCCATTTAACTATGATAAAGTTTAGAAATAATCCTTAATGTTTTTTGATGATACGCACTAACTATCACTTCTATCACTGGATTCTTTTCTTCTAGTGTCTCCCTTTTTACCTTTTTATCGTAATAATCTCTCAGTTGGAGGTATCTAAACAAGTCTTGGTTCCGAAGTGCAAATCTATCCTTCAAATCTTGAAAACTTCTTAGGTCTCCATTTTCAATAACAGTACAAAATGCAGTCATTCCTTTCTTCATCCACTCTTTAAATGTTGAGTCATACATCCCTGGTTTAAATTCATTATCCAAAGCTATCCATCTTAAATTTTTTGTCGTTTATTCAGTTTAAGTTGTCTGGTAAGAGTGAACCAGGTTTCTAAAGTAAATGTCATTATTGGATCGATTATACTCCTGATATGTCCAGGAAGCGCTTTTTCTCCCAAAAGTGTTTGGATGTGGAAGTCAGGGATATATGTCTCAATCTCTTTCCACCTAGCTATATAGCTGTCCTCACACCAATTAATTAGTGGTCGAAGTTGGGCTGCATAGAAATATATCCTAAAATTTGGAAGTGCCAATCCACCTTTGTCCTTTGGCAACTGTAGTGTAGTGTATCAAATTCTGGCCTTCTTTCCTCCCCAAATAAATCTAGATATTAATTTATCCCATTCCGTGAATTGTTTTAATGGTACTTCAATTGGCAGAGATTGAAACAAGTACAATAGCCTTGACAAAATATTCATTTTCACCACATTTATCTTACTACTAAAATCCATTGGGTAGGTGGACCATCTTTCTATATCCTTTCTTATGTTTTGGTTGATGTGATTATAATTGGCCCCATACAACATTGATATATTTTTTGTTATATGTATCCCTAGGTATTTGATTGATTTTGAATCCCATTTAATATTATAATTTTGTTTGATTTCTTCTGGAGGAGGACAATTAAATAGGAGGATTTGAGTTTTTGAAATATTCACTTTATATCCTGCAGAAAAATTAAATTAACCTATGATCCCCATCATCCTTGGAAATGAGGTGTTTACTTCCGTGAGATACATCATTATATCATCTGCGAAAAGGCCAATTTTATGTTCTCTGTCTCTTACAGTTACACCCCTCAGTTCCCTACCTTGACGAATCGCTTGAGCCAATCGCTTGAGTTCAATATATATAGCAAACAGGGTAGGGCTAAGACAACATCCCTGTCTCGTTCCTCTTCCTAACACAAATCTCTCGGTTAAGGACCCATTCACCTTTACTCTTGCAGTAGGTTGCTGGTAAATTGCTTTAAAAACTTGAATTGACTCTTCGGTAAAGCCAAATCTTTCTAGCGTTTGATATAAGAATTCCCAATTAACTCTATCAAAAGCCGTTTCCGCGTCTAGACTTATCAGGACAGCACGTGTACTTTCCTTTTGAATCTTGTGTATTATATGTAAGGTTCTTCTAATGCTGTCCTGTGTTTGTCTGCCTATTATAAAACCAGTCTGGTCTGCATCAATTAAATCTGGCATGAACTTTTCAAATCATTTGGAGATAATTGAAGAATATAATTTATAGTCCACATTCAGAATTGACATCGGTCTGTAGTTGGTACAATTTTCCTTGTCTTTGTTCTCTTTGGGGATTAATGTTATAATTGCTTCTTTCCATGACGGGGGTGTCTTGCCCTCTTTGATAATCCAGTTCAAGGTTCTCAGAAGAAGTGGGTTTCAGCTCATTCCGAAATATTTTATTCTATAGGGAAACCGTCGCTGCCTGGGGCCTTGTTTGATTTCATCCTACCAATTGTCTTCTCTATCTCCTCCAGTGATATTTCTGCTGTGATTATTTTATTTTGTGTCTCTCCAATACAGGGCAGATCTGTTGTATTTAAAAAAGTCCTCATTGATTCCCCATCTACTGTAGAGGTTTGTGTATATAATTCTTTATAATATTCCTGGAAGATATATTCTATTTCTTTTGGATCACTCTTCAAATTCTGTGTACAGGGGTCCTTAATTTTGTGTATGGTGTTGTCAGCCTGTTGTTTGCGTAGCCTTCGGGCAAGTATTTTAGTGGATTTAGGGCCAAGCTCATAATGTAGAGTGACAATTTTAGTCCCACCTTACTCACCATTGTCCTGTGATGTACATTAGCCAAGTTTTGTTCAGATTGATGTTATATATTTCAAGTTATTGACACTTTAAAATTAAATTAACAAAACAGCGACCCCACTTGCCGGCCACGCCTACGCAGTTGGGGGAGGCCCATAAGCCACATCACTATGGAAAATAGTACCGGTGACGTGGTAATGACGCAAAATGATGGCGTTTCCCCGCACATACACAATGGGCCCGGTATCCATGCATGTGCAGTTGCGGCCTTAGCCGATTTTTAGATCGTCATTTTTTTTTTCATGTGCACTTGCCTGGCCTCACAACGGGGACCCAACTGCTCCACGGGTAAGTTTTGTTCTACTTTACAAATGGCTCCAGGGGTCCTCTATTCACGTTATTAACTTTAACTTAATTTCTGTCGTTAATGGCACAACTTTGAACACGGCAAAAAGATATGACTGGTGGCGGGATCATGTTAAAGGTGGCGGAAATGTCAAATAATTATATGTTGGTTACAGAGGCTTGAGGGGGGGAGGGTGGAAGGCGAGGATAAGGACAACTGTGTCCTTGTTCCATCTGGGGTGAGGGGGATGAGAGCAGAACTGGAGGACACGGAACTGGAGGACAAGAGCTCCCTACATAAGAAGAGGGGGGGGGGCAACATTTTGGATGTTCTACCTGCCAAGCTTTGTCCAGCCCCCAACCTCAATATTCCAGTTTTCTGTAGTGGGCTGAATTGCCTATTTCTGCCCCTATGACTATGACTTATGAACTCCCTCATATTCTCCCAGTCTGAAGAAAGGTCCAACCTAAAATGTCATCTGTTCATTCAGGCCACAGATGCTGCCTGTCCTCTAGCACTTCATGTTTTGCTCAAAATTCCAGCATCTGCAGCTTTATGTCTCCATGAAAAGGAAAAGCCTTGCTGAATCTTACTAATTCCACCCTGCTTTCAATTGTTTGAAAATAAATTTTAACGCACATTAGCACCCTATGGACCATTTGACAAACAGTAGAGAATGATGCCTCAAATATTCCTGGACTTTCTACAGACTCACCTTTCATATTTTCAGTGCTGCTGCTCTTGTTTTAGAATCACACTGGCAAGATAGTATTTCATTTATGGTGATCTAATTATACCTCTCTAAATGTGATTCTGATGCCTTCACAAAATAATTTCATTACACACTACAAACTGAACAAAAATTAAATTATGTATTCATGGTATCACTGGCTTGCAATATGATAAAAGAGTTTAAAAATGTCAATGAGCACACTCAGAATAACTAAAAAGCAAAGAAAAAATATTTATAATACACACTTCAACCATTGCTAATAGTAAGATTAAACAAGAACTTACCAGTTTGAAGTTTGATCTTTATTTTATGACGAGTGGCAATGAGGCATTTTGTGAAGACCCCAACAGGCACGTATGCGCGACATTCTTCAAAGCAGCGGTGTGGAATCACAGATAATAACAATGACTGAAGATAGTAAGATTACAGAAACTCGAATATACCAGTTGACCTTATGATAGAGGGTTGAGAGCGGAGGGCACGAAATCCCTCATCGCAACTCCTCATAAAATAAAGATCAAACTTCAAACTGGTAAGTTCTTGTTTAATCTGACTAATTTACTTCGGAGTCACGTGAGTGACTTCGTGAAGATTTCAAAGCTCTGTGATTACATGCCCTGGATCACGTCCATGCTCACACGCTGCCATAATACTGATGGAGGAAATATGTTAATGTATTTCAGACTTGAACAAGCTGAAAAATAATAACATTTGTTAATACAACAATAAACCCCTGAACTCGGGGATAAATGTTTAGGGAACAGCACTTAAAAACTGAATCCGCCAACATTGCAGGAGCGGCCACAGGCCTGTTATAAAACCGCTGAAATGTAGTTTCACTGTCCCAGCCCGCTATTGCGAGGACATAATCCATGAACACCTCCATGGTCCTCGCCGCTGATGTGGATGCAGCCCTGGTAGAATGACATTTAAAAAATGTTAGTGTCTTGCCTGCTGCACCGAATAACCATATAACCTTATAACAATTACAGCACGGAAACAGGCCTTCTTGGCCCTTCCAGTCCATGCTGACCATTTATTTTCCCCTAGTCCCATCTACCTGCATTCAGACCATACCCCTCCATTCCCTTCCCGTCCATATACCTATCCACTTTACTTTTAAATGTTAAAATCGATCCTGCCTCCACCACTTCTGCTGGAAGATTATTCCACACAACCACCACTCTCTGAGTAAAGAAGATCCCCCTCATGTTACCTCTAAACTTCTGTCTCTTAATTCTCATGTCTTTGAATCTTCCCTACCCTCAATGGGAAAAGCTTATCCACGTCAACTCTGTCTATCCCTTTCATCATTTTAAAGACCTCAATCAAGTCCCCCCTTAACCTTCTGCGCTCCAAAGAATAAAGACCTAACGTGTTCAACCTTCCTCTGTAACTTAGTTGCTGGAACCCAGGCAACATTCTAGTAAATCTCCTCTGTACTCTCTCTATTTTGTTGACATCCTTCCTATAATTAGGCAACCAAAATTGCACACCGTACTCCAGAATTGGTCTCACCAATGCCTTGTACAATTTTAACATTACTTTCCTACTCCTATATACAATGCTCTGATTTATAAAGGCCAGCACACCAAAAGCTTTCTTTACCACCCTATCTACATGCGATTCCACCTTCAGGGAACTATGCACAGTTATTCCTAGATCCCTCTGTTCCACAGCATTCCTCAATTCCCTACCATTTACCATGTACGTCCTATTTTGATTTGTCCTGCCAAGATGTAGCACCTCACACTTATCAGCATTAAACTCCATCTGCCATCTTTCAGCCCACTCTTCCAAATGTCCCAAATCTCTCTGTAGACTTTGAAAATCTACTTCATTATCCACAGCACCGCCTATCTTATTTATTCTGATAAATAATTATTTGAACCCTTTTTAAACAATGGAACAACATGCATAGTATGCCAATCCTCCGGCACTATTCCCGTTTCTAATGACATTTGAAATATTTCTGCCATAGCCGCTGCTATTTCTAAACTTCCCTCAATGTCCTAGGGAATATCCTGTCAGGACCTGGAGACTTATCCACTTTTATATTTTTCAAAAGTGTCAGTACTTCCTCCTCTTTGAATCTCATAGTTTCCATAGCTACTCTACTATTTTCCCTTAACTCACAGAGTTCAATATCCTTCTCCTTGGTGAATACCACCTTGAGCCATCTCCTGATGCCCATTTTCAGACATGTAGTAGTTTAAGCAACTCTTCTATCATGCAGTCACTTTATTGTGGGTCGAAGCCATTCTATCCAGGTAATTCCTGTAGAGTTCGGACCTGTTGTGCTGTGTTCAGTGCCATTAACATCACAACTTTGAAGGTGGATAAGTCCAGTGGTAATCCGCCAAAGGCGACCAGCTCCTGAGTAGGGTCAACACCACCCCTATATCTCTGGTAATATATTGTGGTTGGGGAGGGATAGCACATCCCCTTCAGTGTGGATACCAGCTGGTGAGATCCCACTCCAATGTTGGGATAGGATGACAGTGCACTCCTGGCACTGTATATGGCACTGCAACTGAGGGACTCATCATAATGTAGGCCCGTGAGGATTCCAGCACATTGGAGATCGTAGCAGAAATGTAGGTGGTCTAGGTCTGATTATATAAACCTCACATATCCTTATGTGGGTGAGTTACTGCTTCCTAGTGGACTCTCTCTGCACGCTGCTGTATGATGTCCATGGTCCTTTCTGTTACAGAATCTGGTTGCGTTTTCTGCAACACCTGAAGCAGAATGGGGGAAAGCATAGAAAACCCCATTTCCCCCCAATGAAGCGAGAAAGAGTCCATTGCCACTGCCCCAGAATCTGGTTCTCAAGAGACATATGTTGGTATCCAATGGCTCAACCTGGATGCAAGGAGGTCGATATCTGGTGTTTCATATTAGGCTATAGTTTTAGCAAATATTTGGTGGTTCAACATCTACTTGATGTCGTTATTAAATACTTGTGACCTGGTGTCCGCCACTGTATTGAGCTTAACCGGAAGGTACGTAGCTGATATCCAAATATTTCTTTCAATCTACCATGGCCAAATTAATTTTTCCAATTCATCACAAGATATTGACTTGATACCACCCATAAGATTTAAATATGCCACCTCAGTGGTATTATAGAAGATGGACATGCGTATGCTGCAGATTAGTGCATTAAGCCCGTAGCCCGTGACATGCTCCCAGCATTTCTAAACAGTTTATACCTTGTGATTGAAGAAAAGTAGACTCGTGCAAGTCCCATCTACCGCCCCAACTGGAATGGTGTCGGTAGTTCCCCAGCCCTTGGCGATTGCGTCGGTTTGTAACCCGACTAATGGGTTTGATGTAATGATGGGATTTAACAATCACAAACATTGCTAATCCACCATTGTAGCTCAATTTATGCCTTGATTGGCAGCTGCATAGGCTCGTAAATGTCCAGCGTTCGCTTTTAATTCCGAGATTTTTGCGTTTTGTAAACTTCGATAGTGTAACGGCCCAAATTATGTGGCTGAAATGTAGCTACAAGTTTACCAATTACCTTAGCAGCATGTCTAATAGTCGGTTTCCTGGTGCAAGCAAGGCTGTTACATGCCTCTAGTATGTCTATTACTTTGTTCCCTGGGATAGTGACAATCAGAACCCCAGAATGTATGTAACCTCCGTCCTACTTATGAGCTTATGCATGCAGTACTTCCAAGAGAACCAGACCCCCTTACCTCCATGGTTACCGGCGGGCCTGATGTTCTGGTTTCTGGTGTTCCGTCGTTGCTGGGTTGTGTTGAGGTGCTGCCGGCGTGTAGGTCCTTACTGGTCTTTCATGTGGCCCCTGAGGTCTTGCATATGGGGTTTGTCTACGCACTGCCAGCCTGCTGGAGGGAGGTGGGTTCATCAACCCGACTGCCTTCACCTCCTAATCCAGGTTCTAGACCTGTTTGGGCAGGTCCTCACCGAACAGCTGTCTCGGTGGTGGCGTCGCAAATGCCTTGCACAACCCCGCGAATATGGGGTTTGGAGTCGGTTTAATGGCGATAATACAGGATAATTCATTGACTAATTACGCAAGAGCATCGTCCTGCTCTGCTGTCATTTCCGTACCATCAACCGACTTGGCAAAGGCAGTATCCCCGACTTCAGTAATTTCAGGATCTTTAGGAACTTCGGCTCCTGTGCCCTTATCCCTGGACAGATGTTGCCCCAGATGGGCATGTTGACTGTCAGTACATTCAACGATATGCAGTTGTTTGGGCCTGGTAAACAATGTTGATCGCCTCGGTAAGGACCTGTTGCTGCAGCTGGTGTGTGGTGAGGTAGTCTATGCTGGCCACTGGTTTGGGCTGCAAAGGCTGACCTGAGTGCTTCGGCTGGGCGAACTTGGAGACCACATTCAGCAGACCCTCCTGGGTTTTCTCAGGTACTGTAGGTTCCTGCTCCACTCTTCTTACGTGTCAGCCAGCTGCTGATCCGTGGCATTCCCCACCGATGATGGGGATATGCTGGGTGGCCCAGCCGCATATCTCCTGGACGGGAGGACATCTGGTCCAGCTGCAGAGATTGTGCTCTAGGATATGCTCCATCATGCGCTCCTCCGAGCCATGCGACCGCTGCCGCATCTGCGGATGACAAGTCGACTTCCTCAGGTCCTCCTGAACTACTGAGGCTTCTGTCATCGGCCCGCACCTCGTCGAGGTGATGACTATGGGTGCCTAGACAGGAATGTCGCTGCCTGCCGCTCCAGTGGGGCTTTGCGACACCCGCACGGACATGCCACTGGTCTGCAGCCTTCTGGACGGTGGCGGCCCGCCTGTCTGGAAGACATGAGCGGTGGTGAGTCGGTCCCTGCCGCCGAAGCGTGGTACCCCAACGTCCGCGCGGGCTTACCGCCACTCCTGACTACATGAGTCTGTGACGGTGCATGGTCGCCGCCAGCCGCCTAAGCGGGGCCACACGACCGAAATCCGCTGTCACCGGCCTGCACTCTGGCAGCCTGACCCGGTGGTGAGCCGGTACCTCCTGCTCCTGCAGGGCTCCCTGACTTCCCAGCAGATCCATCACCGGCCCACAATCTAGCAGGTTACCCCCGGCGGCATGTCGATGCCTTCCGCTGCAGCGGGGCATGACCTGGGCGCAGCTCTCCCCCTGGTCCGCCCTCTGGTGACCTGCATAGTAGGGGAGACAGAACGTGCCGCCGAGTGGTTCACACATTTACGCACCTTTGCTCCACTGTCCCTATGCTTAGGTGACAGCGGTAGGGAGTCAGGGTCTTGCCTACCCTGCTCCCGTGCGGTGCTCCTACCACTTTGCGGCTCCCTGGTCAGCCGTGGTGGAGAGACGAGTCCTGGCTGCGCAGGGCTCCTTGATTTCCGCGTTCTTATCCCGGTCCGCAGAGCGGGTGCTGCCGGTGTTGCGGGCAGCCCCGGGAATGGTGGCCGCTGACTCCCATCCTAAGTCCCATGGCCCTTGGAGGCATGCTTCGATGCCTTCATTCTGGTCTCCATCGTTTCTGTAAACAAAGTCTAGTACAGATGCTCAGCAACTCAAGGTTAGTATCTTACCTGAGGGTCTTTATGAAGCTTCCGATGGAGGAGCGCACTTTCTTTCCCACACCTATAGGAGAAACATGAACAATTATACAATGAAAATTCCTTTATTTTTGCCTCTCCTTGACTCCTTGGCAGGCAAGAAGTTGGAACAGGTGTAAGGGTGGCGGTAGTTTGTAAAGTTTCCTTGGGGCAGCTCCCGGCAAGCTGGCACACTCCCACTTTACAATGCTCCACTCATGTAGAGTCGGGGCTGCCACTCTGCCGTTGCTGACTTTGAACGGCGACTGGAAGCCCCACTTCCTGGTTCCATTCATGCCGACAGTCTGAAGTGTCCCTGCGGGCTGCGGCGCAGAGCCGGGGCTGCCGCTCTGCCGTTGCTGACTTTGAACGGCGAGCCTGCAAGCCCCACTCCCTAATTTATGCTGACAGTCTGCATTGTCCCTATGGGTTGCGGCGTAGAGTCGGGGCTGCCGCTCTGCCGTTGTTAACTTTGAACGGCGAGCCTGCAAGCCCCACTCCTTCATACATGCCATCAGCCCGCGGTCCTGCGGGCTGCGGTGTAGAGTCGGGCTGCCTCTGCTGTCCCTCTGACCGGTGAACCTGTGAGCCCGGACCCTCCTGGGTCAACGGGCGTCCCCGACTGCAGTCTGTTGCTGCTGCCGCTGACTGCACGCATCCCGCGGTCCGCAGTCAGTGCAAAGCGGCCTGGAGTGCTCTGTAACAGTCACCTAAAATGAAAAAAGGACCGCAGGTTAGTTTTTCCTTACCTGCAGGTCCCTGCAGTAGAGGAGCAACGTTCCTCACTGCCTGTCGCTCACATGCGGTCGACGATATGTCGCACGTGCGTGCCTGGTGGGGTCTTCACGAAGTCACTAACGTGACTCCGAAGTAAAATCCTAATTTTTTACATAATGAATGGAATCAGGTCTGCCAATACTAAATATCTAAATTTGTCTTTTGCATTCACAGAAATGTTGTCATAGTTACTTGATCAGTCGTTTTTGTTGGTGAAGTCAAATAATATGAACAGCTGTACTATTGCTCACATTGCCTGCTGGAGATAAGATGCCCTAAGGCTTTAAAAAGGGAGGGAAAGAACATTCTCATTTCTGGCTGTTACAGAATGAAGCACTTTGTGAACTTAGACACTCAATGGTTCAATGGCAATCTGACCATTCCGTTGAAAAATATGAACCAAGTAAGTTAGTGGCAAAATAAATGCAAACAAGTAACTTAAAACAATGGTCAATCATCAAAAGAAAAAAATAAGATTGGGCACAGTGGCACTGCTGGTAGAACTAATGGCTCACAGCGCCAGAGACCCGGGTTCGATCTTGACCTTGGGTGCTGTCTGTGTGAAGTTTGCATGTTCTCGCTCTGACCGTGTGGGTTTTCTCTGCGTGCTCCAGTCTCCTTCTGCATCCTAAAGACGTGTGGAGTTTGTCGGTTAATTGGCCTCTGTGAATTGCTCCTTGTGTGTAAGGAGTGGGAACGTAGCACTGGTGTGAATGGATGATTGATGGTCGAAATGGACTCAGTGGGCCTAAGGGCTTGTTTCAATGCTGTATCTCAAAACTACAGTACAAAAAAGACAAAAGTCATGGTCTCGAAAGTCCAGCGCATAGGTGAATGATCATAGGTGGAAAGGTGACTGACCTTGCAAGGTTCATGATAGTTGACCCAGGAGTTCCATGTTATAGTCAATCCAAGGGTAACATTATTGCCATAGAGGGAGTGCAGCGACTGCCCAGACTGATTCCTGGGATGTCAGGACTGTCTTATGAACAAAGACTGCATAGACTCGGTTTATACCCTCTAGAATTTAGGAGATTGAGAGGGGATCTTATAGAAACTTACAAGATTCTTAAGGGGTTGGACAGGCTAGATGCAGGAAGATTGTTCCCGATGTTGGGGAGGTCCAGGACAAGGGGTCACAGCTTAAGGATAAGGGGGAAATCCTTTAGGACTGAGATGAGAAGGAATTTTTTCACACAGAGAGTGGTGGGTCTCTGGAACTCTCTGCCACAGAGGGTAGTTGAGGCCAGTTCATTGGCTATATTTAAGAGGGAGTTAGATGTGGCCCTTGTGGCTAAGGGGATCAGAGGGTATGGAGAGAATGCAGGTACAGGATACTGAGTTGGATGATCAGCCATGATCATATTGAATGGCGGTGCAGGCTCAAAGGGCCGAATGGCCTACTCCTGCACCTAATTTCTATGTTTCTATGTTTAACATTACTAAATTGTCTTTGCAATGATTCAAATCACATATTCCATGGTGTACAATGTCATCACGTGTGCAGGTATATAGTGTCCGGCATGCAAAACATAAATATTCCAGGAAGCACTTGTTTTTGGAATGACATAGAGTGAGGTTCAATTTTCAAGCATGTAGTCTGAGAGTCAGAGAGCCATAAAGCATGGAAACAGGGCCATCAGCCCAACTTGTCCATGCCCGATATCCCTCTAAACCTTTCCTATCCATATACCTGTCCAAATGTCTTTTAAATGGTGCTATTTCAGTTGCCTCAGATACTTTCTCTGGCAACTGGTTCCAAATGCTAACATTCCAAATGCTACCATTTATTTCAAGAGGCTCGTACACAAGCACATAGATGTAATGTTGAGGCTCTATAAGTCACTGATAAGGCCGCATTTGGAATAATGTGAGCAATTTTGGGCATCATATCTGAGGAAGGGTGTGCTGGTTCTGGAGAGGTCCAGAGGAGGTTTACAAGAGTGATCCCAGGTTAACCTATGATGAGCATTTGTCGGCACTCGCCTGTAATCGTTGGAGTTTAGAAGAATGAGGGGGCACCTCATTGAAACACACAGAATAGTGAAAGCCGAAAGGATTAGAGTAGAACCAGAAATTTATGGATATAATACTAAAACTACAATTAATAAAATATCTTTATATGCAGATGATGTTTTATTGTATATAACAAAACCAGAGGTTAGCATCCCTAAAGTACTTGAAGTGATAAATGAATTTAGTGAGTTCTCAGGATATAGAATTAACTGGAACAAAAGTGAAATTATGCCTATAACAGGAATTAAATTGAATAAATTACAAACATTTCCATTTAAAATAGCTAATAATCAAATTAAATATCTTGGAATTAATGTATCAAAATCTTATAATTCTTTATTTAAATCTAATTTTCCTCAATTATTAAATAAATTAAAAACAAATATTTTATATTGGAAAACATTACCGATATCAATGATCGGTAGAATAAATGCCATTAAAATGATTTTTCTGCCTCAATTACTATATTTATTTCAAGCCATTCCGTTATATCTTCCTAATTTTTTTTTTTTTTTAATTGATTCTATAGTTAATAGCTTCATTTGGGATTACAAAAATCATAGAATAAGTAAAACACACTTATGTAAATCTAAGATAAATGGTGGATTAGCTTTACCTAATTTTTTATATTATTTTTGGGCGGTTCAGATTAAGAACTTTAATTATTGGTTGATACAGATGGAACAAGACCCAGCTTGGTTAAGAATTGAAAAGGAAAATTGTTTCCCTTTCGACATAAGCACAATACTCCTTGCCCCTGGGGTGGTACAAAAAAAATTATATAAGGCAAACCCTATAATTTTAAATAATATACGTACCTGGAAACAAATCATTAAGACTTTACATTTAGAAACTATACCACTTTGTTTACCAATTATGAATAATCCTATGTTCAAACCTTCGACATTGGATGTGGGGTTTAGACATTGGAAAAACTTAGGAATAATAAGGATAGAACATCTTTACAGGAATGGGAAATTCCTCTCATTCCAGGAGTTGAAAGAGATTTATGGACTGCAAGCAAATAATCTATTTAGATATTTACAAATTAGAGATTATGTCAAATTAAATACGCTAAATTACAGAAATAGAGAGCCAGGTATACTGGATGAAGTACTTAACAAGCATCCAACAACAGAAAAATTAATAGCATATATATATAATATTTTTTTGGACAGGGAATTGCCAAAAACGGAACTATTCCGACAAAAATGGGAAAATGAAATTGGTTTACCTATAACAGAAGATTTATGGGAAGAAAGTTTACAATGAATTCATCGCTGTTCGTTAAATGCCAGACATACCTTGATACAATTCAAAGTAATACATAGATTACACTACTCAAAAAAGAAATTAAATAGAATTTTTCCTACTATATCACCATTATGTGATAAATGTCAGCACATAGAAGCCGATTTAAATCATAGTTTTGTAATATGTACAAAACTTAAAAGTTATTGGACTGAGATTTTTAAAATTATTTCCACAGTTTTAAAGATCACATTAAGCCCTGACTCAAAATTAATTATATTTGGGGTTTTAGATTCAACTCAAATTTTAACAGTAAATCAAAGAAATTTTCTGGATTACTGTTTAATAATTGGAAAAAAAATAATATTACAATTTTGGAAGGGACCATTATCCCCGACAATTAAAATGTGGACAGTGGAAATGTTGGAGACATTACAATTGGAGAGAATTAGATTTATCCTAATGGATAAACCTGAGATTTTTGAACAAATATGGTCTCCATTCACTGATTATATGAAGGGGTAGCTGGGCTCAGCATTGAAACTCAATGAGTACCCGGTGGAAAGATCAAACAAAAATGTTTAAGATCAGATTTATATACTTGTCTCCATATATTATAATTAGAAATTGTTCCACTCATTGACAAGTTGTATACCGTTTTCTTTTCCACAAATATTTTTATTTTTATTTTTTATTTTTTTGTTTTTTGTTTTTGTTTATTTTATTTTATTTTATTTTTTATTTTATTTTTTTTTCTTCTTCTCTCTCTTCTTTATATTAATCAACTATAATCATACTCTTATAATTATTCACTATTCTTTCTTTATACTTTTTTCACTCTATAAAAAAAAGTGAGGCCAATATATATATTTTGTTAACATTTATATAATTTTGGAAAGATGTATCAACTATATTTGGAAAGAAATGCTATATTATTTGTTATATGTATGGCCTCTAATAAAAATATATTCAAAAAAAAAAGAATAGTGAAAGGTTTGGATAGAGTGGATGTGGAGAGGATGTTTCCACTAGTGACAGAGTCAAGGGCTAGAAGTCATAGCCTCAGAATTAAAGGACTTTCTTTTAGGAAGAAGGTGAGGAGAAATGTATTTAGTCAGAGGGTGGTGAATCTGTGGAATTCTTTTTCACCGAAGGCTGTGGAGGTCATCAGTGGATATTTTTAAGACAGAGATAGATAGATTCTTGATTAGTACAGGTGTCAGAGGTTATGGGGAGAAGGCAGGAGAATGAGGTTAGGAAGGAGATTTAGATTAGCCATGATTGAATGGCGGAGTAGACAATGGGCCGAATGGCCTAATTCTACTCCTATTCCTTATGGCCATATGACCTTAAATACCCATAACCCTCAGGTTCCCATAAAATAATTCCCGCATTGTATACGCATGTCTTCTTGTTCTTGATCTCCCTACACCAGAAAGAAGATCTATTCCCACGTTATTTTACAACATCAGCGCTCAGCCTCCTGCACTCCATGGAATAAAGTTCTATCCTTCCCAACCTCCCTCTATCATGGGGGGGGGGGGGGGGGGGGGCTGGCCGGGAGGAGCCAAGCCTGGCCCCTGCTCACTCCTGAAGACCAGGAATCAGAGAGAACGAAGGGGAGACAGTGGCGGATGCTGGACAAAAGGCCCCGTACAAAGGACACAAAATGCTGGAGTGACTTAGCGGGACAGGCAGCACCTCTGGAGAGAAGGATCTCGACCCGAAACTTCACCCATTCCTTCTCTCCAGAGATGCTGCCTGTCCCGCTAAGTTATTCGAGGATTTTGTGTTTATCTTTGATGTAAATGAATTAATGAATAAGTTTCCAAGTATTCACACACAAGGAATTTGCCTCGGTGCTCCGCCTGCAAGTGACAATGACATACAGTGACAGTTAAGGGCCTGTCCCACCAGCATGCAACTCTATGCGATGAACGCGATCAAACCGGCAGCGGGGGCCGAGCGGAGGTCGGGTGATCCCCTGTACAGGGCCGTTCCCACCAGCATGCGCCTGCATGCGGCAAGCGCAACTAAACCGGCAGCGAGGGCCGTGCGGAGGTTGGGTGAGTGGTGCAACGCGGCGCAAAGCGAGGCGAACTTGAAGCAAGTCCAAGGTAAGTTCGCCAGGACTTAGAGGGGCACACAGAGAGGGGCACCGAGACACACACACATACAGGGCCACGGAGCCACACACATAGAGGGTCACGGAGGCACTTACAAATAGGTTCACGGAGGCACGATGTCCAGGCGGTGTGTAAATGTCGAGGCGACTGCGAGCCGACAAGCCGTTGCCGCGCGGGATTTTTGGACATAGTCGGTTTTTCGGAGCCCCGCGCGGTGTCGGGACAAACTCGGGACGAACTCCGCACAATTCCGCGCGGCTCTTGCGATCGAAGTGGGACCGGCCGCGCGGGTGGCTGCTGAGTGGAGACCCTACCCCCCACACACACACCCTCCCCCCATCCCCACACACCCCCTCCCCCCCACACACCCACGCTTTACCCACCCCCACACAACCCCACCCCCCACACCACCCCATCCCCCACACACCACAACCTCCCCCCCACACCACCCTCTCCACCCCCACACCCCCTCCACCAAGCCCCGTCCCCCATGCCACCCCTTTCCCCACACACCACACCCTCCCACCCACACCACCCTCTCCACCCCCACACCCCCTCCACCAACCCCCATCCCCCACACCTCCTCCTCCCCCACACCACTCCCTCTTTGACACCATGGTGGAATATTGCATTGAGGAATGGGTTATGTTGGGTGACCAGGCCTCCCATGTGACTGGGACCCAAGGGTCACACTTAGTCTAGTATATTACTAAAACTCTCATCTTGTCTGTGAGTTTGCATGTTTGTTTGCACTCGTGCTTTTCATGGATTGACTACGCCAAAATGGTACACGATAGCACTTACTCACCATTGCCATATGGAGTGGTGTATCAATTTTTGTTCAGATTGATGTTATATTTTACAAGTTATTCACATTTTTCACTTTACAAAATCCCAATTTGAGAAACAATTCTTCCCTCTGCACTGGCAGTTACAGCTATGATGTCACAATAGGATTGTGGCCCTGCCGCTACAATGTTGCAATCCCAGGACACTGATCCTGTAAATAGGTCATTCTAAGCTTCCCCCCAGTCTAGTTTCAGTCAATAAAAATACTGAGTCAAGCACTTGCGCATCTAAACTTTACTTTTGAAAAACACAATTCCCCATCACTATACCTACCCACCACTGGTTCAATCCTTGTATCTGATTGGCTAAGCCCTCCTAGCCTCATGCAAGCAGAGACACTCCAAAAGGTCATGCAGTCCTAAGCGTTCTCCCAGAAAATCGACCCAGGGCCTTGTGGGAGTTACCTTTTATTGGTCCTCGATTCTTGAGGGGCCGAACCACATGGGGGTGGTCTCTTTACATTCCAATAACAAATATCGATTAACACAGTACATGATGGACATTTCCCTAACCTAATAATACAGTAACCAATACATTGTATTCAAACTGAACCTCTGGAAGGAAGCAAACATAGCAACATTTGCCGAGATATTCAAGAAACCCAGGCAAGGCTCAACATTTAACCCAATCAATATCTAGCAAAGTAAAGCTTTGCAACAATATTTACAATGTGTATGTCTGGTTTGTATTAACCCAATCCGTTTCATGCAGTTTAAACCTAATTGTAAGAAACTGCAAATGTCCCATTCTTTCCCTGCAACTCTTATTAGGCTCCAGACAAGCTGGCACTATTCTGCAGCTTGTCCCATTTCTGCAGAAGGCACATTTAAATTGACCAAATGGCCTAGCAGCCCAGATGCCTTTACTCAATTTTTGTGTCCTGGAATCTCCAATTTGGCCAGAATTATTAAGCCCTGCTAGCATTGCAAGTGCAATTGCATTTTTTTTAAAAGTCTAAAATGAGGGAAGGTGATGAAGGGGAAATGAGCAGCCCCTGCGCAGTTGGGGGTTAAGGTTGAGTGGTGGAATGTTGCGTTGGGGAAATGGGTTGCGTTGTGAGAACGGGTGAGTGGTGGAATAGTGCCTTGGGGAACGTGTTGCGTTAGGGAACCAGGCATCCCTTGAGGGCTATGGTTGAGTGGTCGAATATTGCGTTCGTGGAATGGGTTGCATTGGGGGACCAGGTCTCCCATGTGACAGGGACCCAATGGGTGCTACTTGGTCTAGTATCCATCTAAACCTTTCCTGTCAATGTACCTGTCCTGATGTCTTTTAAATGTTGTGATAGTTTCTGCCTCAACTACCTCTGCTGACAGCTCATTCCATATACCCACCACCTTTGTTGACAAGACCTGCTATATTTTTCTTTTTATTTGAATTTTAAATATTCTGTTTTGTTCTCTCCCATGCTTATTTATTCTTTCACAATCAAAATTAAACAATGGGCTTGTTTGTAATGTTACTAATTATTTCATAAGATTATAAGATCATGTGATAGGAGTAGAATTAGGCCATTTGGCCCATAAAGTCAACTCCGCCATTCAATCATGGCTGATCTAACCCCATTCTCCTGCCTTCTCCCCATAACTTCTGACAATCCTGAAGAGATGCAGCTACAGTGGGTTTAGTAAACTGGAAAACCTTGAAGTTATGAATAAAGAAGTTGCATACATATTACTGGATTGTCTTTTTATTTTTGTAAATATAGGCATGCTGATGCACGCAGAGGCCCGATCCGTCTTCAAAGAAACAAAGAAAAATTAAAATTGCACTTGGTCCTGCCAGTTCTCACATATCGCTCAACATCTCAATGCATTTTTTGCCTTTGGTTTTGACTTACAGGCTCTGAGGGAAGTTTGAGGTAGAGGGGAAAAAAACCCATACGAAATTGAATAATTTGACAGAGAGCAGACATTTAAAATTAAATAGTTTGGTTCACTTAGTACACTCCATTTAAGTGTGTGTTTTAACTAATGTTCCTTTCCCATCTGTTTTTTCCTGGATCTCTGTTCTGTCAAGTGTATAATAACAGTAATTTTCATTTAAGAGTATAGGTTTGCAGTCTATACACAAATTGCACACTTAAACAACAGATTAATGATCCTCATTCTCGTTTTTGCAAATGCTGATCTTTTAATCGTTCATCTACATGGGTCAGTTAACACCTCATTATTCACATACAATGAGATTCTAACTGCCATATATGTCAGATTTTCTAAATTCTTTAAGCTGTTCCAAACGGTGTAATTAATGTTGCATTAAATGGCCTCTTCGTAAATATTTTTTAACCCATATCTTTTTATGCGAGATATTTGTTCTGTTTTGAAAACTCATTTTTTTATTCCCAGAAATATATGCTGTGCAATTAAAATTCCATCAGAGAGCTCCTGTACTGCATGTTTAAAGGTATTCCAGTTAAAAAAAATGTTCACTATAAAATCTTGTCACATCTCGCCTAAGATTAATTAATTTCATTATTAAGTCAAACAAAAAAATGTAGATGCAGTAAATGTGAAGTAAAAAAAGAAAACGCTGGAATCACTCACTAGGTCAGACAGCAGCTATGGAAGGAGAAACTTATTGAATCAGCTAGCGACTGCTGCCTGACCTGATGAGTGCTTCCAGCATGTTTTAATTTGCTTCATTTGAAGGCAGAGAGGGGTGGGAAGAAATTAAATTCCCAAATGTTGAATGAGATTTTGAAAGGGAGAGGGAATAGGCAAGAGGAAAGCTGGAAAAGTTCACCCAGCACATTAATACAATAGACAATAGACAATAGACAATAGACAATAGACAATAGACAATTGGTGCAGGAGTAGGCCATTCGGCCCTTCGAGCCAGCACTGCCCCAATCAGTACCCCGTTCCTGCCTTCTCCCCATATCCCCTGAAATCACATGCTCAAGTGATTGCTGCATATATTTTCCCACAAATACTCTGCGCAATTGCATCGTCTAGGTTAACAAGGAATGTCAAGAATGAACAAAATGAGTGGGAACCTGTCTCATTTCCTATTTGGCTCACTGCACGTAAAACATTTTTAATAATAATAATATTTCGTGAAAGCAGCTACAACAAAATGGAAGCTACAGTGAGAAAAAATAGTAAAATTAAATGAGAACTTACCCGTTTGAAGTTTGATCTTTATTTTATGAGGAGTTACGATGAGGGATTACGTGAAGAAGCCCCGCCAGGCGCATGCGTGTCATTCTTCAAAGCAGCAGCGTGAAAACACATAAACTATAGCCAAAGAGATATAGTAAGACTCAGAAGACTAGAACTACCAGATGATCTTTGCGACTATGAGGGCCGGGAGCAGAGGGCACGTAATCCCTCATCGTAACTCCTCATAAAATAAAGATCAAAATTCAAACTGGTAAGTTCTCATTTAAACTTACTATTTTACTTCGGAGCCCACGTGAGTGACTACATGAAGATTTCAAAGCTCTGTGATTTCATGCCGTAGATCCATTCCATACGACACACTGCTTCAGTTGACACAGTAGTGAATAAATAATGTATTGAACATTGCTTCAAATTATCCAATAATCATTTTTTTAAATAACAATACAGTAATACCCCCTCTATCCCAGAGGAAATTACAAATGAAATTTATAAATACAAAGCAAATCAAATCAAACGGAACCCCAAACAGCATGCCCAAACCCTGGCACTGTCAGGACAGGTTGATCATAATTTTAGAAAAGTTGATTCCTTAGACCATCCTGCGGCCTTGCTGCGGATGTTGATGCCGCCCTGGTGGAGTGAGATTTAAACACATGAGTGTCTACTCCAGTGGAATCCAAAACCTGTTTTACCATCCAGAATAGTTTATACTGACACCTTTTATGAGGTTTTTTTTGACTGATGAGCATTGCTGTCTCACAGCCTCTGAGACTCTTAGTTACCTCGATATATTGACTCAGGTGCTTAACTACTCATAACATTTGGTCAATAGGGTATGCTTTAAAACTTACTTTGGTTCCGGCCATTCCTGGCCTGCTTTGTTTGATTAAATAATACACATATAATGTAATGTTATCTTCAGAAGATTACATGCTATCTAGTCGTAACTTTTGCAATGTTTGCACTTGTTGCGCTGATATTAGCGCCATGAGCTTAACCACTTTAAGTGTTAACTTCTGAAAAGACAATGACGTAATTGGAGCCCATTGCCGAAGCAGTGTGAGAACTATACTGACATCCCAGATTTCTGTATATCTAGGTTTAGGAGAATTTTTTTTTAAGATTCCTCTCATGAATCGGGACACTAATGGATGACCCGATAGGTTGTTGTTCTGAAACTGCCCTAAGTAGGACAGAGCACTCCAAGCACTATTAATGGCACTGTAACTCAAATGTTTATCATAATGCAATATAGCAACAAACTCCAATACATGTGGTATGTTTGCAGTATGATTAAATATAGCTGACTGTAAACAACATCTCCCATTTCTTAATATGAGACACATATTGTTTCTTAGTGCTATCTCTCCAAGCTGCAGTTATCACATCCATGGTCCTATTTGATAGTCCAAGGCCTTTGAACAGTCTGGTCAGAACCTGCAGATTAACAAATTAATATGATCATGTAACGGATGACTTTCTCCTGTTACTGGATGCACCAACAATTACTGCAGTTGGGGGACAGCCATGAATGGCTGAGTCATCATTCTGAGCACCAATGGGAACCATGGCTGCGTAGGCCAGTCCAGAACCAACAAAACGCCTAAGGCGGAGTCCTGCTCTATTTTGGTGAGACATAGCCTAATCAGGCAGAATGGGGAAAACATAAAAGAATGTACGTCCCCAATGTAGTGAGAATGCATCCACCGCTACTGCTCCTCGATCTGGTTCCCATGAAACGTATTTAGGCAACTGGTGATTTAGGCTGGATGCAACAGATCAATATCTAGCAAACCACAGCGGCTGACAATCATTTTAAAAACATCAGGCTTTAACATCCATTCTTATGTTGTCATTAAATTTTCATGACCTGTTGTCTGCCACCACATTATCTCTATCTGGTTGGTAGATAGCTGAGACCCAGATGTTTCTGGAAATACACCAGTGCCACATGAGGTTAGCCAGATTATCACATGATACTGACCTTATTCCTCCCATGTGATTGATATATGGTACAGCCGTGGTATTATTAATCTGGAGTTGAACATGTAAATTCTTCATTGTTGAACAATAAGCGTTTAATCCATAGAATGCACCCAGCAATTCTAATTTATACCATCCCTGTGCAGGATTAAATCCTCTTGCACACTCCATCTACCAGCCACCATTGTAATTGAGCTATGGCTCTGGTTGGTAACTGCATATGTCTATCAAAATGACCTGCATGTTCTTTAAGTGCTAGTTCTCTAGCTCGTTGCAGACTTTGATAGTGCAGTGGTACAAACTGCACTGCAGGGAAAGCTGCCACCAATTTACCAATAACACTGGCTACTTCCCGGATGGAGGGATATTGTTTTTCAGTGAGACTAGTACAGATCTCTCTGATCTCCACAGCCTTGGCTGTAGGCAAAGTCATTGACATATCAACTGAATCAATGACAAATCCCAAATAATCAATTTTTTAGGATGCTCAAACTTGGATATGGTTGGATGGACCAGGAACTCTAACCTTTCTAACAGGTATTTGGTTGCTGAAACCGATTCCTCAGCTGTCTCCTGAGTGTTGCTTATGATTAAAATATCATCTAGATAAGCCATTACCATGTGATTCTGGGCTCAAAGTAGCGCCAGCACTGGTTTCAACAATTTCTTGAACAGCCTAGGAGCTGAGGTTAACTCATTGTGTAATGCTTTAAATTGCCGCAACTGTCCCATCCAACTAAATTTCAAGTATCTCTGATACTGATGATGAATTGGTACTGAATAATGTGCATCTTTCAGATCTATAGTTGCCATATAACAGCCTTGTGATCACAGCTGTTTCGCAGTATTGAAGGTGTCCATTTTTAAAATGCCTATACTGAACATAGGAATGTAACTGATTTAGGTCCAGAATGACTCTACATTCCCCATCTTTTCTCTGTCTGGGGATATATTGGACACAAATTGTTGAGGATCGTTTGTCGTCCTCTCAATTACCCCCTTTTTGGGACAAAACCGTAATTTCTTATTTTACCTGCTGAAAATCCCCAATACTCTATTAGGCATATTCACATAAACTCTATTTGAGCCTGACACAGTGTTTAGTATAAACCGATGAGATGTTATGCAGCACCATTCATCATAACCAATTGCAATCTACCCCCAACCGGAGGTTATTCCCCAGAAATCTTATCCTGGACAGAATGAATCACCTGTACCTCTACAGTCGGCCTTGAAGTCCGCCTTCTTCCCATATTGGGGTTGTAGCGGGGATACACAGGTGAGTAATACTGTCGTGCCCCTGGCCCCACTCTGCTTTGCCCTGCCCCTGGATCCAGCACCTTTCGCGCCGAAAACAACCTACGAAGTGGCATCCTGGCAGAAGGGACGTATGTCTTCATGAGACGGATTGTTTTGGCATCTTCCTCCAGGTCCTTGACTTGTTTGAGGAGGTCCACCCCAAATTAATAATCTGGGCTTGGATATTGGTGGACCTACACAAAGCTGCAAATTTCAGGTTCAGCGTCGGCTTTATAGCTATTTTTCTTATGCAGTTGACCTCAAAATATGTGTTACAGAACAGGGCCAACATATCTTGTTGTGTACCAGACATTGGTGCCCCCTCCGGACCATTTTTCCAAATGCAGTGATACCTTGTCCACGTATTATTGCACTCATTTGTGCCCATATAGCAGAGTTCACGGTGGGCACTTTGAGCGACGCACAATTAACATGTGTTTTATATCTTATGGCCGTGTCTTCCATAATCGTATCCTGGAGCTGGTAAGAAGCCATGAAATTAACATTGGCGGCTAGATTTTTCTCGATAGCCTCACCTATCCGGATTAGCGAAGTTCAACTCTACGTCCGGGAAACCTGGAGCGCTGAAACCATAGCGCTTCTATGGTTAACCAACTATTTAGCAAATAGAGTGCAATTTGTCTATCTAAATGGAAGCTCATCCAAAAAATTGATAATTCACTGTGGGGTACCACAAGGCTCCATCCTTGGTCCTTTACTATTCTTGATCTATATAAATGACTTATCCTATACCTGTAGAGTACTTCTTCCTATCCTGTTTGCCGATGACACCAATCTTATAGCTTCACATAGTGATCTAAAATCATTGGTTGAATTAGTTAATGAAGAAATGTCTCATGTCTCTAAGTGGTTTGAAGTGAACAGGCTCTCTCTCAATATCAATAAATGCAATTACATGATCTTCTGCAATAAAAACAATTTTTATTCCAAAGACAAATCTAAAATTTTTATAAATGGACATAAAATTCCTGAAGTAACATATACAACATTTTTAGGAGTAACCATTGATCAAAATTTAACTTGGAAAGAACATATCAATATTGTCTGTAGAAGATCAATGAAAATGCTTGGTATTCTGAGAAAGGTTTGTGCTTTTATTCACCCGTCTTCCCATCTAACAATATATTACAGTTTCATTTTTCCTTATTTCAATTATTGTAATATTGTTTGGGGTTCTACCTATCCTTCCTATCTTTCTAAGCTACTCATCATACAGAAGAAATTTATGAGATTAATTTTTCACTCAAATTCACAAGAACCTTCTGCCCCTCTCTTCAAGAAGTACTCAATTTTGTCTGTAGATAAACTGAATGCATTCCAAATATGTATTTTTATTTTCAAATATCTTAAATGTAAACATGATTTGCCTGTTTCTCTTCATGATCTTTTCACCCTTTCTTCTAATATTCACCATTACCCAACCAGAAGAAGAAATGATCTTCATCTTCCATTTTGTCGAACATCCAAACACCAACATTGCATTACTTTTAAAGGTCCTAAATTTTGGAATACCCTGCCTCTGTCATTAAAGTCTCACACTCCTTAGCCACCTTTAAGATTGAGCTTAAAAGGTTTCTCATCATGTCCTGAGTTCTGACCTCCAGCTTTTTGTAATGCTATTTATGAGCTCATACGACTTCTGTTGACTCTTATCTCATACTATACCTTATTATTTTATTTATTTTCATATTTTTAATTTCATATTTTTAATTTTCATTCTTAAACTGTATTATTGTTTATTATTGTCTTTTTTATTTCTCCTACCCCCTGATTTGCCATTAACGCTCATTTTCAGATGGGAGCGGACTTTGTATAAGCCCTCTGGGCTTCCCTTCCCTCCCAGCACTGTATGGTATTATAAATTGATCGTTTGTCTTCTTTTAAAAGATGGTGCAAATAAATACATAAACAAACAAATAAAAGCATGGCTCATGTGCTCTGGTGTGTGCACAAAAGCAGTGACACCAGCTTCAGGGTCAGACTCCTCCTGCCCTGGCTTCTCCCGAGTCATGCTCTAGGAAGGTCTCTTCCAGCCCTAAACAAGGTGCTGGAGAGGATGATTTCCACTGGTAACCGTAAGCGGTGTTTTCTTCTTCGCTGTATGGACCTCTGCGAGAGGCTGTGTGGGGAATCCTAGAGGCATTTGACCCCGATTGAAATTTTACAAGGCTCTTTAAATTTGGAGCATTTTCCCATTTGGTTGAGCCGTACCTGTACATTAAAAGGAGGGGAGTCTTCCACATCATCAGACTCATGAGATAAGATGAGCCTGGGAGTACTTTGTTTTGGCATTCTTCCCTGGTGGAGTAGCCTCAGTGCCCTGAAGCACTGGAAACTGATGGAGGCAGTTGAGCTGCCAGTAGAAACAGTAGCCAGTATTGGAGCCGGCATTAGCGCAGCCGTTATCTCCAAACCCGATCTATATAGCGGTAATTGCGGAGCCGGCTTTAGCACAGCCGTTATCTCCCGACCCGATCTATGAGCGGTAACCGCGGTCCCCGTGTGTTCCGCTCTACTACGGCAGTTTATATTTTCAAAACCCACCAGATCACTAACTCTAGCTAGCTCTCTGAGCCAGACTTACAGAGTTTAAAATACTCGCAGGGAAGGATTAACATTGACGTACCTGTGGGTTACTACTTACTGCTGGTGGAGCTGTGCTCTCCAGCCCGTCGGTGCGTCATGCGTTGGACGTAATGACGCGCATGTGCCTGGCGGGGCTTCTTCAAGTAGTCACTCACGTGACTCCGAAGTAAAATACCCTGGAACATTGATTGGTAACGTTTTGGGTTGGGACCCTTCTTCAGACTGTTTGCAGAATGGGTGAACAAAAACTGAACGAGAGGAGGGGCAGGACAAAACCAATACAAATGTCTTTGAGGTGTCCTGCACAAAATTCATCCTTGGCAACTGTGACCCTCCCAAGTAAATATATTAATTGGAACGAGTATTAATGAGATAGAAACACACCATGCCAACATTTTATTTAATAAATGCATGATCAGTGTCATTCCTGGTTCTGGCCAAGGAACATAGAGACAATGGAACAAGTATAGGCTTTTCAGCTGCTTGATTTCCAGCATTCTGTGACCCATATTCTCACTTTTTTCTTCCATCCTTTAATTACAAAAAAACCTACCTCAGATTCAAAATTATCAATTGACCTTACATCAATTACTGTGTGTTGAAATTAGTATGCATGCAGAAATATTTCTTAACCAATCTTGAAATACCTGAAGAAGGATCTCGACCCGAAACGTTACCCATTCCTTCTCTCCAGAAATTATGCCTGTCCCGCTGAGTTACTCCAGCATTTTGTGTCTACCTTTGAAATACCAAGGTGTAACTGTTAGATTACGATTCCCCAATCCTGTAGTTTCCAAATCACTGCAAATAGTTTATTTCCATTAGTTCCCGTTATCATGTAAACCTCAATTAAGTAATTCCCTAACATTATAAATTCCAGAAAAACAAACTCAATTTCATAAATTAGGTCTTGTAGGTAGATCGCATTTCATTATATCCAATTACACTCCTTCCAAGGCCAGTGTATCCTTCCTAAAGTAGGATTAGCAAAGCTATTCACAACACATCAGGTTTAATCTAAATAGGGTTTTGTGAAGTTGTAACATAGCCCCTGGTCCTCCTATACTGTAGACATCTAGCTATAATAATTACCATTCCATCATGCTCTTTTTGGTAAATGTGAAATTCCTGATCTTTTTAGATCCCAAATTGAGGGCACGTATAAATGAATGGAAAAGAAAACAAACTGGTGAAACTCTCTCGACTATTTCAGCTTCCTGCACATGGTTGTATGGCAGAGTTTAATTAGAAGACAGATCAAAAGCCATATGGACATCAGATCATTTGTGCTAAATATCTCCAAAGCAATTCACCCTGTTTTGGCTCTTAAAATAAGATTGCTTAATTAAAAATAAATATCACCTACACTTCCCCCACTGCAGGTATAGGCAAGTTCAAATTCTCTGAGGAAGATTCATTTTTAGCAATGTAGTTGAACATGTACATCAAATCTCTGGGTACTTTAGAAATGTGCAGTGCATCCACCAGCTTTTCTAAAAGCTCACTGCTCTGCAGAACAAATCACTTAGAAACATTAATAGTTTTTATATTCCGCCATTTATTGACAAAGCAAGCTGTATTTTCCAAACAACAGTGTGGATATATCCTGGTACACAAGGGAAGATCTGAACAAACTGTGCTAATATACTCTATTAGAGCTATCTGCAACTGTCTCACTGGGGCCTTATTGATCTATCACTTGATGACAACTGCACTTAAGGGTTTTAGCATTTTACAGTAGCTATTTTCCTTCAATAACAGGAAATATTATTATGGATGGTTGACTGGTTTCAACCTCCACAAAAATCAATCACATTTATTCTCTGATTTTAAACAGTTGAGCATCTATGATTTCACCAACCTCTGTCAGATGTTGTCATGTGTACCATGCCATCCCTGCCACCATGGACTCCATTGAATAATTCAATGAGAAAACCTGTATGCTGTGTTTGAATGCAAAAGATCAATCAGGGTGTAGTTCATGCCAGCTAGAATGGACACGGAATTACTATAGGCAGTTTTGTTTAGTTTAGAGGTAGAGTGCAGAAACTAGGCCTTCAGCCATCCGGGTCCACGCCGACCTACGATCCCCGCACACTAACTCTATGGGACAATTTTACCAAGCCAATTACCATCGTCACTTAACCTACAAACCTGCATGTCTTTGGAGTGTGGGAGGAAACTGAAGTTCCCGGAGAAAACCCACATGATCACAGGGAGAACAAACAAACTGCATACAGACAGCACCCATAGTCAGGATTGAACCCGTGTCTCTGGCGCTGTAAGGCAGCAACTCTACTGCTGCGCCACTGTGACGCCCAATAGATGTACAAGATGTAATATTCCATAACTCCCTGGAAGTTTTGCCGAGTTAAAAAAGGAAAGTGCACACAAACTGAGACTGGTTAGTCATTTCTCAGCAATTTGCTGAAAATGGAATAGAAAGTTATATTTTGTTCAAACATCTATAATAATGAGTATCTGAAATAAATACTAATCAATTATTTTGAACTGTCAGGTAGTATCTTTGAATTGAACTTTTAAAAGTGTATGTCATAAACATGTATGTGAAAATGGAGAGTGGTTAACTGGTGCATCAGCATTATCCTCCATGATGACAGTGCAATTCAGAGAGCCCATTAATTTAAATCATGGCTTCATATGGGGGATTTGCAAATGAGGCCAGCATGCACACGAGGCTCAGCCAGCTGGGATTGGAAATACCCTGGTAGCAGCATTGTTTAGTTTAGTTTAGAAATATAACACGGAAACAAGCCCCTCAGCCCACTGAGTCCGTGCCGACCAGCGTGTTCCCCTAAACACACTGGGAACAATTTACAATTTTACCAAAGCCAATTAACCTACAAACTTGTACATCTTTGGAGTGTGGGAGGAAACCAGAGCACCCGGGGAAAACTCATGGAAGTCACGGGAAGAACATGCAAACTCTGTACAGACAGCAGCCGTGGTCAGGATCATACCCGGATCCCTGATGCTGTAAAGGGCCTGTCCTACCAGGATCCGACTCCATGCGATGAGCGTGATCAAACTAGAAGCGGGGGCCGCGCGGAGGTCGGGTGATCCCCTGTACAGGGCCGTTCCCACCAGCATGCGCCTGCATGCGGCAAGCGCGACCAAACCAGCAGCAAGGGACGCGCGGAGATTGGGTGAGTGGCGCAACGCGGCGCAAAGTGAGGCGAACTTGGAGCAAAGTCTTTAAGGTAATTTCGCTAGGTCAGAGAGGGGCACAGAGGCACACACACAGAGGGCCACGGAGCCACACACATAGAGGGTCACGGAGGCACCTACAGAGAGGGTCACAGAGGCACGACGTCGAGACGGTGTGTAATGCGTCGAGGCGACTGCGAGCCTACAAGCCATTGCTGAGCGGAATTTTTGAACATAGTCAGTTTTTCGGAGCCCCGCGCGATGTCGGGACGAACTCCGCACGGCTCCGGCGATCGAAGTGGGACCAGCCCCGCGACGCCGGAAGGCTCAAGCGACCACGTTAGGTCGCGCTCATCGCATAGAGTTGCATGCT
The DNA here is from genome assembly GCA_963514005.1 of Raja brachyura. The sequence goes on from OY740788.1 coordinate 41,794,444, forward strand.
GGTGGGACAGGCCCTTTAGGCAGCAAGTTTACCGCTGCACCACTGTGCCACTTTTAGCGTTGCTTTTAGCCAAAGTTTATTAGATTTTACAATATGTGAGGACATATTTTGGTGAAGTCTTAGGGAAGGAAAGAAGGTCATTTGTTAGTATACAACACACTCCGCAAAGTCTAACAAATCTCTTGTACTCCAAAGTTTTTCATGAGAATTGCCAATTTATTTTTGTAAAAGTCTACGTAGATGCAGCAGGTCCATTTAGGCATGGATTAATGTGAAACGACACCACACTTTTCACATCAATCGATTGTCATTTTATTACTGTAACAGTTGGAAAATAAATGTCCTCCTATTTGGTTCATTTCAAAATAATAACCCTGAAACAAACAAATATAAACTAATGTGGTGGTCTCCCAGCCAAACGATGATTGCACATTAGCATGGGCATGTATTTAATGCACATTAGAGTTGCACATTAGAATGGACATACTGTATACATATATATATTCTTCCCACACTATGAAGTCAGAGAGATTGATGACAAATTGCAATAAAGTGTTAATCCATTCAACCACTGCAAAGCGCCTCTACAGCTGAGTTAATATGTAACGCTAAAAAGATGGTGCAGTGCTAATGCGAAGATCAATACTTGTTTTTTTAAGCTACAAGCGACATCAATATAATGAAATATGTAAGAATATGCGTCTAAAGAGCAACACATACTTAGGATCATATCCATTAGTAAACTCCTTAAGCTTCAGCATTTCATTACATAACTTCTGATGAAAGGTCATTGACCTGAAATATTGGCTGTCTCTCCACCACTGATGCTACTTCTCCTGCTAGGTTATTTCCAGCATTTTTTCTTTTATATCATCACGTCAACCATCTGATATATACCTACTTTGTAACGTGCTTTAATAATTAATTGCTCAGTATAAATTTCCAGTTGTTCTTTGAAGGCTCAGCAAGTTTACAGTGGGATTAACTGAGCTGTGGAAAACAGAAACACCAGGCTTCCAGCCCTGGTCTGTGTTCAGTCAGTCGATCATTGCAAGAGTGGGGTCAAGGAAGAGTGTTTACGTCGCGGCCCTGGTTTCACCAATATTCCCACCGCCATACACAAAAAGACACCATTGTATGCAGATGCCGAGAAGTGTTTTCAGCTCTGGCTGAACAAGTTCTAATCTTGTGCGTGGACGAGATAAGAAGAAGACTTTATGGGCCTGGCCCACTTAGGATGACTGCAGAAGACTATGCAGTCGCCACACGGTCGCGGGTGGTTGCCGGGGAGTCGTCTTCATAGTCGTGAGGAGTTACCGCATTCTGTTATACTCACCGCAAATTTTTCAACATGTTTTCAACTAGAATGAAGCCACCATGGAGAGTAACGAAAATTCTCATGCCATAGGTGGGTCGCCAGGAGGTCCTAATGGGTTGCCAGATGACCGAAGGTTCTCATAGGTTGTAGCCGGTGCTGACCGGTGAATTTCATTGGCTCATTGGGAAAAAAAAACGTAAGCAATATTTTTCCGAACCAAGGATAACCGATCGGTAATGTTAATGTCCGCTGAGCTTCACAGCCGTGTATCTCTGGCTTCTTAAAAGTCGTCTCCACTCCTTCTATCCCCTTCTCCCTCCTCTGTTAAACGACTTACCGCACACTGTGCTTAGCCGTCTTCATTACAACGCCAACCTTCCTGTTCATCGTGGTGTGTGTCTGTATCACCTTGGCTTTGCACTGTTTGAATTTCACTCGGACAGCGCTTCCGCGCTTGCCCTGTCCCCGCCTGCATGACGGGCTGGTGAAGGAAGCGGGCGGGTGTGTGTGTGTGTGTGTGTGTGTGTGTGTGTGTGTGTGTGTGTGTGTGTGTGTGTGTGTGTGTGTGTGTGTGTGTGTGTGTGTGTGTGTGTGTGTGTGTGTGTGTGTGTGTGTGTGTGTGTGTGTGTGTGTGTTCCACTCTGGCAGTCGCCGTTCCAGCTGCCAGTTTTTCAGGCGACTGCTGGCAACTTGACAGTCACCGGCAATCGCCTGAAAAATCGTCTAAGTGGGTCAGACCCATAACAAGCCTCTGCGAGCAACTTTTAGAAGGTGAAAATTGTTTTAGATACCTATTTCTTATTGCTACCCACTCCCCTGCTGGAGGTGTGAGTTGCTTGTTCGGCAAAGACACACTTGTACTTCAGTGTCCATGATGCAATGCCTCCTTAATGGCAGAGCTTGTCAAAACTAACAGGGCATGCTTACACATGAATAACCTCCTGGAACTTTAATTCTCTAAGGTGCCAATGCTCCAGGAAGAGGAAATTTGGTGAGAAAATAAATACAAATACACCTGACAACATGCTAGACTCACTTCATTAATAAATAATTCAGAAGGAGGAGGTAGCTGCCAATGTCTTTAACATATTATAATGAGGATGACCTTCATTTCTTGCATCTTTAATCTTCAAATCAATTGTTTTGCACTAAATATTCTAAACTATTAATTTTGGCCGCCACAAATGAGGGATGCTAAGTGACCCTTCTGACAAAAAAACAGATACTTTAATTATCATGTTTTGGCAGAGACTCCAAATCACTTCAGCGGTCCAGCGACTGTCCCAAATAAAACAATGAGGAGTTTTGTTTGTTCTTTGACAAACTAGCTCAGAACTCTTTTAAAAGTGTGACATCCTTCTTTCTCGCTTGGCAAAAGCAAGCTACACAGCAAACTAGCTGTCCTGAAGGAATGGCCATCATGAACAAAATAGTTCTACTGATCGGGGCCATCATAAAGCACAAACTGCCTTTTCTTAATAGAGACTTTTCTTAATGCCTTTTCTTAATATGGCTTTTCTTAATATGGATAGGACAGGTCTGGAGGGATATAGACCAAACACAGGCAGGTTGGACTAATGTAGCTGGCACATGTTGGCCGGTGGGGACAAGTTGGGCCGAATGGTCTGTTTCCACGCTGCATCATTCTATGACTAATAGTCAAGCATCAATTAATGGAGGAAATAGTGCTTTCCCCTGGTGATAGAAACTCACCTTGATGACTTATTGGTTTGTAGTTAGTAGTTTGTGACAAGACAAGACAACTAGCTAAGAAAGAGCAAAAGTTTGTGTTTTGCTTTGTATAATTAATTGCATACAAAGGATGATTAACTATCTAAAGCTACGCAAGACATTTTTGATTTGTTGGTGAAAGAGACCAAACACCACCACTACCTAAAGAATATTATTGCGCAGGCAAAAATATATTTCCAGATAGAATCACAGGCATTATGTTTTTGCCCTGTACACATTTCATTTCCGATGTAAAGCCCCTGTCCCACTTACGTGTCCTTGGCATGCTAATTACGCAACCTCGTCATCGCGTTGAGGCGCGAAGGTCGCGCGAGAGTCGCGTGTGTCTTCATGCGCAAGCACAGCCGTCTGGAGCTTGTGATGTAATTTGAAAATAGACACAAAATGCAGGACTAACTCAGCGGGACCGGCAGCATCTCTGGAGAGAAGCAATGGGTGATGTTTCGGGACGAGACCCTTCTTCAGTCTGAAAGAAGGGTCTTGACCCGAAACGTCATCCATTCCTTCTCTCCAGAGATGCTGCCGGTCCCACTGAGTTACTCCTGCATTTTGTGTCTATCTTCAATTTTCTTGGCCCCAATCTGGGTTCAGAAGAGGGGCGGACCGGATCCGCATCGGCCGTGAGCCCCAGGCTGAGTTCGACGATCGTTTGCCTGCTTCTGCTGCTGTTGGAGGTGAGACGTTGCGTTGCGCCAGGGTCTTGGGCCTGTCCCACTTTGGCTGTCAGTTACGCGACAGGCCGGTGGCGCGCAAAGATTTCGTTCGGTACAAAATCCCGGAACGCCACACGATACCGTGCACAACTGCATGCCCCTCCATGCTTCTCAGTGGGACCTGCCCCACGCGACCACACGATGCCTGTGCACCTCAACGCGATGACGAGGTCATGTAATCTGCGTGCTAAGGACACGTAAGTGGGACAGAGGCTTAAGATAATATGGACAGGCAGGAACATCATGTGATGCACATAATTCATTTTTCCTTCCAGATTTTCCATAGAAAATAGAAAACAGGTGCAGGAGTAGGCCATTCGGCCCTTCGAGCCAGCACCGCCATTCAATATGATCAAGGCTGATCATCCACAATCAGTACCCTATTCCTGCTTTCTCCCCATATCCCTTGAGTCAGTTAGCCGTAAGAGTTATATCTAACTCTCTCTTGAAAACCTTGCATTTGATATGTAAAAGCACAGAAGATTCCAGATGTGCGTATTGATATCTAAGATTGAGGAATGCAAGCTAGGGCATTTCCTTATGGGCCTTGTGTCCATGCATTAATTGCTAGTGCTTTCTGAGGATCTCTTATGCAGAATGTAGTTTCCACAGCACCCAGGGGTGTTATCAGTTTTAATAAATTTATCAACTATCACCCAGTCACACATTTGTGATCATCTGGCCCTTGACTACGATGCCATGCCCCTGCTACAGATCTCATTCCATGATGATCCACACCCTCCGCTCAAAGTTGACTGTAGCCACAACCCCTCTCTAAACCTCACTGACCAGTTTTGGCCCAGCCTCTACCTTTCCAATCCCAGCTCAAAATCTCTTTGGTTCTCAGTTCAACAAACAAAGTTTTAGTCCTGGTTCCAAATTACGCTGCTGATTGCTGACCTTCTTTCCATAGCAACTCCATACCTTCCCCATTTACTTTGCACACTGTGATGTGAAGTATGCATTGAAAAGTCCTTTTCTAATGCAAGACCTATTCAGTAATACACAGGGCATGAGCTCAGAGTCATTTTGTGGTTAAAGACTAAAGGGCTGTCCCACTTGGGCGACCTAATTGGTGAGTTTAGAAGAGTTTGAAAAAATGACATGTTGAAGACCTCCTTCGACTATGTTGAAGACTAGCTTCAACTAGCTACGACTAACTTCGGGAAAATTGGACACCGAATAGTGGAGAGTGAAGACGACCTCCTTCAATCTCCTTCGACCTCCCTTCGACTAGGATGAAGACTATCTACGACTACCTTCTACTACCCTCGACTACCTATGACTAACATGCCGACCTACTACAATCTACTACGACTAAACCTACGAGTAAAAATAGTATCGATTTTTTCCATGGCAAACTTTTTTTACTCGCGGATATTTTATAACATATTGAAAAAAATGCCGCGACCTAGCTGAGGCCTTGAGTACGCGGAGACCACTCTCGAGCATGAAGGAGAGTTACGAAGACCTCCTACGACCTCGTGTCGACCATGCTGCGAGTATAAGTCAAGGGCAAACTCGCCAAAACTCGTGGATTAGGTCGCCCAAGTTGGACAGGCCCTTAAAGCTACAACCTGAAAGTGCAGAATCAACTGAAAAGGATCGAAAGTCAAGAAGACTCCTTAAATAGGGCACTACTGTCACAACAAAGGAAAAAAAAATTAGTAAATCTGCTTTTGCAGCATATGTATCCTCAAATTGAATTGAATTGAATTGAATTACCTTTATTGTCATTCAGTCTGAACGAAATTTCATGCCTGCAGTCATATATATATTAAAAATAACAAAACCGCACAATAAACACAAATTTAACATCCACCACAGTGAGTTCACCAAACACCTCCTCACTGTGGTGGAAGGCAAAAGTCTTAGAGTCTCAGTCTTCTTCCCTTCTTGTTCTCCCTCTGCGCTGAGGAGATCCAGGCCTCCGATGCGGCCGTCCACCAGGCCCGCGCCTGAGCCTCTGAAACCGGGCCGCCGCCACCGCCATCGCTGGAACGCCGGAACACCACCACAGGGCCCGCCGCCGGAACGCTGGAGCACCGCAGCCCCGAAAGGCAGGTTGCCACCGGAACGTCGCTGGAGCACCGCAGCCCCGAAAGCCAGGTCACCGCTGGAGCACCGCGGCCCCGAAAGCCAGGCCGCCGCTGGAGCACCGCTGCCCCGAAAGCCAGGTCGCCGCTGGAGCACCGCAGCCCCGAAAGCCAGGTCGTCGCTGGAGCACCGCAGCCCCGAAAGCCAGGTCACCGCTGGAGCACCGCGGCCCCGAAAGCCAGGCCGCCGCTGGAGCACCGCTGCCCCGAAAGCCAGGTCGCCGCTGGAGCACCGCAGCCCCGAAAGCCAGGTCGTCGCTGGAGCACCACAGCCCCGAAAGCCAGGTTGTCACTGGAGCACCGCAGCCCCGAAAGCCAGGTCGCGGCTGGAGCACCGCATCCCCGAAGCCAAGCCGCCGGAACGCCACTGGAGCTCCGCAGCTCCGAAGCCAGGTCGCCGCTGAAGCTCCGAAGCCGTGCCGCCGCTGCTGGAAGCTGGAAGCTGGAAGGCCGCCAGCTCCGCCATTAGGGCCTCAGCACAGACGGAGACGATGACAGGGGACATGACAGGAAAAGTCGCATCCCCCCGAAGGGAGAGACTAACACCCAGTTTCTCCCACCCTCTTCCCCCCCCCCCACACACATACACAACCTAATAAACCAAAAATAATCACTAAAAACAGACACGAAGACAAAGATTAATAAAAAACAGACGGACTGCAGGTGAGCCGCAGCTGCCAAGCAGCGCCGCCACTTCCGGAACTAAAATGTTGTTGAAACTAAAATGGTTCAAACTTACCGCATCAGCGTTAGATTCCTTTTGCAATAGTACAGATTGTATGAATGCCAAGAACAGAATAATGAAATACTTAATTTTAAATTCTAAATCCCTAATTGTAATAATAATAAGAAACAGGTATGCAATATATAATTGGTGTGTACTTGCTCTGTCTTCATTGGTTTGAGTGATTTATGGCTCATGCTTTGAGTTTATTCCCCCCAATTGGGGACACCAGCTATAGTGCCCACATCAGCGTAGATTATCAGCTATTGATAGTTTGTCAGCCTGAATACATGAAAATAATATATATTATTTAGTCCATTTAAGCATTATTATGTCAGGGCTCATACTTCTTTTTTGTGCTCATAGATATGCATTTGGAAAACCTGGTGTAATAGTTTTAAATAATAATCGAAATATAGTTTTAAAAATTGTTTTTATTCTCAGTGGCATGTGGGCACAGCACTGATGGTAATAATCTGTAGTATTTATTATAGGATCTAAATAGCTTGCAATTTCGCTTTGCCTTGTATGTCAAAGGAAGTTTAACCATGGGATTCATATTAATGATTAAAATATGACAACATTTTGATGTATAATTAATATTAATCACATTTTATCAGTTTTCATTGATCTTTCAAATAATTTTTGAAATGCCTAATCACCAAGCAACTTACTGGGAGATATAACTGCATTTGATTGAGATGAAGCTGACTTTGAGATGGCAAATATTAGCAATTTAATGAATCAGCAGTTACTTGGCAGGAGGACTTCCCAATTGCTGATCAGTGTGATCAGTGTCCCTGTCCCACTCAGCTCGAAGTGTTGAATGTATGAGTGCACCATTCTGAATTGAACCTGCATTACATTGTAATGTAGACAGTATAGATGCAGGGTGATCGATGCAGGGGCGGATGGGGGTTATTTAGCAAAATTCAGAATTACATCCTACAGGCCAAACAGACCTTGTAAACCTTTCAAAGCTCACTCAAATCAAACCATCTCCCATCTTCCTCAGTCACCTTTATGGTCTCTGATCCCCTAATCTTCCCATCTATACATCACACTATTCATATCTTGCAATGAGTGACACAACACAGTGATCATCCCCTCTCCTCCATCTCTCACTATCCTTTCATGCCCCACCTACTGAGTTGCTGCAAGCTTGTACTACAGGACCTCTTAACTAATAGAACAGGCGGATGACTTCACGAGGGGCAGCAAACCTGGTGAAGTAACTTAAAAGATTACTAGTCGTTGTTTGACAAAAGCCTTACTTCTGAATTTCTGCACACACGTATTCTCTATGAATATCAGAGCCAGCACCTCATTCTGCTTGGGTAGCTTAGAACCGAACAGTATGAACATTGAATTCTCCACTTTTTGGTAACTAACCAACAAACACCCCCCTCACTCCTTCCACCCTCTCTCTTTCCTGCACCCCATCTGGACAGGGAAGCATTTATCTCCTTCACCTCCCCTTCCACCTACATTCATACTTCTGGCTTCACAATTGCCACTTCTTCTGTCCTTGTCACACACATAATCAGTCTGAAGAAGGGTCGTGACCCACAGTGCCACTTGTTCATCCATGTTCTCCAGAAATGTGCACACATTGGTGACCATTTTCCAATGTTCTATAGATTCTGGATCACTTCCTGTGGATTGGAGGGTAGCTAATCCCACTTTTCAAGAAAGGAGGGAGAGAGAAAGCAGGGAATTATAGACCAGTTAGCCTGACATCAGTGGTGGGGAAGATGCTGGAGTCGATTATTAAAGATGTAATAGCAGAGCATTTGGATACCAATGTCAGGATCGGTCCGAGTCAGCATGAATTTACGAAGGGGAAATCATGCTTGACAAATCTTTTGGAATATTTTGAGGATGTAACAAGTAAAATGGACAAGGGAGAGCCAATGGATGTAGTGTACCTGGACTTTCAGAAAGCATTTGATAAGGTCCCACACAGGTGCTTAGTGGGCAAAATTAGAGCACAGGGTATTGACATAGATAGAAAAGAGTGGGGATTAACGGGTCCCTTTCAGAGTGGCAGGCAGTGACTAATGGAATGCCACATGGCATGGTGGTGGGACCGCAGCTATTTACAATATATATTAATGATTTAGATGAAAGAATTAAAAGTAACATTAGCAAATTTTCAGATGACACAAAACAGGGTGGCAGTGTGAACTGTGAAGAGGATGCAATGAGGATGCAGGGTGACTTGGACAGGTTGGGTGAGTGGGCAGATACATGGCAGATGCAGTATAATATGAATAAATGTGAGGTTATCCACTGGTGGCAAGAAGGGGAAGGCAGATTATTATCTGAATGGTGTCAGGTTAGGAAAAGGGTAAGTACAACGAGACCTGGGCGTCTTATACATCAGTCACTGAAAGTAAGCATTCAGGTTTTGGCAGGCAGTGAAGAAAGTTGTACAGGGCCCTGGTGAGATCACACCAGTGACGGAAATCGCTATCAAAATATGGAGGGGACTGGGGGACGGGGGGGGGGGGGGGCACAATTTTGTTACGGCCGCGCGCGCATGCGCACACTCACACACACACGCAAGGCTTCGAAGTCTTCAGCCGTGGGCCCTGTGAACGGTAATTTCAGCTCAATCCAGTGACAAAATGCAGCTCAGCTCTGCCTGTCTCGCCGGGTTAACCTACAGCCCTGCCTGGACTGACGGAAAACCAGTCCGGAGCCGTGGAGCTAGCGCTGCTTCTCCGTGCTGGCTTTAAGCCTGGGCCATATTTCCCGTAAGTCCAGACAGGGCTGTAGGTTAACCCGGTGGGAGAGGCAGAGTTGAACTGGGTTTAGCGCTGTTTCTCTGCGCTGGCTGTGGGCCTGGGGGCACAGCGCCCATCTGACTCCCAACATCTCTGGCCACCCCTGGGCATGGGGGGGGGGGTACACTCAGCTGGGGACAGGGATGGTCCAGTGGTGGATCGGCAGTGATTGCAGCGCCGGAGAGCCAGCCGGGATCGATCCTGGCTGCGGATGAGGCGCAGGTCTGTGTCCAGGGCTGCGTTGTAACCCTATGACCTGGGCACATCTCCCTCCTCCAATCACCGCACACTCTATCCCCAGTCCCACCCCCCTACATCCGCCTCTGACCGACACCTCCCTCCTCCAATCATCGTGCAGAATCATCCCGCCCCCATCCTTGCTGACCAACGTCTCTCTCATCCAATCGGCGCCATCGATCAGCAGTCCGACCCCCACTGTCGCGGAAAGTGGAGATTTCACCGGGTTTTAAAATCGGGATTACAAAAAATGAGGGGGGGATCTTTTTTAGATTTTAGAGGAGGGGATGAAGAAGACCATTCTTGCTATTGAGGGAGTGCAGCGTATGTTCACAAGGTTTATTCCCAGGACGGTAGGACTGTCATATGATGAAATAATAGAGCGACTGGGCTTGTATTCACTGGAATTCAGAAGGATGAGATGGGATCTTATAGAAACATATAAAATTATTAAGGGATTGAACACACTAGATGCAGGAAACATGTTCCCGATGTTCGGGAAGTCCAGAACCAGGGGGCACAGTTTAAGAATAAGGGGTAGGCCATTTAGAACCGAGATGAGGCAAAACCTTTTCACATAGAGAGTTGTGAATTTGTGGAATTCTCTGCCACAGAACGCAGTGGAGGCCGATTCACTAGATGTATTCAAAAGAAAGTTAGATAGAGCTCTTAGGGCTAGCGGAATCAAAAGATATGGGGAGAAGGCAGTAACGGGGTACTGATTTTAGATGATCAGTCATGATCACATTGAAAGGCGGTGCTGGATTGAAGGGTCAAATGGCCTACTGCACCTATTGTCTGTGTATCAATGTTGCCTGATCTGCTGTTACTCCAGCACTTTGTGTCTTCTTTTGTACAACTGGTTATTAGCCATGAAATTTAAGACTGAGAAATAAATAGCAGAAGGATTGAAAACTGGGGTGATTTAAACAGAAAGTAAGGGTTCAAAATCATATCAGGTTCAAAACAAGAAATGGAGGAAAAGAACCAGAGGAAATGCAAGAAAATAATCTAAAATAATTTGTACATTAGACTCACATTAAATTGGTGACAGAGTTGATTGACAGACATTTACTCTTATTAAAAGGGCACTTATACCCAGAACTATTAGCCATACATATCTGCAGTGGCCTTGGTTTGCAGCTACTGCATAAAAATATGTTTTACATTAATGCGTGTCATTTGTGAGGCAATGAACTGTTATTTTCATTATGCTGAAGAGGAAGAGAAAGTTCAGGCCAAAGTTTTGAATATTTGCATTTAAGAGCACATCTTTTCTTTGGCTGGTGTTACCTTATTATTCACATATGAACCATTTTGAATCTCCCACTGACTCAAGTTGGGAAGTGAGTTGACCATAACCCTCTTCAATATGATACTCTCTTCTGACATATTCAGTATGATATGTATCCATTTTTATTCAGTCATTCTCTGCATGCAATGCCTGAGTGCAGGATATTGCATGGACCATTTTGATTCAGCTTGTGATCAACATCAAGAAGAAGTGGTGCACTAGCCTGCAATCAGAAAGTGGTGTTCAGAGCCAACCATCATAGTGAGAGGCAGCACCTGCCGAGAGTGGACCAGTTAATCCACCTCAACTGCACACTGTCAAAAAGATAGATACAGACTACTGGAGTAACTCAGCGGGCCTGGCAACATCTCTGGAGGAAAAGGATGGGTGATATTTCGGGTTGGGACCATTCTTCAGACTGCAGTTACTCCAGCACTTTGTGTCTATGGCATAACCAGCATCTGCAATTATTTGTTTCTACTCCACTGTAACATTCAGCGTTTACCTGTGAATAAATCAAAATGAGAATTGCCAAATTGGTCGTATTTAACAGATTGTGCTAAAAAATGGAGAGGGGTGGAGAGGTGGAGGGGTATTAGTCAATGAAAAAGCTGATTGTTTATAAAATCTATTTTTTTGTCTGATATATGTGAGCGAAACCTGAATTTGGTACAGACACTGTGCTATTATGCAGGGACACCTGTATACTGGTTTCAGAGGGAATCTGGAGAGGAGGAGATGAAAGAACCAAATCCCCAAATATTAATATTCTCACAAAGAATAACTTTCCAAGTCTGCACACGTTTATGATGGTGTCCAGACTGAGATGGACAGGCCACGTTATGAAGATTTCAGGTGATGAACCAATAAAGGAGAATTAGAGATGGGATGTTCCTCTTAGGGAGGTGAGATGAACTCTTTCAAAGGCTTGCCAATGTGAGCAATTAAGCATTTCAATATACAGTATGTTCTAAACTTTTGGTAAAATCTCACTTATGATTGTTCTACCTGGTGCAACCATATCCATGCTGGAAAGAAGGGAACTGTAAAGCAGCACAGGACATGTATAAGTTGCAACAAGTGCATGTCCATTGTACACTTCAAACTGTTTACAGCAGGTTCAGCTATTCACGCTCACTGAAACCGAAAAGTGTCAAACTGGTTGGTTATCTATCAATTGAAAGGAAAAATATCAGCAGCAACACATGAATAATGCATGCATCATCAAATTCATTATCCAACCCAATGTTTGTAATTTTGTCAGTTCTGACACACATTCGATAACTCTTCCTATAAATCTACCTTGATAATGCATTAATTTTCAATTTTGGAACATACTGTATACGTTCAATCCCCCTCTCCACCCCCTCCCCTTCCCAGTTCTCCCACCAGTCTTACTGTCTCCGACCACATTCTATCTCTGTCCCACCCACTCCCCTGACATCAGTCTGAAGAAGGGTCTCGACCTGAAACGTCACCCATTCCTTCTCTCCAGAGATGCTGCCTGTCCCACTGAGTTACTCCAGCATTTTGTGTCTACCTTCGATTTAAACCAGCATCTGCAGTTCTTTCCTACACACAATGTTCAAAATAACATGCAGGATGTGAGAACTAACTAAATTAAGTTTGTTAATATTCTACATAATTATTGAGAATTTGTACATGTATACTGGCAACTAAAAGTTGAAATTCTCAGTGTCAAATTACATGAAAATACCACACATGTACAAAGCAGAATCACTGCCTGCATTTTAATTAGGATGTAGGATTCGTAATATGCTTATGTCTGCTTGAAAGTATAATCTGTGGACTAGGGTTCAATTTATTAGATGATTAGCTTCAATATTTCTATATTTTAATCATCATCTACATTGCAAAGTGAGAAATGGATTACAAATAATAAAAAAGCATTTACAATTAAACATCTCAATATGGATGATAGACACCCAAACCAAAAATAAATGTAATTTTATCAACAAAGGAAATTTGGTTGCATGAACTCAGCTGGATTTTAATAATTATTAGAAATATATAACTCACATGCCTGGCTACACAATGGTCGATGAAATTCCAGCCTATCTTCGGCTGAATATAGTCGGCAACATTCGTCGAGTTATGCGCTGGCAACAGCAATAATAATTCAATAAAAAGTATTTCCTCGCACTCATTTTGTAAAGGGCTCTTTGGAATTATCAGACCTCTATTGTTTGGGAGATCTTCAGATTTTAACTATCCATGCCACTGCTGTTTAAGAAATATTGTACGTTACTTTGATTTAAAGTTATTGAAGGGGAAAAATGACTGTACATTTTCCAGTCTTCTTGTAACATAAATTAATTTGAAATAAGTTGCATTCAGTGCCTGCTGCCTAGTAATGCAAGCATTCATCCCATATCTTGTTAACAAATCCATAAAACATGAGTTTGTTGCATTTAAATTATGTTTTAATGTGATGATGTGGAACAAAAAAGACATGTTGCATAGATGTGATGTTTGTTAGTTCTGAAATACAGCCAATGTGATTTAATCACAAATAAATTATTTCATAACGGAATATAGCACGAGGAAATGGAATTATGACAAGGTGAGAATAGCTTCCAAGAACAACTAACACATCTGTCTATCAGTTTTGTTTTAATCCAAATACATTTTAAACCACAAGCAATGGTTCAAAACACTATAAAGGCTGGCAGGAAGGAATAAGCACATAATACATTATTTGTTAATCAAATCATAATTTGTTTGAAGCTGATGTAGTTTAATCTAACCTGTTAAGACCTTTATCTTCCTAGTACATTTATGTCCCCGAGTAAACAGACAGCTAAAGATTTAAATCTTCAGGGGGATTTGGTGCAAGTGGCTGCTCGGATCTGTGCCTTAGTAACTCGTATCTGAAAAAAACACAGGTTGTACAATATAATTATCAAACCCAATGTTCAGAGCAACATCATTGATATTTGCTGTGACTATAATTAAATTGCCTTCCTTTAAATGTTTTTGCAAAGCTCAATTTCTGAGATTTCTTTAAAATAAATATGTCATTTCATATCCGTGCAGTAAAATATGAAGGGCACAACATTGAGATGAGTATTGCTTGGCTGGGTAACTATTTGGGGACCAGAACTGCATATGTACGACCGGAAGCACTTAGGGCACAGTGATAGAGTTACTGCCTTACACGGCCAGAGACCTGGGTTCGATCCTGGCTGGGGAAAACAGTGTGAATGATATGAGCTGTTATCAGTAAGCAAAATCTGACAAATGTTTGTGTGAATGCAGCTCGGGTGGAGCGACAGAGGAAAACTGATCTGCTAATCAGAGAGAAAACTTTCTGCTGCCGATTAAAATAATCTGTGCATAAACAAGAAATGTAGTGTAGTTTAGTTTAGAGATGCAACATGAAAACAGGCCCTTCGGTCCATTGGGTCCACGCTGACCAGCGATCCCCCCACACACACACTATCCTACACACTAGGGACAATTTAGGAAAACCCACACAGGTCACGGGGAGAACGTATAAACTCTGTACAGACAGCACTCACAGTCAGGATCAAACCCAGGTCGCTCGCACGGTAGGACATCAACTCCACCGCTGCGACACAGTGCCACGCTGTGTTGTGGATGATGAGGAGGGAGTGTACTGTTGCAATGAGACCAAACACAAGCTTGAGGAACAGCATCTCATCTGGGCATATTGCATTTTGGACTTAATATCGAATTCATTATAGTAGGCCCCCCTCGGTCATGACTGACCATGAGTGATGCATCCTGGTCGGATGCAAGCGTGGGCGATGTCATATGGAGGTCAGGCTATTGCCCATGCAGCATGTCCCCCCTCTCCACATTGCTGATTGATCCAAAGGAACAGCAGGGCCATTACAGTTTGGCACCAGCGCCGTCGCAGGAGCTGCCAGAACGAGGTTGTAGTCAACGACAAACTGCCTTAGGGGCTACGACTCTGGATTTTCTTGAAGTTTACACCTGGAGCCTTTTCCATGACTGGATATGGCCACAAGGCATTGGAGGTTTTAAATCAGAGTTTCCAGGCTGATGAGCCCTATCTGCCTGAGACTCGTGGGGGCGGGCGCCTCACCTTCCCGTGCAGGCCTATAGCACCTGCCTACTGCCCCTAATTCAATAACCTAAACAGTAAAGCTGTGGAGGCTTTGGAGAGGATCAAATTTTTACCAGAATGCTGCCTGGATTAGAAGGTTTCAGCTACAGCGAGAGGTTGGATAGACTTGGATAGTTTTCTCTGGAACGTCAGAGGTTGAGGGAAGACTTGATAGACATATATAAAATTAAGAGAGGCTTAGATAGGGTAAACAGTCCACCAAACAAATCTCACTGTGCCTCGGTATAGGTGACAATAAAATGCAGCGGCACCTAGTGGTGGGGCTGGGAAATCAAAACCCTCGTCATTGGTCGACACTGTCACGTGACCGCGGGGGTGCATTCACGGGCTTTTAGAGAATCATTAGTAATTAGCGCTCCGCTCAACCAGGAGCTATTTTTGTTAGCTAGACTAGGTATGCGGTGTTATGAGCTTTTGTTAATAAAATAATTTCGCTCAACCTGCCTGGTCTCGCTACATTTGTGACCCAGACGATCCGAACGTTTTTCAGGGTCCGAAAATGAATGCCGCCGAAAACCTCGATGCCAACCTTGCCCAGCACTGCACGGTTTTGCTTAAACTTAATGGGCAGTCCAGCCTCATGTGTGATTTCAACACATCGAGGCCCAGTTCCAAATCCTCCAAATTGTCGCGGATTCCACTAAGTATTTCTACATGGTCAGTGCGCTCAATCAGGAAATCTCCACCCGGTTGCGCCCGTTGTGCTTGTTGCGCCTGTTGTGCTGGTTGCACCTGTTGTGCGGTTGCACCTGTTGTGCCTGTTATGCCTGTTGTGCCTGTTCCTCCTGTCTCCACATGGTCTGGCCGCCTGATCCGGTCTCCCGCTCATTTTCTTTCCTCTAGTTCTGGGGGGGTCCTGTGGTGGGGCTGGGAAGTCAGAACCCTCGTCATTGGTGGTCAAGGTCACATGACTGCGGGGGTTCATTTGTGGGCTTTTAGAGACTCATTAGTAATTAGCGCTTCTTGCATCGACAGGAGCTGTTTTAGTTAGCTAGACTACGTACGCAGTGTTACGAGCTTTTATTTGTGTTTTTGTGTTTTTAAATAATTTCGCTCCACTTGCCTGGTCTCACTACAAAAGTACCATTGAACCATTACCAGTAAGATCCTTTTTTCCCACGATGGAAACACTGGAGAGCATAGTTATAAGGGGAGAAGGGGAAAGTTTAAAGTAGATATGCGGGGCAAGATTTTTTACACAGAGTGTAGTGGAGGCTTGGAGCGCATTGCCAGGGCTAGTGGTCAAGGCAGATAAGATAGTGGCATTTCAGAGTCCTTTACATAGGCACATGGAAGTGCAGGGAATAGAGCGATATGGATCATGTACCAGGCAGATGACATGTTCGGCACAAACAGTATGGGCCAAAGTGCCCATTATTGTTCTATACTGTGCTACATTAATAGTGGAACACTCAAAACTTATCGGCATCTTTATCAACTACATCGGTTTGAAAAACCTTCTCTTTTGTTCAGTTACAGAGAAACCAACTTTTACTAATGCTGATTGCAGAGAAACAACATTACATCAAGGGCCATTCTGATTCAACATTCATTCTCGTCAGCCGCTCAGCATGCTGCAAGTTAAAAGTCTTTGCACACTGCTTGCATTTTGAAGTCTCATGATCCTCACATCTTGAAATTGAATTACAATTGCTGTTTATGTGGCTCCACCACAACACTTGATGGATGATGTAGACACACAACCACAACCTCCCAGGCACCAAAGAAGATCACAGCACAAGAGTCATAGAAATACATAGAACATCCTGGGTTATTACTTAAGGGCCTGTCTCACTTACGTGTCCTTGGCATGCAAATTACGCGACCTCGTGGTCGTGTTGAGGCGTACGGGCATCGTACGGCCGTTCGGGGCCGGTCCCACTTAGAAGTGAGGAGGGGTATGGAGTTGTGCGCGACATCGCGTGGTGCTCCGAAATTTTTGTAGTGAACAAAATCTTTGCACGCCAAGGGCCTGTCGCGGAACTGACGGCCAAATTGGGACAGGCCCAAGACCTTGGCGCGACGCCACGACTCACCTTCAACAGCAGCAGAAGCAGGCAAACAATCGCCGAACTCGGCCTGGAGCTCACGACCGTTGCGGTCCGGATCCACCCCACCTACTCCCAGAGCGGGGCCAAGAAAATTGAAGATAGACACAAAATGCAGGAGTAACTCAGTGGGACCGGCAGCATCTCTGGAGAGAAGCAATGGGTGAATTTTCGGGTCAAGATCGTACCCAACCTTCACAGGACCATCGCGGCTCAACGCGACCACGAGGTCGCATAATTTGCATGCCAAGGACACGTAAGTGGGAGAGGCCCTTTACTTACACTTCCTAGAACAATTGTGTCTATGCAGGCTGCATTTAGAGAAGGCAATTCTCACTGAGACCGGTGATCTCCTATAAGATAATCCACAAACTCACACAATGTCTGAATAGCTTGCTCCATCATTCTCACATCTTAGCCTTGGTATCATTGCAGACTGCTTCTGAAGATGTATGCTTTATGTTAGAGCTTGCCATTCACCATTGCATTAGGGAGAGATTGACCCTTTGCACGCCACAAGAACAGATATCATCTATTTCTCCTTCAACCCACTGAACTGGACACAGCCTTTTGTTGCCAGTGCAGTCCACCTGTATTCAGGGGCTCATAGCTTCGACACAAACAGTCGATCAAATATCCGTTCAGGACCAACAACCATTGCACAATCCAACCTCCCTTCAATTGACTCAATTTTCACCTCAGGCTGCCTCGGCAAGGCCAGCAGCATAATCAAGGACAAGTTGTACCCTGGTGACTCTTCTCCCCTCTCCTATCAGAAGAGAGGTATAGACCATATGGGTTTCACATCCCAAAGATATCCTGGTTGATGGGTCAATTAGTAATGTTGAATTGGCATTCGAGAGAGAATAAGTTACAGGAAAGTAAATGGGGAGCAGGATTGATAGGATTGCTCTGGGAACAAGCACGGACAATGCACTGAGCGGTCTCTTTATATATTATGAGGAAATACAAAAACATAAATTTAAAAAACACCATTAAGATTATGCTGCAATGTAACACTTGATTGTGGAAAGGTTCCACAACATTCACTCTTTCCTCCATATTAATCCGTATGCTTTTAAATTCATTTGAACTGCGACAGAATCTTACAAATATTTTCAGTCTGTGATACAATCAATTATTGTTATCTTACACTCTATCCATACTATAATTATAAATAATTCCTAGAAAATGACTCAATTTAAAATGGACACAGGCTGACTGAACCATAAATATGTGACTGAAGCTACCGATCAATGTAACAAGGGCTTTCTAGGGACCAAAGACTTAAGTGAATAAATCTATTTGTCACCATCAAACAATCTGCAAAGAAAAAAATTCACAAGCTGTTCCTCATTGCACACCCTTCCTTTGCTAAGCCTAAAATCTGCTGCATCTTGAATTAAGCTCAGTAGCTGAATACCAACAAGCCAAACGTTTCTTCCCGTTTACATACCTTACGGTACTAATCAAACGGCTCAGTTAAGAACATCTGTCATTGAATACACCGACAGGTGTTTGGGTTCAGAACAAGCAAGATACCAGGCTGTTCAGTGAGATTAGAAAGGCACTTTACAATTTCTTCTTGATTCAGTGGAAAATGTAGGCAACAGGTGCAAAGGATCATAGTCTCATTCATTCAAGACCATATACTCAGTAACTTTCTGGTCTCATTTGAAATTGCAGCCAAATTGATAACAAGCCTGCCACTGGAGGTCCATGTTCAAGCTTTTTGATATTAGGTCCCATGAAGACACTGCTCGAGAAGAATGGCTGGGCAAAGATGAGGCTTCAAACAAATATGTTTATCTCTACCCTTTGGAAAAATATGAATTTTCAATGACAGTGACTGTTCAAACAGAGAAGAAAGAGGGATGTTGACTTTTTAAATGTTGTCATCTGTCAATGCAATGGCTAATTTGAAATAATCCTCACATTTCCAAAGGCATTTCAACTTGGTTGTTGACTCTGCTTGTGGGGTTATATTCTTCATGGTATCTATCTTTACAGCTGTAAAATGGGGGACTAGTTACTTAAAACTGAAGTTCATAGAAATGTCTTTGCTCAAAGGCCAATGAATGTCAGGAGTTATCTGACCCCATGGGTGGTGAAGCCAGAATCATTAGATATGGAGGAAGGATTTTGCACAGTTGAAGATGGCAAGGATACACTGTTGCAGCAGCAGTTCTGGGACAAATAAGATGCCTCATTTGCCCAGGGTTAGTTCAGTCTTGGACCATTGGATGATGGAGGGAATCAAGGGTATTGGGGATATGGGACAGAAGAGGGGTTGATGCCAGCATGGATCAGACATAACAAGCTGGAGTAACTCATCGGGACAGGCAGCATCTCTGGAGAGAAGGAATGGGTGAAGTTTTAGACTGAAGAAGGGTCTCGACCGGAAAAGTCACCCATTCCTTCTCTTCAGAGATGTTGCCTGTCCTGCTGAGTTACGCCAGCTTTTTGTGTCTATCTATGGTTTAAACCAGTATCTGTAGTTCCTTTCATTTCACTGTATATCTTGTATGCGTATGTGACAAATAAAGTTGACTTGACTTCCCACACATGGATCGTACATGATCACACATGGATCATACATGATTGAATAGCAGGGCAGCAGGCTTGAGGGCTTTGGTAGCCTAGTCACACTCCTATTGTTTTGTTTGTGTTGTGTCTTCTTCATATGATACGTAAAGTTGTCAGAGGAATTGTCAAAGAGATGCTTGTAGCAAGTTAGATCCAATTTTATTAGCATTCATCTTGTGCTTTGTTATGACATTTACTTAAGCACTCCAGTACATTTGGTTGATTTACCTTGGTTAAGTAAGAGTAAGGAACTGAGAGATATAAATGCATGTAGAACACCCTGTGAGGTTAAATGGCTTCAATCAGCATTAACTGTACAAATGGAATGAAAAAACTAGATGCAAAGAAAATATACCATGGCACACTGGCACAGTGGTAGAATAGAATAGAATGCCTTATATTGTCATTCAAACAGACAAGGTTTGAACAAAATTTGATTCCTACAGTCTTTTACATTACAAAAAAACCCAAGACACACACTTAACACAATTTACACAAACATCCATCACAGTGAATCTCTAACACCTCCTCACTGTGATGAAAGGCAAAAGTCTTATCTCCTCCCTTTGTTCTTCTCCCACGGTCCAGCAGTCCAACTGCAGCGTCGAGGCGACTGGGGCTCACGATGTTAAAGCCCCCGGCGGGCGATGGTAAGTCCCTCGGCAGTTTAAGCCACGCGGGGTGATGTTAGGCCCCACTCCGAGACATTTAAACCCCGCGATACGAGCGGGAGAAGTTGCCGTTGCAGGGACCTGCGAGCTCCCGATGTTCCTGTCCACCGGGCCTGCGGCCGGAGCCTCAGAAGCTCCGAAGTCGGGTCACAGCCGCACGTCACCACAGCTCGCCCCGTTCTGAAGTCGGCCAGCTCCGTGATGGCGAGTCCACAGGCTCGGCGACTGGAGCCCTCACAATGTTAAGCCCAACAGGGAAAAAGTTGGGTCCCCATACAGGGAAGAGATTAAACGGTCCCCCCCCCCTCCCACCGCCACCGCCAACATATACACAACTAAAAAATAATAACAACTTGAATCAAAAACATACATTTAATGAGACAAAATTTTAAAAGACAGACGGACTGCAGTCGAGCCGCTGCCGTTAGGCACCGCCACACTCCAGTTGCTGCCTTACAGTGCCAGACACCAGGTTCAATCCTAACTATGGGTGCTGTCTGTATGGAGTGTGTACGTTCTTCCTGTGACCGCGTGAGTTTTCTCTGGGTGCTCTGGCTTCCTTACACATTCCGAAGACGTACAGGTGTATTGGTTAATTGACTTTAGTAAGTTGTAAAATTGTCCTTAGTATGTAGGATAGTGTTAGTGTATGGGGTGATCATGGTTAGCGTGAACTCGGTGGGCCAAAAAGCCCGTTTCCATGCTGTATCTCTAAAATCTAAAGTCTAAAGTCTACTAAAACAATTAATCAAAGTCTTATCACTACTTTTGTTTCTTGGTTAGTATGCAAGCTTTTCCATGCAAGCTTCTAAACCATATCATGGTGCTTCCTTGCAACTGCCACGAGATTGTTTACAGACTGGCCTTTTCCTTGGATGTCCTTTCTGGACAACCACAATGAACTTGTTCTATTGATGGGCTGGCTCTAGAGTAGAAGATATCAATGAGTACACCTACAGCACGAGTTGCACTTACCAGAACAGTGCCTGAGAGTCTGCAAGTGCAGTTGAGAGCCAGACATGCTGAATGAGGACAGGAATCTCAGTCCTTAAACAGCCTGATGGACTTTCATGCCACCAAGCAGACAATGGTTTGCCCAGATTGTATTCGGCAGCCTTCAGAATCATGCAAGGTTTCCAAAACAACCTGGAAACATGTAGATACATGGTTCTGCAGATACTGGTTTACGATAAAAAGGGCACAGAATGCTGGAGTAACTCAACTCAGTATTGGATCATCGAGCTCAGGAGGGCTGCAAATATGGCTCCACAGAGATTCAGATGCAGCATTTCTGGAGAACATCGAGATGTGATTTTCGTGTCGGGACTTCAGACTGATTGTCGTGGGTGTAGGAGGGGGCTGAGGGAGAAAGCCGCAAGAGAGGTGGGGCAGGATAGGTGGATCCAGGTGAGGGGGTTGAGATGAAAAGACAAAAAGTATGGGATAAGAGGGGTAAGGATAGACGAAGCATGAACTGTGAAGCCAGATAGAACAAGATGGGCTTGGGGGGTGGGGGTTGGGGAAGTGAAGGGGAAAGAAAGAAATGGAGTGTATCCAGGTGGGTCAGAGGGAAGAGAGGGGGAAGAAACGTCGGTGTTGATTGGTTACCTAAAATGCTGAATTCAATTTTAATATTATACCCAACAATATTACCAAAGTGAAATATGAGGTACTGTTCCTCCAGTTTGCATGTGGCCTCAGTCTGGCAATGGAGGAGGCCCAAGACAGAAACGTCAGCATGGTAATGGGAGGGGGAGTAAAAATGGTTGGCAGGTGGGACTAGTGTAGCTGGGACTTGTTGGCTGGTGTGGGCAAGTTGGGCTGAAGGACCTGTTTGCACACTGTATCACTCTATGACTCTATCTTCCAAATTAGTTCCAGAAACTCCTACTATTGCTGCTTCACCGTCTTTCCTGCTGGGGTCCCTTTCCAATACACTTTAGGCAGCTCCTCTCTCATGCCTCTGTAGTTACCTTTACTCAACAGTAATGCAACACATCTGATTTCATCTTCTTCGTCTCAAACAGCAGTTTGAATTTTATCATATTATGGTCACTACCTCCTCGGGATCCCTTTACTTTAAGCTCCCTAATCAAATCCAGTTGGTTACACAACACCAAATCCTGAATTGCCTTTTCCATAATAGGCTCGACTACAAGCTGCTCTAAGAAGCCATCTTGTAGGCAATCTACAAATTCCTTCTCTTGGGATCCAGTACCAACCTGATTTTCCCCATCTACCTGCATAGTGAAAATCCCCATGATCAGTGTGAACATTCTTGTTTCTCCTGATTGTATCTACATGCCCTAAACTTCAAATGCTGGCTATAATTTGTTGGCCATTGCTGAGGTTATGCAGGAGGCTGGGATGAAGCCACCAAAGATGACAGTCATTACAGGCATAACCTTCAACTTTTTCTCTTCCCTTGATCGTTTCTGATATATGTGTGTGCACCTCAACAAAGTGCAACTTCTCATCACAAGATGATCTTTGTACCTTTCTCCTTTCAGGCATTGCAAACCTACCATCTCTGGAGTGTGGGAGGAAACTGGAGCACCCAACGAAAACACACGCGGTCACAGAGAGAACATACAAATTCCGTGTAGACAATGCATCATCTAACAACACTTGTTACAACTTTTATTTTACCAAAGCAACAGACACCCAATATTTAAGCACCACTGTGGAAGCTCTGATTGTTGCTGTGGAAGATTTGCTTGCTGCCATGCATGCTCCGACTATTGGCACCATGTTCAAAGGAGCTTGCGGAGTGCCATGCCAATCCAACAATTGTTCTACCAACAGTAACTTTGCTGGAGTACCATCCTGACTGACTGTGGCTCTGAGCCTGTTGCCTCCTCATGGAATGACAATATCCACTTCCACTCCTGTCAGTGCATTTGATGTTATCTTTTATCAGCCAGCCAGCCTAGACTGCTGCCAGCAATGTTGAGATTCTGCTTCTGCAGCCAGGATATCCAGGGACGCGAGAGATCATCTCCTGACTTCATCTGCAATCCCCCCCATTGAAAGTTAGCAGCCTTCCAGCAAGCATGACTTGTCCACAGGGGCAGCATGGTAGAGGGGCAAAAGAGAAGACAGAACAACGGAAGGAAGGCACACAGAAAACAGGCACAATGCGATTAGTTTATGTTTGTCTGTGATTGTAGATTTGTTTTGGAATGTTTCTGCATGGTTCAGTTCAGTTTAGTTTATCATCACTTGTACCGAGGTACAGTGACCTTTTGTTGCATGCTATCCAGTCAGCAGAACGACTATTCATTATTACAATCGAGCCACTTACAGTGTATAGATACACGATGAGGGAATAAAGTTTAGTGGTAGGTTAAGTCAGCAAAATCAGTTCAAGGATAGTCCGAGGGTCACCAAAGAGGTAGATAGTAGTTCAGCACTGCCCTCTGGTTGTGTTAGGATGGTTCAGTTGCCTTGTATGTTGGGTCTTTGCTTGATGCCCAATTGAGCACTGTGATGGTGAGTCATAGAGAGATGAATGACATGTAGGATTGTTGATGAATGGGGAATTGGGTGCAATGTTTACCAGCATTATACTCAAATTAGTTTCAGATGGACGACCAAGACAGAAGGGGTTTCTCTCATGTGCCTTCGCCTTTCTTTGTCCCGCTCCTGCTTCATCACCATTTCCTTAAATGGTCATTGTAGGAGCCATTTATGCTTAAGTTAGTTACTGTTAGTATATTATAGCCATGTCTAGATATTTCTAGCTGTATCATCCTGGACACTTGTGTGTGGGATTATATACATAGATGGGTGTGTCTATATCTCAGAAGGCAAGCGTAGCCACAGAAAGGGGCTGGTCAGTTTAGCCTCAGGGATGGAAGAGACAACAGTTTTTTACCACACAACGCCACACGGCGCTACAAAACACGAATAGAACAGTTAGTAAGAATGAAAAGTTACTATTTGAATTGGAATAAGAAATATGAATCATTAATTTTGTTCGTACTACTTCAATAAAGAACCAATTAATCAAGAAATAACGACTGGAAGATTTGTTTTTACTATCAGCCAGTGCGTAAGCTATATCACTTCTACATCTCCAAGTAGTAATGGTAATTAAAAGTTGGACATTGGAAAGTTAATAAATTGTTGTTACAGTCATTATATAATTAATAGCCTCTTTATAGTTTATCCCCTCAAGATGGCACTGTTATGTATCATTCAACACAATTCTTGACGCATGTTATCATGAGTACTGTAGGGTTTGTAGGGGAAACACTTTCAGCGCCTCAATGCTCTGCTTGCGCAGACTTGGTGTGGCAGCATGGTTCATTGCAAGCATGTTGCACATGTGTGTAAGGATTATACAACAGAGTTAGGAGTTATGTTATTTGTGAAAGTCACCTGCTGTATACTTTTCATCCTGCAGATTACGGTGGTGGGTCCATGTGGACAGCCAAACAATTATGCCAAACTACTGATGTTTCCACTAGTGGGAGTGTATAGGACCAGAGGATGTTAAAGGACGTTCTTTTCGGAAGGAGATGAGGAAACATTTCTTTAGTCAGAAGGTGGTGAATCTGTGGAATTCTTTGCCAAAATGGCTGTGGAGGCAAAGTCAGTGGATATATTTAAGGCTTCTTAAATATATTGTTGATTAGTGCAGGTGCCAGAGATTGTGGGGAGAAAGCAGGAGAATGGGGTTAAGGGCCTGTCCCACTTGGACGACCTAATCCACGAGTTTAGAACTAGTAGGAGGTCATAGACATAGTCGTAGGAGGTAGTGGGAGTTCTTTTACTTCGGCGAGTCAACACAACCTTGCCATTTCTTCAACTCATTTAGGGTGTTCTAAACTCGTGGATTAGGTCGTCCAAGTGGGACAGGCCCTTAACCCCATTCTCCTGCTATCACTTATGATCTTATAAACTAAGGCACTATGTTTCTTCCCAGGACATTGAATATTGATTGATGTAGTTATGTAGGATACCCAACATTAAAAACGGGTCATTCAGCCCAAACAATCCCTGCCATTTCTTATATTTCTCTCGAACCTTCTCCTATCATTCTTCATTCCCATTTGCTTCATATACTTCTCTAAAATTCCCTTCAATGTAGTTTCAGCTTTGTTTTTAATATGCTTCATATAGCAAGTTCCATATTCTCACTAACCTTTAGGCCAAAAAGTTATGTCTGCATTCCCTTACCAGATTTCTTGGTGACCTGTCTTATAATAATGGCCTCACGTTATGCCTTGCCCCTGGTGTGGAAATGTTCATTCTGAATACATTCTATCAAAGTACTTCACAGCTTTAAAGATTTCTATTAGATCATCCACCAACCATTTCTTCAGAGAAAAGAGACATGGTCTATCTATGCTTCAACAATACTTATACCAGTACATTTCTGGTACATTCCTTGTGAACCTTCTCTGGATCTTTTAGACCTTTTGCTATGTAGTCACCAGAACTACATGCAACCTTCTAAGTATGGGTTACCCAGCAATCTATTTCACTTTTCAATCGACATCTCAAGAAGTAAACCCTAGTGTTATTTTGATTTTTTTATGGCCTTACCAATCTGAGTGATTGGTGTCTGCCTTTTTTGGGCCGGTCCCACTTAAGCCACTTTTTAGGCAACTACAGGAGACTATGCGGCCGCCGCATGGTTGCCACATGTTCGCGGGTGATTGCCAGGGAGTCACGTTCATGGTCATGAGTAGTTCCCCATTCTCGGAACTTCGCGACATGTTGAAAAATTAGCGGCGACCAGAATGAAGCCGCCATGGAGAGTAGCGAGAATTCTTGTGCCACAGGTGCAGTGGTAGTGGATCGCCAGGAGGTCGTAGGTTGTCGTAGGTTCTTGTTGGTTGTCGCCGGTGCTGACCGTTGAATTTCATTGGCTCATTGAGAAAAAAAAAACGTAAACAGTAGTTTTCAGAGCCAAGGATAAACGACCGATAATGTTAATGTCCGCCGAGCTTCACAGCCGTGTATCTCTGCCTTCTTAAAAGTTGTCTCCACTCCTTCTCCCCACCCCGTCTCCCTGTTCATCGTGGTGTGTGTCAGTATGACATTGGCTTTGCACCATGTGAAGTTCACTCAGATAGCGCTCCCCCCGCTTGCCATGTCCCCAGCCTGCATAACTGGCTGGTGAAGGAAGCGATGTGTGTGTGTGTCCCACTCTGACAGTCGCCGTTCCAGACGCCGGTTTTTCAGCAAACTGCTATGACTTGACAGTCGCTGGCAGCCCCCTGAAAAATCGCCTAAATGAGACAGGCCCATACGTTTCCCTGTTTGACTACAGTTCTATGTGCAGTGGCTCTGGTTCACTGCAGTTCTATGCACAATGACTGGATCACTGTAGTTCTATGTACACTGACTGGTTCACTGCAGTTCTACAGTATGTACAACGACTGGTTCACTGCAGTTGAATGCACAGTGACTGGTTCACAGTGTAGTTCTCTGGGGTGGAAGATTGCACCTTCACGTGATCTGCCCTGTTTCGACTAATGCAATCAACTTGACGTGCACAACCGGAAGATCAAATAGAACAAGTTGTCCAACAACTTTAGGCTGTGCACGCCATACAAAAGAAGAAGAAGTGTAGTTCTTTGTACAATGACCGGTTCACTGTAGTTCTATGCATGCTGACAGTGAGGGTGTAGACTCCTGCACTGCATTGCATGACAGCAGTTGCAATACTCTACACTATGGGAAAACCTTCAGTCATTCCCACAATCATTACCATCAGGGGCAAACTTTAAGAAGTTACAATTTAAAGGAAAGGCTGATGAAGTCATAGTAGTAACCATGAAGACAGAAAGTTTTAAATACAAGATAACAGGAACATGGGACGGGAAGGGAATGGAGGGGTATGGTCTGAGTGCAGGTAGATGGGACTAGGGGAAAATAAATGGTCGGCACAGACTGGAAGGGCCGAGAAGGCCTGTTTCTGTGCTGTAATTGTTATATGGTTATAACAACAAATGTATTTAGGAGTAAGAATCTAAATATGAGTGAAATCTAGTTATAAATGTAAAAACAAATTGAAAACTCTTCTCCAGATATATAATACGGATGAAAATAGCAAAGGTAACATTGGCCCCTAGGAGCAGAGACGGGGGATTAATAATGGTGAATAAGAAAATGACAGTCATTAAATAAAGATTGTGGATTTTAGCCAGCCAACTAACCATTAATTGAGCCAACAATGTCAAGAATGCAAAGATAATGCTTGCATAGATTATCAATTTCACAAACCCCGTGAATATGGAAGGAATCCAATAGATATGCAAACAGCAAGTGTAATGTTCCTATTCGTGAAAGGTGAGAGGTAAAAAAATGAGCTACAGGGCAGTAAGTTTATTATTTATTATCAGAAAAGTATTGGAATTCTTTTCTAAAAAAATAACAACACTTCAAAAATTGTGGCACAATTCAGCTGTCAGAATGATGATTTTATGATGATATATCCAGTCAGATAGGTAAAGAAAAGCCAGTGTATGTAATTTTTTTTAAAAAATGCATTAAATAAAGTATCGCCTACAAATACTGCATAAGGTAAGGGCTTATGGGATCAAGGCTAATATATAATCATGGATGAGGGATTGGTTAAAATGGCAGAAAACAAAGGATCGAGGTAAATTAGTCATTTACAGGTTGGCAGACTGTAACTAGTAGGGTGTCTCAGGGATCAGTGCCGGGCCCTCAGCTGTTTACAATCTATATTAATGACTTAGATGAAGGGACCAAATTAATGTATCCAGATTTTGCTGATGGTACAAAACTAAAAAAGTTAGTTGTTTGTAAGTCACAACGGTAAAAAAAAAAGTTTTTTTCAAGCATTAAAACATAATAGTAAGATTAAATGAGAACTTACCAGTGCGAAGTTTGATCTTTATTTTATGAAGAGTTACGATGAGGGTTTACGTGAAGAAGCCCCGCCAGGCACATGCGCGTCATACTTCATAGCAGCGGCGTGAAAACACAGAAACCGACAGCCGAAGTAAGATAGTAAGGCTTTCAGAGGACTAGAATTACCAGATGATCCTTTCGATTATGAGGGCCAGGAGCGGAGGGCACATAATCTCTCATTGTAACTCCTCATAAAATAAGGATCAAACTTCAAACTGGTAAGTTCTCGTTTAATCTTACTATTTTATTTTGGAGTCACGTGAGTGACTATGTGAAGATTTCAAAGCTCTGTGAGTTCATGCCGTAGATACACTCCATACAACACTGCTTCAGTTGACACAGTAGTAAATAAATAATACGTTGAACATTGTTTCAATTATTCAACTATTTTAATAATAATAACGATAACAAAAGAAAGTAATAACCCCTCTATCCCAGGGAGAAATGACAAAGAAATGATATAAAAAAAAGCAACCATAAATTAAACTGAACCCAACACAGCATGCCCAAACTCTGGCACTATAACAACAGGTTTATCATAAAACTTAGAAAAAATTGCTTCTTTAGACCATCCTGCGGCCTCGAGGATTTGGTCAAGGGGCACGTCCTGCGCCTTCGCCGCAGATGTTGATGCCGCCCTGGTGGAGTGAGATTTAAACACATGAGTGTCCACTCCAGCATAATCCAGAACCTGTTTTAACCATCTCAAAATTGTTTGTGCTGACTCTTTTTTATATGTTTTTTTGTGGGTAATGAGCATTGCTTTCTCAGAACCTCTGAGACGCTTAGTTACTTCAATATATTGACTCAGATGCTTAACTACACATAACTCTTGGTCCACAGGGTTTGCTTTAAAGATTACCTCGGTTCCAGCCATTCCTGGCCTGCTTTGCTTGATTAGATCATAAACATAAAAAGTAATTTAATCTACAGACAAATGCATACAATCTAAACATAACATTTGCAATGTTTGTACTCGTTGTGCTGATACTAACACCATCAGCATAACCACTTTAAGTGTTAACTTCTGAAAAGATAGTGATGTAATTCGATCCCTTGCCGAAGCAGTGTGAGAACTATACTGACATCCCAGATTTCTTTATATCTAGGCTTGGGAGAATTTTTATTAAAAATTCCTCGCATAAATCGGGATACTAACGGATGAGGCCCAATAGATTGTCGTTCTGAAAAATGTCCTAATTAAGAGGACAAAGCACTCCAAGCACTATTAATGGCACTATAACTCAGGTGCTGATCAAAATGCAACATGGCAATGAACTCCAATACATCCGGTATGCTCGCAGTATGATAAGATATATCTGACTGTACACAAAACATTTCCCATTTCTTTATATGAGACATATATTGTTTCTTAGTGCTATCTCTCCAAGCTGCAGTTATGACATCCATGGTCCTATCCGACAGTCCAAGCCCTTGTAATGGTCTGGTCAGAACCTGCAGATTAACAAATTAATATGGTCATGTAACGGATGACTTTCTCCTGTTACTGGATGTACCAACAAATTACTGCAGTTGGGGATCGTCATGAATGATTGAGTCATCATTCTGAGCACCAATGGGAACCATGGCTGTGTAGGACAGTCTGGAACCACCAAAGCACCTGTGGCAGATTCTAGCTCTATTTTGGTGAGACATTGCCTAATCAAGCAGAATGGGGGAAAAGCATAGAAGAATGTACATCCCCAATGTAGCGAGAATGCATCCACCACTACTGCTCCTGGATCTGGCTTCCATGAACATATTTAGGCAACTGGTGATTTAATCTGGATGTGAACAGATCAATATCTGGTAACCCATAGCAGCTGACAATCTTTTTAAAAACTTCTGGATTTAACATCCATTCTGTATTGTCTTTGAACTTTCGTGACCTATTGTCTGCCACCACATTGTCTCTCCCTGGTAGGTAGATAGCTGAGAGCCAGATATTTCTGGAGATACACCAGTGCCACATGAGGTTGGCCAGATTATCACAATATACTGATCTTACTCCTCCCATGTGATTGATATATGCCACAGCTGTGGTATTGTCCACCTGGAGTTGAACATGTGAATCATTCATTGTAGAACAATAAGCTTTCAATCCATAAAATGCCCCCAATAACTCCAAATAATTTATACCATGTGTTTGGAGAATTAAATCCTCTTGGATACTCCATCTAACACCAAAGCTAGATTCACTGTCTGTAGCTCTCTATCCGAGAATGCTCACATCAGTCTGTAAAACCACTGAAAGTTGCTGAACCAAAATATTTTTAGTAGCATGTGCAACATTGATAATCTACCATTGCAATTCAGCTAAGGCTGTAGTTGGTAACTGCATGGACCTATCAAAATGACCTGCATGCTTTTTTAGTGCTTGTTCTCTGGCTCGTTGCAGACTTTGATAGTGCAGACGTCCAAACTCTACAGGAGGAAAGGCAGCTACCAATTTACCAATAACCCTGGCTACCTCTCGGATGGAGGGAACAGCGACTCCCCCACATTCCTCACAATGATGGAAGGCAAAAAAAATTCAGTCTTCTTCCCTTCTTTGTTCTCAGGGCACTCGAACCTTCAGTTGTCGGGGCGATCTTGGCTCCCGCAGACGGCGGTCGAGACTTCCGCATTGGGGCAATCAAGCTCCCGCATCGGGGGGATCTCAGCTCCTCTGCACTGGGTGATCAAACTCCAGGTCAGGGCTGGTTGAACCTCGTGTGGTTTGGAGTTTCCTGACATCAGTCTCTACCCAAGATTGCGAGCTCCTCGATGTTCAAATTCGCAGGCCGCAGAGGGACTTGGAAATGTCGGTGCAGGATTCCCAAAAGTTTAATTTGCAAGTTGAATTGAAAGTAAGGAAGGCAAATGCAATATTAGCACTTATTTTGAGAGGAACAGAATATAAAAACAGAAATACAATGCTAAGGCTCTATAATGGTCAGACCGTATTTGGAGTATTATGAGCAGTTTTGGGCACAATATCTGAGGAAGGGTGTGTTGGCGATGGTCCAGAAGAGGTTTACGAGAATGATCACAGGAATGATTGGGTTAACATATGATGAGTGGTCAAAGGCCTCTACTCGCTGGAGTTCAATGGTTGAAAGGTTCAAAGATCCAAAGGTCTGTTTATTGTCAGGTGTACCAATTGAGGTACAGTGAAACTCAAATTACCATACAGCCATACTAAACAAAACAACAAGACACACAACCACATAAAAGTTAACATAAACATCCACCACAGAGATTTCCCCACATTCCTCACTCTGATGGAAGGCAATAAAGTCTAAACTTCTTCCTCTCTATTCTCCCGCAGTTGGGGCAGTCGAACCATCCTCAGTTGGGGCGATCGAAGCTCCTGCGTCGAGACGATCGAAGCTCTCGCGTCGGGGCAATCGAAGCTCCCGCGTCAAGACGATCGAAGCTCCCGCGATTGGGGCAGTCGAAGCTCCTGAGGCGTAGAGCTTCCGAAGTAAATCTCTAACCAGGGACCACAAGCTCCATAGTTAAAGTCCGCAGGCTCCCGCAATTACAGCTCCAAGGTCGATCCCCGACAGGGATCGCCAGCTCCACGATGTTAAATCCTACAGGCACCCACGGTTGGAGCTCCGCAAAGTCAAACTCCAGCAAGGGAAAAACTATATGGAAAGAAATCACATCTCCGTTGAGGTAAGAGATTTAAAAAAGTTTCCCCTAACCCCCCCCCCCCAACATAAAACAAGCTAAAGAACACTAAAACATACATTTAACACATACTATAAAACAACAAAGAAGGAAGGGATGAAAAAGATTGTTGGCGAGACAGCCATTGTGGGCGCCACCTGGTGGTCAATTTAGATAGCAATGTTACAAAATTTTGAGATTTAAAAAATCAAGTCTGCAATTTATCCCATCAGATAAAGCATAAAAAGAAGTTTAATTTGACACCTAATTTACTTTCATATCTTCAGTATTAAGAAAATTATGGCCATTTTCACACTCGGAAATTAGCATCTTGCTCCCCATTGCCTTTCAATTGACTTAACTCAAAAGCTGTGATCTGGAAAAGTTAAAAGCCCATAACTTTCTTAAAAATTAAGAGAACTCAATTAAATTTTCAGTTATTATAGATTGAAGCATTCTGAAACAAATATTAAACAATCTTACATGGATTACCTGAAATTAAAGCATATAATTAGTTAGTTATCTAATTGTAGCTAATTACAAAATTCAATGAGTAGATCTTAACATCTATCCATTTCTTAAGAAAAGATAAACTTTTTTAAAATTGCCTAAGTGTCCAAATAACATTCACACAATAATCCACAATATAACATAATTTTAAAATCTCATTTTCATGAATTTCTGGGCCAAATGGAAGGAATTTAGTGTTTAATGCCTGTAAATTAATGGCCATTTAAATCAACTAGCAAGTGGGTTTTAGTGGAATGCGGTGGATTGGAACGTTGTGGGTAGCGGTGAAGTCGGGAGGAAAATTACTGTTTGTTCATACATTTTTTGGGACCCCATTTCGCACCATAAAAATATTATTAAAGCCTCCCGAAAAACCAACTTTTAATATAAAAATAAACTATTTACATTTTTTTCTCCCCTACGGAAAATCCTTCCGGTTGTCGGTGCTCACGGCTTTTGAAGGTGATTTTTAAATTACTCTAGTTAATAAATAATTTAGAGTAATTTAAAAATACCTTCATTGATGAAATGTCGGAGCGATTTTTCTTCCGCAATGAAATCGCCCGACATTCATCGATTTTCCAGGTCTGTTGAAAAACGACACTTTAAGCCCGCCCCCCTCTGAAAGGCACCAAAGTCGCGCACACGGGGAGCGGCAGAACTGCAGCGCTGCTCAAGGTAAGTTTTGCAACATAACTAATTTAGAAGGATGAGGGAGACATCCACTATTACCGAAACTTACCAAATAGTGAAAGGGTTGGATAGAGTGGATGTGGAGAGGATGTTTCCACTAGTGGGAGAGTCTAGGACTAGAGGGCACACCGTCAGAATAAAATTACATACATTTAGTAAGGGGATGATGAGGAATTTCTTAAGTTTGAGGGTGGTGAATCTGCGGAATTCATTGTCAGGGAAGGCTATGAGACTGTGGGTATTTTAAAAATAGAGATGCACAGATTCTGATTAGTACGGTTGTCAGGGGTTATGAGGAGAAGGCAGGGGAAAGGCGCTGACAGGGTGAAGACAGATCAAACATGCTTGAATGGCGGAATAGACAATGGGCTGAATGGCCTAATTCTGCTCCTATTTCTTATGAACATGAAATTAGATATCTGCCATGCCTACCAGCAGCCAGGAACCTTTGTGTTTTGCACAACATTCATTAGCAAGAGAAAGGGATGTATTTCAATTTGCATGAATCTGTTTATATCATGTGACGCACGCTTTGATAGGGAGAACACTGATGTGCCTTCTCGAGCCCCCATTCGCTGTGATGGTATTTCGGTCACGGTCACAGAGGTCGACGTCAGAAAATCCTTCAGAGGGGT
This sequence comes from Raja brachyura, assembly GCA_963514005.1. Next base: position 41,828,195 of record OY740788.1, read on the forward strand.
GAACCCTTGGAAAGTGCCTGGACCTGATGGCATACCCGGTCGTGTTCTAAAAACCTGTGCGGACCAACTGGCTGAAGTTTTTACGGACATTTTCAATCTCTCACATCTGAGGTTCCCACTTGCTTTAAAAGGGCATCAATAATACCGGTGCCCAAGAAGAGCAAGGTGACGTGCCTCAATGACTATTGACCAGTGGCACTAACGTCGGTGGTGATCAAGTGCTTTGAGAGGTTGATCGTGGCACAAATCAACTCCTACCTCGGCAAAAACCTGGACCCACTGCAGTTCGCTTACCGCCACAACTGATCAACGGTAGATGTGATCTTGCTGGCTCTCCATTCTGCCCTGGACCACTTGGACAACAAAAACTCATATGTCAGGCTGTTATTCATTGACTACAGCTCAGCATTTAATACAATCATCCCCTCCAAGCTGGTTACCAAACTCGCAGAACTGGGTCTCTGCGCATCCCTCTGCAATTGGATCCTCGACTTCCTCATTCACAGACCACAGTCTATCCGTATTGGTGAAAATGTGTCGGCCTCGATAACAATCAGCACGGGAGCACCTCAAGGCTGCGTGCTCAGACCCCTGCTGTACTCACTCTATACTCATGACTGCCGGTCATAGTGCAAACTCCATCATCAAGTTCGCTGACGACACCGCTGTTGTGAGACGTATCACTGATGGAGATTAGTCAGAGTACAGAACTGATCAACCATTTGACCAAATGGTGCCAGCACAATAACCTGGCTCTCAACACCAGCAAAACAAAGGAATTGATTGTGGACTTTGGAAATGGGTAGGATGGGGACCCATTGTCCCGTTTATATCAACGGGTTGATGGTGGAACTTCAACTTCAAGAGCTTCAAATTCCTGGGTGTGCATATCTCTGAAGTTCTCTCCTGGTCTGAGAACACTGATGCAATTATTAAAAAAAGCGCCTCTACTTCCTGAGAAGATTATGGAGAGTCGGTATGTCAAGGAGGACTCTCTCGAACTTCTACAGGTGCACAGTAGAGCATGTTGACCGGTTGCATTGTGGCTTGGTTCGGCAACTTGAGCGCCCAGGAGCGGAAAAGTGCAAAAAGATGTAAACACTGCCCTGTCCATCATCGGCTCTGACCTCCCTACCATCGAAAGGATCTATCGCAGTCGCTGCCTCAATAATGACTGCCAGCATCATCAAGGATCCACACCATCCTGGCCACGCACTCAGCTCCCCGCTGCCTTTAGGTAGAAGGTACAGGAGCATGAAATCTGCAACATCCAGGTTCAGGAATAGCTACTTCCCCACAGCCATCAGGCTATTAAACTCAACGCAAACAAAACTCTGAACATTAATAGCCCATTGTACTTTATCTGATTATTTATGTGTGCATATATATATATTCAATAGTATATGGTCACACTGATCTTTTCAGTATTTATTTATGCCTACTATATTCTGTTGTGCTTAAGCAAAGCAAGAATTTCATTGTCCTATCTGGGACACATGATAATAAACTCTCTTGAATCTTGAATAGTCATCATAGTTGAATAACGGTATGTATGAGGGTAGGATTGGGCATGTGAAAACTTGATATGAGCCCTGTTTGATAGAAGTTGTTGGTAAGCGGAGCAATTACTTAACTAAGCAATCCTGGAGCTAGTTATGCAGTCAATAGAAAAAAGCATTAAATGATGCATTGATTCATTGATTGGCTACTTGTCATGTGAGGTTATTGAATCTCTTGAGACACTGTATCAGTTCCTCAAAAGGTGTCGCTGAACTGTACATCTGCTTTGTCTTAATGTCTCCAGAGCATGTTTTTGGTGAACCTCGTTCCCCATCTTCTATTTTCCACCTCATCTAGCATGGCACTCAATGCCATGTTTATGAAGCTGAAACCCATTATCTCCCACTCTTTGCCCTTTCCCCCGATTCTCAGTCTGAAGAAGGGTCTCGACCCAAAACATCACCTATTCCTTTTCCCCAGAGACGCTGCTTGACCCACTGAGTTACTCCAGCTTTTAGTATCTGTCACCCATTCTTCACTGCGTTCCAGGTTATCTCTACCTGCAATAATGCCTTTGAGAAGTGCTCGAGCCACAATGCACTTTAATTCAACGAGGAGCAGCAATCATTAAACAATGCAACCTAAGTGTAACTGGTAATAACAAGTTACATTTGTGGGTCCCTGCTGATATGTCCAGTGAATCAACAATGCAGTGAACACTGGCCGCATGCAGATGGCATTATAATGAGCAGGCAGAATACTACAAGCAGTATAATTAATTGGTGCATTATAATCAGACATGGTGATTTTCAAATCCATTTCTGGGGGTTGTCCAATCATGTACCCATACATTTCTAAAAATTATTGCATATGGTTTATATTATTTACAGTAATATTTTCTGAATTGTCATTTCATGGGAAGATATTTTTACAAAGCATGTTCTCCGTAAAACAGTAATGGACTTTCATATGGTGCAGTCTGAAGATACCAAGGTTAAAGACTTGCCTTCTCTCGTTGAAGTCAAAGATTTGAATCCCGCAGAGCTTTCATTCAATCCTCAGTCATGTTTGTTTAATGAACTTGCCAGGGCACTTAACAACCTATATCATAGAGTGAGCCCGTTGATATTAGTGGACAAGGTCTAGAAAGCTGTCTTATACACTGTTTGTACTGAAGATGAATGTAAGGTTTGAATGTTGAAATTGGTCTCACTTACAACAAGGCTTGTACCCTTGCAAACCTGGAGCAAACATTTATATCTCACACTAAACTAATTGGAGCATAGTCACAATCATGGCCGTGTTTCGATGCCACTGGATTTATCCAAAATAATCGAAGTTTAATCATGAACAAAATTCAATCTTTACTACCAAGCCAGTAGTTTGTGGCCTACAAAATCATGCTCACATAAAATTTACTTCTTTAGAACTTGATATCTTGTTAATAACAAGCTAAAGTCAACAATTGGTGCATTCACATATTTTCTACAAAATTATTCTTTCAACAAATTGCAAGAATAGATATAGCTAAGTTTCCTAAAAAATGTTGTGCATCCCAATGTGTGTACACCATTATACGCTGGCGATAGACACAAAATGATGGAGTAACTCAGTGGAGCATCTCTGGAGAAAATGGATAGGTCGGGTCGCGGACCCTTCTTCAGACTAATACTCCACAATGTACTCCATTCAAAAACCACTTTCAAAATGTCCATCCCAATCAAGCACTAACAAGGTTTGGATGATGCTGGTGGTGAGGAATTGGTACACTAGCAAAGTGGTGATAGTGAGAGATAAGTATGCCAATTAAGTATGAATGGTGACAGTATGAGTAGCTGGTATGCGTCAGAACATGGTGGTGTCTGGGATTCAGGCCAATGTGGAATGGGAAAAGCAAGGCCAAGGGAAAGGCAAAATAATAGGACATTTCCGGTTTGGAGGTTATTTAGATATTGATGGGAGCATAGTTGCTGTGCAATGAGATATACTGGTGACTCTGGACAGGTATCCAAGTCTGGTTCTGTACTAGGAAGACATTTGTCTCAGGAATTGCCCAACAGGCACTTAGAGTCATAGAGTCATAGAGTCACACAGCGAGGAAACAGGCCCTTCGGACCAACGTACCCACACGGACCAACATGCTCCGTTTACACTAGTCCCACCAACCTGCATTTCCCTCTATATCATTCCTATCCTGTCTAAATGTTTCTTAAATGTTGCAATAGAACCTGCCTCAATTACCTCCTCCAGCAGCTTGTTCCATACATCCACCATACTTATGGCCCAAATTCATCTCCAATGCTCCAAAAAGAGCCATGCATGAAACATGATATCATTCATGCACAGGCACCACATCAGGAGAACATTAGTTCCATCCTCATTTATGGAAGCCCTGGTCAAATTTCCAGAGTGACACAAAATGATCTAGAAATGGTCATTGTCAAGCTTCACCAAGCTTCACCATAATGCTGAGAAATCAATAATATGTGAGTGAGTTTCAAGACAATTATGGCCAATGGTTACAAATCATTCAGTTTAAAGGCACAGCTTAAAGGAGATGAGCGGGGAATTTATATATACAGCGGGATGCAAATGCCTTGGACGTGCTGCTGGGAGTGGTGGTGGAGGCAGATATTAAAGTGCTATTTAGGAGACTTTTGGACAGGCACATGCATGGGCAGAAAATGAAGGGATATGGATTATGTGCAGGTGGATAAGAGTTGGTATTGTTATTGGCAGCATGTTCAGCACAGACATTGTGGGTCGAAAGGCCTGCTCCTGTGCTGTACTGTTCTATGTTCTATATTCTATGTTCCATTCGTGCTCCATCACTTAAAATAGATATGTGGATTGTAGCAAAGCCACATTGAATTGAATGGCAGAAATTAATTGAGGCAGCAGCCAAGCAAGCACACCAATGCCTCTTGTTCCTCAGAAGACAACAAAAATTTGGCACGATACCAATGACTCTTCCGAATTTCTACAGATGCACCATCAGAAGCATCCTATGCGTCCTCGAATGCATTACAGCTTGGTAGCTGGCAGCTGATCAGCCCAAGAATCAAGATCAGCCCATTGCAGAGATGTGGACGCAGACCAGTACATCACACAACTAGCCACGTCCCCATCCTCCCCCAGGCATCAGGTTTACCACAGCATGTAGCCATTGGAAATCACAACGTGTAGATCTTGCGTTCCAATTTCATAATTAACGATTTCACTATTAACCACCAATGGAACTTGTCACCTAAGCTGCAGAAATATACTTACATACAGTAACTAGATTTGCATTAATTTAGCGTTAGTTTAAATTTAGCATACCGCTTAGCAATTTTTTATTATAAAGTCAATCAGCTTTTAGAATGGTAGCCTTTTAGACTTTAGACTTTAGAGATACAGCATGGAAACAGGGCCTTCGGCCCTCCGTGTCCATGTTGACCTGCGATTGCCCCATACACTAACCCTATCCTACATACTAGGGACAATTTTACAATTTTACCAAAGTCAATTAATCTGTAAACCTGAATGTTTTTGAAATGTGGGAGAATACCGGTGCAACCGGAGAAAACTCATGCGGTCGCAGGGAGAACGTACAGAATCTGTACAGACAGCGCAGGATCGAACCTGGGTCTCTGATGCTGTAAGGCAACAATTTTACTGCTGCGCCACATTGTAGCCTTACAATATATTTATTTATTTCAGTTCACTTACTTTAACCGTTTGCTATATATATATATATATATATAACCCAGCTTCTACTTGCTTTTTTATAGATTGAATAAACTCTATAAATACAACTTTAGTTTGAGTTGAAGGAATGTTTGGTTAACCATCTGGAAACTGAAGATTGAAGTCCTGGTACTATCAAAGCTGCCATCCACAGATGGGATATATTCATCAGTTTCTTACCAAGCGATGTATCTGCTGGGGTGAATATTGACAACATCTCTCTTCCTCTGTCATGAATGTGCTTTTTGAAATATCAGTTATTTAAATATTTGTTATTTAAATATTTTAAAAAGTGATAACTAAGATTTAATTGTATGCAGCAAATATGAGATACCAAAATGAAAAATGAAGCTGTCGGCAATAATTTTTTATAATCAGATTGCGAATACATACGTTCAAATAATCCAGAAGCAGAAAGGTTCAAAGCAGCTTAATGGAGAAATGTTTAAAAACAAACAGAAATCTTGTATCCATAGAATGAATTGCTTACCATCTCAAACCATTTCCCTGCCAATCAATTATTTTTGACATGTAGTACCCATGTGTTATAGGGAACTGTGAAAGACAAACTAAGGGAAACAAAATGAAGAAGGGTCTCAACCCAAAACTTAACCTATTCCTTTCCTCCAGAGATGCTATCTGACCCGCTGAGATAGGCCACCTTTTTGTGTCTATCTTCAAAACAAAATGAATCGTGATTTAACTGATATGTACAGTTCCGCTGTTACAAGTTTTAATTTGTTTTGTTTAATTTTTTCAATGCTCATAAAGATACTTGGGAATTTTAAACAGCAGATTAATTTTGTTCACAATGTTTTACTTTAGTTCCAATCATCATCTCGCCACTTCACTCTCTCTGTCTAGAGAATGATTTTGTTAATTTTTTGCTGTTTTGCTAATTGTAGGGAAAGGCTTTTAAACTATGACTTAGTTGAGCACTCTCACACTTATAGTTTTCAACAGATGGGATGTTTAAGTTGTTGAGAAATTCTTCAATGATTATTGGATAAGCAGAGGAAATGGCAGAGATCAAGGGTCTGAAAAAGAAAGTGAGCCTGTCATCAGTTGAAATGGAATAAAATTCCACATATCCCTCAACAAGACAGACACAACTTTAAGAGTGATCCTTTGGTTCGCATGAACTATTGTTACAACTTTTGTCAGCTCACCACAGCTTGTGTAATATGCAGTCCCATGTATTTTCAACGCCAGAAATATTACATGTTTACAAAATTAGTGATCTGAAATGCAGATTTAATAACATGTGGATTCAATGTACAATGCATGTATATTTTTGAAAATGTAGTTATGCACAAATAAGTTGATGAATGGAATTTTTGACAAAACAAAAAGTCAAGCTTTTTACCTGATATACCTTACTGAGCGGCTAACTGATATGATTTTTTTTTCAAAAGTAGTTTATGTCATATAAGAAAATTTAAAAAATGTAGTGGCCTTGGCCAGCAATGGAATTAGCTGCCCTATTCTTGAGATGAGCTGCAGGACGCCATCCTACAGAGAAGTATGAGAGTCAAAACTAATGGGTTTGGGGTGTTGTAACACGCCAAGGGAGCAGGTAATTTACAGGTACACATTGACAGTTTAGTGTTAGTTTAGTTTAGATACAGTGCAGAAACAGGCCCTTCGGCCCACCGAATCCACACCGACCAGTGATCCCCACACATTAACACATTTCTACACACACTCGGGACAATTTACACTTATACCAAGCCAATTTACCTATATACCTGTACGTCTTTGGAGTGTGGGAGGAAACTGATGATCTTGGAGAAAACCCACGCAGGTCACGGGGAGAACATACAAGCTCCATGCACACAGCATCTGTTGTTGGGATTTAACCCTGGTCTCCGGTGCTGCAAGCGCTGTAAGGCAGCAACTCTACCGTTGCACCATCGTGCCGCCCTTGTGCAGGCAGGGAAGAACAGAGGAAATTGTAACAATATGCCTACAGGTCTGTAAATGCAATGGGACATGTTGATAAATTCATGAGAAAGGCCTGTAGGATGCTTAGTTTTATTAGCAAAGGAAGGGAAGGGGATGAAGCCAGAACTGTGAATGACAGTACGATTACAGCATTATAGAAAAGTAACGATCAGACTGTGTATGACAGTATGATAACCGCATTATAGAAAAGTAATGATCAGACTGGAGAGGGTACAGAGAAGATCCTCAGGATTGGAAAAGTAATTGAAATGAGGAAAGACTGAAGAGGATACTTAATTCAGTTGTAAAAAAATGACGGGGAGCCTAGACATTGTGAACTAGTAGGACATATTTCACGCAACACAGATATCAAAACCCAAAGATTATAATTTAAAATAATTGGTAGAAGATGTAGAAGGGAAAATGAGGAAACCATTTTCTTCACCTAGAGGACTTAAGTATTTGGAACTCCCTGTCTGAAGAGGTGGAAGAAACCGACAATATACTTTAACAATTTATTTCATCAATAAGAGCCTTAACCTGCAGGGCTACGGATCACTGCTGGAAAATGTGATTTAATTGGGTGGCCCTTTTTCAACTGGCATGGACCCAATGAAATAAATGTCGTCCATCTGTGGTGTAAACATTAAATTATTGTATGATTCCTATGGGTTTATCTGACAGTCTGTCTTTGGCAATATGGGATTGAAAACTAGATTCACACCAAAGCTGGTGCAGATGCTGAAAATTAGAAATAAAGACATGAAATGAAACACTCAGGGAGTATCTGTGGAAGGAGAAACTATTAGTGTTTCAGGTCTAGATCTATTGTCGGAACTGTGAAAGAGAGGAAACAACTTTGTAATAAGTATTAAAAAAAGGTGGGAGAGAGAGCGAGAGAGATGGAACAATAGGAACAATCTTTGATAAGGTGAGACTATGACTTAAAGTGGCAAGGATAGACACAAAATGCCGGATCAGGCAGCGGGTCAGGCAGCAATTCTGGAGAAAAGGATTAGATGATGTTTTGAGTTGGAAGTGAAGAAGTAAGAAGAAGTGAAGAAAGTGGCTGCTGGAAGCCCATAGCACATTATGCTTCTTTCTCTATGCAATGTGGTGCAAATAGCAAGACAGAAGGACATGCAAGTCTGTACAAATAGGAATATACAAATATAAGCCAGATGTTGACAGGCATAAAGGACCAGTTCTGAGGGTAAAGGGGATCTGGCACAAAAGAGTTGAGGTCAATGTAGACCAGCCGTGTTTTATTGAATGGTGAGGCAGGGTAAAGGGGCATGGTTGTCCTCTCCTACTGCTAACGTCTTGTAGTTTTAATGATACAAACAGAAAGACAGAACGAGTTATGTGAACGTGGAGAATTTGTTATTGAGTCTGAAGACTGCGATGTGAACAGAGAGAAACCGAGGTGCTGATCCTCCTGTAACTGGTATGATATGAGCATTTGATTCCTGAGAACTGACAATAATGAAAACAGCTTCAATCTGAATTCAGATTGGCACAGCTACATGAAGCATATAGCAGCTGGTGAATGTTGAATTCAGTTTCTGAAATCCCACTTTACTGATATCAGGGAAAAAAAACAATCCAAGCCGGAGGTCACCTGCAGCATTGTGAGACCTAACAGCAATGGACACATTTCTGGAATGGACCTATCTATGAGAAGAGGTGTGTCTTCAAAGACCAGTCCGCTGCATTCAGTTTATTGGAATGGTCAATGGTATCCACATTCTCCACTCATATTTGGCTACAAACTTCAATCTCAAATGTAATATGAAGACTTTCGCTCTTCAGACAAAATGGAGCTTTCACAAATAGGCATCGTATTCAGCGGTGATAACACCTTGCATTTACATTTTTAATTAAATGCTCTGAGGTGTCCCACAGGATAATAATCAGACTAAAGCAGACAGCAAGACAAATAAGAAGATTTTTGGAGGCATGATCAAAAGCCAATACGAGCATAACAAATTAGTAAGATAAATCATGAAGTTACTTCAATGCAAAATGCAATCATAAAGCTTTAAAATGAATCCTCAAAGCTGGCTAGTAAGCTTTAAAATGGCAGTGCCTGTTTTATATGGGTTATCCAACATGAGATGTAATTTCCATAATTTTTACTTGTACATGGTTGAGTACATGCAAAACAACACTTTTTTTTCTCTGCATAAAAGGTCATCAAATGTTTAGCAAAGAAATAACTTAAGCAGCTGAGGTCAGAAGACTGAATCTGCAATGTGCTCTCAACATCAGAGAATGAACCTTATTAAAGGTAAATTGAGAAATATATACATCCTGCATAAAACGATCACTATACTATAAAATGAATTATACACGTTTTGGCAGCAGTAATCTTTCTGTAATAGCAACTCCTGATTGGAACGCTCAATGAATTTTGGAAAAACCTACAACGGAATGTCTTATGGCGAACAGAATAATGGAATTGCTAGAAGAAAAGCTTACTGAGTGGGTCATGTAGGTTAGATTCCTGACAGATTTTACTTATTTTGATGGCAATAATTCCAGAAAAGCAACACAGGCAAAAATGAAAATATGCATCCTTGTACCCATTACAGATACAGTAATAACATCTCAAGGGGAATATACCTGACCCCGTGCTATCCATAGTGGAAGCCAATGTTAGAAACTCAGTCTCCACAGCACGGTATAAACAAGTCTCAACTGTGGGCTATTGATTGTGTCTTCTTTCTTCCATTCAATATTGGCATTGGCAATCAGATTCCGTTGCTCTATACAGTATTTGCATTCAGCACAAGTGCAAGCAATCCTATCTACATTTTGTCAAGAAACAATAGGGATTTGCAATCCAACATTTACACTAACATTTGTTATCCTTCTTTGTATTTTGCTTCAAAGTAATGCCAAAAGCTTTTCTATGTTAAAAGAATGGAAAGAAATACTGATTGGCCAGATGAAGGTAATGCACTAAATATGTAAGCTCTGCTTGCTGAAATGTTACATATGAGACTTCCTCATGCAATGCTTAAAATATGTTTTACTGGGCCATAGATCGGAAAGGTTCAGAAACTTCAGAGGGAAATAGGATAAGCGTAGACAAATAGGAATGGAATAAATAGACATTTTGATCGGCATAGACAAGTTGGGCCAAAGAGCCTGTACAACTCTATACAACTCTATGAATCTAGCCATAATCTATGACACCACAGAGCTGCAAAAGGTCAATTCTCATGTAATCGAGGTGTGGTGGGTGCAAGATCAGGCAGAGGGGTCAGTTTGAGCAGGATTCGCTCCAATATCAAAGCTATAAAAAGCGCACGTTTATTCACCAGGGTGGAGAACTGGTTTTTGAGAAGAGATTTGAAAAACTGGGAACGTTCCCAACAGTGGAATCTAATAAGGTTTAAGAAAATTGGATTGTTTTTTGATTGAGAAGGGAAGGACAATGGAGTTGTTCTTAATTTTGCTCGAAATGTGCAAACTGTACAGACGCGCCAACAAATGAACAAGTTAATAAGAGCTTTCTGACCAGCAGGCTAATTGGATGTGGCACCCAATTTAAGAAAGTAGGACCTCTGAATAATGTGAATTGGAGTTGATTTACAGTAAAAGGGCAAGAGGCATGCAGATGGGAAATTTGCCAGAGTGAAGCAGATAGGTAGCATTACATGTTAAATAGGTGCAACACTTTCTTTCTATGAGCAGGGGGAGCAGGAACGCGGCTCAGAGCACACAACAGAAATCATGGCCATTCCTGTCTTCATTTCCCACTTCCCTTTCCTCCCACAGGACCAGACCCAGACACACTCTTTGTGAGTTGCTTGTCTTCTCTTAATGCCAACAGGTGCCCTCCAGCTGCTCACACCTCTTCTCCCCACCCCCCAAGCCAGCTGGCATTTTCTACCTACCCTGAGATAATAACTGACAGCAGAGGACTTGGAATTAAAATAGTCTGCATTTCTATTGTCAATTTACAATCCACATTCTCAAAAGGGGTTTAAAGTTGACACTCAGGACTGATCATTTCTATGGAGTTTATTCCCTTCCAAAGGCAGATGATGGCTGAAGTGAGATAGATATCCCATTTGCACTCCTAAGCAAGGCTTACATCTTACTTCTGCAATGACACAGAAACAACTCTGAAGAAATACTCAGCCAATTTGCCGGCTTGGGGGGGTTTTATTAAGAAAGGATCATCAATTTAAAATTGTCAGTGAAAAAAGTGAGATGAGGAGGCTATTCCAAGATGAAGTACACAATATTCTGCACGCTGTACATTGAGGTAGAAAGTTTTGCAATTATTATAAGAAAAAAACTAATGCCCAGTGGAAAAAGAGGACCATACAACTTTGTTTGAAAATATGTTACTGAATGAATTGACAGTTTTACATGGAAGAGACATGTTAACATCATGTTAATTATGATAAAAAGATATAGGTTGAAACTATACAAGATAACTGTTCTGAGGATGATGTTCAAAATCTCTGAGAGGATCTGGTAATCAGACGTATTATTTTTAGATGTCTAAACCAATAATTTTACGTGAGCACATTAACCAATGAAATGAAAAAAATACATATTCTTCAGAATCTGCTTGAGAGTGTTAGACATTGGTACACTCATTTTTGAAACTCAAATAATTTTATACAATAATTGCTAAATGACTGTGAGGTTACTATAGCTTCTGTCATTGTAACACTTTAATTCGTTAAAGGTTAAGTGGCAAAAAATATTTATTTATTGCTAAGATTTGAAATAACTTTTTTAAATGTTTCTCCTCTGCTCAAAAAATAGATGGTAGTGAACCTTGAAAATAATTTCAATACCTTACAAATAGTAAATATAGCTACATAACATAACATACAAAAATAATTTGATTTGTCAGTTTCAAGTTCATTATTTTAGTATGCAAATATATTCCATGAAATCCCCTGTAGAGTCAAATACCCCTAAGTCTGGCACTCATACAAGTCAAATTATAAAGCAGCATCTGTGTACTTGAAAACCTAAATCTAAACTACTTGAATATGTACATTTCTTTGATTTAAGTTTACACACGTCAATCACTTTCAGGAAATTGTTCTACGTTAAAATATATAATCTGAATATTATAAAAAAGTTAACATTTATACATTAAAATTGTCATGTTTAAGGTAGTGTCTGCTCTGATGCATTATTTTTGGGGGGCTTGAATGGAATCTGATCTTCATAGAGTGGACACATTGATTAAAATGTTTAAAAACTCACTACATTCCAGCAGAGTTCCAGAAGATTGGAAAGCAGCCAATGTGACTCCCGTATTCAAAAAGAGAAGAAGACAGAAGGTGGGGAACTATAGGCCAGTTATTTTAACGTCTGTTGTTGGCAAGATACCCAGAGTTAATAATCAAAGAGGAAATAAGTAATCATTTAGGAGAGCTGAATATAATCAAATCTAATCAACATAATTTTATGAAAGGTAAATCATGTTTGACACGTTTGCTTGAATTTATTCGCAGGGCGAGTTGATAGGGGATCGCTTAGATGTATGGTATTTAGATCTCCAAAAGGCATTTGATAACTGCCAAATAAGAGCCAAAAGTACGAGATGAAGAATGTCAGCAAGGACTGAAAACTGGCTGTCACATACAAAACAAAGGGCTGGAATGAATGGGTCTTTTTTAGGCTGAAGAGGGTGTAACTAGTGAACTACCTCATGGATTTATTCTTGACCCTCAATTGTACATCCAACATTAATGGCTGCAGAGAAAAACATATTGTAATGTTTTCAAGATAAGGGTAATGGCATATTGTGATGAGGAAACTGCAAATCAGCAACAGGATATTGAGAGGCTAAGTGATTGAACATTAACCTGACAAATTGAGTTTAATGTGGCAAGTCTCTTGGAAGTCTTTTAATCTGAAAAAATGTCTCGACCGGAAATGTCATCTTTCCTTTTCCACAGAGATGCTGCCTGTCCTGCTGAGTTACTCCAGCATATTGTGTCTATCTTCATGTAAACCAGCATCTGCAGTTCCTTCCTACACATGATGTGGGCAGTGTAAGGCCAGGAATTTTGGTGATCAAGAGAAACCAAAAGGCGGATTATCACCTAAATGGAGAAAAGCTGCAAATTTTATTTAGTTCAGAAATACAGCATGTAGGCTGACGCTACAGCCCATGCCAACCATTGGTCACCCGTTTTCACTAGTTATTTCACTTTTTTACACACTAGGGGCAATTTACAGAAGCCAATTAACCTACAAACCTGCAAAACTTTGAGATGTGCGAGGAAACCAGAGCATCTAGAGGAAACCCACACTGAATAGCAAGAACGTGCAAACTCCACATGGACAGCACTTGAGGTAGGGGTCAAACCCAGGTCTCTGGTGCTGTGTTGGTGAGGTAACTCCTAGAACACTGTGTGTAGTTTAGGTCCCCTTACAAATAAAGGATGTAGTAGCACTGGGGGCACAAGAGACTGCAGATGCTGGAATTGTTAGTAAAAAAACTCATGGAGTCAGACATCTGTGGAGGGATGTCTCCGGGGTGAGCCTGGTCCTTGATTATCCTGTTGGCCTTACCAAGGCAATGTGAAGTGTAGATGGAGTCAATGGAAGGGAGGTTGGTTTTCCCACAACTCTCTGTAAATGTTTTGCGGTCTTGGATGGAGCTGTTCCCAAAGCATGCAGTGATGCGTCACTATAAAATGTTTTCCATGGCGCATTTGTAGAATTTGAGGAGGGTTGTCGGGGATGTGCCAAACATCCTCAGCCTTCCAAGGAAGTGGAGGTGTTGGTGTGTTTTCTTGACCATTGCTTTGATGTGGCTGGTCCAGTACAAATTACTGGTGATATTTATTCCTAAGAATGAGAAGCTATCAAACATCTCAACTTAAGCGACATCAATGTATTCACAATGGATCCTAAAGTTGATCACAATCTCCTTTGTCATGTTGACATTGAGTTATTGAGTTATTGTCTTCGCACCAGGTGACAAGGTTCTCCTTCCCATACTCTGTCTCATCATTGTGTGTAGGAAGGAATGGCAGATGCCGGTTTACACCAAAGATAGACACAAATTGTACCAGTCTGAAGAAGTGTCTCCATCCGAAACGTCACATATTCCTTTTTTCCAGAGATGCAGCCTGACCAATTGAGTTACTACAGCATTTTGTGTCTATCTTCCGTCTCATCATTATTTGATATCTGGACCACGATGGTAGCATCATCAGCGAATTTATAAATTGCGTTGTATTTGTTTTTTATACATGGTGTATAAGGAGTATAGATGGGGGCTGAGAACACAACCATGTGGGTCACCAGTGTTGAGAATTATTGTAGAGGATGCTTTGTCACCAAAGAATTTTTTAGTTATAGGAAAATCCTGAACAAAGGGACATAGTTACAAAATAAGAGGCCGGTGACATAAAACTGAGATATGTAGAAACTCCCAGACGTAGAGGCATCTCTAAAATTATCTGCGCCAAAGGGTGATGGAGGTCAGATCAATAGATTTGGAGACAGAAAAATATTTGAAAGATCGAGGACAATTGGCATAGAAAAGGCGAGATAGATCAGCCATAATCATATGGAGTGGTGGGGAAGGCTTGAGAGCCTGGTGGCCTCTTGCCCCTATATTCCTGTGTTCTTGTGTATCTGGAAAGGGACAGCCCTTGTCTTCAGTGTGCAGTGTGCTCACAGAAGCAAGAGCATTAGGTGTAAGGATGAAGAGGAAGAGGGTTGGAAGTTTACTGAAATTTACCGAATAGTGAAAGGCTTGAATAGAGTGGATGTGGAGAGGATGTTTCCACCTGTGGGAGAGTCTAGGACTAGAGGTCATAGCTTCAGATTTAAAGGACGTTCCTTTAGAAAGGAGATGAGGAGGAATTTATTTCGTCAAAGGGTGGTGAATCTTTGGAATTATTCCACACAGAAGGCTGTGGTAGTCAATATTTTTATGGATATTTATGAATATGGATATTTTTAAGGCAGAGATAGATAGATTCTTGATTAGTACGGTTGTCAGGCGTTATGGGGAGAAGGCAGGAGAATGGGGAGAGGAGGTAGAGATAGATCAGCCACGATTGAATGGTGTAGCAGACTTGTAATATTTTTTTTATTTGAAGTAAATAGTTTACAATATATAGCTTACTTTATAAACTAACACCTTAATTCAGTATTACTACAAATAGCATATCAATACATAATATCTTCTATTTTTATGGAAATAAAGAAAAAGATATATAAAAGAATAAAGAAAAAAGGAAAAATAAAAGGGAATAAAAAATTTTTTTTTTCGCACATATATCAATTAAAAATTAAAAAGATAATTTGAAAAACAATAATATTACATATATATATATATATATATAAACAAAAACTAAAGACATTGTACGAGATACTATTTCATTCAGAAATATCTCTAATAAATACACAATATTATCAATTATAGGTAAGTTATTCGCATCGGATCCATAGGGTGCCCGTCGAAGCCGTGATTCCAAGAATAGCTACTTCTCTAAATACTGTATATATGGAGACCATATCAATTCAAAAGAATTATACTTGTCCAAAAGGACAAATCTAATTCTTTCCAAATTCAACGTCTCCAACATCTCTGCTTTCCACATTTTAATTGTTGGGGATAATGTTCCCTTCCAAAATTTAAGTATCATTTTTTTCCCAATTATTAAACAATAATCAAAAAAATTTCTTTGATTAATTGTGAGTACCAAATTTGGCTCCGGGATTCCAAATATTATTAATTTTGGGTCTGGGTCAAGTTTAACCTTAAGGACTTCCGAAATAACTTTAAAAATTTCAATCCAATAAAAATTCAACCGTGGACATGTTACAAAACTATGTATTAAATTTGCTTCAAAATTCTTACATTTATCACAAATAGAGGAAAGGTTAGGAAAAATACTTTTTAATTTGGTTTTCGAGTAGTGTAATCTATATATAACTTTAAATTGTATCAATGTATGTCTGGCATTCAAAGAACACCAATGTATTCTTTGTAAGCTTTCTTCCCAAGTTTCTTTCGTTATAGGTAATCCAATTTCATTTTCCCATGCTTGACGATATGTTTCAGTTGTTGGGTTCTCTTTATCTAAAATAATATTGTAGATATAAGCTATAAGCTTATCCGTATTTGGATGTAAATTAAACACTTCATCTAATAAGCCTGGTCCTTTATTTTTATAGTCGTATGTGTTACATTTAATAAAATCTCTAATTTGTAAATACCTAAAATGATGTTGTGAAGGTAATCCAAAAATATCTTGTAACTCTTCAAATAATAATAATTTTCCATTTCTATAAAGGTGTTCTATTCTTTTAATTCCTAAATCCTCCCACAGTCTAAACCCCGCATCTAAGATTGAGGGTTTAAACAGTGGATTATTCCTAATTGATAACCTAAAAGAAAGATTATCCAGATGTAGGGTCTTAACTATCTGTTTCCAAATACGCCTAATATTATGAATGATAATGTTGTCCCTATAAGTCTTTTTTTGTACTTCCTTTGGTGCGAAAATAATCGACTCTATAGTGAAGGGTAAACAGTCTTCCTTTTCCATTTTTAGCCACATTGGTTCAACATCCATATTTACCCACCAAAAATTCATATTCTTAATCTGGACTGCCCAATAGTAATATAAAAAATTTGGAAGTGCCAGCCCTCCATTTATCTTCGACTTACATAAGTGTTTTTTACCTATTCTATGGCTTTTGTAATCCCAGACAAAATTATTAACTATGGTATCAATTTTTTTTAGAAAACTTTTTGGAAGAAAAAAAGGAATTGCCTGAAATAAATATAACAATTGTGGTAAAAAAATCATCTTTATAGCATTAATTCTACCGATCATAGATATAGGAAGTGTTTTCCAATATAAAATGTTTTTTTTAAGTTTCTCTAATAATTGATAATAATTAGCTTTAATTAATAATTTATAGGATTTAGACACATTAATTCCTAAATATTTAAATTTATCTGTAACTATTTTTAATGGGTATTTTTGTAATATATTTACATTTATACCAGTTATAGGCATTATGTCACTTTTACTCCAATTAATCCTATATCCTGAAAATACACTAAATTCATTTATAACATTGAATAGCTTTGGAATACTACGTTCCGGCTTAGTAATATAAATCAGAATATCATCTGCATATAAAGATATCTTATTATTTGTTATGTCAGTGTTGTACCCATATATTTCGGGTTCTGATCTGATTCTTTCAGCCAGAGGTTCTATCACCAAGGCAAATAATAAAGGGGATAACGGACATCCCTGTCTGCATCCCCTAAAGAGATTAAATTTAGGTGATAATATTTGATTGGTTAAAATTCTTGCAGTAGGGTTAGAATATAATATTCTTACCCATTTACAAAATCCGTCCCCCAGTTGATATTTTTCCATTATATTAAATAAATATGACCATTCCACCTGGTCGAATGCTTTTTCAGCATCCAACGATATAACTGCTAATTCTATATCTCTCCTTCTTCTCGAGTAAATAATGTTAAACAAGCGTCTAAGATTATGTGATGAGTAACGTTTTGGAATAAAACCTGTTTGATCATAATGTATTATTTTGGAAATCACTAAACTTAGCCTCCGAGAGAGTACTTTAGTTAGTATTTTTTGATCAGTATTTAAAAGGGCAATCGCTCGGTATGATCCAGGGTCTTCCAGATCCTTATCTAATTTAGGAATTAATGTAATTGTAGATTCATTTAAAGAGTCTGGTAATTTTCCTAACTCATAGGTGTGTCTGTACACTGTTTGTAATCTAGGTGAAAGTAGATCGTGAAATTTTTTATAAAATTCTGCATTCAGGCCATCGGGGCCCGCTGTTTTACCATTTTTTAACGATCCAATTGATTCTTCGATATCTATTACAGATATTTCAGCATTTAATAATTGCCTACTCTCAAAATTTAACTTATTAAAATGACATTTTTCTAGAAATGTTTCCATTTCATCTGTTTGCCCTGTTAATTTAGATGAATAAAGATTTTGATAATATTGTAAAAATGTATCATTAATGTCTTTTGGTATAGTCAACGTATTTCCCTGCGCCGATCTAATACTATGTATAGTTTTTTCATCGTCTAATCTTCTGAGTTGTCGTGCTAATAATTTTTGAGGTTTATCACCGAATTCAAAATGAACTTGTTTAGTTTGTTGGTATAATTTTATCACTTGGTCAGCATAAATTTTATTTAATCTATATTTTAATATTGCAATTTTATTACTCAACTCTTTTGAAGGGTGTATTATATTTTCACTATCTAATTGGTTTATCTCTTTTTCTAACTTTTGCTCCATCTTTCGATTTTCTTTATTAAAATGAGCTTGTGCTGATATTATTGCACCACGCATAAATGCTTTAAATGTGTCCCATAATAGTAATGAGGAAGTCTCAGGTTTATCGTTAGTTTCAAAAAATAATTTAATCTGTTTCTCCACATAGTTACAGCAGTCTTTATCCTTTAATATCTGTGTATTGAATCTCCAAATATTAGTTTTATTAACCATATCTTTTAATTTTATCTTAAATGTTAAAGGGGCATGATCTGAGATAATAATATTATGATACTTTGCATCATATGTAAAGGGGAGTAGTTTTGAGTCTACTAAGAAATAATCAATCCTCGAATATGTTCCAAATACCGGCGAGAAAAATGAATATTCCCGTCCGGTAGGATTATCCAATCTCCAAATATCTTTAACATTCAATGTCTTACTAAAGGAGTTTATAAGCTTGCTTGATTTAGAGAGAGCCTTAATTTTTGTAGAAGATCTATCCAGATAATTATCTAAAGTACAATTAAAATCACCTCCAATTATTAAATTATATTGGGTGGATATAGGAATACTATTAAATATTTTCTTAAAAAATAGTGGATTATCAAAATTAGGTGCATATATATTCATAAGAATTACTTTTTTTGAATGTAGTTCCCCTGTAATTATTAAATATCTACCCTCCTTATCCTCTATTAATGAATTAAGTTTAAAAGGTATACCTTTACGAATAATTATTGCAACTCCTCTAGATTTGTGTATAAACGAAGAGTGATATACTTTTGAAATCCATTTCGCGGTTAATCTATATTGAGCATCTTTTTTAAGATGTGTCTCTTGAAGAAACATAACTCCAGATTTCAATCTATTCAACTGAGCTAGTACCTTTCCCCTTTTAATTGGTTCATTGATTCCTTTAACATTCCAGCTACAGAAGGTGATTCCATCATCTCCATTCCTTACATTCATATCCTGCATTTTATTGTTAGGGTGGCTTTTTTTGGAGTAGCCTTCTTGGCTCCTCCAGCCCGACACTACACCCCAACTTCAGTCCGATGCGAATTTCCAATTCCGTTAAACCATATTCATTTAATCTGATTATATAAAATAGATAAAAGTCATAATTATATAATATATAATATAATATCAAGTATGTGTTATGCAAAAAATAACAAAAATAATAACAAATGTGAATATAAAAAAAGTAAAGGGTGAAAAAAAGGTGATCAGAAAAAAAAGAAACTACACTTATATAATGTGTAGTGAGTGCAAGTGAAAGCCACACTAACATGGCTACTAATCTAACGACTTCCGTATTTAAAAAAAAAGATGTTAAATATTCCAGCTCTTATTTGAAATACTGTGTATATTGGGGTGGGGGTGCTAACTTTATTTTCTTAATAAATTTTTCTATTATTCATATTACTAATTTTTAGTTGTTAATCTCAGCTATAATTATTATCATAATTAGTAATACTATATGAGGGGAGTAAGGGAAATCAAACTAATTAGTAATTAATAATTAATAATTAAAAATTACAAATTAGTATTTATTAATTAATTAGTAAACATTATAAAACTACAAATCGATGTCCATTATTCCGCCTTTTTCTCAGTAAATGATTCACAGCCACAGGTCCATAAAGTTCATTCATCCACTACCCAGTTGGGTCTACTCCTTCTTCCACAGCGTCTCCTTCTTCTCCTTCTTCTCTTTCTTCTGCCTCCTTCAGTATTTTCCGAGCAAATTCCAGTGCCGCTGTATGTTTGGTGAAACGAAGATCCTTATTCTCGTAGGTAACTCTAAGTATTGCCGGGTACACCAAACCATATCTGATCTCCTTTATTCCTTTTATGTCTCTCAAGATGCGTCTTGTTTCTGTAAATAGAGCTCTTCTTTTAGCCACTTCGGCCGGGTAGTCTCTGAAGATACTGATGTTATCTCCTTCGTATTTCAGATTTCTTTTTCTTATGATTATCTTCATCATATCCTCAAAGACACTGTCATAAACCACCTTTACAATTACTTGTCTTGGTGGCGCACCCCTCCTAGGGACCGGTCTTAAAGCCCTGTGGGCACGGCCCAACAGGGGTTCTTCATCCAAATCCAAAATGTCCTTTAGGAGTTTTGCAAAGAATTTACGTGGGTCATAGTTTCCTTCGCGTCCCTCAGACAGACCTACTATGCGCAAATTCTTACGTCTTTGGCGCCCCTCCAAATCAATACATTTCTCATTAATTTTACGTAATAATTCAGAGAGGCGTTTGTTCTCTTCGTTTATCTTCTCATTCTCTCTCGCAGTTGTTAGAGCAGCATCAGTTAATTCTTTAATCGTATCATTTTGTTGATCCAGTACAGTTGACATAGGGCTTAACCTCGCCTCTATTTTCGCATCCATCATCTCTTCCATCAATCGCTCCATCCCAGCAATCTTATCAGTTGCCTCGATCAGTTGATTGTGTATGTCCTCCTCAATTTCTGTTTTCCAATCCGACATCATGGTTTTTACCATTTCTTTAACTTCTCTTGTTAATTCATCTTTGATATTTCGAATATCCATTTTTAAGGCCTTCATTTCATCCTTAGTTTCTTTATAATCTTTCTTCATTTCTGTTTGTGTTTCCTTCAGCATTTTCTTCATATCTGCCAGTAAAGACTTTTTAAAATCTTCCATTTCAGCTTTTCTTTGTGAAATCTCTTCTTGGGAGGCAGCCTGTCCCGAGCCTGAAGCTTTGGTGGGGCCTGCCTCCCTTCTGGAACTTTTCTTCGGCTGTGTGGGGGAGGAGGGATTCATTTTAAATTTCTTACCGGAGTCGCTAAAGTCGCGCGCCTGATGACGTCACGCAGCTTACAATCGCACCCGGAGCCGTTTAAAATCGATCTCCTGCGGTAAGTAGTGTTAGCAACCTCCTCTAACCCCGTTTTTTTTCCAGATTTTTTAAGAGCTGATCTGACGCTGTTCTCTCCTAGAACATGGCGCCACCGGAAGTCTGGTGTAGCAGACTTGATGGGCCGAATGGCCTAATTCTGTTCCATCACTTATGACCTTATGAAACAAACAGGGAAGCCCCATCTGAGGCTGTCCTTCAGGAGCTGATTTAAATGAGGTTCTAGTAGCCGCATTCTCCAATAATTCTACTCCTTACTCCTCTGTTGGCTGAACGCAAAAATAAAAGCCTGCAAAATAATTTACAAATCACATTTACAGATTAATTCATACAGTTGTGCACACCAACATAAATCAATTATCCCCATGCATTCCTTGGGTATTTGTCTATCAAATCCCTTTATCTGTGCTCTTAAGCTGTCACAACCAGTGGCTGAGGTTTGATTAGTGGAAATGTGTTGAGTCAGTAGAGATTACTTCCAACAGCCTCAAAGGATGTTCTAAACCAGAGGCAGATTGCAGCCAAACAATAGAGAAGCAGTAGGTTTATACTACCTGGGACAACAATGCAACAGTCCTGAAACTAAGGAAGAGCATTTCTGCATCGGCTGGATGTGGATGTGGAGAGGATGTTTACACTTGTGGGAGAGTCTAGGACAGATTCTTGATTAGTACGGGTGTCAGAGATTATGGGGAGAAGGCAGGATAATGGGGTTAGGAGGGAGAGATAGATCAGCCATAACTAAACAGGGTAGACTTGATGGGCCGAATGGCCCAATTTTGCTCCTATCATACTATAACCCATAGCCATGGTGGCAGCATGGCAGCACTCTGAAGATATAGAGGTAGAGGCAAGGACCTGAAGATGCTGGATTATACAAAAGGATGTAAAGTGATACCCATGTTCTCCAGAGATTCTGCCTGACTCTTTGAGTTACTCCAGCACTTAGTTTTCTTTTTGGTAGCATTCTGAGCTGCTAATGTAACACTTAGTTGTTGTAAATGTGATTGTACTGCCATAGAAGTGGCCACACCACCCACCTGTGGCTGTATCATTACGTCTGCAAGTTTACAAATGGATTTGGGTATCATTCATATGCTCCACTCCGCTACATAGTGCAATGCTTGGTACACGAGGGGTGGGCACATGAGGGGCAGCATAATGGCGCAGTGACAGAGTTGCTGCATTGCAGCACTGGAGACCGGGTTCGATCCTGATCTCGGGCACTATCCTAATGGAGTTTCCACATTCTCCCTGTGATCACATGGGTTTTCTCCAGGTGCTCCGGTTTCCTTCCACATTCAAAAGACGTGCAGGTTTGTAGGTTATTTGGCTTCTGCAAATTGCCCCTAGTGTGTCAGACATCAAATGAGTATATGGGTGATTATGGTCAGCGCAGACGCAGTGGGCTGAAGGGTCTGTTTCCACGCTGTATTTCGGAACTAAGCTAATGAGGGGGCTTGCCAAACATCCAGCGTTAATTATGAAGGAGCCTGAAGGAGACTAGCAGGTTGGTGCTGGTCTCCTCCATGCTCTGCTAATTATCTTTGGATTTTTGGCAAGCCCTCACATGCACCAAGCATTTTACTGTGCTGCCTTCTTCCATACAATGTCTGATCAAGGTCTTCATCGGCATCTGGTTGTGGATTCAGTTTGTAACCTCACGTTATGTTACATTTACATTTGCTGTATCCTGGGTTCCCATCCAGGCTCTCTTTGTGTAAAACAATCAACAGCATGGTTAGAACTGGGATCAATGAGGTAGACCTTCTGATCAGCTTCTCGAGCTCGCTAATGGCTTG
The DNA here is from genome assembly GCA_963514005.1 of Raja brachyura. Next base: position 41,851,359 of record OY740788.1, read on the forward strand.
CCTTTGAGCACAGATTGTATTGGCAGCATGGTAACGAGCAGCACTTCTGAACCGAGGCAGACCAGGAGACACCGGTTCAGTGCAGGCCATATCAGGATCAAGTCAAGTCAAGTCAAGTTTATTCGTCACATACGCATATGAGATGTGCATTGAAATGAAAAGTGGCAATGCCTGCGAATGTGCAAAAAACTACAAAACAGAATAGAACAGAATCAGTAATTACATATTGGTGAGAAAACCCCCCAGCAATTTAAAAAAGACACAACCCAACAGTAGTTTGGTACAGTAAGTTAGTCCCTGGTGAGGTGACAGTTTACAGTCCTAATGGCGTGTGTGACGAAACTCCATCTCATCTTCTCTGTTTTCACAGCATGACAGTGGAGGCGTTTGCCTGACTGCAGCAGCTAGAACAGTCTGTTGCTGGGATGGAAGGGGTCCCCCTTCCAACCCAGCTGCCTGAGGTGGTAAAGTTGCTGCCTTGCCTTACTCACCAGTGCGGCAACGTGTGATGTCCGTGTCAGATCCTCAGTGATGTGGACTCCCAGGTTTTTAAAGCAGCTCACCCTATCCACAGTATCCCCATTTATCTTCAGTGGCATGTACGTCCTCGGATGTTGTGCCTTTCTAAAGTCCACGATCAGCCCTTGAATGTCAAATGTTTTTTTGACACTCAAGAGGAGGCTGTTGTCCTGACACCAGAGTGCCAGATCAGTCACCTCTTCCCGGGAGGCCTTCTCATTATTTTTTGGTGATCAGGCCCACCACCACAGTGCCATCAGCAAACTTGATTATAGAGTTGGAGCTGAACCTAGCCACACAGTCATGTGTGTACAGGATACGCGTGGCCGGTCTTGTGACTGAGTGGTCTTGACTGGTGAGACCGAGACCCTAGACCCACTGGGTGTCCAAGCAGTCAAGGGACCAGTGGCAGTAGTCCAAGACAGAATAGGCTGTAGAATGATTGGGAATTGATTACATGGGAAACACTTTAAAGAAAGATGGATTTCTTACCCGACTTGTCTATTAGGAATTAAGCTGCTTCAGTCCACATACCATGATTCTTACCTCACTGTCAGGTGTTACTCGGAATAAAACGGTCTGCGCTGCCTTTGAGCAATTAAGTGCAATTTATTTCTGTTTCAAGAATATTTACTTTGTAAATTGTTTAGGGATTTGGAGACTGCTGCCTACATCTACTTTTGAGTGCAAAATAAATCATATTAGAATGTACATTCCCCAAAGCATCGTTCCCACAAAAACAGCAGCAACTCTTTGGCTATGACCAGTGGTCTTTGAGTCCGTACTTGAGGGTGGCAGCCCGGCTATGTAGGGCGGTGGGGGGCGAGGTGGGATAATCATAGAGTCACAGAGTCATAGAGTAATACAGTGTGGAAACAGGCCCTTCGGCCCAACTCACCCACACCAGCTAACAATGCCCCAGCTACCCTAGTCCCACTTGCCTGCGCCTGGTCCATAACCATCCAAACCTGTCCTATCCATGTACCTGTTCAACTGTTTATTAAATGATGGGATAGTCCCAGCCTCAACTACCTCCTCTGGCAGCTTGTTCCATACACCCACCACCCTTTGTGTGAAAATGTACCGCTCAGATTCCTATTAAATCTTTTCCCCTTCACCTTGAACCTATGTTCTCTGGTCCTCGATTCCCCTACTCTGAGTAAAAGACTCTGTTCACCTACCCAATCTATTCCTCTCATGATTTTGTATACCTCTCTACAAGATCTCTCCACATCCTCCTACGCTCCATGGAATAGAGACCCAGCATACTCAACCTCTCCCTATAGCTCACCCTCTAGTCCTGGCAACATCCTTGTAAATCGTTTCTGAACCCTTTCAAGCTTGATAATATCTTTTCTATAACATGATGCCCAGAACTGAACACAACATTCCAAATGCGGTCTCACCAATATCTTATACAACTGTTAGGTGCTTCTTCCCCCCCGGTGAATGCTATGTACTTACCTTTTCAGTTTCTCTCCTGAGTGCAAGCCCCGTGGCTGGGAGTCAGGAATCAAGGGGTTAAGGGCTCCTGTACCCAATTGGCCAAGCTGCGTCAGGTGACAGGTAACTCATCAGAAGCTTAAATACCAGGGGTCTCCCAGAGCTCTCTCTCTTCGTTGACCCTGACTAGTGAACAGGCTGCTGGTGTGAGCTGCAGGAGGCCTGGCCACATGGCATAGAATTTGTGTATTGTTACCTATATTTGTCAATTAATATTGAATTGGGATGGATAAGGGCTGACCTGAGGGTTTTCGTGTATTTTGTTTCAGGGTTATCTCCATTTAGGCAGGTTAGAGACTCTAGTTCGATGGTTCATTGCGAGGCTGGCTGGAGCACTGTTATATTTGTTTGTTAGTTTATTCTTGTCCCTGACTGTGTTGTTTGAATCAGGTTTGGGTTTTTGTCTTCCCTTAACTAAATTAAAGACTATTTTCTTGAACTTGAACCTGGTTTTTGAGTATGTTACGCAGCTCTGAAGTACCTGCATTCGGGAGTCGTAACAACAACTGCAACATGACCTCCCAATTCTATACTCAATACTCTGACTGATGAAGGCCAAAGTGTCAAAAGCCTTTTTGACCACCTTATCTGCCTGTGACTCGACCTTCCTGGAAACATGCACTTGTACTCCTACATTCCTCTGCTCTACAAGACCCCCTTGCCCATTCCTCCTCCAGCTCTCTACTCCTGTATGGCAGCATGGTTTCATCCCTGGGCGCACTCTCTTCCCAGACTGCCTACGGATGTTTGCAAGCAGTGCCTTGGGAACACTTTAGTCAAACAGGAAACGTGGCCTCTTGCTGTTCAGCTGTCCAAGAGCACCAAGTCACATTGGCACAGCCTGAACCAGAAGCCGCAGATACTGAGAGATTCCACCAAACAGGAAGACTCTGCTGGATTGAGATGAGACCGATCGAAAATTAACAAAACTTGTACAATGTCTCTTTGCCTGCCTAATTATTAAAAACAAAGCCAATAAGTGTCAATAGTCATTGGATCAACCACCAGCAACCCACTGTAACACTTGCCAAATTACTGCAGACAGTAGCTTGAAGTTGGTATTTTCCTGCCTTGCAACTGAAGAACACTTTGTGCTGGTATTCCTTCTAACTGGTAAATGAACAATGATTTTTTTTTATGCCATGGACCAGACTAAAGTTACAAATGACATTCCCTGTGGCAGCGACCTGGTGAATTATCATTCTCGTTCTTTCTTGGCTGCTCTGCGGCACTTTATGTAATCTGCTTCACTGTCTCCCTCCAATCACTTTTTCATTTCCCCAAAGTTTCTCGCTTTCGTATTTAATCATAGTTAATTTTATTTCCAAGCCAAAGAAAGATATAACAAACTGCTGGATGAACTCAGTGAGATCCTCAATCAGGACTGAGAGTTCGGTATAAAGAAGAGAAGGGGGAGGGTGGGACAGAGGCTGGTAGATGATATAATAATCATAATCTTAATCATAATAATCATAATAATAATAATAAATAACATATTAATCCCTTTTTCAGGGGAAATTCAGATGTCCTTGCAGCACACTAATAAAAAATACGACATAACATAAAAGAAGAAATGTAACATTAAAACATAAAAACATCCCCCACAATGGTTCCCACTGTGGGGGAAGACACAAAGTCCAGTCCCCATCCTCTTGTCCACCCATGGTCGGGCCTATTGAGGTCTCCACAGTCGCCGCTATGGAGGCCCGATGTTTCAGGCCCCCTCGCCGGGTGATGGTGCTCCGACATCGGAAGAATCCTCTCAGCTGCTTGGGATCCTGAAACGGACGCTTCCTTACCGGAGACCGCGGCTTCCAAAGCCAACAGGCTGCGCTGGACGAAGCTCCACCACTGGCGATCTTGGCGAGAGATCCCAGGCTCCTGATGTAAAGTTCAGCTCCGCCGCCCGTGGCTGGCCGCTCCACAGACCACAGCATTGCGATGTTCAATCGGCAGGTCCCAGCATACCGGAGTTCCAGCGCAGCGACCCGGGCAAGACATCACCCGCTGCGCGATAGTGCTCCAGCGCTCCTCCGCCGAAGCCGAGGTCTGGCTGGTCTCCTCAGGAAACGTCACTCCAGGCCCCCTGGTAGGCCGCGAGAACTCTCGGAGGAAAGCTGCCTCTCCAACCAGGTAGGGACTTAGAAAAGCAGTTTCCCCCTCCCCCCCACCCCCCACACATAAAAGGATTAGACCCCCATCTAACACTTTTAACCTATATGGGTAGGAAGGAACTGCAAATGCTAGTTTACTAGCAAAATGCTGGTGTAATTCAACTAAAAATAATAGGTGATGATTCAGGTTGGGACCCTTCTTCAGACAACCTGAACTTCCTCATATTCAGGTAGCTGAAGAGGGGATAAAAAGCCTGTCCCACTTGGTCGTCATTTGCGCGTCATATGTAAAATAGGTCGACGCATTGTGACGCACGGGTAGCGTGTGGGTAGCGCGGGACGGGCGCATGGAGAGGCGTGGAGGAGTGTGGAGTTGCGCGCGGTATCGCGTAGCACTCCAGGATGTCGTTCTGTACGAAATCCTCGGACGCCACCTGCGTAATATATCACGTACGCACGCTGACGCATTGAGTATGCACGCCGATGCATTGGCATCGCACGCAGTGTCCCGACGTCTCACGTGTATTGCATGGTGACGCATGGTTACGTCACTGTGTGATACCTTGCGCGCCACAGGGTATTCTAATGACGTCACGCGCACCAGATGGCATGATGATGCGTGATTTGTGCGCGAGGTCGCGCATAACGACGCGTCGACCCATTTTACATATGACGCGTAAATGAGGCGCAAATGACGGCCAAGTGGGACAGGCCCTTAAGTGATGTAGTAGGAAGGAACTTCAGAAGCTGGTTTAAACCGAAGATATACACAAAATGCTGGATTAACTCAGAGGGACAGGCAGCATCCCTGGATAGAAGGAATGGGTGGCGTTTTGAGTCGAGAGCCTTCTTCAGACTGAACCAGGGGAGAGGGAAATACAGAGATAAGGAAATGTAAGGTATGAAAACGGGACAAAGGGAATGGAGATCAAGGAAAATGTAGAGTAGATCATTGTTAGCAAGGAGAAGGTACCAACAAAGCAAACAGAGATAAAATGTAAACAAGGGCAGTCAGACTAGAAGGAGGACTGGGAAGGGGGGAGGGATGGAGCGAGAGGGAAGGTAAAGATTACATTAAGTTAGATAAGTCAATATTCATACTGCTGGGATGTAAGGTGCCCAAGCAAAATATGAGGTGTTGTTCCTCCAATTTGTGCTGGGCCTAAGTAAATTGGTGGAACATCACCTCATATTTCGTTTGGGCATCTTACACCCCAGCGGTATGAATATAAACTGACAATATTAACTGTCCACCCAGCAGTATGAATACTCTAAATGTGGCCAATGTGCCAAATGCCTTTTTGACCACCCTATTTACCTGTGACTCCATCTTCAAGGAACCATGCATCTGCACTCCTAGATCCCTCTGCTCTACAACACTCCCCAGAGCCCTACCATTCACTGTGTAGGTCCTGCCCATGTTGGACATCCCAAAATGCAACACCTCATCATGTTGCAGTTCCTTCCACATCCCTGATTGTCATATTTAACTCCATTGTGATAGTCCCTGCCTCAACTACCTCCTCCGGCAGCTTATTCCATACACCCAACATCCTATGTTTGAAAAAGTTACCGCTATTAAATCTCCCCCACCCCTTCACCTTAAACCAATGCCCTCGATTCCCCAACTCTGGGCAAGAGACCCAATGCATTTACCTGATCTGTTTCATTACCATTTTGGATTAGGCATAAAGGCTAATGTTTATTCTAATGTGGCCATGAAAGAATATTTGATATTATGCCCTGCGAATATTAGTACTTTGATTTTCATATGGAATTGTTTATTTTGTTTATTGAATGAAAATGTTAAATTCAATAAGCCTATTAAAATAGCAGGCAAAGGGATCCCATAGTAACATATTTAAGAGTGAGTTTAGCATAATGGTTGAAAAATTGTGGGTACTGTGCCCATGATTTACTGAAATGAATTTCAATAGGTACAACATCCCGCCGGGAATGCAATTTCATTAAATCAGATCATGATATTCACCCAATGTCATTTCAAACCCAGCAGACCCAAAATTACATTGTAATATACGGATGTATAAATGCTTGTTGCATTTAGATGAAATTTCTCTCACCACTGTATTAGTAACTGCCAGTTTCAGGCAAATATGCTTTATAAATAAATTTGCATTGGCGAACATAATAAGGAAATTTGAGAGCTGCAGTTTTGAAGATTTTTAACATTATAATCACATAATCATTTTTAAAATAAGTACAGATGGGGAGGAGGTCACGAGATGATATATCTCCAATATGTCAATATGTTGCTCTGGAATGGAAGGTTTCAATCACAATGGAGAAAAAATGCTGAACACGGTCTGAAGAAGGGTCTTGACCCGAAACGTCACCTATTCCTTCTTTCCAGAGATGCTACCTGTCCTGCTGAGTTATGCCAGAATTTTGTGTCTATCTTCAATGTAAGTACATTTATGGATGGTAACAGGAGTCTGGGACCTTTACTGCCCAATAGTAATAACACTGGACACCACAGGCATAAAACATGACAAGTTCAGTAGTGTAGAAGTTGGGAGGTCATGTTGCAGTTGTATAAAATGTTAGTGAGGCCGCATTTAGAGTATTGTGTTCAGTTCTGGGCATGATGTTATAGGAAAGATGTTGTCAATCTGGAAAGGATGCAGAGAAAATTTACAAGGATGTTGCCAGGGCTAGAGGGTCTGAGCTATAGGGAAAGGTTGTGTAGGCTGGGACTCTATTCCTTGGAGCATAGGAGGATGAGGGGTATTCTTATCAAGGTGCATAAAATCATGAGAGGAATAGACCGGATAGATGCACAGAGTCTCTGTGGTGGATGTAAGAGACCATAGCAGGTGAATCAAGGACCAGCGGACATAGGTTTAAGGTGAAGGGGATTAGATTTAATAGGAATCTGAGGGGTAATTTTTTTACAGAAGGGTGGTGGGTGTATGGAACAAGCTGCGAAAGGAGATAGTTGAGGCAGGGACTATCCCAACATTTAAGAAACAGTTAGGTACATGGATAGGGCAGGTTTGGAGGGATATGGACCAAATGTGGGCAGGTGGGACTAGTGTAGCTGGGACATGTTGGCCGGTGTGGGCAAGTTGGGCCAAAGGGCCTTTTTCCAAGCTGTATCAATGTATGACTCTATTAGTGCTTGCTCCTCATTCTATAAGTTGCAGGAGCCTCAGCTCTTTGAAATGCCTTAGAAATCTAACATGTTTCAAAGTGGATAGTGTGCACAGTCGTTCTGTTTACTGAGCTCATTTGGCCTTAAACTTTGATATAAATTAGCCCATCATCTCATGGCTGGAATGCCTGAGCACAGATCCACCTACAAGGCACCAAATTTGCATGGGCACTGTCTAATTCTACCATTAAAAATAAATAAATTCTAGCTCCTCTGGATTGTTGCTTGGTTCTGTCTCATGACAACCTTCCCTGAGTTTGATGTCCCATAGAGTACAAATTGTCTGCTATATACTACACACCCAGTAATCCTCCATTATAGTCCTGCCACCTGCCTTTGCACAATTAGGACTCTTAATGCTTCCCAAGCAATGTTCCTGCAGCATCTTACAATTATGCATTCCATTGTCTGCTCCATTAATAGAGATTCCAATATTTTCAGCAGTACGTTATGGTTTATTGGTCTGTCTCACTTAGGTGACCATTTAGGCGATTGTAGGAGACTATGCAGTCGCCACATGTTCACGGGAGGGTGCCGGGGAGTCACCATCATGGTCATGAGGAGTTCCCTCATTATGGCTGCTGTGAATTTTTTAACATGTTGAAAAATTAGCGGCGACTAGAATGAGGTCGCCATGGAGAGTAGGGAGAATTCCCGAGCCGTAGGTGGGTCGCCAGGGGGTCCTAGTGGGTTGCCAGGAGGTCGAAGGTTCTCGGAGGTTCACATCGGATGTAGCCAGTGCTGACCGGTGAATTTCATTGGCTCATTGGGAAACAAAAAGTTTTCAGAACCGAGGATAACCGACCGGTAATGTTAAATGTCCGCCGAGCTTCACAGCTGTGTATCTCTGGCTTCTTAAAAGTTCTCTCCACTCCTTCTCCCCCCTCCTCTCCCTCCCCCACCTCTCCCCCCTCCCCCTCCTCTCCCCCCTCCTCCTCCTCCTCTCCTCTCCCCCTCTCCTCTCCCCCTCCTCCGCCTCTCCCCCTCTCCCCCCTCCTCCTCCTCCTCTCCCCCCTCCTCTCCCCCATCCTCCTCCTCTCCCCCCCCTCCTCCTCCTCCTCTCCCCCCTCCTCCTCCTCCTCTCCCCCCTCCTCCTCCTCCTCTCCCCCCTCCTCCTCCTCCTCTCCCCCCTCCTCCTCTCCCCCCTCCTCCTCCTCCTCTCCCCCCTCCTCCTCCTCTCCCCCCTCCTCCTCCTCCTCCTCCTCCTCTCCCCCCTCCTCTCCCCCGTCCTCCTCCTCTCCCCGTCCTCCTCCTCCTCTCCCCCCTCCTCCTCCTCCTCCTACTCTCCCCCCTCCTCCTCCTCCTCTCCCCCTCCTCCTCCTCCCCTTCTCCTCCTCCTCCCCCCATCCTCCTCTCCCCTCCTCCTCCTCCTCTCCCCCCTCCTCCTCCACCTCTCCCCCCTCTTCCTCCTCCTCTCCCCCTCCTCCTCCTCTCCCCCTCCTCCTCCTCCTCCTCTCCCCCCTCCTCCTCCTCCGCCCCCCCCCTCCTCCTCCTCTCCCCCCTCCCTTTTTAAAGGATTTACCGTACACTGTGCTTTAGCCATCTTTTTGCAGCGCCAACCTTCCCGTGCATAACTGTGTGTGTCTGTATCACCTTGGCTTTGCACTGTGTGAAATTTTTACCATGTGACAGTCGCCATTTCAGTTCCCATTTTTTCAGGCGACTGCCGGCAACTTGACAGTCGCTGGCAGTCCGCTGAAAAATCGTCTAAGTGGGACAGGCCCATCAGAGAGAAAAGGAGGCAGAGACAGAAAGGTGGGAAACTGTTCAAGAGATATATAGTGTAGCTCACAATAAGAGAAAGGGTAAAAGAGAGAAGCAATGTGATCAACACCAAAGCAGCATCAAAGTGAAGGTGGAAATTAGAGAAGTGAATTTAGTTTAGATTAGATATACAGTGTGGAAACAGCCCAATGAGTTTGTGTTGACCAATGATCCCCATACACTAGCACTCTCTTACACACAATTAAAATTTTTTACCAAAGCAATTAACCTACAAACCTGAACGTCTATGGAGTGTGAGAGGAAACCAGAGCACCCAGGGAAAAGCCACGCAGTCACGTGGAGAATGTATAATCTCAGTACAGACAGCACCCATAGTCAGGATCAAACCTGGGTCTCTGGTGCTGTAAGGCAACAGTTCTTACCACATTACAATATGAAAAGTTTTAAAAAAATTAAGAGGTGATGTATTATGTCCAGTGGTCAATCAGAGATTGTACATTTCAGACAAACAGTTTGCAAAAGTGAACCAAAAAAGTATTGGAACCATGCTGGAGAATTAAACTAGAACAATTGACTACAAAAGTCTTTAGACTTTACAGCACGGAAACTGGCCCTCAGGCCAGAGTCTGCACCAAACATTGATCACCCGTACTATCCCACACACTGGTGCAAATTATACAATGTTACTGAAGCCAATTAACCTACAACCTATATATCTTTGGAGTGTGGGAAGAATCCGAAGCACCCAAAAAAACGGAGCACCCAGAGAAAACCCTTGCCGTCACAGGGAGAAGAACAAACTCCAGACAGACAGCAACCATAGTCAGGATCCAACCCGGGTGTCTGTCACTGTACCACTGTGCCACTGTGCCGAAATGACTGTAAACACAAGTCAGATGTTTTCTCTGTTGCTGTTCTGATGAGAGTCAATACTCAAAATGTTATTTTTTTCCTTGCTGATTGATCTGCTCTGTGTTTCTGGTGTTTTCTGTGAATTGATTTTCTTTAATTGCCCTCTACTTCACTTGTTTTGCTGTATTTAGTGTGAACTAAGCATTTGTTAAAGTGGGATTTTCAGAATGAAACCTGCATTTTCAGATTTGTGCATTGGTTGACCAAAATTACTGAAGTCTTCCTGCAAAGAAAGACATCTACCTGAACAAACTGAATTTCTAATGCAGGGAAGGGAATGGGAAAGTTATGGGTATATGAGTTTTTGATGATACAAGTGTTTCTCTTCCTCTTGGTCCATCTGAAGAAGGGTCTCGACCCAAAACATCACCCATTCCTACTCCAGAGATGCTGCCTGTCCCGCTGAGTTACTCCAGCTTTTTGCGTCTATCCCTGGAAGAAAGTATTCAACTCTGCAGTTCACCCTGACAATATATCTGCAGAAACAAGGAATTGCAGATGCTGGTTTACAAAAGAAAGACACAAAGTGCTGGAGTAACACAACGGGTCACACAGTATCCTGGAAATATGGATAGGTGATATTTCTGGTCAGAACCCTTCTTCAGAGGGATCACGAGTCTTAGTTCAGCATGGGATCTATATCACTCTTCCTTCTATTAGCTTTTGATACTACAGTTCCATCCCTCATACCATGCTGTCAGGCAGGAGGACTACCAACACGCACAGCTTCTCTGTACACTAGATCATTGGGACTTCCAGCTGTGGAGTGTTGATGTAGTGTCAGCTTCATTGTAGATGTGGACATGAGAGGGCCTGGTGCCAACGATGAAGGAAAGTCATCTCTCTGTCAATTTCTGCCGCTGAGAAAATATCCCAAATTAAATCCAATGTTCCTTGAAGAGGAACTAAATGCTGAATTTGACAGCCAACCAATCAGACCATCTTGGGCACACCATTGATGCTCCTTTTGGTGTTTTTGCATGGATAATTGTGAAGTGAACAACAGAATTTCAAATGGGATTGAGAAAGCAGACTTCCACCTCTGTGCCATTGCTTCATCTGATCTGTACCCAACACAGGTCAACCGCCTAAATCCTGAGAAATTCAAGAATACACAGCAACTTCACCTGAGTTTTTCTCATTCTTTGTTCTCAAACATGCATCTTGTCAACTGTGTCAAATAAATAACACAATGCCTAATATTCTGTGGAATATAGATAACGTCATAGAGTCATACAGTACTGAAGCAGACCCTTTGGACTACCTTAACCCCATTTATTTACATCAGGAGTATATGCTTCTATAGTTTATCTATTTAAGTATCTGTCTTAAATAAATGAATGACTTTTTCCTCCTCCTCTCCCTCTGACAGTGAGTTCCATATATCAAACATTCTCCACATTAAATACCATCAGATGCCTTTTGAAACTCTTTTTTCTCATCATAAACCTGTGCCCTTTTGTCTTTGATTCCCCTGCCACGGGACAGTTTTATTGATGACATACCCTTTCTATATATCCGATAATCTTTTATTCTTTCATCAAGTCAACCATCTGTCTCATTCACTCCATGGAAAACATGCCAGACCTATTCGTAACTAATCTGATAACATCTTGGTAAAACTCCTCGATATTCTTTCCAGTGTTATCACATTCTGCCTATAGTGCGGCAACCAGAACTGCACACAATACTCCAAGTATGGCCTTACCAGTGTTGCAACATAATATCCCAATTCATATGGCATTTTTGTGACCAAGACTTACATTGAAAAAAAATTCAAATACCTTACCAATTTGCACTCAGAACATAAATGTGAATTGGTTCTATCCTAGGAGGTTACTTATGTCTTGTGATAACATCTTTCTGAACACTGCTATTTGTCCTTCCATTGAAAGTTCTTATCTACATCTTATATGCTGTCCATGGGTTTGGGTTCCAGAACTATTCATATATCTGAATAGCTGACTAAATATCTGAGTCACAAGGGTAATAAATATTTTCCGTTCTTTTAACCTTTCTCTAATTATGTTATAAAGAATACCAAACGAGATTGGATGATTGATAGCAAGGTGGTTCCATGATATAATTGCTGAGCTTGGAGACTTTGAATAAAGTGCCGGATTAGAAATGTTGCAGGATTAGCAGGAAGGGTTCAAACTGCATGTGATGCTGGTGACAGAGAGCAGCTTTCTGATATACAGTGACACGTGTAACTGTAGATGCTAGTTTACAAAAAACAACACAAAGTGCCGGAGTAAATCAGTGGGTCAGGCAGCATCTTTGGACAACATGCATTGGTGACCTATTGAGTACTGCAGCACTTTTGTGTCTTTTTTTGCTAATATTCAACTCTCTATTTGAAAAACCTATGCAGCATATGGACATAGATGGGTAACAGGATAGCTGGGAATGATGTCTGATCACGTGAACAACCTGGAGAAATTCTAGGAAATTTGGTAATGAGTAATTGTGGTAATTGATGACATTGATGACAAGAAGTGGATTCATTGATCATGGTTTTGGATTAGATGAAATAAACAAGTGTTTTATGGAAGAAAATAGGGTCATTTATCAACATTAGAGAGACACAAAATTCTGGAGTAACTCAGTGGGTCAGGCAGCATCTCCGGAGGAAAAGGATGGGTGACTTTTCAAGTATGGACCCTTCTTCAGGCTTCAGACTTCTGAGTCTGAAGAAGGGTCCCGACCCGAGACGTCACCTATCTTTTGTCTCCGGAGATGCTGCCTGACCCGCTGAATTACCCAAGCACTTTGTGTCTACCTTTGGTATAAAACAGCATCTGCAGTTCCTTGTTTCTTCATTTATCAACATCTTACTCATACATTTAGATCCACTATTTTCCACCTGTTCTATACCTAATAGCCAGCAAGTGAGTGAAGCAGCACTTACATTTGACAGAGAAACCACTGTTATCATCCGCAACAGCAACATCATGTGACATAGCACAGGAAAGAGATCAGGAATCTTATGCCATGATGTCAGGGCAACCTTGTCCTTAACGTTAGAAAGGTGAAAGAGTTAGTTGTTAACCTATGGAACTGACGGGTGAACACAATTCTGTCCTCAGCATTGAGATGGTCGGCAGCTTCAAGTTCCTTGGCACCCATACCACCAGCAAGCTAACCTGGTCTCTTCACACTGATACCACGATAAAGAAAGTGCATCAGAGTATTTACTTTCTCAGGCATCTGAGAAGATTCTGCACATCCACAACAATTTACTCCAATTTTTACCCATATGCCATAGAACATCCTGATAGGATTCTGACTGAACTGTAGATGCTAGTTTACAAAAAAAGACACAAAGTACTGGAGTAACTCAGTTCGTCAGGCAGCATCTCTGGAAAATTTAAATAATTAATCATAAGTTTTCTGGATTCCTTACAACATTTAGTTCTGTTAAGTACGTTAGTATTGTCTATCCATTTTCATTTTCATTAATGGAGAAAAAATATGAGTACTTAAAATAAAAATATGGGAGGAAATAGTACACACAAAACTTTAACTTCACCTATAACATTAGAAAGTATTCAAAACAGAAACAAATCAATATCCTAGAGGATAATCCTAAAGGTAAGCCACTTTGGTTCTTCATGTGATTACTGTTCAAACATGAATATCAACGGCAATTGCCTATAGATGTGTCCAACTCAGATCACTTATGAAAGTGGTTATAAGATAGGAATTATGGGAGATAACTGCCAGGCAACATAGTGCAATGATAGTAACTTAGATTGTGAACAACTTGGATTAGCCAACTCAATAGAGCCCAGGAATGAAACCTAAAACCTTCCATCATTGCAGTTTAGTGCTAAACCAAGCAAAGTCTTTCTCGCCTTATCCACAGTGGATGATTTCAGCAAGGTTTTTACAATTATATTATTTGATAGATAATTAAAGTGAAATTTGCAATGAAGTAACATCACAATAATTCCCAAAATAAGATATTGCTGAAAAGAAATCTCACAACTAGCAAAATATTAGGGAAAATAATTCAAATACAAAGAAAGAAAGGAAGAAATGCATCTGATCTGGTTTAAGCTGCTTTTCAGAACTCTATAAAGCTGTTGAATGAATTAAATGTCTCGTCTTTTTACCCAGTGCTTCTCTATTAGATAATGTATTGTTGAATCAGTACACTTTTGCCTTGCATATCTGATTGCATATATATCATATATATTTGGAAGCTATTTAATGCAATAGAGTATACTGTCATGAAGAAAAATGTAATTAAATACTACAAAATGAAATTGATAATCATTTGTTTTTTAAGCAGAATTTAAAAAAGAATTTTATATGGTTTATTGCCCTAGCAAAACCTGCAGATACTGAAAATCTAACGGACACGAACATATTCAAATGTCAACAGTATGCGACGTGATTGCATCCAATAAATTACTGATTGTTAATTCACATGATTAGATTACTGTCTTTTTATAACATCTACATTATGAAACCTTTTTTGTCATGCCGCATTCACCACAGAAATCATAATTAAATTTGTCAAACTATTGGATTTAGTAAAAGGCTGACGTACAATGGCCAAGGCAGAAAACCACAGCTTCCAAGATGACATTCATTTCCAAAACAGTTAATATTACATATATGCAGATTATTTTGGATGGGGCAGCAAGTGATTCACCTTGTGACAGAAGGGCATTCAAACTTGAGAGAGAGGCATAACTGTCCACCTTAATTCATACCTCCTATTGACCAAATGCACAGTAACATGTGGCAACAGTTACAGAGAAGCTGACAGCTTCGACCGTTTTTCTGACTAAAGAGAGATGTGTTATATAAAGGAGAAAGTGGGCGGGAAAGGTGTGGAACTATGGTGCAAAATATAAATAAATAACAAAGTCCATTCTGTCATTCTGAGGTTATGAGAAAACTCAAACAATACATCATTGCACCACTACAGATTTTATTGTGTTGAATGGTGAGCACGCTGAGACACTTCTTCACTCAATATTCTACTTATCCATTGGGTTAATACAGAATACACCTCATTGTTCAAGTTCAAACTGTCAGGAAGAAATGCCAACATTTCTTAGCACTCGTGTGTTTATCATGCTAATCCAAGTTTTGGAATTCATCTACTCTATGTTAATATTACAGATGATTTTGCTGGGATTGGGGCTGCCGATTTAGCCCCTTGCTCACTGATAAATAAACATTCCACACATCTGACCTTTAGGTTAACAGGTTTTTATGCTTGCTCCACTCAACACTGTTACTGATTCAATTATCAGAAAGGTTCAAGTGCCTTCATGAATACTGAAAGATTCCACCGTATGTCTGCATAGGTGTTATGGAACAGCAAATTTGATGCAACTCTCATGAGAAATTCCATAATTGTAAATAATTTTACCACATGAGACAATCAAGTCACCTTGAGTGCAAACCCTGGTCTGCTGAGAAATGTGTTATTTAAGCTTTACTGGTCTGTGTTAAATTCTGTAATTTGAAGGGCTGTTAAGTTTTTCAATTGAAATTTCATTTAAAATGCAGCACTTTTTATTTTATTGATGCTTTACTGCTCTCAAGGTACAAGTAAGAACATGGTGCAATAACACAAGTCCAGCTCAATCAGTGATCAGTAGCTGCTGTAATTTCAGGACATTCAATATGCTTATAAAGTAGATGTTGCAATCTATAAATTGCCATCCATCTACTCAGTAATGATTACAGATCTCTATTTCTACCTATTGCATTTTATGACATTTGTATTAGAGCAATTCCTTGCTAGATTTAAGAACACTTTTAACAAGCTGATTTAGAGATAATTTTTAATTATTTGTATTAGGCGTGGAAAAGAGAATATATATATATATTATATATAACATTTTACAATTGACTTTTTTTTAAGAGCAGAGCTTTCTGCATTGACTGGTGTTGTAAAAAATGAAGGATGTTACCATACAGATGCAATGATATGGTCTATTAGTGTGTATGAGGTTCTGAGTCCTAAAATATCATTGTGTGCATGTCTTGCCTGTCTGGAGCATACAGAAATGCATCATCTGAGCTGTACCGAGGGGGGAAAAAAATGGCATACTGTCCCTTCTGCCTGAATATTTGAAATAAATACTACGCTGACCTGAATGGTCTGTTGCACAACACTCTGTAATTGGTTTGCAGTTCCAATTTGTCAATGAATGAATACCCCCAAAAAAATTGTTCTTAGAGGATGCTCCAGTCAAACATAAAATTATGCTGTTGATTAATGTACCTTTTCTCTGACATAACCGTAAACCTGCGCGTTTATTACATTCAATAGTGTTTAATTAAATGTCATTTTAAAAACAATGCCTTGTCAGGAAACAAAATATCTATATAAATTCTTCTAGCTAGGGATATAGCTTTTGAACAACAAATATTTCCACATTTTCTCTTTCACTATAATTATAAAGATAGAATTTGCCTCACACAAGCGACATCTAATTTTTTTAAAGTATTTGCACATATTGTTACAATAGGCTTTATTCTTTAAAAAAAAAATCATTTACTGATGAATTCGACCAGATGATGGAACTCTCTAAATGCTTTCTATAATCTGAAAAGAGCTGTCATGGACCATTTGACTTAAATGATCCTTTAAATAATCAATAATGCAAAAAGCTTAGGATTTTGAGGGCAGCTTGACTACTCCCCAGCACGCACAAAAGAAAACTGGATATAATTCCAGCTAAAAGAGCCAGACTTTCTATGTGTCAATCAACAGCTTCATCTTTGACTACTCTGACTGGGGAAATCTACAATTTCCCAGTTCTGGCTAATGGGGAATCCCTGAAATGCTCTAACTAGGAGGAATATAAACGCTCACCCTCATGCCAGTTGCAGCGGGAGCATTTAACTCAATATATACACATGGAGTCCCTGAAGAATAAAATACCTATCTACCTAAAGCTAACAATTATTTCACGATGTATTCCTGGAACGAGAGAATTCTAAAATTGTCAGCTTCCATCTGCTTGTTAAAAGGCAAAATCTATTGACAAGTCGAAATAAGGAATGTGTCCCACGCTAACGTTAGAATAATTACAGCGTAAAAGAAAACAAAGTCTGTCTAAGGGAATGGCAAAACTCCATAGGGAAGGAGACATACAGTATCAAGGGGTGGTGGCTTATAAATCCTCCTGGCCGATTTTCCGTACTTCAGGTGGTCTATGGGGAAGAAGCCTGAAGCAGCCATAATTATTCCCAAAGCATACTGGGACTATACCATACTACAATTTAAAGTGGAACTTGTCTGATCAGTTTGGTCACATGGAAATAGCTACTTGATTATGTGAATCGTTAAAAATAATTTGATCAATTTTGGCCGTTAAAAGGCTTCTGATGTGACTGTTAGAAACAAGCTGCTTTTCAATTATGTCTAGAATTTGTAAATTCTATATTAGTTTCCAACGAACATGAATGAAAAAAGCATAGTATTTTCGAACGTTATTGAGGAATTGGAAAAATATATCAGTTAGGAATGAATACATCAACATATTATTATTGCAATAAACTAATATTTTTGGATATTAAAAGCATTTGCAAATTTCCATATGATAAAATCATACTCAAAGTCGAAGCTATCACAATTCAAGTAGTAAGAATTCAGGTATGAAATAGCATTACACGATGGTCATAAACTATTAATGGAGATGTAAAAGCAAAAACCAACCATTTAGTTCAATTTAAAAATCACTATACATCAAAAATGCTTCACTAGTTGCAAAATCAATGAGAAAGATAACATGGCGAATGCCGTTAAAACCGGAAAAAAAAAACATTTGCTAAAAACAAAAAGTGGTATATGATTTATCATCACTAAAATATTAGGTTGAACAATAAAATGTGAAAGAATAGAATGTTATGAAATATTTTATTAAATACCTGTTTCACATTTAGTTCTTTGGATGCACCAATTGCAGATAAGTTTATTTCAGCAAGGCTAGAGAACATTCAAGTCATTGATTAAAACAAAACATGCTGTCTGAATTTCCAGCATTTTCTGTTTAAACTCAGGTATGCAGAATTCTGTTTATCTTTTGAACTTATGACACAGCACAACGGTTAACTATTTATTTCATTTATGATCTCTCTGTCTCCGAATGCAAGATTCTCCTGTGCTTTGGTGGTATTTGTGGCTGAGGCAAAAAACACAATCCCAACCCACAACAGATGATTTTTTTATGCTCTCATCTCTTATTACCCATAGGAAGCACTTGACAGATTGACAAAGTTCAAAAGTGATATTTATTGTTGAATTGCTCAGAAAGCAGTACTTGAAAGCAAATAGAAGTGAAGGCTGCTTTCGAAATAACAGAACATCATTGAAATGAAACAATGGTACTGTTGGAAGTTATAGTTTTACTATTAAAATTCCATTGTTAATGACACTTTATGAAGCCTCGTCATTCAGTTTACTCGAATAAAAGAAAACTTACTTTTAGGCTTCTTGATAAACATGGATTCCAAATGAATACAAAACAGGTTTGCTGAGCACAGCTTCCAATCAGATATGTGACAGCAAAGAAGCCACCGCTGAGAATTTCAGAATAGAAACTGAAATCTGAATTCCCAGGTAACTAAAGGCAGCGGGGAAGCTTATTTGATTGTAAAGATGATTAGGTGTTTTGGATGTGTGTTTGATTAAAATGTCAGGCTTACAGATCGGTCCGAGTTTATACAATGATGTTCAAAAACAAGAAGGGATTTTAATGTTGTGCAATTACATTGATAAGACAGCCAAGCAAATTAAATAGGAGTGGATTACTGAAAAAAAACTGCCCTCTCTAGAATTTTTTTTTTCTTTGTGAACGGGCCAGGACAATGAAGCTTAATGAACTGGACCATTCCAAGATAGTTTCAGGAAATCTGGAAGTGTCTCCTGCAAGCAACCCTATCAGAGGGGGGCAACGAGTGTCATTTGGCATGGGCCTCATGCCTGTCTGTTTCAAAGGGATCTTGATTTGGGGGCCTTTAAAATTGAGGGGCTGCTGCTTGATCTTGGTTTGGGAGCCTCTAAATTTAAATTGGCCTGGGCCTCATTTAATCAATGAGTGGGCCTGCCTGCAAAGAGCTGTTGACACTTGAATAACTGAAAATTATAAAATTGCATTTAATGCATTCCGTTAGGCAAGGATATTACAAAATCAAGGTGCATAATTGAATTTAAGATATATATTCACCAAGATATAACCGAATAGTCAAACAGGCTTGAGGGATTGAATGGCCTACTGGTCCTAGACAGAACTAAAAAAAAATAATAGAACCTATACTTATCGACAAAATGTACTAAAATATTAGACACAAACTTTGAAATGACACAGAATAAAATGCGTGAAATACTGAATATATGTTAGAGGAATACGTTTTGTGCATTGTTAGCTTTAACAAACATCTCATGTACAAGAGAAGTGTGTAGAAAGGAACAGCAAATGCTGATTTACATCAAAGATTGTCTTGTTTCAAGAGATACAAATAACCCTTAAGTGCCCGTCCCACTGTACGAGGTAATTCAAGAGTTCTCCCGAGTTTCCCCTGATTCGAACTCGGAGAATTACAGTATTAGCCGCTCATAGATACTCTGGGCTCTTGTGGACATTTTTCAACATGTTGAAAAAACTTCAAGAGCTTACCGCGTTTCCCGGATACCTGCCGTTAGCGTTACGAGCCGCTAAGAGACGTCCCGAGCTCCGACGTACCCGCTACGTACATTCTACGTACTTACCATGAGTTTGATTTTTTTTTTAACTCGGGAGAGCTCTTGGGTAAACACATACAGTGGGACAGGCCCTTTAGTTATCAATGCGTTTTGATACCAGAAAACAGTCAGTGAGGGATTTTCCAAAATCAGATCCTTTATATAAATTGTTGATTCTTTTGCATTTTGTGCTGTGTTTTTTTACTTTTAGTCAGTGTCATAGAGCACAAAACCAATAAATCTATCACATAAATTCCTTAACAGCGGATTTCAGTCCATATCTCTGAAATTTGGAAGCGATTTGTGACTGCTGTAAGGTTGAATTTCCATTACTCAAACTGTCGTATCGCGGGAGTACAGAATATTTGCATTGCCGCATGAAGGCCAGCACAAAGGTTAGTTTTATGTCCAAACATCAATTATATAACTCAGATCTGCAAATTACTAATATTATTTTTAATATCTTAAATTATTTTCACAATTTATAGCTTTTAATGCCTAATTTATTAGTCTGCATTTATTAATTTACCAATATGCATTGTCTCTTTGTGCATTATGAATATTTTTAGTATTTTCCTTAAGTACTTACACATCTGTAGGAAATCTTCCTCTGGAGACGGCTGCTGCAAAACTGTTGATAACATTTGAAAGCCATAATATTCACCTGAGTAGCATTCAGTTCTTGAGTATAATAGATGGCAATTGATTACAATATATCATCTAGTGTGCACATTTTGTGCACAAAATACATTTTGGAAAGGGTGTTAATATGTGCAATACACTATCATGTTACAAGTATGAAGTGATGCAGTGTCAGCAGATTGTAGCAATATTCAGCATACAAAACCAAATTGAAGCTAGTCCTACCAAAACTGACCTCCACATTGCAGCTAATATCAGAAGGAAGGATGTCCATATCCCACCACCGATGGCTCCACCCCCTCTATCAGCCCCCTGCCTGCACCCCCAAATATAATGGTCATAAATTTATAAATTGCTTACAGATTAGTTACTGATTGATTGGCAGAGTGTCATTTGGTGTTTCTGTACTTCAAGGTAATTGGTGAACTCTACAATGGGTAGCCTTGCAGGATTGTGTCTCTTCTGTTCAAGGCTTCAGCAAAACCTTTTTGCTCTTGTGTGTGTAAGCTTTCCTGGTAATAGTAGTGGGGAAGAAGAGAAGACCTCACTCACAAAGCAGTGCAACCTATGAGGCGGTGTAAGAGGAACTCTGCTTGAGTAAGAAAGTCATAACAAAATTATATTACATACTGCCTTTGCCTGCAGTTATTGAGATGGGTCAAGTCCATGTTGCCAGTAAACCTTATTTTCCTCACGACCCCCCCCCCCCCACCCCCTTCCCTCCAGCTCATTCCCTCCTCCAGCTTCACAATTCACAACTATTCAATCCTTTTGTTTTACCCCCTCTGTCTTTTCATCTTTGGCCTTTGTCCACCATCTGCCTAACCAACACCCTCTTCACCTGCATCAACTTCTTACCTGCAAGACTTTGTTCTGCTCCCTTTCCATTCCAACTTTCTACCCCACTCCCCCCCACCCCACCCTACAATCAGTCAGAAGAAGGGACCCAACACAAAAACCTATCTGTTTTCCCCAGCGATGCTGCTTGACCTGCTGAGTTACTCCAACACTTTGTGTATTTCTTTATAAAAAATCACCTGCAAATCCTTGTTTGTACGTCGCCAGTATATTGTTACATTTATTGTTCTTTCATGTAACAACATGGCGACACCGCAGAGTTTGCAGCACAGTGTTGCTGTACAGAGGTTACCAATGTGCACAACTCTAGGTTACGTGTCAGATGATTTTGTGATACTTTGACAGTCTGCAAATTCACGTAATTATTCCTCAGAATGCAGGACTAATTGAAAAATTGCTGAAGAGCTAATCAGTGAAATAGTCCGGAGTCAAGGTGTAATATTGAGGAGTTGAAGAACAATATGATATTGGGGTATTTGTGAGCTGGGAAGGTAATCAGGGATTTGGGGCCAGTTAGCAAGGAGAATTGGGAGTGGGGTTGGTTCTCGAGGTGAAGTGCAGCAGGCAGATGCATTAAGTGATCAAGGAGGCAGGGAGTGGAGAAGCGGAAATCAGTATTAGATTGTGGGGGAGAGGAGATTCCACCTAAACTAGTTTATAGTCTCAAGGCTGTTTTGAGGACCTCCAATGTCTGATGAGAAGCTGATGAGAAGTGTGATATCTTTGGCCATGGAGAACCATGGTAGTGCGAAGGAGGAGAGGGTGCAGAAAAGAGAACAACCTATGAGGAAGAGGAGGAGGAAATAAACCTTAACGAGTTTCTGTATATCAGGGGACTCTTCTTGAGTAAGAAAACCATAACAAAATTTTATTACATGCTGTGTCGGAAGGAACTGCAGATATTGGTTTCTACCAAAGATAGACACAAAGTGCTGGAGTATCTCAGTGGGTCAGCCAGTGTCTGAAGAAGCGTTCATCCATCCTTTTTCTTTAGAGATGTTGACTGACCCGCTGAGTTACTCCTGCACTTTGTGT
Organism: Raja brachyura; assembly: GCA_963514005.1. The sequence continues at coordinate 41,873,557 of OY740788.1, forward strand.
TTATTTACATTACATGCTGTTTGCTCAATCATCCCAAACAACATATATTGCATGGAGACAGACATCATTCCAATTAACTTACAGCCATAATTTTAGATAAATATCCAGAGTGACAATTTGCCATTGAGTGATCCTATCCCACTTTGAGATATCCGAATTCCACACAAATGTTCTTTTTGGTTTTCAAATACAACTCTCTTGGCTATCAAATGCATTATAGACTTCTCTTGCAATACCTTTCACCCATTAATTGCTACCTGTTCATGCTAAACATTTTCCTGACCAGTCAGAAATTCCTAGCAAAAAGTGAAAACTTACCTCCTCTCCTTCTCACAACTGTACCTGAGCATTAAGCATTATGAAATGACAGCAATGAGAGAAAAATCTGCTGAACAGGTGTGAAAGCTTAGAAGTGAATCCACCTAGTTTCTAGCTCATTGAAACGAAGGGAGAACAACTGTTATATATTCTGCACTCTGGCTATGCTTAAAGCTGAGATAGTAAAGATTGAAATCACCCTCAATTAATCAAATGGACTAAGGCTTTGGTATACCATTGATGTCCATGACTTTTATAAGTATTTTTTTTTTATTTTAATAACATCTATTATTTGCAAGTATTCAATTATATTAGTTGAGTCATTTGAATTCTTTACTAAGTAAAAATAAATAAAACAATGAGATTTTTGTAACACCTAAATATCATTTAAGGAAAATGTATTCATGCCTTACATAATTCAACAATCAGTCATGAGAAGGCACCAGATATTATGAACTATAGGACAAGAACAAGTCTCATTCACCACCATGGTTCTCACATCCTATTCCAGTGCAGGTTGCTAGCTTTTGAAAGATTGCTTCCTGGACATCTTCAATAAGATCCTCAAGATCGACTTAAGCTCTAATCAATCACTGGTTACACAGCTAATTGCCCCAGTAATTAGACCTCATTGTGATTACTCACAACTACTTCGTGATCTTTCAAATGCCGTTTTAAGTAATTTATGGACTTCTGTCAGAATTAAATTGGCTTTTTTTTAAACTGGGTGTGATGTACTTACACTTGCACTGATTTGGAGGTCATCTGATTGAAACATAATTATACCTGGTTCTACAATATCCATTTATTTAAAAGTGGAATGGTCACTACAGGGCCTGTCCCACTTGGGGGTCATATGCGCGTCATTTACACAACATCATTTACGTGTCATGACGCACATGCACGTGATGCGCGCATGGTGCTCATTACGCGTGCATGGTGCACATTACACGCGCATGGTGCGTGGTGATGTAGGCAGTGACGCACGGTCGCACAGCACCCCAGGAATTTGGGATGTACAAAATCTTCATGCGCCATCTGTGTGACACGCAAATGACGCCCAAGTGGGACAGGCCCTTACCTGTCCCACTTGGCTGCAACTGAAATAATTGCTGGCACATTGCACATGACATCTTCATGCACAGAACATCCGTGCACTATTAAAGGAATAAATACATTTTTAAAGTGTTGAGATTTTTAAATTGCACGTTTTAATTTTGGAGATTCAATGATTCAAAGATACTTTATTGCTACATGTACCTTGGTACAGTGGAATGCTTTGTTTTGCATACAACCTGGTAAAATCATACAGCAGACCTCACCTACGCAATGCCCAAGAGTCACCAAAATTACAAAAGTTCACCGAACAGTCCTCTCTTTTGCCTGCTGCCTCACGTGGGACTTGGTAATACCAAGATTACCTACCATTTTTTTTAATTTACCTGCGTTCACATAATTTATTAACAAATGTAAAATCTGCAAATGCGCAGCAATCATGAAAGAGAAAAAGTGGTGAATACTTTGAATGAATGGTTACATCTGAAATATTCACTTATCAAGAAGTTCATTTATTGATTCATTTCAAGTGCATGTTGATGACTGATAATGTTAGTTTTCTTGATCGAGCCTCGTCCATTCTAGGTAAAAAAGACATGTTTTAATCATTAAATTTGACCATTTAATTTGCTGAAGCCAATATTACCTTCAGATACAAGGGCCAAATTTAATAATTTCACTGCTTGCACAAAAAAAATCTCAAACTCAGCTGACTATTTGCAATTGGCACTCTGGAGGCAGACAGAGGGAGCTGAAAGACTAAAAGTGCTATCTCTTATACACAGAGCTACATCACCAAATTGCTCATTTCTATTTCTTTAACCAAAATAATTATGGTTTGAAAAGATTAACACACAGGTGCATTAATAATTAAAACTGTGAAATTAGCTCAACATCTGGACATGAAAACCTAGTAAGGATATAAGCAAAATGCTTAGTTGCACCTTATAACAGCGATCACATTAGCTGCAAGCTTTACTATCACCAATAAAGCAAAACCATTTTTATCTTACATGATAATTATGTCCATTTTAAAATTGTGTTATTTAAAATTATATTAATATTTCTGCCCATTTAGAACCATTTCTTGCTAAAGACTTTTGTCAGTAATATTCTTGGAAAATGTGGATGTACTGTAAGTAAAACAAGTGACATGCTGTCAAAAGGCACTAATTGATGATTTGTCACAGTTAACATTTCTTTGAAGATTCTTCCCACTCCAAAAAAATGTCTTCATAAGCGTTAGTGAACAGTTACGCAAAAAAACCCTTTCCCGCTTGTTAAGGTCGGCTAAATACCAGTCATTAGGAATTAAGCAGCTGAGAATAATAACATAAAATGAATATTTTTTTAAATTTAGTCAGGCATGGCAAAAGTAAACGGAATGAATAGAAGATTTGGGGGAATTACAGAGAAATGCTTGAAACTTGGTTGAAAACGGTTATCTAACAGTACAGCAACCAGAGAATGGAATAGTCTGGGATTTCAACTCACAGCAAGTAATATCGCAATCAATGGGCCTTCTGCAATGGGGTCAGCTGTCTGGCCATGACGAACAGCATGTGTAGCCTGAGGCTCAGCAGGGAGGCTATCATTGAGATATGTCATATGGTCTGATGAAACCTGCAGGGACAGGTTGCCATCTGTACTCCACTAACCAATTTCTATCGATCCTCGAGTCTCTTGGAATGGGCACATGCTGCCACTGCAGATTGCACCCAAAAATCAACCTAGATTAAATTTTACCCCAAATATCAACTTCAATCTCACAGCACACGATTAGATGGAAATCAAAAACTGCAGATCTGAAACATGAAATAATAACAGGAAAATGGTGGAAACCTCAGCAGGTCAGACAACATCTGTGCAAGGAGAAAGCGAGTTAGCATTTCTGGATAAAAACCTTGTGACTGAGGACTGTGAGGTTGGTGCTTAGACGTGGTACATCTTACTGGCAATTAGTTTCTCTCCTATTTTTCAGGAAAGCAGATGGGAACTTTAGAGAATATGACCACAATAATTTTACTTCGGAGTCACGTGAGTGACTACGTGAAGAAGCCCCGCCAGGCGCATGCGCATCATTACATCGACGCATGTCACACTGACCGGCTGGAGAGCGCAGCTCCACCAGCAGGTAAGTAGTAACCCACAGGTAAGTCAATATTCTGCCTTTCCTGCGAGTGTTTTTTAAACTCTGTAAGTCTGGCTCCCAGAGCCAGCCAGAGTTGCTAAATATATATTGTTAAATTGCGGTAATGGAGTGGAACGTGCGGGGACCACAGTTGCCGCTTTTAGATCGGGTCGGCAGATAACGGCTGCTCTGAAGCTGGCTCCCGCTATTACCGCTATTTATATTGGGTTTGGAGATAACGTCTGCGCCAAATACCGGCTCCAATACCCGCTACTGTTTTACTGCAGCTGAAATGAAATGAAATAAAATTAAAATGAAATGAAATAAAATGAAATGCTAACTTTATTTCTCAACTATCTCCATCAATTTCCAGTGCTTCAAGGCACTCAGAAATATCAAACTAAAGTACTCTCAGGCTCATTTTTCTCATGGGTCTGATGATATGCAAGACTCCCTCCTTTTAATTTAAAGGTTTTTGGGGAAAATGCTCCAAATTTAAAGAGCTATGGAAAATTTTAATTGGGCTTGAATGCCCTAGGATTCCCACACAGCCTCTCGCAGAGGTCCATAGAGCAAAGAAGAAAACATCGCTTATAGATAACAGTGGGAATCATCCTCTCCAGCACCTTGTTTAGGGCTAGATGAGACCTCCCTAGAGCATGACTCGGGAGAAGCAGGCCAGAAGGAGTCTGACCCTGAAGCTGGTGTCACTGCTTATGTGCACACACCAGCACACATGAGCCTTGCTCCAGGTGTCCCGGACATAGCGCTAAACTTCGCTAAACCCGGAAGGGACTGGTGAGGCTATCGAGAAAGCTCTAGCCGCCAATGTAAATGACATGGGTTCTCACCAGCTCCAGGATACGTTCATGGAAGACTGCCACCATTATAAAACACCTGTAAAGTGTGCTTCACTCAAAATGCCCACTGTGAACTCGGAAAGGGCACAAATGAGTGCAACAACGTGGGGACAAGAAGTGAGATTTCAATGCGTCCTCAAGTTGTTGGCAGCAGGCATTCGGAGAAGGTCCAGGAGGCACCGATGTCTGATACTCAACAAGATATGCTGGCCTGTTCTGCAACGCCTACATTGAACCTGAAGTTGCAGCTCTATGTAAGTCCACCAATATCCAAGCCCAGATTATTTATTTGGGGTGGACCTCCTCGAACAAGTTAAGGACCTGGAGGAACATGCCAAAACAATCCGTCTCTCGAAGACATACGTCCCTTCTGCCAGGATGCCACCTCACAGGTTGTTTCAGCGCGAAAGGTGACGGATCCAGGGGCAGGGCCAAGCAGAGGGAGGCCAGTGGGACGATGGTATTATTCACCTGTGTATCCCAGCTACAACCCCAATATGGGAAGAAGGAGTAAAGGCCGACTGTAGAGGTACAGGTGATTCATTCTGTCCAGGATAAGATTCTGGGACCTCTGGTTGGGGGTAGGTTGCAATTAGTTATGATGAAAGGTGCTGCATATACACTCATCGGTTTATACTACACACTGTCTCAAGCTCGAATACAGTTTATGTCAGGAATTGATCCGTACAGTATATGCCTAATAGAGTATTGGGGTTTCTGCACAAACTCAGCAGGTAAAAGAAGAAATTATGGTTTTGTACCAAAAAAGGGGTAATAAACCATCCTCAACAATTTGTGTCCAATATATTCCCCAGACAGAGAAAAGATGGGGATGTAGAGGCATTCTGGACCTAAACCAGTTAAATTCCTATGTTCACTATAGGCAATTTTAAAATGGACACATTCAATACTGTGAAATGGCTGTTATCACAAGGCTGTTATATGGCAACTATAGATCTGAAAGATGCATATTATTCAGTACCAATTCATCATCAGTATCGGAGATACTTGAAATTTAGTTGGATGGGACAGCTGTGGTAATTTAAAGCATTACCCAATGAGTTAACCTCAGGTCCTAGGCTATTCAAGAAATAGTGGAAACCAGTGCTGGCGCTACATTGGGCCCAGAATTACATGGTAATGGCTTATCTAGATAATATTTAATCATAAGCAACACTCAGCAGACAGCTGAGGAATCGGTTTCAGCAACCAAATACCTGTTTGAAAGGGTAGGGTTCCTGGTCCATCCAACCAAATCCAAGTTAGAGCCATCCTAAAAAATTGTTCATTTGGGATTTCTCATGATTCAGTTGATATGTCAGTGCCTTTGCTTACAGTCAAGGCTGTGGAGATCAGAGAGCTCTCTACTAGTCTCACTGAAAAACAATATCCCTCCATCCGGGAAGTAGCTATTGTTATTGGTAAATTGGTGGCAGCTTTCCCTGCAGTACAGTTTGTACCACTGCACTATCAAAGTCTGCACCGAGCTAGAGAACTAGCACTTAAAGTACATGCAGGACATTTTGATAGACCCATGCAGTTACCAACCAGAGCCATAGCTCAATTACAAACTACCAAAAACATTTTGGTTCAGCAACCTTCAGTGCTTTTACAGACATATGTGAGTGCTACCGGATGGGGAGCTACGGACAGCGAGTCTAGCTGTGGTGGTAGATGGAGTGTGCAAGAGGATTTGATCTGCACAATTACTTAGAATTGCTGGGTGCATTCTATGGAGTAAAAGTTAATTGTTTAACAATGAATAATTTACATGTTGAACTCCAGATTGATAATACCACGGCTGTGCCATATATCAATCCCATGGCAGTAATAAGGTCAGCATCATGTGATAATCTGGTTAATCTCATGTGGCACTGGTGTATTTCCAGAAACATCTGGGTCTCAGCTATCTACCTAACAGGTAGACACAATGTGGTGGCAGACAACAGGCCATGAAAGTTCAATGAATGAGAATGGATGATTAAATCCTGAAGTTTTAAAATGATTGTCAGCCGCTATGGGTTGCCAGATATTGATCTGTTGCATCCAGGCTAAATCACCAATTGCCTAAATATATTTCATGGGAACCTGGTCCAGGGGCAGTAGCGGTGGATGCATTCTCGCTACATTGGGGATGTACTTCATTTATGCTTTCCCCATTCTGCCTGATTAGGCAATGTCTCACCAAAATAGAGCAGGACTCTGCCTCAGGTGTTTTGGTGGTTCTGGACTGGACTACAGAGCCATGGTTCCCATTGGTGCTCAGAATGATGACTCAGCCATTCATGACTGTCCCCAACTGCAATATTTGTTGGTGCATCCAGTAACAGAAGAAAGTAATCCGTTACATTATCATATTAATTTGTTGATCTGCAAATTCTGACCAGACCATTCCAAGGCTTTGGACTGTCGAATAGGACCATGGATGTCATAACTGCAGCTTGGAGAGATAGCACTAAGAAACTATATGTGTCTCATATTAAGAAATGGGAGATGTTTTGTTTACAGTCAGCTATATTTGATCATACTGCAAGCATACCAGATGTATGGCCCCATAGCAGAAGCGTCCACAACACGGGGCTGGAAACTGGAAGTATCCCAAGCTAATTCTGCTACCACCATCATCTATTGCGACAAGTGATGGATTCCATTGATTGTTGCTGGAAGCTTGCATCCTTTTCAGGACAGACGATGACAGCAAGGCCAACATTTGTAACAAGATGGACACGAAAAGAGAGACCGGATGTATTGGAGTTCCTTGCTATGTTGCATTTTTGATGAACACTTAAGTTATAGTGCCATTAATAGTACTCGGAGTGTTTTGTCCTCCTATTTAGGGCAGTTTCAGAACAACAACCTATTGGATCACATCCATTAGTGTCCCGATTCATGAGAGGAATTTTGTAACACAAATCCTCCTAAACCTAGATATACAGAAATCTGGGATGTCAGTATAGCTATCACAATGCTTCAGCAATGGGCTCCAATTAAGTCATTGTCTTTTCAGAAGTTAACACTTAAAGTCGTTAAGCTCATGGCGCAAGTAGCAGTGCAAAGAGTGCAAACATTGCAAAGATACGACTAGATAGCATGTATTCTTCTGCAGATAAAATTGTGTTTTATGTGTATGATTTAATCTAACAAAGCAGGCCAGGAATGACCGGAACCAAAGTAAGTTTAAAGCATACCCTGTTGACCAAAGGTTATGTGTAGTTAAGCACCTGAGTCAATATATCGAGGTAACTTAGAGTCTCAGAGGCTCTGAGGCCGTAATGCTCATCAGTCACTAAAAACCTCATAAGAGGTATCAGTATAAACTATTTCTAGATGGTAAAACAGGTTTTGGAATCCGCTGGAGTAGACACTCATGTGTTTAAATCTCACTCCACCAGTGCGGCATCAACATCCGCAGCAAGGCCGCACTGGTGGAGTGAGATGAGGGATTACGTGCCCTCCGCTCCCGGCCCTCATAATCTAAAGGATCATCTGGTAGTTCGAGTCTTCTAAAGCCTTACTATGTTACTTCGGCTATTGGTTTCTGTGTTTTCACGCCACTGCTTTGAAGTATGACGCGCATGCGCCTGGCGGGGCTTCCTCACATAATCCCTCATTGTAACTCCTCATAAAATAAGGATCAAACTTCGAACTGGTAAGTTATCATTTAATCTTACTATCATCCTGAAACCTCATCCACACATACACAAATAACCATTTAAGGAGTACAGTATATGTAATTCAGAGAATACAGAAGGAAGATGTACTTAAAATCAAGCACCACTGCTGGAGGCAAAGATTAGCCTTTGTTGGCCATGATCTACACACTGAGATTTAAGAAATGTAAATAAAATTTAACATGGCATTATGTTCACTGCAGACATTGTGGGAGGAAGGGCCTGTGCCTATGGTGTACCGTTTTTTAAGTTTGAAGCATGGTGTGACTGTGGTAGCACAAGGAGAGAGGAGATAGACAAATTTTAAATGTTTGCGATTTTGTTCATCTCATCCTCACTGGAAAATTAGTAACAACAACCAGTGCTCTTTTTGTGACAGAATGCACCATTACGACATATTGGCACCTCTAAAAAGTTACAAACAAGATTCATCTACAGTAGCTATTAGCCTAATTTAGTGATACAGCATGGAAACAAGTCCTTTGGCCCTCCAAGACCATGCCACACCAATGATCACCCATACACTAGTTCTATGTTATCCCAGTTTTGCTACACACCAAGGGCAATACTTAACAGAAGCCAATTAACCTATGAACCTGCACGTCTTTGGAATGTGGGAGGAAACAGAGCAGCCAGAGAAATCCGACGTGGTCATGAGGAGAACGTACAAACTCCGTACAGATAGCACCTGTGGCCGGATCAAACCTGGGGTATTTGGTGCTGTCACTGTGCCGCCCTCATGGTGATGAATGAACCAATATTTGTGTACAGGCACCTTTTAGTCACCAAAAAAGGACTGGTAATAGGCAACATCAAGTTGAAACTATTGAAGATGCTGATCACATAGCCAGAGACCCCAAATAAGTCACCAGATAAATGAGACTAAATCTTATATTGCTTTCATCTCTTTAACTCCTATAGAATTAAAATTTGTCACACTGATCTTCACTAAATTTGTACTTTAAAAATATAATTGATCTGCACTCCACAGCTACATAAGCAGCATTTCAATATTTATGTTAATTAAGTTCTTCAGTGTTTTTTAATAAACAATCTAGGTTCATTGCACTGATTATTATTAGCCACTTTTCATAAAATATTCACATTTATGTCAAATCTTTCATTTAATGAAGTGTCCCGAAGTGACTGTCGGCATGAGTGGTGAACTCTGAGCCGGAAAGAGAAGAACAATTTTGAATGAACTGACAAATTCGTAACTTGTATATATTCTAAAGAAATAAAAGATAAATTGTGAGGTAAACATGTAGAGAAAAATAAATCAGAAGTTCAGGAGTGTGTAGCTAAAATCTCTGTCATCATTGATGAAGTGGTGGGAGATTACACAGAAGGAAAAATTAGAAATGCAGCTAGCTGGTGATTGTTAGGAAATGTGACTAAAAAGTAAGGAAAGCAGTCTTCCTCTGTGTTGTTGCTACTCACTAGCACATTTCAATAGTTCAATAACTCTCAGACAAGAGCTGTATAGATTTCCCAATTTCATCTATCCTAACCTTTTTGACCATCTTCCTGTTTTTTCAAATTTTTGAAAGTTTTCTGAAAAGCTAAATATTCTACATCTACTTGTTCTGCCTTATCTGGTATATTAATTGCATAAATGGATAAGCCAAGCATGATTTCCCTTTCATGAATCCATATCGACTCTGGTCACAGAATCATAGAGTCACACAGCACAGAAACAGGCCTTGTTCATGCCAATCATGACATTTATCTACACTCATTCCAATTCCAAGCAATTGGTCCAGTTTGTTCTAGATTTTCTGTCCATATATCCTTTATCATAGATTTTACTTCAGAGTCACGTGAGTGACATCGTGAAGACCCCGCTAGGCACGCATGCGCAACATATCGTTGACCGCATGTGAGCGACAGGCAGGGAGGAGCGTTGCTCCTCTACTGCAGGGACCTGCAGGTAAGAAAACTAACCTGCGGTCCTTTTTTCATTTCAGGGCTCTGTTACAGAGCACTCCAGGCCGCTTCGCACTGACTGCGGACCGCGGGATGCGTGCAGTCAGCAGCGGCAGCAACAGACTGCAGTCGGGGAAGCCCATTGACCCAGGAGGGTCTGGGCTCACAGGTTCGCCGGTCGGAGGGACGGCAGAGGCAGCCCGACTCTACACCGCAGCCCGCAGGACCGTGGGCTGACGGCATGTATGAAGGAGTGGGGCTTGCAGGCTCGCCGTTCAAAGTTAGCAACGGCAGAGCGGCAGCCCCGACTCTTTGCCGTAGCCCGCAGGGACACTGCGGGCTGTCGGCATGAATGGAACCAGGAAGTGGGACTTGCAGTCGCCGTTCAAAGTCAGCAACGGCAGAGCGGCAGCCCCGACTCTACAAGAGTGGACCATTGTAAAGTGGGAGTCTGCAGCTGGTTGGGAACTGCCCCAAGGAAACTTTACAAACTACCGCCACCCTTACACCTGTTCCAACCTCTTGCCTGCCCGGAAGCCAAGGAGAGGCAAAAATAAAGGAATTTTCATTGTATAATTGTTCATGTTTCTCCTATAGGTGCGTGAAAGAAATTAGAAACCTCATGATTTTTACCATAAAGTTTGTTAGTCAGTAATATTATCCTTTCAATTTTGTTCAAAAAATGCTATCCGGAAGTCGGGCAAGCCCGAGATCCAGGAGGGTCCGGGCTCGGAGACTGCCATTCGCTGGTAGCGAAGGCAGAGCAAGAGCTCCGACTCAATGCCACAAGCCGCATGAATACCGCGGACTGACGGCTATGCTACCCTATGGAGGTAGAAAGACAGAGTCGGAGCCCGACACACTACATAGGCGGAAGGCTTGCTGTTAGCGGCAGTCTATGGTCCTGCATGAGAGTCTGGTCACCATTAGAGCTGGGGGAGGGGAGAGTGCACTCCTCCACCGGATGCTTCTTAAAGACCCTCAGGTAAGATACTAACCTTGAGTTGCTGAACGTCTGTACTAGACTTTGCTTACAGAAACGATGGATGGAGACCAGAATGAAGACATCGAAGTATGCCTCCAAGGGCCATGGGACTTTAGATGGGAGTCAGCGGCCACCATTCCCAGGGCTGCCCTCAACACCGGCAGCGGACCGGGATAAGAACGCGGAAATCGGTGAGTCCTGCGCTGCCAGGACCCGTCTCTCCGCCACGGCTGACCCTGGAGCCGCAAAGTGGTAGGAGCACCGCGCGGGAGCAGGGTAGGCAAGACCCTGACCTCCTACCGCTGTCACCTAAGCAAAGGGACAGTGGAGCAAAGGTGCGTAAACGTGTGACCCGCTCGGCGGCACGTTCTGTCTCCCCTACTATGCAGGTCACCAGAGGGCGGACCAGGGGGAGAGCTGCGCCCAGGTCGTGCCCTGCTGCAGCGGAAGGCATCGACATGCCGCCGGGGGTAACCTGCTAGATTGTGGGCCGGTGATGGATCTGCTGGGAAGTTGGGGAGCCCTGCAGGAGCAGGAGGTACTGGCTCACCACCGGGTCAGGCTGCCAGAGTGCAGGCCGGTGGCAGCGGATTTCGTTCGTGCAGCCCCGCTTAGGCGGCAGGTGGTGACCATGCGCCGTCACAGACTCACGTAGTCAGGAGTGGCGGTAAGCCCGCGCGGACTTCGGGGTACCACACTTCGGCGGCAGGGACCGACTCACCACCCCTCATGTCTTCCAGGCAGGCGGGCCGCCACCGTCCGGAAGACTGCGGACCAGCGGCATGTCCGCGCGGGAGTCGCTAAGCCCCGCTGGAGCGGCAGGCAGTGACATCCTGTCTAGGCACCCATAGTCATCACCTCAACAAGGTGCGGGCCGATGACAGGAGCCTCAGTAGTTCAGGAGAACCTGAGGAAGTCGCCTTGTCGTCCGCAGATGCGGCAGCAGTAGCATGGCTCGAATGGAGCACATGATGGAGCGTATCCTAGAGCACAACCTCTGCAGCTGGACCAGATGTCCTGCCGTCCAGGAGACATGCGGCTGGGCCACCCAGCATGTCCCCGTCATCAGTGGGGAGTGCCAGGGATCAGCAGCTGGCTGACACGAAAGCAGGTTTGCAGCAGGAACCTGCAGTACCTGAGAAACCCAAGAGGAACTGCTGGATGTGGTCTCCAAGTTCCCTCAGCCGAAGAACTCAGGACAGCCTTTGCAGCCCAAAACTAGGGGCCAGCATAGACTACTTCACCACACACCAGCTGCAGGAACAGGTCCTTACTGAGGCGATCAACAAATACAAGGCCCAAACAACTGCATATCATTGAATGTATCAACAGTCAACACGCCCATCGGGGGCACAGGAGCTGAAGTTACTAAAGTTTCTGAAATTGCTGACGTCGGGGATACTGCCTTTTTCCAGGTTGGTTGACAGAGCAGGAGGATGCTCTTGCGTAATTAGTCATTGAATTACGCTACCCGTATTATCGCCATTAATCCGACTTCAAACCCCATATTCGCGGGGTTGTGCAAGGCATCTGCGACGCCACCACTGAGACAGCTGTTCGGTGAGGACCAGCCCAAACAGGTCTAGAACCTGGATTAGGAGGTGAAGGCAGTCGGGTTGATGAACCCACCTCCCTCCAGCAGGCCGGCAGTGCGCAGACAAACACCATATGCAAGACCTCGGGGGCCACCTGAAAGTCCAGTAAGGACCTACACGCTGGCAGCACCTCAACACAACCCAGCAACAACGGAACACCAGACACCCGAACATCAGGCCCGCCGGTAACCATGGAGGTAAGGGGGTCTGGTCCTCTTGGAAGTGCTGCATGTATAACCTCACAAGTAGGAGGGAGGTTACATACATTCTAGGATGCATGGGTTCTGATTGTCACTATCCCAGGGAACTAATAGACATAATAGAGGCATGTAACAGCCTTGCTTGCGCCAGGAAACCGACTATTAGACATACTGCTAAGGTAATTGGTAAACTTGTAGCTACATTCCAGCCACAAAATTTGGGCCGTCACACTATCGAAGCTTGGAAAAAGCAATAATCTCGGCATTAAAAGCGAATGCTGGACATTTTACGGGCCTATGCAGCTGCCAATCAAGGCATAAATTGAGCTACAATGGTGGATTAGCAATGTTTGTGATTGTTAAATCCCATCATTACATCAAACCCATTAGTCGTGTTACAAACCGACGCAAGCGCCAAGGGCTGGGGAACTACCGACACCATTCCAGTTGGGGCGGTTGATGGGATTTGCATGAGTCTACTTCTCTTCAATCACAAGCAATAAACTGTTTAGAAATGCTGGGAGCATGCCACGGGCTACGGGCTTAATGCACTAATCTGCAGCATACGCATGTCCGTTTTCAATAATACCACTGAGGTGGTATATTTAAACCTTATGGGTGGTATCAAGTCAATATCTTGTGATGAATTGGAAAAATTAATTTGGCTCTGCTGGATTGAAAGAAATATTTGTATATCAGCTACGTACCTTCCAGTTAAGCTCAATACAGTGGCGGACACCAGGTCACAAGTATTTAATAACGACATCAAGTGGATGTTGAACCTCCAAATACTTGCTAAAACTATAGCCTAATATGAAACACCAGATATCAACCTCTTTGCGTCCAGGTTGAGCCATTGGATACCAACATATGTCTATTGAGAACCAGATCCTGGGGCAGTGGCGATGGAAGCATTCTCGCTACATTGGGGGGAAATGGGTTTTTCTATGCTTTCCCCCATTCTGCTTCATTAGACAGGTGTTGCAGAAAACGCAACCAGATTCTGCAACAGAAAGGACCATGGACATCATACAGCTGCGTGCAGAGAGAGTCCACTAGGAAGCAGTACCTCACCCACATAAGGATATGGGAGGTTTCTGTAGTTGGACCTAGACCACCTACATATATGCTATGATCTCCAATGTGCTGGAATCCTCACGGGCCTGCATTATGATGAGCCCCTCAATGACAGTGCCATATGCAGTGCCAATGCCAGGAGTGCACTGTCATCCTATCTCAACATTTGAGTGGGATCTCACCAGCTGGTATCCACACTATGAAGGGTATGTTCTATCCTTCCCTCCCCAACTACGATATTATATTACCAGAGATATAGGGGTGGTGTTGACCCTCCTCAGGAGCTGGTCACCTTTGACGGAGTTACCATTGGACTTACTCGCCTTCAAAGTGGTGATGGTAATGGCACTGAACACAACAGAACGGGTCCAGACTCTACCTGGATAGAATGGTTTTGACTCACAATAAAGTGACTTCTTTATAGAAGAGTTGCTTAAACTACACAGACCTGTGACTACAGGTCTGAAAATGGGCATCAGGAATATGGAGGCGGATCTGTTATCAGCCATGTAAACACACGTCACAGGGTGATGGTGCAGATTATCTCCAGATGGCTCGAGGTGGTATTCGGTGCAGCAGGTAAGATACTAACATTTTAAAATGTCATTCTACCAGGGCTGCATCCACATCAGCGGCGAGGACCATGGAGGTGTTCATGAATCATGTCCTCGCAATAGCAGGCTGGGTCAGTGAAACTACATTTCAGCGGTTTATAACAAACCTGTGGCCGCTCCCGCAACGTTGTGGAGTCAGTTTTAAGTGCTGTTCCCTAAACGTTTGTCCCCGAGTTCAGCGGTTTATTGTTGTATTAACAAAAATGTTATTATTTTCAGCTTGTTCAAGTCTGAAATAAGTTAACATACTTCCTCCATCAGTATTACGGCAGTGTGTGAGCATGGACGTGATCCAGGGCATGTAATCACAGAGCTTTGAAATCTTCACGAAGTCACTCACGTGACTCCGAAGTAAAATAGTAAGATTAAATGAGAACTTACCAGTTTGAAGTTTGATCCTTATTTTTTGAGGAGTTACGATGAATGATTTTGTGCCCTCCGCTCCCAACCCTCTATCATAAGGTCAACTGGTATATTAGTGTCTCTTAATCTTACTATCTTCAGTCATTGTTGTTATCTGTGATACCACACCGCTGCTTTGAAGAATGTTGCGCATGCGTGCCTGGCGGGGTCTTCATGAAATCCCTCATCGTAACTCCTCATAAAATAAGGATCAAACTTCAAACTGGTATGTTCTTGTTTAATCTTACTATTTTTGCTCTTTCCCTAATACTGATGTTCGGATGAAGGGTGGGACGATGGCACAGCGGTAGAGTTGCTGTTTCGCGGCATCACAGACACGGGTTTGATCCTGACTGTGGATGCTGTCTGTGTGGTTTGCATGTTTTTCCTGTGACCATGTGGGTTTCCTCTGAGTTCTCTGGTTTCTTCCCACATTCCAAAAACGTTCAGGTGCGTAGGTTAATTGGCTTCAGTAAAAATTGTAAATTGTCCCTAGTGCGTTGGATAGTGGTAGTGTGACGGTGGGCCAAAGGGCCTATTATTTGTGCTATTTGCGGGTTTGTAGGTTATTTGGCGCTATAAGTTGGCGCTATTTTGTTGGATGGAACTAGTGTACAGGTGATCATTGGTCAACACAGATAAGGTTGGCCAAAGGGGGTGTTTCCACGCTGTATCACTAAACTAAACTAACTAAATAGGAGTAAATCCTCTGTTTTCACTCCAACTTACTTCTCAAGATAGGAGTTATTTTAGCCACACTCCATTCTGCGAGAACTTAGAAAGATCATAATGAATGCACCCACAACCCTACAGCCACCTCTTTCTTCTTTGGCTTTTTAGGGATTTCTGGCTTTTAGTCTCATAGGTATGTCTTGCAGTTTGTTAAAAAATACATTTATTTCAATTCTGTATTCCTACTGCACTTAATTCTTCAGTATTGTTGGAATGGCTGATCTAGTATGTTTTGTCCTAGCACAACGCTCCTTGATCAATATCTCTGTAACTTAAGATGCCAGATGTGAGTTTACCAGTGGAAAATGTTCCTCAATGGCATCTCTGATTACCGAGCACAGTGCTAAAAACAACATAGACTTATTTTCAGCTATCGTGCAGCAAATTTTGGACTTGTACCTTTGATATTAATTTGCATCAACCAAGTGGTAAAAGAGTCATATTTGATTGTACTGTACTAAAATAAATTCTGAGTTCATGCAATAGTCAATAAGCATACAGCTGAATCTTGTTTGCATGATTGCAGAGAGAAGAGATTATAAACTTTTAATTGACCTTAAAATCAGTACCTTTGTAACACTGATCTCAATAAAATCGAGCATTCAGAGTGTGGAGCATATGCTACATGTGAATCTGTAGCTGAATGGACTGTGCCACTGAAAAAGAACAACCCACAAGAATGTGTGGGGCATCTAAAAGCATCAATTTTTATAGTAAGATTAAATGAGAACTTACCAGTTTGAAGTTTGATCTTTATTTTATGAGGAGTTACGTTGGTAATTACGTGAAGAAGACCCCATCAGGCCGCATGCACGTCAATCTTCAAAGCAGCGGTATGAAATCACAGGTAACAGTAATTTAAGTATAATAGTAAGAGTAGAAACCTAGAACTACCGGATGACCTTTGCGAGAGAGGGTTGGGTGTGGAGGGCACGTAATCTCCGACATAACTCCTCATAAAATAAAGATCAAACTTCAAACTGGTAAGTTCTCGTTTAATCTTACTATTTTACTTCAGAGTCATGTGAGTGACTACGTGAAGATTTCAAAGCTCTGTGTTTTAATGCCGTAGATTCAAATCCAGGCATCTCACTGCATCGATTGACTCAGAATGAGGAAAGAATCAATAATACATTAAACCTTGACATTGATTTTAAATGTAATAACGGTTTAATTTTTTAAGAAAACAATAGCAACCCCTCTGTCCCAGGGGGAAGCTATAAAACTGAACTTAAAACAGAATGAGCAAATACCCCTGGTTCAGCAAATGGTTTATATTGCTGAAACATCCGCTCACTTGACCACCCTGCGGGGATATGGTCTATGGAGACGTCCATTGCCCTGGCCGCTGACGTTGATGCTGCCCTGGTGGAATAACATTTAAAAATGTCAGTGTCAATACCTGCAGAAGCCAGAACCTGCTTTAGCCACCTTGAAATAGTCTGAACCGACACTTTACTATGCGGTTTTCTGTGGCTAATCAACAATGATGATTCTGCACCTCTTAGGGTGCTGGTGGCCTTGACATAACATAATAAGTGTGACACCACACATAGGCATGAATCCGTAGGGTATGCCGAAAAGGTAATCCTAAACCATGTCATCCCAGGTCTGCTCTGTTTGAGTAGATCGTAGATGGAAAATACAATGGCATCTGCAGATACTTCCATCCTGTCGAGTCGCAGCTTCTGTAATGTCTGCACTCATTGTGCCAAAACCAGTGCCATGAGCATGACTACCTTCATGGAGAGTTTGGCCAAAGTCAGGGCTGTGATAGGAGTCCATTGACAAAGGAGCATAAATACTTCGCTAACATCCCAGATTGTCGAATACCTGGGCCTGGGAGGATTGGAATTAAAAATTCCCTTCATAAATCTAGAGATGAGAGGGTGTGACCTCACAGAATATTGTTCTGATCCCATTCGTAAATATGAAGACAGGGCACTTCTGGCCGTATTGATTGCACTATAGCTTAATCTTTGATTGAAAAAGAGGGTTGACGGGAACTCGAGTACGTCGGAGATGCCTGCTGTGTAATGTGAAATACTTTGTCGGAAGCAGAGCACCTCCCATTTCCTTATATAAGAGATGTACTGCTTCTGGGTACTATCCCTCCAGGCCGCAGTAAGAACATCCTCAGTGCGATC
This sequence comes from Raja brachyura, assembly GCA_963514005.1. Next base: position 41,891,271 of record OY740788.1, read on the forward strand.
CGATAGTCCTCTCCCCAGGCTGATCTATTTCTCCATCCTAACCCCATTCTTTTGCCTTCTCCCTATAACCTATGACCACATTTAAGGGCCTGTCCCACTTGGCGATTTTTTCGGCGACTGCCAGCATCATTGACTGACGTATCAGGTTACCGAAAAATTTCGGCGTGATGCGGCGGTGACGCGGCGTGATGATGTATGACGCGCGGTGTTTTTTGAAGCGTCACAACATTTTTTTTGTCGCAGCTGGATTTTGAAATGTTCAAAATCTTTTGCCAACCCTGATATGACGCCAGCAGTCGCCGAAAAAAATCGCATGTGGGACAGGCCCTTTAACCTTCCAGAGTAGCCTGCCATGTGGAAGCTTGTCAAATGCCTTGCTGAAGTACATATTGACAATGTATACAACTTTGCTCTCATCAACTTTGTTTATTTCTTCAAAAACTCATTCAGATTCATAAGGCACAATCTCCCACATAGAAAACCATGGACCATCAGCCTGTCCATCCAAATGTAAATGTATCATCCCTCAGAATCCTCTCCAATACTACCACAGATGTTAGGCTCACTGGTCTATGATTCCCAGTGTCTGAAAACAGATTCCTGCATCTTGAGTGAATGATCAGATGAGAGCATGGCCAGGGTGATGTGGGCCACTGATGATATTAGCTGCCTGTCATGCTGCATTGTTAGGAGAATGATTCCTAAACCACCCATGTTTGGAGGGAATTGGTTGCAGAAATCTTGAAATCAAAACAAACTTCTCAGTTGCTAAGACATAGCTCTCTGTAGCTTTCAGGAATTATAAAGAAGTATAGAACTACTAAGCAATATAAATATTTTTATTGAACAATGCAATCAAAAAACTAATCTTCAAATAATTTATGTTTAAGAATGAACTGCAGATGCTGGAAAAATCAATGGTAGACTAAAATGCTGAAGTAACTCAGCGGGTGAAGCAGCATCTATGGAGCGAAGGAATAGGTGACGTTTCGGGTCAAGATGCGAAACGTCACTTATTCTTTCGCTCCATAGATGCTGCCTCACCCGCTGAGTTTCTCCAACATTTTTGTCCACCTTCAAATAATTAATGATCTCTTTAAATTGAGCTAGTGGAGGTTCTAAATATTATTAAACATATTCAGCTGTGTAGGTTGGCTGCATTGCTGAATTCCCATTTAGCAGCTCTGATGTCAAATTAACACTCAATTTTGAATAAAACACCATTGTTGAACCAGCATATTTCCATTAAACAAATTCATTCAACACTAACAATACATTGCAACGCTACCAATGTAGCAGCTGGTGTTACATGCTGCAAATGTGCCCTGAAGTGTGAGATACCACATTAAAACAAAATCAGCAATTGTATTGCCCAAGTATCAGACTGCCTTATAGTCTAGCCTCAGATATTGTTCCTTTAAGTGCTCCTTTAAGTGCAGGAAGGTTATAGAATCACGGAGTCATAGAGTCATTCGACTTGGAAACAGGCCCTTTGGCCCAACTTACCCACGCCGACCAACAAGTTGTTGGTATCAGGCATGCCATCTGCAGCGGAGAGGACACATGAGGAAAGGAACAGTATTGTAAATGAATTGTTAAAGAAGGAACTGCAGATGCTGGAGAATCGAGGGTTACACAAAAAGCTGGAGAAACTCAGCGGGTGCAGCAGCATCTAAGGAGTGAAGGAGATAGACGACGTTTCGGGTCGAGACCCTTCTTCAGACTGGTCAGGGATCAGGGAAACGAGAGATATAAACAGTGATATGGAGAGATAAAGCAAGAACAATGAGTGAAAGATATGCAAAAAAGTATTGGTGATAAGGAAAGCAGGCCATTGTAAGCTGTTTCTGGTGTGAAAATGAGAAGCTAGTGCGACTTGGGGGGGGGGGGGGGAGATGGAGAAGGAATGTCAGGGCCCGAGGGCTGAGGGAGAGGTGGGGGGGTGGGGGGAAAGGAGCAGTCTGGGTTAACAGAATTGAGAAAATACAATGTTTAAGCCCAGAGGATGCAGACTCCCCAAGCGGAATATGAGATGTTGTTCCTCAAACTTGCGGTGTTGTTCACTCTGGCCATGGAGGAGGCCCAGGACCGAGAGGTCGGATACGGAGTGGGAGGGGGAGTTGAAGTGCTGAGCCACCAGGAGGTCGGGTTGGTTATTGCGGACCGAGCGGAGGTGTTCGGCGAAACGATCGCCTAGCCTCCGCTTGGTCTCACCGATGTAGATTAGCTGGCATCTGGAGCAACGGATGCAGTAGACGAGGTTGGAGGAGGTGCAGGTGAACCTCTGTCGGACTTGGAATGACTGCTTGGGTCCCTGAAAGGAGTGGATGGGGGAGGTGAAGGAACAAGTGTAGCATCTCTTGCGGTTGCAAGGGAAAGTGCCCGGGGAAGGAGTGGAGCAGGAGGGAAGGGAAGAATTGACGAGGGAGTTGCGGAGGGAGCGCTCTTTGCGGAAGGCAGATAGGGGGGGAGATGGGAAGATGTGGCGAGTGGAGGGGTCACGTTGGAGGTGGCGAAACTGGCGGAGGACTATCTGTTGTATGCGCTGGCTGGTGGGGTGAAAGGTGAGGACCAGGGGGACTCGGCCCTTGTTGTGAGTGGGGGAATGGGGAGAGAGGGCAGTGTTGCGGGGTATGGAGGAGACCCTGGTGCGAGCCTCATCGATAGTGGGGGAGGGGAAACCCCGTTCTCTGAAGAACGAGGACATTTGCGATGACCTGGTGTGGAACACGTCATCCTGGGAGCAGATGCGGCGTAGTCGGAGGAATTGGGAATAGGGGATGGAGTCCTTACAGGAAGCAGGGTGGGAGGAAGAGTAGTCCAGGTAGCTGTGGGAGTCAGTTGGTTTGTAGTGGATGTCAGTCAGGAGTGTGTCACCTGCAATAGAGATGGTGAGGTCAAGGAATGGTAGGGAAATGTCGGAAATGGTCCAAGTATATTTGAGTGCCGGATGGAAGTTGGTGGTGAAATGGATAAAGTCAGTCAGTTCTGCGTGGGTGCAGGAGGTGACACCAAAGCAGTCGTCAATGTAACGGAGGTAAAGGTCGGGGGTGGGGCCCTGGTACGTCGAGAACAAAGATTGTTCGACGTACCCGACAAAGAGGCAGGCGTAGCTAGGGCCCATGCGTGTGCTCATAGCTACGCCTTGTGTTTGGAGGAAATGGGAGGAGTCAAAAGAGAAGTTGTTTAGGGTAAGGACCAACTCCGCTAGGCGGAGGAGGGTGTCAGTGGATGGGTATGGGTTGCTCCTCTGGTCGAGGAAGTACCGGAGGGCTTTGAGACCATTTGGAACTAAGGCACAATGTTCATTAAAATCTCATCAATGTTGATAATCTTCTTCTGAAATTATTGCTCAACACGATTCGGTGGGCTCTATTCATCCTCTGATGGCTAGCATTCCATACAAGCATTAACATAGAAACATAGAAATATAGAAACATAGAAAATAGGTGCAGGAGTAGGCCATTCAGCCCTTCGAGCCTGCACCGCCATTCAACACTGCCCCCCAGCTTCGTGTCACTGCAAACTTGGAGATGTTGCATTCAATTCCCTCGTCCAAATCATTAATATATATTGCAAATAGCTGGGGTCCCAGCACTGAGCCTTGCGGTACCCCACTAGTCACTGCCTGCCATTCTGAAACTGACCCGTTTACTCCTACACTTTGCTTCCTGTCTGCCAGCCAGTTCTCTATCCACATCAATACTGAATCCCCAATACCGTGTGCTTCAAGTTTGCATACTAATCTCTTATGTGGGACCTTGTTGAAAGCCTTCTAAAAGACCAGATATAACACATCCACTGGTTCTCCCTTATCCACTTTACTAGTTACATCCTCGAAAAATTCTATAAGATTCGTCAGACATGATTTACCTTTCATCAATCCATGCTGACTTTGTCCAATGATTTCACCACTTTCCAAATGTGTTGCTATCCCATCTTTAATAACTGACTCTAGTATTCTCCCCACTACCGATGTTAGACTAACTGGTCTGTAATTCCCCATTTTCTCTCTCCCTCCCTTTTTTAAAAGTGGGGTTACATTAGCTACCTTCCAATCCTCAGGAACTATTCCAGAATGTAAAGAGTTATCTAAAAATTATCACTAATGCATCCACTATTTCTGGGGCTACTTCCTTAAGCACTCTGGGATGCAGCTTATCTGGCCCTGGGGATTTATTGACCTTTAATCCATTCAATTTACCTAACACCACTTCCTGACTAACCTGGATTTCACTCAGTTCCTCTATCTCATTTGACCCTCGGTCCCCTGCTATTTCCGGCAGATTATTTATGTCTTCCTTAGGGAAGACAGAAACAAAGTAGTTATTCAATTGGTCTGTCATGCCCTTGTTCCCCATGATCAATTCACCTGTTTCTGACTGCGAGGAACCTACATTTGTTTCAACTAATCTTTTTCTCTTCACATATCTATTAAAACCTTTGCAGTCAGTTTTTATGTTCCCTGCCAGATTTCTTTCATAATCTATTTTCCATTTCCTAATTAAGCCATTTGTCCTCCTTTGCTGGACTCTGAATTTCTCCCAGTCCTCAGGTAGGCTGCCTTTTCTGGCTAATTTGTATGCTTCATCTTTTGTGTTGATACTATACCTGATTTCCCTTGTTATCCATGGATGCACTACCTTCCCTGATTTATTCTTTTGCCAAACTGGGATGAACAATTGTTGTAGTTCATCCATGCAGTCTTTAAATGCCTTCCATTGCATATCCACCGTCAACCCTTTAAGAATTGATTGCCAGTCTATCTTTTTTTTTATTTTTTAATTTAATTTCTTTTATTAGAAGTAATCAATTTACAATAGTGTAAACATTGTACAAACATCAACTTAATTCCATATTTTTTTTAAATAACCCGTTGAAAGTTATTATCTTCTATTTTTTTAGGAAATAAAGATAAGGATAGAGTAGTTTTAAATCAATAAGAGAGTGATTAAATAATAATTTGATTATATAAAAGAGAAAAAGAAAATAGAGAAAGGAAAAAAGGTTAACAAAAAGTGAAAAGATATTATATATATATATATATATAAATGAAAATCAATAAAATATATTGTATCTAAAACTATTACAAATAATAATATCAATGAAGACATGCCTATTAATCCTAGTATAAGAATATGTTATTCTCATCAAGTCCCGCAGGGTACCCGTCAAGCTGTGATGTCAAGAACAGCTACTTCTCTAGATACTGTATATATGGAGACCATATTTGTTCGAAAGAATTATATTTGTCCAATAGAACAAATCTGATTCTTTCCAATTGTAACGTCTCCAACATTTCTGCTGCCCACATTTTAATTGTGGGGGTTAATGTTCCCTTCCAAAATTTCAATATGATTTTTTTCCCTATTATCAAACAGTAATCAAAGAAATTTCTTTGATTTACTGTAAGTACCGAATTTGAATCCAAAATTCCAAGTATTAATAACTTTGGGTCTGGACTCAATCTAATTTTAAGAACCTCAGAAATAACCTTAAAAATTTCTGTGCAGTAGTGATTCAATTTGGGACATGTAGCAAAACTGTGTGTTAAATTTGCTTCTAAATTCTTACATTTATCACAAATTGAAGAGAGATTGGGAAAGATACTATTTAATTTAGTTTTTGAATAATGTAATCTATATAATACTTTGAATTGTATCAATGTATGTCTGGCATTTAACGAACACCGATGTATTTGCTGTAAACTTTCTTCCCAATTTTCTTTTGTTATGGATAAACCAATTTCATTTTCCCATGCTTGACGATATGTTTCAGTTGTTGGATTCTCCATATCCAAAATTATGTTATATATATAGGCTATTAATTTTTCTGTATTTGGGTGCAAATTAAACAAATCATCTAATAATCCTGGTACTTTATTTTTATAATCTTGTGTGTTGGATTTTATATAATCTCTAATTTGTAAGTACCTAAACAAGTGTTGCGGAGACAATCCGTAGATATCTTGTAACTCTTGGAATAAAAGAAATTTTCCTTTTCTATAAAGGTGCTCTATCCTTTTAATTCCTAAATCATCCCAATGTCTAAACCCTCCATCCAATATAGAGGGTTTAAATAATGGGTTATTCGTTATTGGTAGTCTGAGTGAGAGATTATCTAGCTGTAAAGTCTTAACTACTTGTTTCCAAATACGTCTATTATTATAAATTATAGGGTTGTCCCTATAAATTTTTTTTTGTACTTCCTTTGGGGCAAAGAGAATCGAGCCTACATTATAAGGTAAACAATCTTCCTTTTCCATCTATCCATTGCCAGTCTATCTTGGCCAATTCACGTCTCATACCCTCAACGTTACCGTTCTTTAAATTCAGAACCCTTGTTTCTGAATTAACAATGTCACTCTCCATCCTAATGAAGAACTCAACCATATTATGGTCACTCTTGCCCAAGGGGCCACGCACAACAAGACTGCTAACTAACCCTTCCTCATTACTCAATACCCAGTCTAGAATAGCCTGCTCTCTCATTGGTTCCACTATACGTTGGTTTAGAAAACTATCCCGCATACATTCCAAGAAATCCTCTTCCTCAGCACCCCTGCCAATTTGATTCACCCAATCTATATGTAGATTGAAGTCACCCATTATAAATGTTTTACCTTTGTTGCACGCATTTCTAATTTCCGGTTTGATGCCATCCCCAACTCCACTACTACTGTTAGGTGGCCTGTACACAACTCCCACTAGCGTTTTCTGCCCCTTAGTGTTTCATAGAAACATAGAAAAATAGGTGCAGGAGTAGGCCATTCGGCCCTTCGAGCCTGCACCGCCATTCAATGTGATCATGGCTGATCATCCAACTCAGTATCCCGTACCTGCCTTCTCTCCATACCCCCTGATCCCTTTAGCCACAAGTGCCACATCTAACACCCTCTTAAATATAGCCAATGAACTGGCCTCAACTACCTTCTGTGGCAGAGAATTCCAGAGACTCACCACTCTCTGTGTAAAGAATGTTTTCCTCATCTCGGTCCTAAAGGAATTCCCCCTTATCCTTAGACTGTGACCCCTTGTTCTGGACTCCCCCAACATTGGGAACAATCTTCCAGCATCTAGCTTGTCCAACCCCTTAAGAATTTTGTAAGTTTCTATAAGATCCCCCCTCAATCTTCTAAATTCCAGCGAGTACAAGCCGAGTCTATCCAATCTTTCCTCATATGAAAGTCCTGACATCCCAGGAATCAGTCTGGTGAATCTTCTCTGTACCCCCTCTATGGCAAGGATGTCTTTCCTCAGATTTGGAGACCAAAACTGTACGCAATACTCCAGGTGTGGCCTCACCAAAACCCTGTACAACTGCAGTAGAACCTCCCTGCTCCTATACTCAAATCCTTTCGCTATGAATGCTAACATACCATTTGCTTTCTTCATTGCCTGCTGCACCTGCATGCCTACTTTCAATGACTGGTGTACCATGACACCCAGGTCTCGTTGCATCTCCCCTTTTCCTAATCTGCCACCATTCAGATAATAGTCTACCCTCATGTTTTTGCCACCAAAGTGGATAACCTCACATTTATCCACATTATACTGCATCTGCCATGCATCTGCCCATTCACTCAGCCTATCCAAATCACCCTGCAGCCTCCAAGCATCCTCCTCACACCTAACTATACCCCCCAGCTATATCAACGGGTCGATGGTGGAAAGGGTCAAGAGCTTCAAATTCCTGGGTGTGCATATCTCTGAAGTTCTCTCCTGGTCTGAGAACACTGATGCAATTATAAAAAAAAGCGCCTCTACTCTGACATGGCTTACCCCCAAATTAAATCAACTCACTCACACTATAAAAATCTTAATCATTTAAACTGTACCTTTACTAAAAAGCACTGTACCATTAACTCACTGAACCCTTAACTCACTGTACCATTAACTCACTGTACCCTTAACTCACTGTACCCTTAACTCACTGTACCCTTAACCAGAAAGCAGAAATACAAACCTGGGGTTGCTCCCAATCAGCTGCTTCCTCTAGTCCGCTTCCACCAATCAGCGGCTTCCTCCAGACTACTTCCTTGGAAGTGTGCTGGTACATTGCAGAGTGGGTACTCCACCCGTTCCAACCGCTCCTGGGCCTCTTTTATGTTGACCATGGAAACACATTGCCAAACCCATTGTGTCCTCACCGGACATATGCACAGAGCAGAGATCATGTTATAGTAATCAGGCACAGGAATTTTTAAAGATATTTAAGGCGATTGTAATGTCCTAACAATTGTGCTAATTGAGAAAACTCAGTCAAGATGAGGGATCAAAAGATCCTGGTCTCAAAAATTCAATAACACATTGAATCGTTAATAAGCTTTCATCCTATTAAGTGTGGTTTCTAACAATTAGAAATCCAACCTCCTTTGTTTGTACTCTGGTATAAGAATGTGAGCAAACTCCCATTCATTTTGTTCTCTGAACACAGTCGATTACAATATTCTTTGCTTTGAATGGATGCTACTTACAAAATTCTCTGAAGAATAAATATATGTAAGAGATAATTGATTTTGAGTGCAGAAGTATTATTTAATGACAAATCAATCAGGGGAAACAGCAGTTAATATAAGCTCCACTTTTTATTATTGTGTTTCAACTGCGCTCTTAAAAATTAATAACAGTGAAACGGTGAAAGACAAGTTGTTACTTTAATATGCTTTTTAAGACATACTGTAATATTAGGCAGATCTACAGGGAGCACCGTAAAAATGATTAATTAGTCTATTGGAAACTCAAGTTCAAATACTATTCCCACTGGACTATACATTCTTATAGGTTTCTGTAAAAGACAGAAGGATATTTAAAAGGTGGGGCTAGGATTGAGCAATTCCTTTCCAGATGAGCAAAGTGCAAAAAATAATGGATCAGTAAGAGAAATTACTAATGTAAGGAGAGTCATCTATGGATTAAAATATTACCTTCAGCTCTCTGACCAAAACCACCCTCAACTTAAGTGCAGGTGAGGTTTGAACTTGGTGTGTGGAAGAGTCAGAAGGGAAATTGCATGATATTGATCCAGAATTTGCAATGTAAAATGTTGCTCCCAGCCCAAAAAAGCAGTGTCTGATGTGAGAATGTCTAGTTTTCTGATGTAAGCCTTCAAAGGGGTTTCCCGTTTAGATGCCACAAGCTGAATTTTTAAGAAGGAAACCTCCAAGTATTTTTAGTTAATCCTTTTAACATTATTGCGAGGGCAATTTTGCTTTGTAATACGCTCAATTGATTAAAGTAGAAGCTAAGAAATCATTTATGCAATTTAATTTTAAATAATCTATTTTGAAATGTTTATGCTTTATTTAGGGCCAAATACCTTGCTAAGCATAAATTCAGGTTTTGCATATGATTGTAAGCCAACAGAGCTGATATCAAGATGTGAAGGGCTTTCGCAATATTTTACAGTAAGACTAGTTGATAGAAAACCTAAATTTATCTTACTTTCAAGTGCTATCACCTTGATTGTCTGAAAGAAGACAGTGCAACCTATGAAGCCACGCTGAATCACAGACAGCAACTTTAGAAGTTCCCAAAGCCACTATCAATTGCAAGGAGTACCACTGATTAACAGCAGTAACTAGGCTTAGAATATTCCACCCATTATCTTAAAGCTTTGATAGTTAGAATTATATATTAAAAAATAACCTGATATTAATAGGGAGTAAAATATTTAAATGTATTATCAACCTGTTAACTGCAATCTCATTGTTCTCATAATGAGCATTGATAATGATTTACATTCTCTCTGTTTAAAAAAAGAAATAAATTTGATTGCTACATTCCAAAAACATTTCAACAGCACAGTACAACTTGATACTGTTGGTGAAAACTGCATGAGGACTGAGATGTTAAATTGCAAGGTTTGTGAAATATCATTAGAGAACAAGAGACTGCAGATGCCTACATCCTGAGCAGCAAACAATCTGTTGCATCTGTGGGGAGAATGGATTGTCACTATTTTTGGTCGAAACCCTGCATTAGGATTTTTTAATGCTGCTATTATACAAAGGCGACTACAAAGAGTGTTGACTTTGTCCAGTCCATCACAAGTACTGACCTCCCCACCATCAAAGGATTTTATAGGAGGTGCTGCCTCAAAAAGGCAGCCAATATCATCAAAGATCCACACAACCTTAGCCACACTCTCATTTCACTACTGAGGTGCAGAATCCTGAAAATCATGACAACATGTTCAAGAGCAGCTTCTTCCCAGTATCCATCAGGCTGTTGAAAATTGCACAACAAAAATCATTACTTCAGCAACAATGATCTTCTGTGAACTGTGTCTTTGATTGCATGATGAACTTTGGTCAATATTAGTCATCTAATATTACAGTTATTAATGTATTGTATGATCACATATTTAGTTGTGTGTTACTATATAAGTGGGCCTGTTACGTTGCAGCAAGTATGAATTTAATTGCTGGTATATTTGACAATTAAGCACCTTTGACACGACTCTTGATCATGTCCTGAACTTTCCAGATGGTGGATACTGTTGCAAATGAAGGAACAACTGCTGCACAATGAAAAGAGGGAAATGGGAGAGAATGGGAGAATAATAATGACGACAGAAAACATATTCTCAGACATGATGAAAATGCCACTCCCAATGGACTTGTTGATACTCAGATGTGTGCACAAAATGATTCTCTCCTTTGGGTCAATCCAAGCAGATACACTGCACTGTTTCTTTGTTTGGAGTGGTGTGCATGAGTTTCAAGCCAGTGTATCAATGTTTTAATTATATGGAACAATTTGCAGGATATTTTAAAAGAACCTCTGTCTCACTGTGGCAATCTTCAAATCATTAAATTATTCAGAGATTTGGCAACATCATTATGGCACATACAGTAACATACATTGTCTTCTAAGGTCACCTTCTGTGGCCAGCCACTTATGGTTCTAGATTATCAACTTAAAAAAAATCAGCTTGAACTTCTGAATTGACCTAACCATGTTCTCCAGAGATGCTACATGACCTGCTAAGTTACTCCAGCACTTTGTGTCATTTTGTGTATTAACCAGCATTTGCAGTTCTTTGTTTCTACAAGTTGTAAATGAATGTTGGCCTGTTGCTGTAGAGAGCTAATTTCATTCACATTGTAATGAAAAACATTGTAATGAAAAACAATAAAATACAATATTCATCTGTTTCATTATATCCCAGAGAACCTACATTTATAAGCAAAGATCATCTGCCTTCATACGGAATGAATATATACAATTTGAATTTATATAAAATAAATATTTCTCACCTGGTATTTTTGCAATGTCAATGGAATTAGACTATGTTACAATTTCAAAGGGTTTTTCTGCTATCTGCATAAATGTTATCTTTATACTCTACAATGTGATATATATATTGTACAATTGTCTTTTTATACTGAAATATAATACAAATATAATTTTAAATTAAGGTGTCACTCATGAGTCCATCAAAAGGGGTGTCAAATTTTCAGTTGTAAATTATAAATATTGAATTGAATTTTTCTTTAGATTTTGTTCAGAAAAAATTTGTCCGCATTAGGTTTGTAGACACTTTTAAAAACTCTATATTTCAGAGTTCTCTAGATTTTTACCTGGCTGAGACAAATTGATGCTTCCACTGGTAAAGTGGACCATTATCTGACCATTATGTATCACTATTATATTCATCCTAGAATCTAAAAACTCAATTTGCAGTCCATTTTTATAGGAACTCACTTGCTCCTCTCACTTACTTACTGAATAGGGACACTCTCTCCACAGATGCTGTCTGACCTGCTGAGTATTCAAGTTTTTGTTTGATTTTAGATTTTCAGCATCAACTGTGCTTTGTTGTTGTAGGACATGGATAGTTCTCTTTCTCTTGGATGCCCTCATTTCAATTCTTCTAAAAAAAATTCCTTGCGCTTTGGGTATCAGTAACAGGCTCCGAATGCATTGCTGATTGATATATGTATTTTGGAAAAGAACAGAGAGCTTTCTTTCTGCACTACATATGGCAAAGTAATCAAATAGGTTGTGGGCAGATCCGGGATTTTACTTTAATGCCAGTGATGGATTGGTGAAATGCATTTGATGTGAGGGGACAATCTTGGACATGGACTTCGCAAGCACCTACGGTCTTTGACCATCACCGAGGTGGAAGGCATGTTACAGCAACAATACACCAATGATGGAGAAGTGGAGAAGTAGATGTTGATCAGTGGACAAATTGTCTATCAAATTAACTAGTTTGCTCTGGATGGTGTGCAGGTTCTTGAGTGCGGATGCTATTGGACCATCCAGTCACCTCCATTATATTACCAATTTTAATTACTGTTCATGTTATCTTTGTTATTTTCTATTTCTCTATTTGCCCCATCTCATTGCCAAACATCAAGTTTTATCTTCAACATACATTATCCACCAGTTCGTCAATCTAGCTAAGCCACCCTTAGAAACATAGAAACATAGAAAAATAGGTGCAGGAGTAGGACATTTGGCCCTTCGAGCCTGCACCGCCATTCAATATGATCATGGCTGATCATCCAACTCAGTATCCCGTACCTGCCTTCTCTCCATACCCCCTGGTCCCTTCTGATACTGTTTATGTCATTGGTGAATACTGCATCTTCAGCATGCTTTAGTGCTGTGATTTCTGACTGACAAAGGCCGGTGTTAGGTCTGGTTAATGCAGTTAGTTAACTGGTAAATAAAGATGAATCCTTTGCTTCATTTGTAGACATGGATCAGAGTGGCATACCTGGGATCTTATTGGACCAGCAGGTTTTCCAGACTAGCAGATACTGCAACAAACAGGGAAACTGGAATGAAGGTCTAGGCGAGTGGACAGGAAAGATGGCAAACGTTATTTGGTGAGCCAGAAGTTGAATCATTGGGATTTCCATAATGGATGGAGTACAGATTATTGAAGCTTCATAGTACGCCCATACACCAGTCTCAAAGGATAATGAAATATCTGCTGGATCTGATGCTGATCCAGTTCCATTGCCAAAATAGCTTGGAAATATTATAATAGATTAACAATAAATTCTGGGGATGAATTCCCAATTTTCCAATCTACCTTGTAATGTCTTGCACTATTTATTTTTGTTCAACTGAACTGTATCTGTTGCTGCAATACTATATATATTGCACATTGTTTATATTCTCTTTTGTATAACCTGATGTACTCAGGTCTGGAATGATTTTCCTGAACAGCTCACAAAACCAAGTTTTTTTCACTGTATTTTAGTACCTGTGACAATAAAGAGCATAAAAATGAATCAAAATAAAATTAAAAGTCACTGTCTGCTTCAAACCTACTTATCCTATAAACACAGAACTCTGATTGATCCCCAGACAGAAATGGAACCCAACATATTTTAGACAGCAATCAGGTACCTACTGACTGTACAAATTGATATTAGAGTCACAGAGACTTGGATCTAGAAAATTATAGAGCTATACTTAATCGAGAAATGCCCTTTGCCCACGTCTATGCTAACCAAGTTGGCACTCTAGGTTAGTCCCATTTGCCCATATTTAGTTTAGTTTAGTTTAGAGATACAGCACAGAAACAGGTCCTTCGGTCCACCGAATCCGCACTGATCAGAGATCCCTGCACACTAATACTATCCTACACACACTAGGAACAATTTACACTTACACCCAACCAATTAACCTACAAACCTCAGAGAAAACCCATGCGGTCGTGGGGAGAACGTACAAGCATCGTACAGACAGCACCTGTAGTCGGGATCAAACCCGGGTTTCAGTCGTTGCAAGGCAGAAACTGTGCCGCCTATTCATAGTAATGGATTGCAATAACATTCTGCAAGAACATCGAAGAAGCAAGTTAATTGAAACAAAATGTGTTCAACAAGTAGACAAGCAGAAAGATGTCAAATCGTGACTAATTTACCAAGAAAAATATACTTTAATGGGTGCATTCTTCCAACAGAGTATAACACAGGAGACATAAATAACACATTTAAATGCCTAATTTTCGCCGATATTATTGAATACATTTTGATATTGGTTTGGAACTAAAATGCAATAAAGCCAATAAAATAATGCCAATTAAATAACTCATTAGTGAAATCTAACCAAATCTATTTAAAATGTAAACGAATAAAAAGGTGATTTCAATAATTGGAAAGGAATAATCAGATGAATATATCTTCATTATGTATACCACATACTCTGACATTATCACCAGCAGAATCAGGGAGCTTAGCTGAAGCTGGTAACTCGGCAAGCCTGAAGCATTGTTAAGAGTTGATGCAGACCAGGCAAGCTGAAGACTGGTCAGAGAGGCAGATGAGAGCCTTGGAGGCAACACACCATCTGGAGCTGTCGGAAAGCATGGAAGAATTAGAGCAGAGAAAACTGCAGAGAACATATGCTGAATGGATGCAAAACATTCCACAATCCAAAGATAAATCCTAGGGATCGCCTGCAATGTTATTCTGTCAGAAATCTTCCAAGATTGTCCCTAGGATTTATCTTTGGATTGTGGAATGTTTTGCATCCATTCAGCACATATATAAATGCTTGTATATACATTTTCAAACAGTATTACTAAACTAATCTTATTTAAAAAATGGAAATGCTGTTTTATTTGTAATCAATATAGCACTTCAGCTTTTAAGGTTTATCTGACTATATTGAATATATTTTATGCCCTGCCCTAAACCTATTTCATAATCACAATACAATACACATTCTGATATAAAAATAAGTTTGCATGTGAAATATATGTATTGAGAGTTCAAATTACCCATAAACATTGTTACATCAAGGTGTGAAAAATGCACAATATCTGCTATATTGTAACATGCTATAATTGTTAGCATATGATTTACCAAGTGAATGGTTTTCCCACTTGAAAATGCAACTGCGGTACAGGGAAGTAAGAGATGATCGCTGTTTTTACTGCTAGTTTTAAGAAGAGCACTTTTAGCTAGTACACCAGCTTCAGATGCTAAAACTGGCCTGAAACTTGTGATTTTATTTTACTGCACGTTTCAGTTTTATATCATCGAAGTAACTGTTTTATATCATCTAAGTAACTGAGTATCTTAAATTCTTGTTAAGACAGATATTGCATGTTTGTTTTGTTTCTCGGTGTCCATGAATATGATGCATTATATAAGAAAGCACTCATATTGAAAATCTATAACATATTGCTCACAGTTTGTCACTTGCCTTCAAAACATGTGTATCATACTTCATGAGGAGCCAAATTAGGATGATACTTGCAGCCAAAGCTTATGAAGACAGTGTAAAAACCACACAATGTGCTGGAGTAACTCAGTGGGTCAGGCAGCATTCCTGGAGAATATGGAGAGGAGACGTTTCGGGCTGAGACCCTACTTCAGACATTATTATGGAGATAAGCATTATTATGTGCATTGTCTAAATTATATTTATACAACAGGGGATGTTGGTTAAATACATTAGCTGGCTTTGTAAGATTATTCACTTTGCTAATGAGGCTGGTTCAGCATGATATTAGAAAGGTGGGAGATCAGATCACAACGTTTGGCAAGAAAACAGACATCAGACAAAAGTACAACTTATTCTACCATAACATAACATAACATAGTTTTCTGCACACTGGTATTGTATTGTGTAATGGCTTGATTGTATTCACATATGGTATGATTTGACTTGATTGCATGCAAACAAAGTTTTTCGTTGTATCTTGGTACATGTGACAATAAGAAGCCAACACCAATACCAAAGTGATGCACTGGTACCTGCAGCTTGGAGTGGAATTTTGCAGCTGCAGCAGGAAACAGGCCCTTTGGCTCAGAGTCCATGCTGACCATTGATCACACATTCATACTAGTATCATGTTATCCTATCTCCGTATCCACTCCCTACACACTAAAGGCTTTTTTTCACAGACCTAGAGACCAGCACATCTTTAGGATGTATGAGGAAATTGGAACACCCAGAGGAAACCCACATCATGACAGGAGAATGTACAAATTCCGCATTAACGGCACCCTAGGTCTGGAGTTAGTCCAGGATTATTATACTTAATTACACAACAATGTGTGAAGTTTCATTTAATTTCAAGCTTATATGCCAAAATAGAGCAGTAAAAAATAAATAAGAATGGGAAGGACCAGAAGGGGTCCACATCAGTTTGAAAAGGTTGCCATTTGTTGGCATCAAAAGGCTTGAGAAACATTGATAAAGAGGAAAACCATTCATTCCCATAACTGCAGATTAAGGAAATAAGTAAAGGAAGGTAAGTTCTGGGTGTTGTACGCAGTTCATGGGATGAAGAATGGTGATGGATGAAGAGGAAAAAACACAATGAGAGTGGTGTAGGAAATAGAACATTGTGTTGGGGGATGGAGAAAATTCAGACTTTTCCAATTTGTGGAGGACATGGGAATATCATGCGTCATTCTTCTAAATTCAAGACAATATGGGTGCAGCCTGATTAGTATCTCACCATAGTGGAAAACTTTCATCTTAGACTGGAGTACCTTTGCTGGTGTCAGGTCTCATGTTTGATCTGGTTTCTGTTTCTTATTGTTTTTTACTATTTGAGTTTGCATTCTTGTTTTATTTTGGTGTCTCACATCTCCTCTTGTTTCAGGTCCCATTTCCTGTCATGTCGTTTGCCCTCATGTGATTGTTGGCCCCGCCCTGATGTGTTTCACCTGCGTCTCGTTATCCCCTGTTAGTCTGTATTTAAGCCCTTTGTGTTTTAGTTCTCATTGCCAGTTCATTGTGTATGCTAGTTAGTATCATCTCGTTCCAGCTCTAGAAATATTGTGACTTTGTGATCTCGACCATTGCCTGTTTTTTGACCACTGTTTTTGCCTGCTCCTAGATTATACTGTTGCTTCTGTTTTTGCTTACCTGTGTACCGACTTGGATCGATTAAACTCTGAAAACGGATCTGCCCTGTGTCTGAGCCTGCATTTGTGTCCTCCTCCTCATTCAGTTCTGACGGCTGGACTCCCTCAAATTGGCGAGGATACCAGACCTGTACATAATACTCCACGTGTGGTCTCTCCAAGACTTTATGTAGTTGCACTCTTATAATCTGATCCACTTACAATTAAGGCCAGCATACCATTTGGCTTAGACACAAAATGCTGGAGTAACTCAGACGATTTGGGTCAAGACCTTGTATTTCAGCAACTCGTATTTCACTTGGGCAGCTTACACCCCAGCAATATGAATATTGACTTCTCTAACTTCAAGTAACCCTTTCTTGCCCTCTCTCTCCACCCACCCCCTTCCTAGTTCTCTGGCCAGTCTGACTGTCCTCCTGATTAAATGTTATCTTTGTATGCTTCGTTGTCGTCTTCTCCTGGTTAACAATGATCTATTCTACATTTTCCTGACCTTCATCCCCTTTGATGTCTTGTTTTCACACCTTACACTTCCTTATCTCTGCATCTCCCTCTCCCCTGACTCTGAGTCTGAAGAAGGGTCTCATCCCGAAACGTCACCCATTCCTTCTATCCAGGGATGCTGCCTGTCCCACTGAGTTACTCCAGTATTTTGTGTCTATCTCCAGTGTAAACCAGCATCTGCAGTTCCTTCCTACACATACCATTTGTCTTCCTAATTGCTTGCTGTATCAATATGTTAACATTCAATGATTCTTGTATCAGGCCATTCAAGTGCATCAAAATCTTTCAATGTCACTACTTAAGGTAAAAACATCACCTTCCTGATTTTTAAAATAAAATTATGACTCCACAAAAATAGAGTGGTTAATGCAGAACATTATGGCCAAATCAATCTGCCTTGATTGTGAGAATAATTCATAACAGGTAATTAGGGAAGACTTAGAAAGGCACAGGCTGTTCATATCAATAAGAAGTCTCTAACGAACAAGTCTGAATAATTGAAAATATTATTTGAAGCAGATGACAAAGACTCCAAAAGAGATGGAAAGGAATGCTGAATATATGGATTTTCAGATGATATTTGATATAAAAATACTATATATGATACCATGCTACAAAAAATAATGCACCTGTATCGAAAGGAATGCAAGTGCTTTGAATGATTAACAAAAAGGCTAAATGTATGTTTTCACAATGGTGGGATGCATGTGCAGCCAACAATTAGGATACTGGGGCATCAATTAGTTTCCATACAGATTTTTTTAAAAATGACATAGAAGTCTGCAAGGAAACCAAAGCTGTAGAATTAGCAAATTATTATCAGGATGCAAATAACTTTAATAAGTGAAAAATAGGATGGTGAAGTGAGCAGGTGTGAAATGCAAAAGGAAACACGTTAAAATAATTGCTATTTATGAGTGTATAGCGAAAAACAGCATGGAGATCATGTCACCAAGGTAAGTTTGCAGCTCCGTCATGGCAAAGAAGCTACGGCTTTTGGATTACACATGATAAAGGTCTGCTTCTATGTACAATTGTTAAATTACTGCAAGAGTATGCATTACTCGAGGATGCAAAATATGCTTTCTCTGAATTCCCCATTTCTTGTCTCCACCGCAATAATCCTACACGTTTGCTAAATCCTTTAGAGCTATCCAGAATCTTGATGTGACATAAAGTGCATAAATTTGCCTGTGTTCCAGATGTGTTTATACCTCCACCCTGATTCTGTAACGCACTTGCTCCACTTCCAAATCCTGTCTCCTAACAATGCGTTAAGTATTACCTCAGCCATATCTCCACTGTGGGAGAATCGATAAGTCTTTTCTGTGTGGGATCTTTAATACTGAAGTCACGCATATTTACCCTCAACAATAAATCTGGAGGAGTTCCTATATCAAGAAAACCAACGTTTTAATCATCTACTTTTCAGTCAGAGGTCCTTTTTATGCAACTGCAAGACCGTTGGAAAGAAGTTGCTATCAACCAAATCAATATATAGTGCTATCTTTGTGATGTATTACAATCAGTGACACTGCTGATTGATGGACTAATGTCAGGGCAAAGATCAGTATGCTGGGTCACAGCAGAATGTAGCTAGGATAATGATCAGAGAGCTGTGAGAAAACTAAGACAGAAATCAAAGAACAAGGAAACATATATTTTAAAAGAATCACAGCTGCAAGAAGGAGATCAGAGAGCTGGATACAATGAGATATAGTCGAGGCAATAATTGGGCAGTCACTTCAGATTGAAATAACAAACAATGGTAGCAAAATAAAAAGTGCAATACTACTAAATGTATATTTAAAAGTATTCACAGTTATGTCACGGTGGGAGTATTAGGAGTTGCCACCCAAACATTGATTGAAATTACAAATTTTAAACATGTTTCTAGAAGCCGAGAAAAGAGTGAAATGGCATAAGGTTTTGCCAGAAGATCTGAACATTGTGCAAAACCACCCGAGCCTCTACTGCCAGTGTTACACACACAAAGGCGGAGATACAAAGAAATATTGAGGTCGCTAGGGAGGATTGCAGGCACAAGAAAGATTCTTGAATTGCAACCACTCCAAGTTATCCTTCATTTGCTGTTGTTTTTGCTGTTTCCGCTGTGAAACAGCGCAGAAACAGGCCCTTCGGCCCACCGAGTCCACGTCGACCACTGGTCCGCGCACTCTAGCACTATCCTGCACATGCTTGGGACAAAGTTACAATTTTACCAAGCCAATTAACCTACAAACCTGTGTGTCTTTGGAGTGTGGCAGGAAACCAGAGTTCCCAGAGAATACCCATAAAGGTCATGGGGAGAACGTACATACTCCGTACAGACAGCAACTGTTGTCAAGATTGAACCCGACCTCTGGCACCGTAAGGCAGCAGATCTACTGCTGCGCCACCATGCTGTTCCATTTGAATTTATTGCATTAGTACGAGGTCCAAAAGTGTAAAAAATAACATGTACCCCACTGAATTTACCAGTGCTATGGAGATCCAAGGGAGATAGATCTCAGTAAATGTTGAGAAATGTACGGCGGATATATCTTTGATTTACACTCAGAAAGTCAGGAACAGTCTGCATGAATGTATTTATTTCTACATTTAATTCTCTGATCCAAGCTTTTGACAAGTGAGATACCACGCAAGTAATGGCAATTGGCCCC
Organism: Raja brachyura; assembly: GCA_963514005.1. The sequence goes on from OY740788.1 coordinate 41,911,293, forward strand.
TTTATCTGAAGGGGGAGTTTCTGCCTTGAAACCTTGAGAGATTTTTACAAACCTACCAATGTTACATACTTTTGCAAAACGAGAAACAATAATCTGAACTAAAACTCCTGGATCTAGAGAAACAAAAGACAACTGATAGGATCCATTGCTTATAAACAAGTAAAACTATTTCCATGGGGAAGAGTTCTAACCTAAAACTTTGCCTATTCATTTCCTTCCACAGATGCTGCCCGACCCATTGAGTTTCTCCAGCACTTTGGGTTTTGCTCATTATTCTAGCATTGACAGTTTATTTTGTCTCCAAAACTAATTCTGTTATGCATGCATTGTATGCATTTTATAGATCTTTCAGTGTTTCCAGGACATATTGCCACTCTAACACAACCAAATTTAGAACAGTTTCTAGCTTCTGGGGGAAAAAAAGAACAGTGAGTAAAAAATCCCTCATAGCTGCAGATTGACCTTTTGTTGGAAGGTGAGATTATGAAATAACATCCCTATTATATCACCATGTGTCACTTGTACAACGTAGTGGTAAAATTCAACTAAAATTTATTCTGGAAATATTTAGACCAATGTATCTGATGTTTGCAACCTCCTTGACTGTGCATTTCTTTAATGCTTTTTTGGCAGATACATTTTTACATCATATTAAAGCTACTTTTTTGCACAATTGTCCAAAAGATTAGTTGTGGAATGTATGAGTATGATCTTGCTTGATCCAGCCTGGTGCCCACACCATGTTGTTCTGTTTATTTGTTTGGTCCTGTGCTTCAAAGTGAGTAGCGGCATCCACAGTGACATCTAGGTTCCAGGAGACTGATGTTCAGACCCTGCTCATCCTCACGGCTGAATGACAATAACAGCTCACTGCTGCGAGAAGCCACTTTGTTGCTTCTAATGATCTCTGTTGAAAAAAAAATACAGTGTGGAAATAGGCCCTTTGGCCCACCGAGTCCGCACTGACCATCGATCCCCGCACATTAACTCAATCCTACACCCAGGAATATTTTAATATGTATACTAAGCCAAATAACCTAAAAAACCTGTACGTCTTTGGAGTGTGGGAGGAAACCGAAGTTCTCAGAGAAAACCCACGTAGGTCATAGGGAGAACGTACAAACTCTGTACAGACAGCACCGCAATGATTGATTATTAATCAGTGATGATTAGAGACACTTTATAGAAGTTCAAAAGTTAGTAAATAAAATGATAATTTTACTTTAAAATATGTTTGTGTGGTAAAAAATCACTTAAACCATTTAAAGGACAAAGGACATTTATTGTCACATACACCAATTGGTGCAGTGAAGTTTGAGTTACCATACAGCACACAAATAAGATAAACACAACACTATAGAATTTAACATGAAACATAAAGACATCCCCCCACAGCAGAATCAATGTTTCCCACTGTGAGGGAAGGCAACCAAGTTCAATCATCTTCCTCTTGTTCACCCATGGTCTGAGCCTATTGAGGCCTCCGCAGTCGCCGCAACGGCAGCCTGATGTTCCAGGCCCTCTCGCCGGGATGATCGGAGCTCCGGCGTCGGAATGGAAGAACACTCTCAGCGGCTTGAAGTTTCCGAATTGGCCGCTTGCTACCGGAGACCGCGGCTTCCGAAGTGACCAGGCCGAGCTGGGCGGAGCTCCAACACTGCCGATCCACAGTGAAAGGTCCCAGGCCTCCGCGATTTTAAGGTCAGTCCCGCCCGCAGATGGAAGCTCCGCAGATCACAGCTCCACAGTGTTAAAGTTGGCAGGCCCAACACTCCGGAGCTCAAACACAGCCATCCCGGTAAGGCATCACTCGCTCCGCGATGGAATCCAGTGCTGCGCTGCTGCTGAAGCTTTGGCCGGTCTCCAGTAGGAAAGGCCGCGCAAATCCAGATGGTAGGCCGCGAGGGGGGGGTGAAGATGCGGCTCGGAGAAAAGAGGCATCCTTAACCAGGTCATGACTGAGAAGACGGTTTCCCCCTTACCCCTTCCCCCACCCCCTACATAAAAAAGACTAAAAGACTTAAGTAAAATAAAGTCATATACAGCATGAAAACATGCTCTTCGGATCAAATTACCCACTCTGACCAACATGTCCAATCTACAACAATCCCACCTGCTTGCATTTGGCCCATGTTCCTCCAAACCTATCCTATCCATGTACCTGTCCAAATATTTATTAAACATTGTGGTGGTACCCGTCTCAACTGCCTCCTCGGGCGGCTCATTCCATTTATCAACCAATCGTTTTTATCAAAACGGTTACACCTCGGGTTCCTATTAAATCTTTCCTCCCTCACCTTCAATGATATCCTCTGATTCTTGATTCTCCTACTCTGAGCAAAAGACTCTTGTGCATTTACCCTGTGTATTCATCTCATGATCTTATACACTTCTACAAGAACACCCCTTATCCTCCTGCAATCTGGTGCCTTTTCAACAAAGTTCACAACTCATTTATATGAAATGCCGTCCCAGAGTAAAGTTGGGGGCTAATTGTGAAGTGCATCCAGTTCAACATATTGTTCTCCTCTTCTGGCCATGTCCAGCAGCGGAACAGGGAAGCTGAAGCTTTGGCATCTGACGATCAACTTAGTTCTGCTTTGAGTCAAAATTAGGAATGAAGAACCCGCACATGGTGGCCAGCTGACAGGTCTCTATGGAATCATCAGCTGAAGAACAACACAATCTGACTCCATTGATTCTTCCATGTGAATCACCTTCTAATGAGAGCTTTGTCTGAAGAGGGGTCTCAACCCAAAATGTCACCCATTCCTTCTAACCAGAGATGCTGCCTGACCCGCTGAGTTACTCTAGCATTTTGTGTCTACCTTTGTTTACTGGTTAGTTGCCCTGATCTATTTCCCTCATTCTTTAAACTGTTCACCATGTCACAAAAGAATCAGTAAAGCAGGCTTTTCTTCACCCCACTCCTACTATTATCCCTTCATTGAGGGGGGGGAGAACAATGGACAATGGGGAGGGAGGGAGAACAATGGACATTGGGGAACCGTTGGGGGGGAGGGGAACAAAAGGAGGTGTTACGTGCTTTGTAACCTTGTCTGTGCTGTATGTGGCTGCTATTTGTATACAATGGGCATGCAAGCAAACAATTTAACTGTGCCTTAAAGTATTCCATTCCATATCTTCTTTTCCAAATGTCAGCTGTCCTGATGTACTGAATGGTATTTATTGTAATTATTTATCATATGGAAACTAATGGGTAGTTTCCCATTAATGATACCATAAATATAATGGGTATATTATCACCATAATATGTTTTTTTTCCTCTGGCAATATTGTCATACATGTCGAACTTCCTAATTCCTTTTCTTTACCTCGAAAAACCTGACCATCAGCACACATGTTAACAAAAGGACAACCATTGCACATTTTCAAAACTCTTTTAAATCAGCAGTGAGAATGTGCAGAGGACATGTGTATGCTTTTCTGCTAATAGCTTCCACTGGGTAAAGCACCTCAGCAGGAGTACAAAATTAGAAGAACACACTCATTATCGATAAATGTGCTTCTGAAAATTTACAGGGAACTTGAGCTGCCACCCACGAAGGTAAGCAATATACAAACTAAAAAAAAATGCATTCATTGCACAAAGATAGGGGAGAGAGGTCTCTTAATCAGTGATTTGATCAGTAAATTAAAAGAGCACCAAAATTATCAATCATTATTGGATTCACCTCAGTTATATGTTAGATGGCTCGTCTTGAGAAGGAGCAAAATAAATTGACCTCGAAATGAAACAATAACAAAAGCTTAAAATATGAATTACAATTTTGAACAATATGATAGCTGAATTTTATTTTATATAGTTCATAAATGCATTAACATATGAGTGCTTGACAGCACAGGGCCTGTACTCACTGGAGTTTAGAAGAATCAGGGGGGACTTAATTGAAACATACAGAAAGTGAAAGGCTTGGGTAGAGTGTATGTGGAGAGGATGTTTCCATTAGTGGGAGAGTCTAGGGCGAGAGGTCATAGCCTCAGAATTAAAGGACGTTCATTTAGGAAGGAGATGAGGAGGCATTTCTTTAGACAGAGGGTGGTGAATCTGTGGAATTCATTGCCAGAGAAGGCTATGAGCAATTAGATTTAATTTGCAATTCCTAATCATTGTGTAAATAAGAAACAATGAATAACAGGCAACGCTGGTTTCTTGAGTGAAATACAAATAGAAAATGCTGGAAATACATTACAAATTATGCAGCATTTGTGAAGAGAGAGATAAAGAAACTGTTTCTCCCTCCTCAGATGTTTCATTTGCCTTATGCAAATGTCAGTTAAAGAATTCAGGCTGGTTTTGCTGTCTCCTCTACTTTGCCCATGAACGGGGCTTTCTCAAAGGACTGGAGCAGAGCCTCCACCGACAATAGCCCAGGTTCAATATACTAATCTTAGTGAAGCTGCATCGTATTTCAGTTTCCCAGCATTAAATGCAGATAGCAATCAATGAAATTGTCAATATATTCACAGCAGGATCACTCTGCAACTCAACAATGAATAGACTGACAGTAAGCTGATGCAAAACCTTAGAGGACAAAACCAATTTCCCAACAGAGCTTTCACATCCCCCTAGAGTCAGTCATAGAGTGATGCAATGTGGAAATAGGCCCTTCAGCCCAAAGTGCCCACACCAACCAACATGTCCCAGCTACACTAGCCCCACTTCCCTGCATTTGGCCCAAATTCCTCTAAACCTGTCTTATTCATGCACTTGTCTAAATGCTTCTTAAATGTTGCGATGGTCCCTGCCTCAACTACCTCCTCCGGCAGCTCATTCCATACACCCACCACTCTTTGTGCAAAAAATGTATCCATCCGGTTCCTATTAAATGTTTCTCTTTTCACATTAAACCTATGTTATCTGATTCTCCATTTCCCTACACTGGGCAAGAGACTCTGTGCATCTACCCGATCTAGTCCTCTCGTGATTTTATACACCTTATGAGATCACTCCTCATCTTCTTGTGCTTCAGGGAATAGAGTCTCAGCCTGCTCAAACTCCCCCTTGAACTCAGACCCTTGAGTCCTGACGACATCATTATAAATCTCCTCATCCTTTCCAACTTTCCATCTTTCCTATAACATGGTGCCCAAAACTGAACACTATACCTTAAATGTGGTCTCACCAACACCTTGTATAACTGCACCAAGACCTCCCAATTTCCACACTCAATACTCTGACCGATGGAGGCCAATGTGCCAAAAGCCTTTTAGGCCACCCTATCTACCTGTGACACCACCTTCAAGGAACTACAATACAATACAATACAATACAATACAATACAATACAATACAATACCGTTTATTGTCATTTGAACCTCATTGAGGTTCAAACGAAATTTAGTTTCTGCAGTCATACAATCAAGAAATGAACCAAAACACAACACAATTTACACAAACATCCATCACAGTGAATCTCCTACTCACTGTGATGGAAGGCAAAGTCTTATCACTTCCCTGCACTGCCCATTCTCCTCCCGATGTCAAAGTCAAAGCCCCCGGCGGGCGATGGTAAATAAGTCCCGCGGCCATTAAGGCCGTGCCGGGGGATGCAAGGTCGCGCTCCGGGTCTTGATGTTGGAGCCCCTGGCGGGCGCCAGCAAGTCCCACGGCCATTAAAGTCATGCCGGGCGATGTAAGGCCCCGCTCCAGGTCATTTTCAACCCCGCAACTCGGGCGGGAGATGTTGCCGCCGTGGGAGCTCCGAAAAGTGGTCTCCTACCAGGGACCAGCGAGCTCTCGATGTCACCGTCCACTGGAGCCTCCAAATCTCCGGGGTCGGGCCACAGCAGCGCGCCACAGCTCCTCCCGTTCGAAACTAGGCCAGCTCCGCGATGGTGAGTAGTCCGCAGGCTCTGCGACTGGAGCCCCAGGTCCGGTTGGAGGCCGCTTCACGGTGCTAGGCCCCAACGACAACAGAGACCCGACAGAGGAAAGGTCGGGTCCTCCGTACAGGGAAAAGATTTTAAAAGTTTCCCCCACCCTCTCCACACATATCCAGCTAAAAAAAACACTAACTACACTCAAACGAGGCAAAAAATAAAAAAAGACAGATGGACTGCAGAGGCCGCTGTGACAAGAGTCGCACCGCCCACCGGAACTACAGTATGTACCTGCACTCCTAGATCCCTCTGCTCTACAATACCTCCCAGAGGCCTACCATTCACTGTGTAGGTCCTGCCCATCATAGAATTTCCAAAATGCAACACCTTACATTGCTCTGTATTAAATTTAATCAACCATTTCTCAGCACACCTGGATGACCGATAAAGTTCCTGCTACAATTTTTGACAACTATCTTCACTATCTGCAACACCCCCCCACTTTTGTATCATCTGCAAACTTGCTAATCTTGCCATGTACGTTCTCATCCAAATCATTCATATAGATGACAAACAGTAATGGGCCCAGCACCAAACCCTGACGCACACCACCAATCACAGGTCTCCAGTCTGAGAAGCAACCTTTCACCATCACCCTCTGCTTCCTTCCATGAAGCCACTTTTCTATCCATTCAGATATCTTTCCTTGGATCCCATGCAATCTAACCTTCCAAGGTAGCCTACCATGTGGATGCTTGTCAAATGCTTTGCTGAAATCCATATATACAACATCTACAGCTCTGCCCTCATCAACTTTTTTCGTCACATCTTCAAAAACCTCAATCAGATTCGCGAGACACGACCTCCCATGTACAAACCCATGCTGACTATCCCTAATCAGCCCTTGTCCATCTAAATGCCTGTATATCCTATCCCTCAGAATAATCTCTAATAACTTTCCAACTACAGATGTTAAGCTCACTGGCCTCTAGTTCCAAGCCCTTTCCCTACAGCCCTTTTTTAATAGAGGTACAACATTTGCCCCCATCCTCTAAACTCTGACATCTTTTAAATTCTAACTAAATGAAAATCATTAATCAGGAGCAATTAAAATAGTTCTAGAATTTGTACAGTTTTTTAAGTTCGCGTAAAAGCACAGCATGGCGAAAAAATGAAATATTTGTCAATAGAATGAAGATTTATCAGTGTTCCCAGTGACAGCAGATTACTGCAAAAGGAGACACAAAGTAGACTGGGCTTTCATTCTTTCAAAGAATTAGAAAAAATCACGTTGAAACTCACAAATATCTGAGAGCTCAACAGGCTCTCAAATGTCGCAGTCTCAGAATATCTCAGAATAAGAAGCCAAATGTCCCAGTCTCAGAATACAGAAGGCTGTTTTGGATGGAGGTGAAGATTTTCTTCATTCGTTGAACCCCAGGTGGCTGCTCTTCTTCTTATCGAGTCCACACACAGATTAGAAGTTGTTCAACCTGAGCAGAACATATTTCTCGGCATCTACACACAACGGTGTCTGTCTTGTCGCTTCTTGTGCATGGTGGTGGAAAGATTGGTGGAAACAGGCTCTTTCCTTGACCTTGGTGGCTGCTAAGGATTAGTCATTGGATTCATTGAAAACACAGATGGATACAGTAGTTTTCTAGATATTAAGGGGTTTGAGTGGAATGGGGGGAGTCATTGGGTGGTGTTGAATTATTATTTCTGTATTTACCGTGGAGCAGTCATGGAAGTTGAGGAATTGAGGGAAATTAGTTAGTAAGATTAAATGAGAACTTACCAGTTTAATGTTCAATCTTTATTTTATGAGGAGTTACGATGAGCGATTACGTGAAGAAGTCCTGCCAATCCGTATGCACGTCAATCTTCAAAGCAGCGGTGTGAAATTACCGATAACAGTAATTGAAATAACATAGTAAGATTAGAAACCTAGAACGATCAGATGACCTTTGTGATATGAGGGTTGGGAGTGGTGGGCACGTAATCGCTCATCGTAACTCCTCATAAAATAAAGATCAAACTTCAAACTGGTAAGTTCTTGTTTAATCTTACTATTTTACTTCGGAGTCACGTGAGTGATTCCGTGAAGACATCAAAGCTCTGTGATTTCATGCTGTGGATACGAGTCCATGCGACACACTGCCTCGGTTGACACGGGATGAGTAATAACAAATAATGCATTGAAACATGATACAGACTGAAACATGTTGATGCTTTATTTAACAAAAAGAAAACAATAGCAACCCCTCTCTCCCAGGGGGAAGCTACAAAACATAATTCAAAATAGAGTGGCCAAACACCTATTTGGTGTGTGGCAAGAGGTTTATGATAGAACCTTTCAAACCATCCTGCGGCCGCGAGGATTTGGTCTAGAGGGACGTCGAGTGCCCTAGCTGCTGACGTTGATGCCGCCCTGGTGGAATGAGATTTAAAAACATCAGTGTCCACTCCAGCGCAAGCCAGAACTTGTTTCAGCTACCTTAAGATGGTCTGTACCGACACCTTCTTATGAGGCTTTTTGTGACTGATGAATAATGCCAATTCGGGGCCTCTGAGGCACTTGGTGACCTTGATATACCGCCGTAAGTGCGTAACTACACATAGACGAAGATCTATGGGGTATGCCATAAAATCAAGTTTAAGCCCTGACGTCCCTGGCCTACTCTGTTTAAGTAAATCATAAACATAAAAGGTTATGTTGTTGACAGATGAAACCATCCTGTCCAGTCGAAGCTTCTGCAATGTCTGGACACGTTGTACTGAAACCAGCGCCACGAGCATATCCACTTTAAGAGTGAGTCTGGGCAATGACAGAGATGTTACTGGAGCCCTTTGGCGAAGCAACATGAGAACCACACTCACATCCCAGATTTCTATGTACCTGGGCCTGGGGGGATTACATTTAAAAATACCCTTCATGAACCGAGATATTAAAGGGTGAGACCCAACAGAGTGTTGTCCTGATCCTTGCCATAGGTAGGACGATAAGGCGCTCCTGGCACTACTGATGGCACTATAGCTAAGTCGCTCATCAAAATATAGCGTGGAAAGAAATTCCAACACGTCAGGTACGCTTGCCGTATGATATGAAATGTTCCACACCTCCCATTTCTTGATATGAGAAATATATTGTTTTTTAGTACTATCCCTCCAGGCCACAGTAATCACATCCACCGTATGCCCTGATATTCCGAGCCCCAGGACGGTCTCCTCACAATCTGCAAATCACTAGAATAATACGATCATGTAGTGGATGATTCTCCCGATTTACAGGATGGCATTCATAGCAAAAGGATTTGAGTACAAGAGCAGGAGGGTTCTACTGCAGTTGTACAGGGCCTTGGTGAGGCCACACCTGGAGTATTGTTTACAGTTTTGATCTCCTAGTCTGAGGAATGACATTCTTGCCATAGAGGGAGTACAGAGAAGGTTCATCAGACTGATTCTTGGGATGGCAGGACTTCCATATGAAGAAAGACTGGATAGACACGGCTTGTACTCGCTGGAATTTAGGAGATTGAGAGGGGATGTTATAGAGACTTACAAAATTCTTAAGGGGTTGGACAGGCTAGATGCAGGAAGATTGTTCCCGATGTTGGGGAAGTCCAGAACAAGGGGTCACAGTTCAAGGATAAGGGGGAAGTCTTTTAGGACCGAGATGAGAAGATCATTTTTCACACAGAGAGTGGTGAGTCTGTGGAATTCTCTGCCACAGAAGGTAGTTGAGGCCAGTTCATTGGCTATATTTAAGAGGGGGTTAGATGTGGCCCTTGTGGCTAAAGGGAGCAGGGGGTATGGAGAGAAAGCAGGTACAGGATTCTGAGTTGGATGATCAGCCATGATTATCTTGAATGGCGGGCTCGAAGGGCCGAATGGCCTACTCCTGCACCTATTTTCTATGATTTCTATGATTCTATGAACAAGCAGGTTACTGCTTTTGGGGATAGCCATAAAAGGCTGTGTTATTAGTCTCAGAACTAGTAGAAACCATGGCTGTAGGCCATTCAGGAACTACCAAAATGCCTGAGGCAGAGTCCTGCTCGATCTTAGTCAAGCTAATGAGGCAAAATGCGGGAAATGCATATAAAAACATTCCACCCCAGTGTAGCGAGAATGCATCTACTGCCACTGCCCCAGGGTCTGGTTCACATGAAACATACTTTGGTAACTGGTGATTCAATCTGGATGAAAACAAATCGATCTCTGGTACGCCATACCGAGCGACAATATCATTGAATATTTCTCGATTCAACATCCATTCTGTGTTGTCATTGAATTTACGTGACCTGGTGTCTGCCACCACGATAAATCTACCTGGTAAATAGGTAGCTGAAATCTAGATGTTTCTTGTAATACACCAGTGGAAGGTAAGGTTAGCCAACTTATCACATGATACCGACTTGATTCCACCCACGTGATTAACGTATGCTACTGCAGTAGTGTTGTCAATCTGAAGCTGCACATGCAAATCATGCATACTAGTACAATACGCCTTTAAGCCATAGAGTGCTCCCAACAACTCTAAATAGTTAATACGACTGGATTGAAGGATTAATGTCTCATGTATATTCCATCTGCCCTCACAACTGGAGATGGTATCAGTAGCTCCGCATCCTAGAGCACTAACATCAGTTTGTAAAATTACTGAAGGTGTATCAATCCAAATTTTACTGGACCAGTGCCAAATATTCATTGTCCACCATTGTAACCCAGCAACAGCTTTGGCTGGTAATCGCATAGGTCTACCCAAATGACCTGCATGCTTTATGAGTGCCTGCTCCTTTGCACATTGCAAATTTTGATAATGTAAAGGTCAAAACTGTGCAGCTGGAAACGCAGCTACTAATTTGCCAATTATAGTAGCCACATGCCGAATAGAAGATTGTTGCTCATCAACGAGGTTGTTACAAGCTTCTTTTAATTCTGACCTCTTGCCTGGAGGCAGTCACAGACATGTGAGTAGAATTAATGGTGAACCCCAAATGATCAATGACTCTGGATGGTATCAATTTGGATTGAACTGGATGGATAAAAAATCCCAATCTCTCAAACATGAGTTTGGTAGCTGAAACAGATAATTCAGCTTACTGCTGAGTCTTGCCTATGATTAGGATATCATCCAAATAGGCCATGACAATATGATCCTGAGCCCGGAGTAGACCCAACACCAGTTTTAACAATTTTGTAAATAATCTAGGAGCCGAAGTTAATCCATTAGGCAATGCTTTAAACTGCCATAATTGCTTCATCCAGCTAAATTTCAAATATCTCCGGTGATTGTGATGAATGGGTACTGAATAGTATGCATCTTTGAGATCTATGCATGCCATATAGCATCCTTTGGAAAACAGTTGTTTGGCAGTAACACAAGTTTCCATTTTGAAATGTTTATACTGCACATAGGAGTTAAGTCGAGTTAGATCAAGAATGATGCGACACCCACCATCATTCTTTTGTCTAGGGAATATATTAAACACAAATTGGTGAGATTGATGAAAAGATTTCTCAATTACCTCTTTTGCAGCTAGCGTTTCAATTTCAGCTTGTACATCTAAAGACTCTTGTCGTGAAAAATAGAATGTCCATCTAGGTGTATGCTGTGTGGGTGGGCATAATTTGAAAATGAATTCAATTCAGAACCCTAGTATACTGTGCTGTATAAACAAATCTGTGGTTATACAACACCACTCATTGAAAAACAAATGCAACCTCCCACCAACTTGTGACTGGCCTATACATTTCTGAAAAGAACCAGATCCACCTACCTCCATGGTTGCTGGTATAAACTTCTCCTGTGTCTTGGAGGGGAAGAATGTTGACGTACGCCAATTGCGCATAGTTGGCTGGGTCCGGCTTGGTCCTTGGCCTGAAGCCATTGCAGCGAACCGTTGGTAGGGGTGCTGCCACTAGGGGGGATTTTTGCTGGCCAGTTGGGCTTTTATGAGGCCAACCCTGTTTGCCTCATCATCCAATTCTCGGACCTGTTTCGACAGGTCGTCCACGAACAGTAAATTCAGCGGCTGCACATTGCTTGCCTTGCATAGTGCCACAAACTTAGGATTCAGCATGGGGTGGATTGCACTCTTCCTCAAACAGTTTATCTCAAAATGTGCATTGCACATTAGAGCAAGTTCATTCTGTTGCTCCTCAGAGAGAGCCTCATCATCAACCAACCTAGTGAACGCTGTGATTCCAGAAGCAAGCAGTTTTAGAATCTTTTGGAACCTCAGTATTTGGGCTCTGATCCCCGCACCCATGTGAGCCCAGATTGGGTGGTTCACCGTTGGAACTCTGAGTGAGGCACAATTTGTGGGTATCTTATATTTTTTGGAGGTCTCCTCCATCGTGAGGTCTTGATGTTGATGTGAGACCATGTAATTTATGATCCTGGCCATATCCTCATTCAATGGTCCCCCAGTTCCAGCCGGGATAGCAAATTTGGATGCCAGGCTTGGCACCCCAGATTCCTGGCCTCCTTGCCTGGAGGTATGCTCACTAGCCATACCCCTGACCTTGGCGTCAGAACAAACTGACTCCTTGTACTCTCCTCCTCCAAGAGCGGTACATTATGCAGCCCTTCTACAGGTGCTGCTGCCACGGGCCCCCGAGGAGACCCGCGGATATAAAGCTCGTCGTCCTCGAGCATATTGGGATGGAGCATCTTCTCCATGAGGAGCTCCATTCTGGACAGCCGTCCAAACACGGCATCCATCATGGGAGGGCTCTCCTCCTGACCTGACTCATCAGAGTCTGCAGGCCATACCGACTTTTTGGTGGCTTTCCGGCCCACCGGAGTAGGCATGGTGCCTTCCACCGGTACCAAGTCGGAAGCCACTGGCCGTGCCGCCAGCGACTCTGAAGGCGAAATGCACTCCCGTGGTCTTCTGTAGCTGTTTTCCCAGCGGACTGCCTCGACCTTCCCTTAATCAGTTTCTCCATAGCCGACTTGTTCCTGCATTTACCGACCGCAGAAAAGACCTCAGCTAAGTTTAAAACTTACCTCAGGATTTTTAACTGCCAGCCCGTCAATGCGGCATGCGTCAGACGTAATGACGCGCATGCGGACTGGCAGCACTTCTTCACGGAATCACTCACGTGACTCCAAAGTAAAATGTGATGTATTAGAGTGGGTCCATATTACAGAGGAGTATCTGAGTCTTAAATATAGCAAGGTGAATTAATCCTTAGAACCTGATCAAGTGTATCCTAAGACATTGTGGGAAGGTAATTCACCCCATTGCCACAACCCAACCCTTCATCTCTTGGTCTTCCAATGACTGACCATCCTAACCCCATTCCCCATTCCAGTCCACACTGCAGCATGACTGATAAATCAGACCAATGCTGACAAACAACGTCCGTTAAGAGATCCTCGACAAATATTTATCCCATGTGGCAGCAATGAGAGATCTTCCATGTAAGAGAATTTCATAGCAACAGGCCCATGGAAAAATGATCTGAAGAGCCTGAAGAAAGATCCTTACCTGAAATGTTGCCAGTCCACTCCCTCCCCAAACGCTGCTTGACCCCGTTAGTTTCCTTCAGCACTTTGTGTTTTGTACACCGGATAATTGTTGGATCACTTGGCACTCCTTATATATGGCTCTCCAGGTTCCAAATAATTTCTAGTTCAACATTTCTTTCCTGGCGACAAATCATTACACAATGTCCGTGAAAGAAATGCATAGATTTATGTTTTGTCTCTCTCAATCATATCCTGGAAACCACTTGTTAGGCTTAGTTGAGACCTTATTTTGTCAAATTCGTCTTGAACTGAGATGAACTGCACTTCACCAGAGATTTCAAAAGCAACTTAATCTTTATGGAAAATCTAATATCTTCACACAAACATCTGGGGTTCTACTTGTTATATTAATCTAAGCAAACAGTGAATACACAATTTTCTTTTTTTATTATGTGAATCTGTGCCAGCCATATGGAGAGTGAGCATGAAAAATTGAAAGCCTTGCTGTTTTCCAAAGAGATTGTAATTACAAGCGGAAACAATATTGCTTATTAATACTCAGCAAATCTCAATTAATTATCAAATTATTGTTTTCTGCAGAAAAGCTGACTTTATGTCCAACTCAGGATATACATAAAACATAGAAAAGTACAGCACTGGAGAAGGTCCTACGGCCCACATATGTGTCACACATGATGCCTTGGAAAATTAATCTTGTCTGCCCGTACATACTCCATATCTCTTAATTCCCTGCATGGGCAGATGCCGTTTTGGGTCAAAACCCTTCCTCAGGCTGAAGAAGGGTCCAAACCTAAATGTGGTCTGTTCAATCCCCCTGCAGATGGTGTCTGATAGATAGTTCCTCCAGCAGTTTGTTTTTTTGTTTGAGCATTCCAGCATCTACAGTACAGTCTCTTGTGTCTTCAAGTTATAGCAGGATCGGGAAAAAAACCCATAAAACAATGATCTTTACATCAGAACAATGAAGAAGATAGTATTCATTATTGAATACTAACTTCTCCAAAGTAAATATTAACTTTGGAGAAGTTGATCTCAAGGCAACATGGCCTAGAAATTCATTTGCTTGAAGATTGAAGGAAAGTTCCTGAGTGATCTGAGACATTGGGAGCGACAACCTGGGAACAATCATCGCAAGGAGAAGGACCCTGATTTTGTAGCTCAGAGATGTTTAGCCCCTACCAGCAGAGTGAATGTCATCAATTTATTCTCATGGGTAATGTCTGAGACCAAGCCAGGAGTCATGTGATAAGAAGTGATAAGCTGGAACAGTAAACCTAATGTGAATTCATTAGAAGTCAGTGGTTTGCATGCATGCTTGAGCACTAATAAAGATTAAGTTGTGCTAAACTTTGCTTTACCATCCTTTGTTTGAAACATCATATTAATACCATATAGAAGTAATCGGGTCAACAATTCCCTGGTTTCTTCAGCCACCATATGCTTTCAGGCAACGCCCTTGTTTGTGTCCTAATTTTAGCTTTCCCAGTCTGCAGCCAAACTTGGTGGCATTCAGCAGTCCTTTGACACTCTTTGCAAGCTAAAAGCTCATTGTAACTATCCAGCATGGGAATCTACTTTTAGCAAAAATGGAAAGAAAGGAAGTGTTCCTAAAGCCACTGACAGTAAAGGGAGGAGATTTGTATACTTATGATGCAAATGCGGAAAGGAAGCATAAAGCTCCTGGATTTATAAAAACAGATCATAAATAGAGCAGCAAGTTCCAGATAACATTGTTCTAAAAGAAAGTTATTTTTTATATTTGGATTTAAGTAACACTCATTTAGTTTTCTGCGGAATAAAACACTTCCATTAAAATTTTAATTTCCAAACTAAATGAGGATGCAGAATATTTCCCAGTGGAGATGAATCAATGCATTGAATAGTATGGTCTTATTGGAGTCAGAAGTCAGACATTCACAATATGGAGATAAATTATATGTTAAACTCAGGTTGTGAAGTAATTTGACTTAATCTTATCAAGATTAAGTCAAAGGGAAAGCTTTGATCTGCGCATTTTGGCAGTTTTGAGCTCATTGATGGGACAGGCATTAGTGTCTTCCATTGCACAATAGTGCAGAAGGTGAAATGCAAGCTTTTATACATAGGCCTTAGCTTTGGATGATGCACAAAATTCCATTAGGTACTGATGTGGAGTTTGAACAATACAAACTCAATGGTTGGATATGTTAAAGCATCTTTGCGCATCATTATTGCCAGAGTAAAAGTTATCTAAAGCTTAACCCTGATATTGAGAGTCCATGCCAAGTCCTGTTGATTTAGATCTACTCATCAGATCTACTCATCGAGAAAATATGGCGTTGACCGAATACATAAAACACAGAACTGTACAGCACAGGAACAGTGGTCCACAATGTCAATGCTAAACATGATGCCAAGACCATCACTTATCTACCAATTGATGCAATTCTGTCATTTGGGCCTTCACCTTAGAGCGCACCTGTGATCAGACACTTAGATGTCACAACCAGCAGTGTCCCCACACTCGAGTGACCATTTTTAAATGTGGCCTTGATGAGCACAAGATTTAACTCTGCAATTCGTTTGCCTTTCTTCTGTGGTTGCCTCTCAAGCGCAAGCATGCAATGCTGGAGAGTCAATGATAAAACGCTAGGTGGCAGTGTGGTCTGTGTGGAGAATGCAGAGGAGCTCCATGGGTACATAGACCAGTAGAGAAAGTTTGGATAGAAGCATTTTGGTTGTTCTGGCTCATAGATGGGGCATTCATGACTGTCTCCCATTGCATAATAGTGCAGAAGGTCAAATTTAAGCTTTTATACATATGCTTTACCTTTGGATGATACACAAATTTCCATTAGGTACTGTTGTGGAGAAGAGAAAAAAAAGGAAAAGGGACATTTTTTTTAAAATGGTGGAAACTGAACAGTGTTTGTGTCCAAATGTACTTGGATGCTCTTGTATATGAATGACTGAAAGTTAACATGCAGGAACAACAAGCAATAAGGAGGGCAAATAGTAGGGAGAAACGAGGAACTGCAGATGTTGGTTAACAAAAAAAGACACAAAGTGTCGGAATTACTCAGCGGATTAGGCAGCATCTCTGGCGAACATGGATAGATGACATTTTGTGTTGGGACCCTTCTTCAGACCACAGGTGACATTTATGTCGGGGCTCTTCTTCAGATCATGAACGTCACCTATCCATGCTCTCCAGAGATGCTCCCTCACCTGCTGAGATACTCCAGCATTTTGTGCCTTTTTTTAAAGATAAGTAGTATGCTTCTTCTTCTTCTTCTTTCGTGTGGCGTGAACAGCCTAAAGTTGTTGAACAACTTGTTCTATTTGATCTTCCATTTGTGCACGTCGAGTTGATTGCATTAGTCGAAACACGTGAAGGTTACAATCTTCCACCCCAGTAGTATGCTGCCCGTCATTATAAGAGGATATCATTACAAGTGTAGAGGTGCTTCGCTATAATTATAAGAATCCCTAGAGGGATCATATCTGGTATATTCCCCATGTCTTTTTATTTCAAAATCTAAGGTAGGATTATAATTACAATAGTGGGATTGTGGGAAATGGGCGGCACAGTGGCACAGCGGTAGAGTAGCTGCCTTACAGCACCAGAGACCTGGGTTTGTTCTTGATTATGGCTGCTTTCTGTACAGAGTTTGTACATTCTCTCTGAGACAGTGTACGTTTTCTCTGGGTGCTCCTGTTTCTTCCCAAATTCCATAGACGTGCAGGTTTGTAAGTTAATTGGCTTCTGTGAATTGTCCCTTGTGTGTAGGATGAAGCTAGTGTATGGGTGATCGCTGGTTGGCGAGGACTTTGTGCGCCGAAGGGCCTGTTTCCATTCTGTATCTCTAACTAAACTGAACTAAACTTACCAGATTGGTTCGTAGGATGAGGGTAATTGTCGTATGAATAGATGTTCAGCAGGCTGATTCATTTGGAAGAATACTGTATATGATCTCATTGAATGATACTGTGGTGATCTCATTGAATAATATAAAATTATCACCAGGCTTATCATGTTGATGCAGTTTTCATGAAGCATTGGAAAACTTGAACTAGGGATTATGGTTTCAAAATAACAGGTTGTCCACTCAGGCCAGACCTAAGATGAAACGTTTTCACCCAAAGACTGGCAAATCTTTGGAATTACCTATTCAAGAAGGTTGTGGAAGACCAGTTGTTACATTTATTCTAAATCTAAATGAGGAGTGGTAAATGTTAAGATATTAAAGGAATCAAGTGGTTTAGGTTTTGACAGGAAAGTGACAATGAAGTTAAATATCAGTCATGCTTTTGTTTAAGGACAAAGCAGGCATGAGGGGCTGAATGGCCAAATAACTCTTGTTCTCGTGTATAAATCATAATTCTGAAAAGGAATACAATATTTCAAAATGTCTCAGTACCTTGCCCCTACATTTAAACTTTTCTATGCTGTAGTTGAGGTCTTTTATTCTACAACTGAATATTAATATTAGCCTTTACCCAATATTCTTCAGCATTGCATTCAATCATGAAGAGATCTGAAAATACTAATAGGTTGGAAATTATTAGCTGCCACTCTCCCTGTGAAAAATTGCAGAGTACAACGATGCATTAGTGCAAGAAGCACATCACCACACATGCAATTCACACTGGGAAGTATCTGGTTGTGTTTTCAGATGATGCAAGATGATCCAGGAGTGGCTATAATTACAGTATGTTATACTCAGGTAAAAATCTATTTTGTGTTCACATAATTTTGAACGAAACCGCAACAGTGAATTTTTGGACCCAAACGTAATAAATGTGAAGGTCACTTACGAAGTGACAGACATTATGAGGAGCTAAAAATTTCTGAAGGTCAGGGATAGCTCCTTATCTTAAATAAAACCCTGCACATACTGCATATGTGTATGAACAACAAGGATGAAGCGAAAGCTTTGCAAAAAGCCACTGAGATGAATAAACCCAAGCTTTGCTTACTTAAACTGCATTTTCAATCACTTGATATGTAGAGAAATAACTAAAATTATGGGTTGGGTCCTGTTGTGTTTTGTCAGAAACTCCACAGTGAGCTGATGTTACCTTACAAAGTATACATCAGGAAGTTCAAAACCTTAACAGATGTCATCAGCTCCTCGTGTGGGCTTTGTTGGAGCTCATCCTGGCACCATCAAGCCTTGCTAATCGGATAGAGGAGACCTTCATATATCTGAAGTAAATTCATGTCAAATGGATCCCATGTAGCAAGTCCAGGCAGTGCACATCGTCTCACCTCGTCAAATTCTTCAATGTTTTTCTGCAAACTATCAACAATATGCTTCAATTAAAAGTAAAGATAAGACCAAATTAGTTTTGATTCAATTTTCCAATCTATCCATAATTGGTGTACACCATTCATCTGCAACATATTTAATTCGACACTTGACTATCTGCTGGTTTAAACGGCAACATTAAAATGACAAATATAAATATAGTATTTTGACAATACGATGGGCTTCTTGAAAGAAACACATTTTTTTCTGTGTCCCCCTTGGCTGATGGCGGACATTCAGCTAATCGTGAGACAAGCTGTCCACATTGTCAAATGTTCAGACTGCTTGCCTCTGTGGATGTATGTTTTTTAATGCACAAGAGGACCTTTCTATCAGCATTTATGACTCATCTATTTTCCACTGTATTTCATCCAACTACATTCAACTGACATTTCTGCAAAGTGCCTAGAGGAAATTGAGCAATTATTCCAACAACTGAGGTTCAATCTTCTATTTATTCATAAAACACTATAAGATAAAAAACAATAACGTTTTACAGGTATTGTGGCAGCTATATGTGCTTGATTTTGACATGGGAAATCCTAGGGGATTGCATCATATACAGGTAGAGGAAGCGTTTCTACATTAATACTGCATTGCCTGCTTCCTCAGCTAACCTAAGCTTTGCAATCTGTATTGTGTCCCATTTCTAAGCTAAGGAGAAAAGGCTTTCAACTTATCCGTGAGGCCCGTGGGGTGGATCTCGGATGGAATGGAACTTTCTTGTAACAATTGCTGACGTTATTGATCCAATCTGTAATACTCTCTTTGGGGTGATTTAATTGCTAAAAATTGAGCTCTTGTACCATTTCTGGCACACCTGGGATCTGAGTGTCTAGGATGAAAGGAGGTCTGAGGTAATGCTTGATATGTGTTGATATTCACAAGGGTTCTCGGATAAAGAGCAAAAGGGATGGGGAAAAAAGGTGAAAGATATTTGATACAAGATGTAAACAATTTTTCTTTCCACAGATGCTGTCTGACTTTCCAATATTTTTCTGTTTTTCATAATTTAAAAAAAGTTTGGATCTGCTTTTTTTTAATAATCTGACTAGTGAAGCCATTCAGCAGATTTTTTTAAATTGGGATATTATTCCATGCAATATAGCTTTGGATGTAAATATGTAAAGTTCAGATGATCATATTAATACTGGATTCTATGATTACATCAGTTCATTTCTTACAAATAGCAAAGGTGAACAGAAGCACATGGCATCTATTACTGCTGTGGTTTGAAAGGGAATAAAGACTCCGGCCCAAGAACAAAAGTAACAACCATTTGATTAGATGATGGCATTATGTATTGGAGTGATGAGGGAACAAGCATTTAGTGATTGCAGCTGCACTTCTTTGACTAGCACACAAAGAGTTGCCTGGGCTGGGCATCATCTTAGTGTTGCTTGGTGTAGACTACATGAAGATACTTCAACTTAAGAAATACCAAACTTGGATGTCATTTAACATCTTCAGGAATATTTTGGATGGGTACTCAACATCCGAGCGAAGATCAAATAGCAGTCGACACCAAGGGATATGGAGGTCAAGGAGATCAGTGGGATTAATGGTAGTGGAAATCAGCCATAGACAATAGGGGTCAAAATTGATTGAAAGATACAGCTTGGAAACAGGTCCTTCGGCCCACTGAGTCCACACTGATCAATCACCTGTCCCCACCAATTCTATGCCATCCCACTATCACATCCACCCCTACACACTATGTGTAAGGATTTCCACCATCCGATTCATGCCCTCTTCTCACTACTGTCATCAGGCAGAAGGTACAGAAGCCAGAGGTCTCATACCACCAGATTCAGGGCCAGCTACATTCCTACAATGATCAGGTTCCTGACAGACCTGCACAATCCTGAGATAGACAGGAGTAACTCAGTGGGACAGGTAGCATCTCTGGAGAGAAGGAATGGGTGACATTTTGTGTCGAGACCCTTCTTCAGACCTTATCGGCACAATCCATTTCCTACCTTGGCAACGGAACATTATGTAGCACTTCTCATGCTACCATGAATTTGTACTTCCCATTGTGCATTTTTGCACCTATGTAATGTTCTTTGCACAATCTTTTTATTTTCACCATCTTGCAATATATATATTTTTTTCATTTTAGTTTTTATTGCTTTTATGTATACACAAATAAAACACAAATATAACAACGAAACATACAACAATGCAATGAAACGTACAACAGTGTAGCAGGGGGTTCAGTTTACAATTAATGATGCAGTATACAGAACTATTTTCATATTAAAACATTTTTCAATAACTTACATTATTGTCTATAAAATTATACAGTGTTGATGTCTTTATTTCTATACCTAATCCATTTTCCCCATTTTCTGTTAAACTCATCTTCTTTCACGCTTAGAGAATATGTCATTTTCTCCATGACAAATATTTCCTGTACTATGTCTAACCATTGTCTAAGTCTGTGTGTGTCCGCTCCAAGCCAGTTTCTCGTAATGGCCTTTCTGCTAGCTGTGAGTAGGATTTTAACCAAGTAATGGTCTTCCTTCAGCACCACTGTATTTATATTACCCAGGTATAAAATGGAACACTTCTTGGAGACTATATATCCTAATACCTCCGTTAATTCTGAATTCACTCTGTCCCTCTATTTTTGGGCAACTCCAGAAGATATGTGCATGATTTGCGTCTGTTTGACCACATTGCCTCCAGCATGTTTGCTGCCTTAGAATTTGCTTGCTTTTTATGTTAGGCATAATAAAGAAACTAATCAAAATTTTCCAATTAAATTCTCTCCAATTTTGTGAATTAGTGGATGTTTGTAGTGTTACATACATATGATGCCATTTTTCTTCTGAGATTGTAATGTTCAATTCATTTTCCCACTTAAATTTTACATAAAATGTAGTTTAGCTTGACATTCCATTAAACTAATCACTAGTATGGGTGTTGTGGGCCAAAGGGACTGGTTTCCAGAGGTTTTGAAATAATCCTTAATGTTTTTTGATGATATGCATTAACTATCACTTCTATCAGTGGATTCTTTTCTTCTAGTGCCTCCCTTTTTACCTTTTTATTGTAATAATCTCTCAGTTGGAGGTATCTAAACAAGTCTTGGTTCCGAAGTGCAAATCTATCCTTCAAATCTTGAAAACTTCTTAGGTCTCCATTTTCAATAACAGTACAAAATGCAGTCATTCCTTTCTTCATCCACTATAAATGTTGTCATATATCCCTGGTTTAAATTCATTATCCAAAGCTATCCATCTTAAAACTTTTTGTCATTTATTCAGTTTAAGTTGGTAAGAGTGAACCAGGTTTCTAAAGTAAATATCGTTATTGGATCGATTATACTCCTGATATGTCCAGGAAGCGCTTTTTCTCCAAAAAGTGTTTGGATGTGGAAGTCAGGGATATATGTCTCAATCTCTTTCCACCTAGCCATATAGCTGTCCTCACACCAATTAATTAGTGATTTGTTAAGTTTGAAATACTTTTCTCATTCATTATGGAAGCACTTGTACATCACATCTCGTTCTAATTAAAACCTGATAAAATGCGTATATTTTAATAATTTATTCTATGTTTATAGGCTCAATATATAAGAATCCAAGTGAACTAATTGGCTTCCTATTCACCTATTCTCAATTGTCAGCACATTAATAGAAGGAGTAGGCAAAAGTGTTATCCCTTTGAGTTTTTCCCGCGCAATTTGGCTCAAAGCCTACTGCAGGCTTGATCCAAACGCGGGCAAATAATTCAAATTTCAGAGATGATTAAACATGTTTCACCAAAGTCATTAGGGATCAGTAGGCAGATAATGGTGTTACACCTAGCAAAGGAAAATGTTCCTAGTTGTTGAAACTAATCATTTCAAACCTACTTGATGACTGCAGTGAATGGTAATGGAGCACACTAAACAAGATCCGATCAGCATCTCGTCTTTTTACTCATAGGGTGGTGGGTATATGGAACAAGCTGCCAGAGTGGGCAGTTCTGCAGGTACTATCATAACATTTACGAGACATTTGGGGAAGTACATTGATAGGATAGGTTTAAAGGGTTATGGGCAAGAGCAGCAGGTGGGCCTAACATAGATGGAGCATGTTGCTTGGCATGGGCAAATTGGGCTGAAGGGCCTGTTTCCACATTGTATGACTCTATGTGTCACATTCACTCACCATCTCCTGTCACAGTCCCAGAATCCTTTTTTAACAACAGTTGAGAAAGATATGTAATCAAAGGAGTTGACCACACCTCACTTCGAGCCTGAAGGCTATTCTGTAAGATGAAGATCCTCATATTTAGACTCCTAAAGTACATTCAGAACTGAGATATGTGGGCTATCTCCCTGATAGC
The DNA here is from genome assembly GCA_963514005.1 of Raja brachyura. The sequence continues at coordinate 41,934,269 of OY740788.1, forward strand.
CCACATATCTCAGTCCTGAATATACTTAATACCTAACATCAGCAGAGGTACAGCACTTCAAAATGTCACAACCTTTTGACATAAGAAATGTCTCCTCACATAAATCATAAATGGTTCAAGCTTTATTCTGATTCCATGCCCTCAGGTTCTTTTCTTTCCCAACAGAGGATATCTTCACTGAGAATCCATCCAGTCAAGTCCTCTCAGACTCATATATGGTTCAGAGATCAACTATCATTCTTCAACCCCAGACAGGATGACCTCTCTCAAAAATCAAAAGATTTAAAAAGAAACCACATGTTCTCACGGGAGGGCTTGTCCCCCAACGCAATATTTCACTTCTCCACCAATTCCAATATTGGTGGCCAGTGGGGCTTCCCGGATCACTAGTATGGGTGTTGTTGGCCAAAGGGACTGGTTTCCAGAGGGTTAGTATGGACATTGTGGGCCGAATGGATTATTGGGCTGGAAGCTCAGTCACTCAGGCCTGGTGGCCTGGCAGCTGAGTCAAACAGGCTTGATGGGCTGGCTGCTTAGTCACTCAGACCTGGTCGGCTGGCAGCTCAGTCACTCAGGCCTGGTCGGCTGGCAGCTCAGAAACCTCCAGAAATTCTGCTCAAAACAGGTGAGAGACTCTGTGAGAGAGAGAAGGGGGAGAGGGTGGACAATCAATTTTAGATATTTTTCATCTTTTTCTGCAGATCACAGCAATGAAGGGGGATGTCTATTCTGGCCTGGATCTCAGGGGGAGCCAATGAAGGGAGGGAGAAAATACTGGGGTGAGGTTTAATACTTGCAAGGGGAATACTTGCTGATGGGCCGAAGGGACTACTCCTGGGCTAGTGCAGGCCTGGTGGACTAAAGAGACTCTTTTTTCTGGAGTTTTCCTGGCTTGGCACATGCCTTTTGGGCAAAAATGCACCTCCTGGGCTAATATGGGCATTTTGGGCAAAGGGGACTGGTTTCTCGGCTAATAGGGGCCTTATGGGCTGACATTAGTGGTTTCATGCAGGCCGAACAGCTTATAGCTTCTCATTTTCACACCACAAACAGCTTACAATGGCCTGTTTCCTTTATCATCAATACTTTTTTGCATATCTTTCATTCATTGTTCTTTATCTCTCCACATCGCTGTCTATATCTCTCATTTCCCTGATCCCTGACCAGTCTGAAGAAGGGTCTCGACCCGAAACGTCGCCTATCTCCTTCGCTCCTTAGATGCTGCTGCACCCGCTGAGTTTCTCCAGCTTTTTGTGTAACCCCCCAGGCCAAACAACTCATTTCTTTACATTTCCATTTCAATTTCAAGCACAGAGCAGGCCAACCAACTCATTTAATTTTCATTTAATTTTATTTCCATTTCCATTTCCATTCCAGTTTCAAGCACAGGACAGGCAAAACAGCTCATTGCATTTTCATTTCATTTCCATTTCCATTGCAGTTTCAAGTGCAGGGCAGGCCAAACAGTCCATTTCATTTTCATTTCATTTCCATTTCCATTGCAGTTTCAAGCACAGAGCAGGCCAAATAGCTCATTGCATTTTCATTTCATTTCCATTCCCATTTCCATTGCAGTTTCAAGCACAGAGCAGGCCAAACAGCTCATAGTATTTTCATTTAATTTCCATTTCCATTGTAGATTCATGCACAGGGCAGGCCAAACAGCTCATTGCATTTTCATTTCATTTCCATTTCCATTGCGGTTTTAAGCACAGGGCAGGCCAAACAGCAAATTGCATTTTCATTTTATTTCCATTTCCATTGCAGTTTCAAGCACAGGGCAGGCCAAACAGCTCATTGCAGTTTCAAGCAGAGGGGAGGCAAACAGCGCATTGCATTTTTATTTCATTTCTATTTCCATTGCAGTTTCAAGCACAGAGCAGGCCTAACAGATCATTGCATTTTCATTTCATTTCCATTTCCATTGCAGTTTCAAGCACAGGGCAGGCCAAACAGCTCATTGCATTTTCCTTTAGTTTCCATGTCCATTGCAGTTTCAAGCACAGGGCAGACCAAACAGCTCATTGCATTTTCATTTCATTTCCATTTTAATTTCAGTTTCAAGCACAGTGCAGTCCAAAGGCTCATTGCAGTTCACAAGCACAGGGCAGGCCAAACAGCTCATTGCATTTTCATTTAGTTTCCATTTCCATTGCAATTTCAAGCACAGGGCAGGCCAAACAGTTCTTTGCATTTTCATTTCATTTCCATTGCAGTTTCAAGCACAGGGCAAGCCAAACAGATCATTGTATTTTCATTTCATATCCATTTCTATTGCAGTTTCAAGCACAGGGCAGGCCAAACAGCTCATTGCATTTTTATTTCATTTCCATTTCCATTGCAGTTTCAAGCATAGGGCAAGCCAAACAGATCATTGCATTTTCATTTCATTTCCATTTCCATTGCAGTTTCAAGCACAGGGCAGGCCAACAGCTCATAGCATTTTTATTTCATTTCCATTTCCATTGCCGTTTCAAGCACAGAGCAAGCCTAACAGCTCATTCATTTTCATTTCATTTCCATTTCCATTGTAGTTTCAAGCACGGGGCAGGCCAAACAGCTCATTGCATTTTCAATTCATTTCCATTTCCAAGCCCTCTAGGCCTCACTCAAACAGAGACACTCCAGAAGGTCATGCAGCCCAAAGCGCTCTCCCAGGACATCGACACAGTACCTCGTGGCAGCGGACTTTTATAGGTCCCCAGACCTCAAGGGGCCGAACCACATGGGTGTGGTCTCTTTACAATCCAATTGCAGATATTGATTAACCCATACATGACAGACATTTCCCTAACCCAATAATACAGTGACTTATACATTCTATTCAAACAGTGCTTCTCAGAGGAAACAAACATCGCAACATGTGCCCTGATATGTAAGACAACCAGACAAGGCGCAATACTTAATCCAATCAACATCCATCAAAGTAAAGCTTTGCAACATTATTTACAATGTGTATGTCTGGTTGGCATTCATCCAATCCATTCTGTGCATTTTGCGCCTAATTGTCAGGTTCTGCAGATGTTCCCATCTCTTCCTGTAGCTCTGATCTAGCCTCTAGACAAACTGGCACAATTCTGCAGCTTGTCCCATTTCTACAGGGACATAATTGGAGCCCATTGCCGAAGCAGTGTGAGAACTATACTGACATCCCATATATCTGTATATCTAGGCTTAGGAAGGTTCTTGTTAACGATTCCTCTCATGAATCGGGATACTAACGGATGAGACCCGATAGATTGTCATTCTGAAAACTGCCCTAAATAGGAGGACAAAGCACTGCGAACACTATTAATGGCATTATAGCTCAAGTGTTCATCAAAATGCAATGTAGCAAGGAACTCCAATACATCTGTTATGCTTGCAATATGATAAGATATATCTGACTGCAAGCAAAACATCTCCCATTTCTTATTATGAGACACATATTGTTTTTTAGTGCTATTTCTCCAAGCTGCAGTTATCACATCCATGATCCTACTTGACAGTCCAAGCCATTGGAATGGTCTGGTCAGAACCTGCAGATTAACATATTAATACAATCATGTAACTGATGACTTTCTCCTGTTACTGGATGCACCAAGAAATTACTGCAGCTGGGGACAGCCATGAATGGCTGAGTCATCATTCTCAGCACCAATGGGAACCATGGCTGTGTAGGCCAGTCCGGAACCACCAAAAAGCCTGAGGTGGAGACCTGCTCTATTTCGGTGAGGCATTGCCAAATGAGGAAGAATGGGGGGAAAGCGTAAAAGACCGTACGTCCCCAATGTAGCGAGAATGCATCCACCGCTACTGCTCCTGGATCTGGTTCCCACGAAAAGTATTTAGGCAACTGGTGATTTAGCCTGGATGCAAACAGATCAATATCTGGCAAACCACAGCGGCTGACAATCATTCTAAAAACATCAGGATTTAGCATCCATTCTATGTTGTCATTAAATTTCCATGACCTGTTGTCTGCCACCACATTATCTCTACCTGGTAGGTAGATAGCTGAGACCCAGATATTTCTGGAAATACACCAGTCCCAAATGAGGTTAGTCAGATTATCACATGATAATGACCTTATTCCTCCCATGTGATTGATATCAGCAACAGCCGTGGTATTGTCAATCTGGAGCTGAACATGTAAATTATTAATTGCTGAACAATAAGCTTTTAATCCATTGAATGCACCCAGCAATTCTATGCTGGGTGCAACACCTAGATGGTCCAACACCTACCAAACATGCCTGTGCAGGATTAAATCCTCTTGCACACTCCATCTACCACCACAGTTAGACTCGCTCTCCGTGGCTCCCCATCCCAAAGCAATCACATCTGTTTGTAAACACACTTAAGGTTGTTGAACCAAAATGTTTTTGGTAGTTTGTACAATATTGATGATCCACTATTGTAATTTGGCGATGGCTCTGGCTGGTAACTGCATAAGTCTATCAAAATGGCCTGCATGTTCTTTAAGTGCTTGTTCTCTAGCTCGTTGCAGACTTTGATAGTGCAGGGGTCCAAACTCCACTGCAGGCTCAGCTGCCACCAATTTACCAATAACACTGGCTCCTTCCCGGATGGAGGGTTATTGTTTTTAAGCGAGACTGGTACAGACCTCCCTGATTTCAACAGCCTTGACTGTAGGCAAAGTCACTGACATATCAACTGAATCAATGACAAACCCCAAATAATCACATTTTTGGGATGGCTCGAGCTTGGATTTTGTTGAATGGACAAGAAACCCTAACCTCTCAAACAGGTGTTTGGTTGCTGAAACCGACTCCTCAGCTGTTTCCTGAGTGTTGCTTATAATTAAGATATCATCTAGATAAGCCATCACAATGTGATTCCGGGCTTGAAGTAACGCCAGAACTGGTTTTAACAATTTCGTGAACATCCTAGGAGCTGAGGTTAACCCATTGGGTAATGCTTTAAATTGCCACGTGTCCCATCCAACTAAATTTCAAGTATCTTCGGTACTGATGATGAATTGGTACTGAATAATATGCATCTTTCAGAACTATGGTTACCATATAACAACCTTCTGATACCAGCTGATTAGCAGTATTGAAGGTGTCCATTTTAAAATGCCTATACTGGACATAGGAATTTAACTGGGTTAGATCCAGAATAACTCGACATCCACCATCTTTTTTCTGTCTGTGGAATATATTGGACACATATTTTTGACGATGGTATGTCGTCCTCTCAATTACCCCTTTTTGGAACAAAACCCCAATTTCTTCATTTACCTGCCGAGTTTCTGGTCCAGAAAAAAACAATACCCAACTATGTATATTTTGTGCAGGTGGATGAATTCCTGACATAAACTCTATTCGAGATCCTGAGTGTCCAGTATAAACAGATCAGATGCTATGCAGCACCATTCATCATAAAATAACTGTAACCTACTCCCAACCGGAGGATTTTCCTCAGAATGTTTATCCTGGACTGAATTAATCACCTGTACCTCCATAGTGGACCTTGGAGTTCTCGTCCTTCTCACCATGCTGGGGTTGTAGTTGGGGTATACAGGTGGGTAATAACTCTGACCCACTGGCCCCACTCTGCTTGGCCCTGTCCCCGGATCTGACCCCCTGCGAGGTGGCATCCTGGTGGAAGGGACATAAGTCTTCATGAGGCCTATCGTCTTGGCCTCTTCTTCCAGGTCCTTGACTTGTTTGAGCAGGTCCTCCCCAAATAAATAATTTGGCGCTTGAATATTGGTCGACCTGCATAAAGCTGCAAATCGTTGGTTTAGTGTAGGCTTTATAACTATCTTCCGGATTCAATTCACTTCAAAATATGCATTAGACAGCAGGGCCAACATACCCTGCTGTGTGCCGGACATCGGTGCCCCTCGGACCATTTTGCCAAAAGCCGTGATGCCTGCTCTCACCAATTTGAGGACCCGCTGGAATCGGATTTCTTGTCCATGCATCGTTGCACTCATTTGTGCCCAGATACCAGAGTTCAAAGTGGGCACTTTGAGCGACGCACAACTCACAGGTGTTATATATTGGGTGGCTGTTTGTTCCATTATAGTATCTTGTAGCTGGTGAGAGGCCATGTAATTGATGTTGGCCGCCAGGTTTTCCTCCAGGGCTTCACCAGTACCTTCCGGAATAGCAAAATTTCTTGCTACATCCGGGACACCTGGAACATGGCTCATGTGCTTTGGTGTGTGCCCAAAAGCAGTGACACCAACTTCAGGGTCAGACTCCTCCTACCCTGGCTTTCCCAAGTCTTGTTCCAGGGGGGTCACTACCAGCCCTAAACAAGGTGCTGACGAGGGTGATTCCCACTGATATTCATAAGCGATATTGTCTTCTTCACTATATGGGCCTCTATGTGAGGATGTCTGGGGAATCGTAGGGGGCATTCGACCCCGATTGAAAAATTTCATGGCTCATTAAAGTTTGGAGCATTTTCTCCATCTGGTCGAGCCGTCCCCATACCTTTTTATTAGAAGGAGGGGAGTCTTCCTCTTCATCAGACCCGTCGGATAAGACAGGCCTGAGAGATTTTCTTTTGACCTTCCTCCCTGGTGGAGTGGCCTCAGTGCTCTGAAGCACTGGAACTAACGGAGGCAGTTGAGCTGCCGGTAGAACTGCAGCCGATATCTCCCGACCCGATCTGCGAGCAGTAACCGCGGGCCCGCGTGTTACGCTCCTCCTATTTCTTTTCAACACACTCCATTACCAACAACTCCCGCTGGCTCCCGAGCCAGACTCACGGAGTTTAAATACTCGCAGAAAAAGTTTTAAATTCACTTACCTGCGGGTTTACTACTTACCGCTGGCAGAGCTGTGCTCTCCAGCCCGTCAGTGCGCTATGTGTCGGATGTAACGACGCGCATGCACCTGGCGAGGCTTCTTCACGTAGTCACTCACGTGACTCAGAAGTAAAATTAATAATCAAACTCCATATATTCCTTAGCCAAATCTCACAAGTCTGTTCCAAATCTCAAAATTTTAAATTCCCTCCAATTCATTACCATACAATTTAGAGACCGAATTCACAAATTTATACATTTATTTTCTAATAATCATAATATAGACGCAAAGTAAGTGTTTAACCCCAACCCACAGAGGAATGTATTTTATTCAAATTCAGTTCTTCAAAGTGGAGGTTGCTCTAACACTCATCATAGGTTGTCAGTGTTGTTTCTTTAGGAAAGATTAGATATTGTTACTTTCTTTCCTTCACTGGCGTTAAAAGCGAGATGATGTTTAAGTTAGTTTTCTTCTTCTTCCTTCTGATGTCAGCTTCAAGGGAGTAGGGATACTGAGGAGCAGCTTTCTATCAGTTGGCCTTCCCAGATTTGTCTTAAAGGGACGGCTTGTTGATTCCTGTTTCTGAGAATCTACATTACCTTTGCTGTCTTCTGCCCGTTCTAAAGAATATTCTTTACCACACTCCCCAGATAGTATGTTGTCAATTATACTGTCCTGTAGGCAGAAACTCAGTAACAAGTTTGTATAATATCTTTTCTCCCCACTCCCGTACCTCCTGCACCATAAGTTTTTTCTTCTCTCCCTAGCGCCATTTCCATTCCTTCTCACACCAGCTACTATGTTTCCTTCGTAGTCCTTATTTTTTCAGTGAGGGTTCTCGATAATTCGATTATTTGTGTCTCCTCCTAAGATTTGGAAGGGGGTGATGTTCTTTCTGGTTTTCATTGCTGTTTTGTGCCATGTGAGGATGTCTTTAGATTTAATAGATGGCATTAACTGGCAGGTTAGGGCTAAAGAAATGGGTTTGATTACCAAAATCGAAATTGCCAAACTGCCCCGTGATCTCCTTGCCAGTGTCCTCGTCCTCTACCCTCGGGGTCCCAAGTGTCCCGGTACCCTCTTGGAATCCACTGGTTTCTGAAACCCCGTGGCCCTCTTCTTTGCCCCTTCCTTCTCAGTAGTACTTCCACACAGGACACGACCGACTCCAATGTCCCAATTCCCCACAGTTGTGGCACTGGTCTGGTCGGACAACCCTATATCCCCTCTAGCCAAACCGAGGAAAAGTTGGCTCTCAGAATGGCAGATCTATCTTAGCTTTGAGATCTTCCTCCTCCTTGTCTTCTTCCCTAGCTATTTCTCTTTTTTGAATCTTTAATATAGATCTCTGAGCTGCCGTCGGACCAGGCTGCATTAAAGTGTGAACGTCTGTGGCCCGATGGACATTTACAGCTAATGCGGGACTTAATACGCAGCGAAAGGTGGAGTAGGCAGCTTTCTACGATCGAACTGCCCAGGGGGAATCCATTCTATACCCACATCGTCAGGGAATTGTTCCGACATAATAAGACAATCTTTTTGTGTAACCATAGGAGCTAGATGATCCTTCCCTGATTTTTCCACTTCTGATTTGAATTTAGTGGGAGGAGCCGAAGATAACGCTGACTCCCGAGTGCCCTGGTCGCAAGCTGTGCAGGGTGTCTCTGAATTGAAAACATGAGAGTGCTGTGGCTCCATTCCGAAAAATTCTACCCACCCTGGCATATTGTGAGCCTCTCTCCCTTCGAAGTCTACAGATACTGCTGTGCCCTTACCAAATTTAATAAGTTTAATTTTAGTCGGCACCTCCCCTTGAGCCATCTCAGTAGTTTCACTTTTAGAAGATGGTATTCTCTCCTGCTCCTGCTGTTGGCTTCCACTATTTTCCTTTCCCTGTTCTGGAATGTCTCGAGAAGGACCAGTTTTCTCGTGTTCCCCTCTAATCCCTAATTTACATGCTGCCATTCTTAGAGTGGACAGCAAAAAGATCTCTTTATTTATTTTCCTTCTAGTGAAGAACATTCCCCATATTCCAATGAGCTCATTCCCTTCTTCACTGTTTCCACATTGGTTTACAATTGTTTCTACATCGTTTATTTCTATTGCAGATTTCAGTCCACCCAGCGGCCATTTTGCTTCTCAAAACTCTGTTTAAATCTCCTGATAATCTTTTTTAATCTATCTGCTTTATGTGGAAGCTTCTTGCAAATTATTCTTATCGGGCTTCCGATTATTCTATTCGATAAGTCCTTCTCTGAGACATTCCCCATTTTTAAGCACAATAGTTATAATACAAAATAACATTCCAGACACTAACACCTATTCAAACTCACTCCTTCCTTTCAGACACCAAGGTCAATGGAGTCTCTCCCATACAATGACTAATCATCTCTCAGATTCACACCTACTCTCACAATTGTTCCCTTCCAACCATTACTCAATCACTCACTCAATCGCTCCTATTCAATTATTCAAACCACTCGCTCATATTCAATCGCTCTCCCAACTCTCTTATCAGTTAGATCACAATCACTTCATTCAACTCTTAACTTTCAAACAAAGGATCTCCAGTTTCTCAACCAACTCTCAATCAGTCTGTTCAAAGCAGTAATCTTTCCCACTCAATCCACTCTAAAAAATGTGCACAGACAGACAAATCTGAACCACGCTAATAAAACTATAATCAGAAAAAAAGTATTCCCCACATTAAAAGTAACCCCAAACACACCCCAATATAAACTACATGCATCCAATAAATCACACTCTAATGAATCCTCCTCGTGGCGCAATCGGTCAGTGGAATGACTCCTCCCCCGACACAGCAATCAAAAGAATAGAAACCTTGATCGAACCACCATGACTCAGATTCTCACAATACTATGATCTAAACAATTACAAATATTTAATTCAAACACACTTTTACTTCAATTATCTAAATCCTTAAACATTGACACACGCAGTAATACAAATAGTGGTCAGCAAACTTAGCACACTCTAAATCTTAATACACTCTAAATACACAAAACCTTGGACCATCCCTCATCCAACGAAGCTCATCAGGCTCTCATTAAAGCAGCTGCAGTCTGCCGGCCACGCCACGCCCTGTTTTATGGGGCCCCAACCAAAAGGAGAGCTAATACTTAATCCAATCAAAATCCATCAAAGTAAAGCTTTGCAACATTATTTATAATGTGTATGTCTGCGTTGCATTCATCCAATCTATTCTATGCATTTTGCATGGAATTGTCAGGGTCTGCAGATGTTCCCATTCTCTTCTTGCAGCTGTGGTCTAGACAAACTGGCAACAATCCGCAGCTTGTCCCATCTCTACAGAAAGCACTTTTAAATTGACCTCGTGGCCTAGCAGCCCTGAATCCTTTATTTAATTTTAGGTTCCTAGCCTGTCCAATTTGGCCAGGATTAACAACTACAGGCACTGTCTGTACGTAGTTTGTAAGTTCTCCCCATGACTGCATAGGTTTTCTCCAGGTGCTCAGTTTCTTTCAACAATCCAAACATGTGTTGATTTGTAGGTAAATTGGCTTGATCTTGGCCCGTCTTGGGTCTCTGCCTCCAAGAGGGAGACCTGTAGCAGCTCTGTCAACTGGAGTTGCTAGTGTGACCTGCAGAGGTGGAACTTCTGTCTCAACCTTACCATCAGATTCGGTGTCAGAACTAATCCTCATCTATGAAGGTGCTATCAAACAGTTCTCTACTAGATACTGCTGGCGCCTTTTTGTTCAGGGTGGTGCTGACACTCTTCTTGTTGTCATGTGCCCTGCTGTAGCACTGTATGCAACAGTTGCTGCATTTGGGGTAGTCGTTTCAAATGTACTATCCAGCCCCGGTGTGGAAACATCCCCCGACTCCATGGGCCTTGCTATCCAGCCCCAGTGGAGAATCATCTCCCAACTCCGAGGGCTTAGCAGACATATGTGTGAACTTGAGCAACCCTGTCCCAGTCATTGCTTGCGCCGCCTCTATTAGAGGCCGGTGCTTTTTTACATGAAACAGCCCTGTACCAGGCGCTGTTAGCGCGGCTCTCCCATCGGCCGGCAATGTCACAAATGAAACAGCTCTGTCAGGCACTGCTGGCACGGCCTGTCCCATAGGCCCACGCTAATACACATGAAGCAGCCCTATCCCAGGCGCTGCTGGCGTGGCCTGTCCCATAGGCCCGTGCTATTACAGTGTAGGTTCACTAAATCAAAATGTTTAGCTTTACCTGTGAAGGGTTAAAACAATGTTTAACCCTTCACAGCAACCTGTGCTAAGCAACAAGAATTTCATTGTCAGGGACATATAACAATAACTTTTATGACTTAAACTTTGCTTTTAAGTTTTAAATTTAAGAAAAACACTATAACATACATTCAACTTTATGTTTAAGAGAAAACCCTTGTAGCCCGACTCACTCGAGTCCAAATAGGGCTGAACGAGTCCTTTCTCACCAATTTTATTCCCTGCCTGGGGACTGACGTCTGTGAGCCGCTGACTGCACTGTCAGCGACTCTGGCATTATTTCCTTGCTGTTCCACGGCATCCCTGCAGGCTGGGAGCTGCTGACTGCCTTGTCAGCGGCTCCTTATCTCACAACCCGATCTTTTTGCCGGTTATCCGCTTCCACAGTCAGACTGGGGTTTCCCCACAGTCCGTAACAGGTTCACTCATCGGGCTGTGAAACTGGCAGGAAAACCTCAGTGAAGAGGCTCTAGCTTGAAAAAAACCCATGTAAGTAAAAACAAACTTACCTTCTATGTTTACCTTACCGCAGGCAGGAGCGCTGCCCTGCCAGTCTGGTGCTTGCGCCAGTGTGGCTGACGTACTGACGCGCATGCGGCCTGGATGGGGCTCTTTACGGAATCACTCGCGTGACTCCAAAGTATAATTGTAAATCATCCCCACTGTGTGTTGGATAGTGTAAGTGTGCGGGAATCACATTTGCATCTATATTTCGTTTCATGGTGCCTATTTGGTGTTGTTCCTTAATTCACATGTAAATTATTTCAAAATGATTTGGAAAGAAAAAAATGTTTAACTATGCTTCTTTGTACTACTGACTTTTCAACATGAGTAAAGATAAGAGGAAAAGCCGATGAAAGGTTTAAAGTGTCAGTGAGAAAAGACAGGAAACAGAGAAAAATAAAATAGGAAGCAGAGAAAATTAAAATACAAAGGTAGGAAGATAACGAGAGAAGGTGAGAAAAATATAGAAGTGGAGGGAGATGACATAGGAAGCGAAAAAAAAGAAAGGGGAGGTGAATGGATCGGTTTTCAATTGCTTGTTCAGATGTTAATGAGCTTCTGGTGGTCAAAATAGGATCTTTAGTTTTAACACCCTTTAGCCTGCATTTAGTGCAAAACATCTCCTTGGCTATGGTGAAGCTTGTGGAAGGAACAGCTACCTGTAGAATTGTTATGCACTGAATTTCACATAAATCACTTGCTAGTGCTCATTACTGAGCCTGGACAGTATTTTGGTGAACAGCACTTGACCTAAGGCCCTCCCTTAACAGCAGGGAATAAACACGTTCTTGCCGAGGATTTCAAGTGCTGCTTGAGGATATATCTGCTTAGAAATAAACACACTGTACAGGGCATCATTGCATTATATTATATTGTAGAAATTCAGTTCCAAGGATGAATTTCTTCCAGGCAATCATCTTTCACTGTTATCTTGCTGTTGGGGGTGAAAAGGACATGGAGAGACTTCCTGTGGCATTTTGTTAGGATTTCATCAAAGCTCAAGTACCTGATCACCATGGGTAAAACAACCAAGACACACAAAATAACTTTCATTTGAGGTCATAGATGGTTACAGATTACCACGAGGATGAAGAATGTAATTGGAGTCTTGCTCCTTTAAATAGCAAATCAGGTTAATAAACTCTATGTTTTTCACTTTTTTTTCTGTAATAGAAAACCCCACTGCAGGCAAATTTTGGGGGTTGCTGTACTATCAACAACATCTGGGCAAATTTTAGACTGAAGAACAAATATTTTGCTGAAAAATTAGAAGATTAATTTCCTACCCGATACAAAAGCACCCAGTCATTTTTACAAAGGTTGTCTAACTACAGATGGACCTTACTTTCAATAGCGCAACAGTGTTTTTGTGTGGAGCTGCATGAAAACATTTCTAGCACCTTGTCGCAGAGTTTAAGAGGAGAGAAGGAAGATCTTTGAAAAACAAAGGCTGCATATTGCATATGGCTAAAATCTGTCACCGAAGTAAATACTGGGGAATATTTTCATTTTTTAAATGTAAGAATGCATAAAATCTGTGAAAAATCACTAAAATAAAATCTGGACTGACTGTGAAATATTGCATCCTTATGCACAATGTGACAATAGTCACGTGGAACATAAATCGTTTGAAATGGTAACAGTTTAAAATACTGCAGTGTAGAAAGCTTCCTGTTAATATTAAAAGAAAGGATGCTGTGAAATGTTTTCTTTCTATCTTGTGTATATGAAATCTGTCACTAATCAGTTTAAACTATGCCCTTTTATGTTCTTTCATTCTCTTTTTGATTTTTATACCATTCTTTGATGTAACAAGGGCAGGTTTGACCAGACTTCACTAAAACTGCAAAATACTTTTAAGAACTGAAGCCAATTCTGTATATTTAAAATTTATATGCTTATGTATGCCTTTCTTCTGCATTTGAACATTTTACAATATCCCTTACTGCTGTCTACACCAACACACATCAAGACCATTTGTCGAAAGGTTCCTTGCTCATAAATATACAGACGTGCCTAAAGCTTGCCACTCCACAGTGCAGCCATATGCAGAGTTGTGGCATCACTTTTTGATCACTGTGCAATTTATAAAAGATTGACTGATAAAAGAAATTTTACTATTCTACCACTGTATTCCAATTATTTTCCACAAGCTACCATTGAACATTCCAAAGGTGCACCTTCATTTAAGAGTCATGTTTATTTTCAAAAAAACGATGTACAAGCAATGGCTTTACAAGTAACATCTTTATTGAACTGTCAAACATAAACCTCTCGCTTGGCAAAATAATTTGTTTAATTTTATTCAAAAAGAAAATATATCCCTCAAAATGATTAAAAGACACACCATTTGCAATGCTCAATAACTTTTCTGCAATTTATATTAGACTACCGAAACCTGAATTATGCTGACAATACTTTTAAAAGCAGTAAATGACACTATTATAGTTGAACGCACATTAACATAAAATGGACTGGGATGCAATTATTTAAAGCTCCCAGTTTGCTCACATTTATATCGGCTCATTTATTAATCATTTTGTTATGGATTGTGAAAAAGGTAAGGTAAGTGATTTTCTTTATAGAGTATGTTACATCTCCCAGTGCTAATTTAACTCCCCCTAAACACACATATTCAGCCATATGGCATATGCCTTTTTCATACCATTTTACGTGTTAATCTGTATTACTATATTTTCAGTTCATTAACTGGAAGGATGCATGAACTAAAACCTATTTAGTCAATGAGTTGTTGCAGCTTAAACTACCAAATAGGTCACACAAAGGGTACTTCAATGCTGAAACATACACAATTACAGTGGGTACTAAAAGGAAAAAACGGTATATTTTGACAGAACAATATCAGCTAAAGATCTCTATGATTTACATTAAGAACTTCACTAGTCGCTGTAAGTTATTTTTAAATGTTTAATTTCAGAATCATTTGTGCTTACAGATGGGAATTCCAAGAATGAAAATCAAACCTTCCTATGAATAAATACACACATATATATATACCTAATTATTGAAATATATATATATGTATACACCTAGTTATTGAAATATATATGTATATATAAATCAAACCTTCATATATATGGATTGAGATGGTGGGAGAGAGGATTGCTTGATTAGAGCCTCGTGTTTGTGGCCTAGGGTGGAGAAGGGGATGGCTGATCACAGCGCTGCCAACTCTCACGCATTGAGCATGAGACTCACGCATTGAGCGTGAGACTCACGCATTTCACGCAATTCTCACGCTGATCACAGAATTTGACGTCTTCAGTTGTCACCGAGAGGGTCATAGCTTGTCGTATCTTGAGTTGGGCTTGTCGTATTGCGGGTGGACGTAAGTTGACTTCAGTTGTCGTAGCTTGTTGTAAGTGTGGTCTTAGGTGGACATCCCAATTCACGAGGAATTGTGTCGCCCGCCAGTCGACGTAGCTTGTCGTAGCTTGTCGTTGACTAGGTGGTAGCTTGTCGTAGACATTGTCATAGGGTGGGTCCAGATTTCTCAATCTCAACTCTCACCCAATGCTGGCAGACCTGTGATCAGGGGTTGGGGTGGAGATCAGATCTCAGGAGCTTGGAGAACGGTGTGACTTGGAGTCTGGCCTAGTGTTCAGGGGTTGGTGTTATTGGGAGTCAAGGTTAGTGCTCTTGAGTTGGGTATCAGATCTGTGGAAATCTTGCATGGAAATAGAATAGCGGGACATATCTTTGGTTTAGTTTAGTATCGAGATACAGCGTGGAAACAGGCCAATCAGCGATTATCCATAAACTAGTTCTTTGTCCTACACATTAAGGGCAATTTACAGATGCCAATTAACCTACAAACCTGCGCGTCTTTGGTATGTGGGAGTACCCAGAGAAAACCGCGGTCACAAGAAGATTGCACAAACTCCACACGGACATCACCAGTAGTCAGGATTGAGCCTGGTCTCTATGTTATGAGGCAGTAGCTCCACCGCTGCGCCACTGTGCCACCTAATGGGCGTCCCTTCCAGTAAGACACTAATAAAACATTGTTTTATTGGGAGTGATCACTGACCATTGATTAATAGTTGTTCATGGAATAACATGACTAACTTTCCTGCCGATATTTCGAAAGGAATTGGGTACATAAAGTTACGTCATTGAAGTACGTGAATGATATGATGGACACAAGAGTTCCCTTTCCAGGGAGGGATAGGCTGGGTGGAGAAGGGTTATTTAAGATATACTTACCAGGAGACTACCACCAATATAAAGGACCTGTCCCACTTGGGCGACTAAATCCGCGAGTTCTGGGTAGTTTGCCCTCGACTCATGCTTGCAGCATGGTCGACACAAGGTCATAGGAGGTCTTTGTAACTCTCCTTCATGCTCGAGAGTGGTCTCCGCATACTCGGAGCCTCGGTTAGGTTGCGGCATTTTTTTCTATATGTTAAAAATTGCCGGCGAGTAAAAAAAGGTCGCCATGGAAAAAATCCATACTTTTTTTACTCGTAGGTTTAGTCGTAGTAGGTCATAGTAGGTCGGCATGTTAGTCGTAGGTAATCAAGGGTAGTCGAAGGTAGTCTTCATCCTAGTCGAAGGGAGGTCGAAGGAGGCCGTCTTCACTCTCCACTATTCGGTGTCCAATTTTCCCAAAGTTAGTTGTAGCTAGTCGTAGCTAGACGAAGCTGGTCTTCAACATAGTCGAAGGAGGTCTTCTACATAGTCAAAGGAGGTCTTCACCATGTCATTTATTTTAAACTCTTCTAAACTGGCCAATTAGGTCGCCCAAGTGGGACAGCCCCTTTCGACTGACTAATGTTGTCATCTTTATGAAGGTGAATATTTAAAGCAAAGAAGTTACCTGGGAATTACATGGGCAAAGAAAGTGATTAAAAATAGAACATAAAACATAGAACATAAAATAAAACATAAAACACAGGAATGGCCTGTTGGCTATGAATGAAAAGAGATGAAAGCAGAGGTGGATTTTGAGTGGGTCAGAAGCACAGACTTTTATCAGGCTCAGAGGAAAATAATTTACATCATTCACGTTTTCAGAACAATCTATAGCACTTCCTTAATAATGACGTACTTTTGAAGTGTGGTCACTGTTGTAACCTAAGCAAATATTACAGCCTGTTAGCACAGGCAAAAACCTTACAAACAGCAAGGAAATGGGCCATAAGCTGATATAATTTAAGGTTGATGGTTAAAAGATTAATGGCTAAAATCTGAATTCCACTTTCCTTTATCGAATGGTGAAAACTAATCTTTGGTGTCTATCTGAAAAGGCAGACTAATCGTCAATAAAACATTGCATCTGAAGAGCCAGCACTTTCAGTGTTGCAGCACTGACTCACTACTGCATTGAAATGTCAACTTTGTTTACATTCTCGAAAAAACTTGATCGTGTCTTGAACCCACAACTTCCTAGCACTCAGGCAAGAGTGCTATTCTTGAGTCAAGACTGACATTTAGAAGCAAAGTACAGGAGGCTAGTTATGAGACATATTGTTTAAATCCAACAAGGGGAGCAGTAATCAGCATTACTGATTAAATTAAATTGCTGGAACCTTAATTCTTTTGTTTCTGCATGTTCACTTTATGTGAACTAAAATAGTAGATTTTATTTTTAGCTTGTTATCCAAGTCTGCCTTGCAAAGTTTGGGGATAATATTTAAAGCACCTTATTAAACTTATAGTATTTTTTCAGAAGTGCTAATAGTTGTACTTTGGGCATCACATCAGTATTCTTTGTATATACATCTCCCAACGGTCATTGCATTTTTCTTAATGATATTTATTCTGTACACTATATTTAATTTCTAATTGATCGACCATGTTACAGGAACGAGTAAAATTTGAGGCATCCAGAGATACAGCACAGGAACAGGCCCTTCAACTCATTGAGTCCACACTGACACCAACCACCCAATTACACTAATCCCATTTTATTTTCCACCACATTCCCACCAACACCCCCCTCCCATCCCCCCCCCCCCCCCCCCCCCAATTACCGAGAGGGTGCAGCAGAACAGATTGCTCACATATCCAACAGCAACATCAGAAGTAAAGGGCCTGTCCCACTAACGGGACTTTTCAGCGACTGTCTTCGACCTTCAAGCTCGAGGGCACACCTGAGCAGGATCGACCATCAGCGACCGTCATCACACACACACACACACGCAAACACATCGCAAAGCGGGGGCCAGGGAAAGCAGGGGAGTGCTGTCTGAAATTCACAACCGCGATGAACAGGAACGTAAAAGATGGCTGGCACAATGCACGGTTCGTCCTTCATAGAGCGTGGGGGGGGGGGGGGGGTGGAGAGAAGGGGAGAGAAGGGGTGAGAAGGGGGTGCAGATGGAGTGGAGACACGTTTAAGAACCCAGACAACATAATAAAGTTTAGCAGGCATTTAACTTTACCGGTCGGTTTTCCCTGGTTCTGAAAACTCCAATGAGGCAATTAAATTGCCCAGTGAGCAAAGGAGATTGCCTCCAGCTACCTCGACTGCCTAGTGACCCCACTTCACTGCACTACGAGTTCAATAGAACCATGCCGACCAATTTTTAATTGCGGAAAATGTTTCAACATGCTGAAAATTTTTCCTCAACCAAACTGAGGCCGTGAGTATGCGGGAACTTCCCTCGAGCATGAAGGAGAGTTACATTGACCTCCTAGGACCATGTGTCGACCATGCTGCGAGTTTGAGTTGAGCACAATCTCTTCTAAACTTGCAAATTAGGTCGCCGCAGTGGGACAGGCCCTTAATACAAATCGTTATATAAACAATTGCAAAGAATCCAAACCTCTCAAAGAGTAAGATCCCTCTACATAACAAAATTAGCACAAATGGAATAATTATGTAATGTACATTCAGTTTAATTGCCTCTCAATACCTTTTGATATTGTTTTTCTTAATACTAATGTGAGGTATTTTACCTAGCTGTGTGTCATATATAGCTACCAGCATCTCTATTCAATTCCATCTGATTTGCAGTAATGAATGAAGCAGCTGGCTGCTCCAGTAGTAAAATAATTTCTTGGCAATCAGCTCATGTCTGCCAAATACTAAGACACGCCAGCATTTGGCTGCATTTCTCAAGTATAATACATCCTTTTGGCCACATGATTAGATATCAGAGGGGACAAGCTGAAACGTATGCAAGTAATTTTCTGAGCATATTAAATTATCAGGCACCGAGATTGGAGTGGATAAGGTGACTGATGTGAGTGGCTCTGAAGCCAGCACTTTAGATCAACTGGGAATCATATATGGTTCATGGTGCCAAATGTTACAAAGAATAGTAGTGAGAAAAGCAGAATGCAATGATAACCATACCTCATTTAGCATGTGCCCTATCCCACCATCTCCTGCACCATCTCAAAGGCAAATTTGACGTGACCTGTTTCTCATACAAGGATTGGCTTTGGGATTATTAATATAGGCATGATGGCAGGCGTTTTGTACATAGCAAGCTACCACAAACATTAGATAGACACAAAATGCTGGAGTAACTAAGTGGGTCAGGCAGCACCTCTGGAGAAAAGGAATAGGTGACGTTTCGGGTCGAGACCCTTCTTCAGAATGAGAGTAAGGTGAAAGATAAACTACAGGTATGTATAGGTAGAGAACAAATCAGAGCCAGCACCGATGGCCACAGAGCACACAATGGTCCTTTGTTGGCTGTGGAGGAAGTGATAACGAAATGATACGAACAAAAACTAGCAGGATGATTAGGGTGGTGGAGGGACAGAGAGAGAGGGAATACAAGGGTTCTTCAAATTAGATAAATTAATATTCATACCACAGGGCTGTAAGTTGCCCAAGTGAAATATGCAATGTTTAAATATCCATTTCAGAATTTCCTTCTTTTTCTTTCGATTGTGATATGGGATTTTTACACTTATCTGGATTGCACTTTCATCCAGACCAGATAGGGGAGGTTTTCTCCTGTCTTAAGAATTCCCAACTGACCTAGATGTTTCCCACTTGCCTCTAATGGGCCTGTCCCACTTCGGCGACTTTTTAGGTGACTGCAGGAGACTATGCAGTCGCCACATGGTCGCCACATGTTCGCGGGTGGTTGCCGGGGAGTTGCCTTCATGGTTGTGAGGAGTTCCCACATTCTGGGAACTAGCCGTGGCCTCATTATGGTCGCCACAAAACTTTCTACGTTGAGAAATTAGCAGCGACTAGAATGAAGTCGCCATGGAGAGTAGCGAGAATTCTAGTGCTAAAGGTGGGTTGCCAGGAGTTCCTAGTGGGTTGCCAGGAGGTTGAAGGTTCTTGTAGGTTCTCGTAGATTGTAGCTGGTGCTGACCGGTGAATTCCATTGGCTCATTGGGAAATAAAAACGTAAGCAGTAGTTTTCAGAACCAAGGATAACCGACCGGTAATGTTAAATGTCCGCCGAGCTTGACAGCCGTGTATTTCTGGCTTCTTAAAGGTTGTCTCCACTCCTCCTCCCCCCTCTTTTAAAGGACTTACCATAGACTGTGCTTTAGCCCTCTTAAATACAGCGCCAACCTTCCTGTTCATCGTGGTGTGTGTCTGTATCACCTTGGCTGTGCACCGTGTGAATTTCACTCAGACAGCGCTCCCCCCGCTTGCCCTGACCCCCGCCTGCATAATGGGCTGGTGAAGGAAGAGGTGTGTGTGTGTGTGTGTGTGTGTGTGTGTGTGTGTGTGTGTGTGTGTGTGTGTGTGTGTGTGTGTGTGTGTGTGTGTGTGTGTGTGTGTGTGTTTTCCATTCTGACAGTCGCGCTCCAGTTGCCGGTTTTTCAGGCGACTGCCAGCAACTTGACAGTCACCTGAAAAATCGCCCAAGTGGGACAGGCCCATAACTCTCTCTGGGTCTAATAATTGCACACTGCCTTTGCAACATTTTCTCTCTCAATTCTTCCAGTCCAGTGTAACTCACATTATTTTAGAACTTGCAGCACTCTGCTCACTCAGAACCAACGTCAACACTGCTATTAAATCTGTTGAAAAGAGCACCGGGATTGTCGTTTGGGAAAGTAACCTCTACTATGCAGAGGCTGGACTCCAGTTCTTGACTTCTCGTCATGACTCATTCTGGACTGTGACCCTACCATAAAACACCAGCCTATTGTACCCAGCTAGTCACATGTCTCATTTTCTCTGGAGGTCATTCCCCACTGCCTCTAACATCATTGTTTCCCATATACAGTCTGCATTGAAATCTATCTTAAGATAGGCGGCACAGTGGTGCAGCGGTAGAGTTGCTGCCTTACAGTACCAGAGACCCAGGTTCGATCCAAGTCAAGTCAAGTCAAGTTTATTCATCACATACACAGATGAGATGTGCAGTGAAATGAAAAGTGGCAGTGCTCACGGACTTTGTGCAAAAAACAACAAACAAACAAGCAAACTACAAACAGAATGGAACAGAATCACATATTCTTTTACATATTGCATATTGTGGGAGGAACGAAAAACGTAAAGAAACTGCAATTTTTAATTTAAAATCCTAACCACGGGTGCTGTCTTTATGGAGTTTGTACATTCCCCCTGTGACCTTTTGGGTTTTCTATGGGTGCTCCGGTTTCCTCCCAGACTCCAAAGACATACACGTTTGTAGGTTAATTGACTTTGGTAAAATAGTTATTTGTCCCTAGTATGTAGGATAGTGTTAGTGTATGGGATGATCGCTGGTTGGTGCGGACTCGGTGGTACGAAGTGCCAGTTTCCACGCTATATCTCCAAAGTCTAAAGTATCCACAAGTAGAAGTATCCTGATACACTTATCATTTCAGGCTGCCATTGTCCCACAAAATTAATTTTATTTTATTTTATCTCTCTTCTTCCTCTCCTAATACATTTTTTTCACACCTAGATCCACAAGATGCCTGAAGCTCTGCACCACATTAATAGTTTCCAATTTCCTGATCCCAACTATCTCATTTCATTTTGGATATTCAATCCTTTCTATCACCAACATGGCCTTTTAATGCTTCTGTTCAGTCTGCAAGGGTGACCCTGATACTCTAATTTTCAATCATTTTGATTCTCCTTCACACTCGCACACTGATCTTTGCCTTTGTTCCAACAAAGCCCAATGTTAGCTTCATTAGCAGACCTCGATTTTGAATTCAACAATGAGTTCATCAATTTCAGAAAATTAGTTTGGTATCTCACATTTCCAGCTTTCAGCTTTTCTTTGTATCTCTCTCCTCTTCTGAGATTTCACTCTCTTCATTCATTTCATCCTTTTAGTAGGCCATTCAGCCCTTCGAGCCAGCACCACCATTCAATATGATCATGGCTGATCATCCAAAATCAGTACCCTGTTCCTGCTTTCTCCCCATATCCCTTGATTCCACTAGCCCTAAAAGCTATATCTAACTCTCGCTTGACAACATCCAGTGAAATGGCCTCCATTGCCTTCTGTGGCAGAGAATTCCACAGATCCACAACTCTGGGTGAAAATGTTTTTCCTCCTCTCAGTCCTAAATGCTTACCCCTTATTCTTCATTCCATAGCTTTATAGCCCTCTTTCAACTGGTTTAATCAATTCCCTTGTGTCTCATGAACCTTCCCTTTTGCTATCACTGTACCTTCTCCTTTCTTTGCTCCTTAAAACGTACTTGTTTTCTCAGCTCTGATTATATAATTGACCTGAGATGTTACTTCACAGATGCTGCCTGACTGTTTCCAATACTTTGTTATTCCACACTTCCAACATCTCTAACATTTTGCTATCAAAGACTGAGTTATTTTGCATGAGTGAATGTGCAACCTACTGTAAATGATGCGCAACGGTCTCGGAAAGAGGACAAAACCTTCAACTGCAAGACTCAGCGACAAGAATACTAATATTGAGCAACAGGCCACGTTCAAACATAGCAGCATTTCATACAGCCATATTTTGTCAAAGGTTGGCCGAATACTGTTTAAAGGAGCAAGATGAGAGAGTGGAAAGGCTTAATGTATCACCACAACCAAATAGCTCGCAACATCTAAACATCCAGCCACCATCGCAAATAAATGCTGCACAGCATCCAATCACAACATCCAATCGTGCAGCCTGAGGTGTGTGTGAGAGTTCAAGGACAGCATGTTAGTGAAGCATGAGGAAGTTAGGAAGAATAAATGGACCAGCGGGCTCCTGTAACTGTTGAGCTCAGAGATTAGTCTTTGACAGTTGCTTACTAATTTCCTTCAAAGATCAACATCAGCATTCATGGAGTAATTGAAAATATGTTAAGTAGCTAGCCGGGGAGAAATCAATGGAAGTGTCCACAACCAGGCAATGTGCATTGCTGCAGGATCACCTAATCTATGCAATCATTTATGCAGAATGTGGTTACTCCTTGATTCCTGTGGCTACAGCCTTGAAGGAAGAGTACAAGGGCTGCAATGGTTCACGAGACATCGCTGCCTTCACATCCAAGTATAAATTCAGAATAGGTTGCCCACTGTTTCAAGCCTAATCCACCATTTAGTAAGATCACAGACGGTCACCCACTTCATCCACTTTCCATTCTTACCCCCATATACGTTGATCCATTTGAACTGAAAAATATTGTCAGTATCAGTCTTGAATGTGTTTATTCACTCCACATCCATTGTACTATGGGGTAGGTAATTTCAAGCATAATGCCCTTAATATTCTGATGGGGTGATCCCACAAACCTGTTGTGGGATCATTGTTTCAGGTTACTAGACTCAAGTGCCAGTGATCTCAATGACTAAAAGTTATTATCTGTGCAGTCACTGACACAGTTACCTCTGCTCTGAAAGACAGTCCAAAGATGCACTTACTTTGGGTAAGTGCATCTTTCTCAGCAACTTCAGGATTTATGTTCTTGATGCTTCCTGCAGTAGCAGCGTCTTGATGCTCAGTAAAGTTTCTTGAGAAGATAAATTTCTACAAATTTAATTCCATTTATGTCAATGGACAGAACATTACAAGAATATTCAAGACCCCTTTAAGTGAAGGGAGTGAAGGGTGATCCTGGTAAATTTCATCCCTGATCTCCACAATCAGTTGGTGAACCTGGCTCTGAGTAGATGGCTGGTGAAGAGCCTGAAGATGCCAACAATTTGCCTGGGATAACACTTTATTCTACCAATTTCTCTTTAAGAACAAGCAAACAGAACAGCTTAGCAATCAGGGTACCTTACCCACTCACATATCTACACGTTATAAAATATCTGAGATACATCGCTACTTCAGAAGTATTTGGTCCAGCCTCAATAACATGCCTTTGAATTAATGATCTGAACGCAGAAACACCAAAATGATGGTATTTTAAACTATGTACTTACACTGGGCCCATGGTCTCTAATGACCTGTAACAATGGCCCCTCAGCAGGTTTCTTGCATCACCTCATCAGATGAGGAAGAGTAGGCACCTATATCAACCATAAGCACATCTCTGCTGCATATGTGCCTTGAGATGCCATCAAATATTACCAGATCAATAAGAGCTTAGGGGCAACAGATTACTTTAATCCCCTGAAATTTTCTTTGCTAAATTGTTTTTGCATATTGAGATCTTATCGATCCAAAACACTTCTGGGCTTTGCCCCTCAAAATCCTTCCACCCATAATGGAAAATCCTCTGCTCCGCTTATGCATTGGCTTTCGTAGAGGTATCTGTTTCATTCTGACCTGAGATAGTGGTAAGAAAGGGCCATTTGTAGCTAGCTGCAGTTTTTTTGTTGTGATAGGGAAAAACGTACAGTGACACGAACACCACATATATTACTGACTTTAGTTTAGTTTACAGATACAGCACAGACACAGGCCCTTCGGCCCACCGGGTCTACACCGACCAGCGATCCACACACATTAACACTTGGGATAATTCTTACATTTCATCTGAATATTTGATAATTTTTTTACCTGTGCGCCTGTCCAAGTAGGGCAGTACAAGTAGTCCTACACACACTAGGGACAATTTTTACATTTACCAAGCCAAAGACCTACAAACCTGTACGTCTTTGGAGTGTGTGAGGAAACTGAAGATCTCGGAGAAAACCCACGCAGGAAGCAGGGAGAATGTATAAACTCCGTACCGACAGTACCCGTAATCGGGATCGAACCTGTATTTCCAGCACTGCATTCGCTGTAAGGCAGCAACTCTACCACTGTGCCACCATGACTGCCCTACTTGGACTTAGGCGTACGGGAAAAATGATCAAATTTTCAGATGAAAAATAACATGGAAGCATCGTAAATGTGCGCGAGATAGTTATGAACTGAATGGAAAGTAGAGTCAATATGCTGAAATAGAGTCATGGTGTCATACAGCACAGAAACAAACTCTTCAACTTTCCCACGCTGATCAATATGCCGCATCTACACTAGTCCCACATGCCTGAGTTTGGCCCTTGTCTCTCTAAACGTTTCCAATCCATGTCTCTGTCTAAATGTCTTTTAAATGTTGTTATAGTACCTGCCTCAACTACCTCCTCTGGCAGCTCGTTACATACACACACCATCCTACGTGTGAAAAAGTTGCCCCTCAGGTTCCTATTAAATCTATCCTCTCCCCTACCTTTTAGCACCTGTATAAGATCACCCCTCATCCTCCTGCACCTCAAGGAATAAAGTCCTAGCCTGGTCAACCTATCCCGCTAGCTAAGACCCTCAAGCTTTGGCAACATACACATATTGTGAGTCTTTGTACCTTTTCCAGCATTATAGCATCCTTCCTATGGCAGGGTGACAAAAACTGAGCACAATACTCCAAATGCAGCCTCACCAATGTTTTGTACAACTGTAACATAAAATCCCATCTTCTACACTCATTATCCTGAATGAACCCAAGGTACCGAAAGCCCTCTTGATCCCCATATATATCTGCGTTGTCACTTTTAAAGAACTACTAGACTAAGTAGGTCCATTGGGTCACATGTTCACGTGGGAGGGCTGGTCCCCCAACGCAATATTCCACCTCTCCACCAATTCCAATGTTGGTGGCCAGTGGGGGTGGGTGCTTTCTGGAGCATTAGTATGGGTGTTGTGGGCCGAAAGGACTGGTTTCCAGAGGGTTAGTATGGACATTGCGGGTCAAATGGATTCTTGGGGTGGCAGCTCAGTTGCACAGGCCTGGTGGGTGGGCAGCTCAGTCACTCAGGCCTGATGGACTGGCAGCTCAGTCACTCAGGCCTGGTGGGCTGGCAGCTCAGCCACTCAGGGCTGGTGGGCTTGCAGCTCAGAAACTGCCAGAAACTCTGCCCAAAACAGGTGAAAGACTCCGTGAGAGAGAAGGGGAGATGGTGGGGAATCAATTTTAGACATTTTTCATCTATTTCTGCAGATCACAGCAAAGAAGGAGGAAAGTCTAACCTGGCCTGGATCTCACATGGAGCCAATGAAGGGAGGGAGAAAAATACTGGGGTGAGGTTTAATACTTGCAGGGGGAATACTTACTGATGGGCCAAAGGGACTCCCCCTGTGCTAGTACATGCCTGATGGGCTGAAGGGTCTCTTTAAAAAAATCTGACAAATTTCAGTGAAAGGCACTTTTTCTGGACTTTTCCTGGCCTGGCAAGGGCCTTTAGGGCCAAAATGCTCTTTCTGGGCTAATATGGGCAATTTGCGCAAAAGTGACTGGTTTCTTGGCTAATAACGGCCTTGTGGGCTGAAATGCGTGGTTTCAGGCAGGCTAAACCAACTCATTTCATTTCATTTACATTGCCATTTCAGTTTCACGCACAGGGCAGGCCAAACAACTCATCTCATTTTCATTTCATTTCCAATGCCATTTCAGTTTCAAGCACAGGGCAGGCCAAACAACTAATCTCATTTTCATTTCCATTGCCATTTCAGTTTCAAGCACAGGACAGGCCAAACAACTCATCTCATTTTCATTTCATTTCATTTCCATTGCTATTTCAGTTTCAAGCATAGGGCAAGCCAAACAACTCAATTTATTTTCATTAAGGACCAACAAATCATTTATTGCAAGTACATTGCAGACTCACAGTTCAGTAGACTCACAGTTCAGTTGACTTACAGCAGAAGCACAGTTGTGGCCTCTCCCACGCGATCTTCCAGAGTGACTGACTCACGTCCAGGCATCCGGGATTTTACAGTCCTGCCCCCCGGAAGGGGCGTTACCTTCATCATGGCGATTGACAGGCGAGAGGACCAATCAGCTGATCTCAAGATTGTTTAAACATTCATAACTTTTTTATTTTCCATCGATTGGAAAAATTCTCGGGGCTGCCTCAGCGGAGGAGGACTGTGAATAAGATGGCTAAAAATCATAGCGATATAAGGTAGCATTTTTTCTAAAATCAATATAGAGCACAGACAGGAAGTGGTCAAGATGAGACTTTTAGTTATATACTTGTACCTGCACTCACTGATCCCTATGCTCAACAACACAATCCAGGGCTTTGCCATTCACCTTGAAGGTCCAACTCTGGTTTGACCAAAATGCAACACCTCATGCTTCTCTGTATTAAACTGCATTAACTATTCCTCAACCCATTTGCCCAACTGATCAAGATGCTGCTGTAATTTTTGATAAGCATTTTGTTTTGTTATCAACTGAACAACCCACTTTGGTGTTATTTACAAACTTACTAATCATGCCTTCTATATTCTCATCCAATTCTTGATTATAAGCCACATGCAGCAAAGGGCCCAGCACCAATCCCCAAGGCACACAACTAGTCATAGGCCTCCAGTACAAAAATAAACTTCCACCGTCACACTCTGTGTCCATCAATGAAGCCAATTCTCTATCCAGTTGGCTAGATCTTTCTGGGTCACATGCAATCTAATCTTCTGGAGCAACCTACCACGTGGAGCCTTATCAAATGTCTTGCTGAGGTGCATATAGACATCTGTTTTCATATAGACCTCTCAATTCTGTTAACCCTTGCTTTCTCCTCCCCTTCCCACCTCTCCCTCAGCCCTCAGGCTCCTCCTCCTCATTTTTCCTTTCTTCTCCCCGCCCCCCCCCTCCCCCCCCCCACCTCCCATCAGTCGGAAGAAGGGTTTCGGCCCAAATCATTGCCTATTTCCTTCACTCCTTAGATGCTGCTGCACCCGCTTAGTTTCTCCAGCTTTTTGTGGAGCATATATCTTGTCCAGCATATAGACATCTATGGGTTTACTCTCATCAACCTTTTTGGGTTATTTCTTCAAATAACTCAAATAGATTTGTAAGACACAATCGCTAACATACAAAACCATGCTGTCTATCCCCAGTCAGCCCATATCTATCCAAATGCACATATCTTATCCATCGGAATTTTCTCCTATTTTTCCTTGCATCCCGTCTTAGAGGCACAACACAAACCACCCTCCTGTCTTCTGGTCATCCTGGTCTAATGCATGGGTACATGGCAGGTGAAGTTAGAGCATAAAAGTATGATGTTCCATTGGGATAGGGAAGGAGAAGTAACACAACATAAACTAAAGGGCCACAATTTAAAAACTAATTACAGGAGCATAGAATTCTGGAGGTATACATACATCATTTTTGAAAGTGGTAGCGTAGGTGAAGATGGCAGTTATAAAGATGCATTGGATCCAACACTGACAAACAGAGGGATAGATTATGACAAAATAAATCTTGGTGAGCCTTTATAAAGTACTGGTTCAGCCACAACTGTAAATTTATTGATTCATAGATTTATAAAGCAAGAAAGCAAGCTCATCCAATTTGCTTGCATTTGGCCCATGTCCCTCTGAAACATATGTAGCTAGTCAAATGTTTAAAAAAAATGTAATTATATCAGCCTCTACCATTTCTTCTGGCAGTTCATTTCACATTCCCACCACCTTCTGTGTGATCCCCTTTAAATCTTTCTCCTCTCTTCTTAAACCTATGCCTTCCAGTGGTTACCTGTGATTTTCTACCTTATCTATGCACCTCATAATGTTATAAACCTCTATAAGATCACCTCTCAGTCTCCCTCGCCGCATGGAAAGCCCCATTCTATCCAGCCTCTCCTTATAACTCAACCAGTTCTGTCCAGGCAATATCCTTGTGAATCTTTTTGCACCCTCTCCAACTTAATCAAATCTTTCATATTGCGTGGTGACCAAAACTGCACCCAATACTCACCAAGTCTCACCAACATATTGTACCATTGAGAGTATTGTGTTGTGTTCTGGCAACCAGGTTTCAGGGCATCCCTTCCTGATACCTCCAACATGTACAGTCAGCTAGGACAGTGGATAAATTATCTTGCTAGTTAATTTTAAAGTTTAGATCCATTCTGAAAGGATCTGCCCTGCTGGTTATGTTTAACTGCATATTATTTATGCACATTAGGGCCTTTTTATTTGGATGGAAGCACATGTGTCTCTGAAACAGCAGGTGCACGAGGATAACTGCATGCATCAGCTTCTCCCTTGGCTCAGATATCCATGAAGATGTGAACTAATGCCCTGTCCTTGTGACACTGAAGACAGCATTAATGGTACATTTGACCATAGTGTAGTTAAGATGGAGTATCACTTCTTGATTAACCCGTAGCAAATATTTTCTAGTAACTTAACAGGGGTAGGAGGTGGAATTTTAATCCTAAATTAACGTTAAACATGCCCAGCTGCTTTTTTGATTAAACTGAAATATTTGACATTGTTTAAATATCATTTGATTTTGTTTTGGAAAATATATCTTTAGAAGACTGAAAGCAGCTCATGCATAGATAACGAGTTAATAAAACCATATGGGAATATGAACTAATTACTTGCTCATTTGTTGAAGTCAATTGATTGAATTGATGGATAAATACAGCACGCAAACAAGCCCTTTGGCTCACCAAGTCCATGCTGACCGTCGATCACCATTCAAACTGTTTCTATGTTATCCAACTTTCTCATCCACTCCCTACACATTAAGGGAAATATACAGAGGGCAATTAATCTACAAACCTGCACGTCTTTGTGATGTGGGAGGAAATAAGCACCTAGAGGAAACTGACGCGATCATAGTCAAGTCAAGTCAATTTTATTACTATAGCACATTTAAAAACAACTCTCGTTGACCAAAGTGCTTTACATCAGTGCAGGTACTAACATGCTACATACAATGGTACATAGATCTAACAATACAAACATAAATGCATACATACAGTGCTTCCTCAGAGGGTCTCAAGAAACGCTTGAGAGTAGAAATAGGTTTTAAGTCTAGACTTAAAGGAGTCGATGGAGGGGGCAGTTCTGATGAGTAGAGGGATGCTGTTCCACAGTTTAGGTGCTGCAACTGCAAAAACACGGTCGCTCCTGAGCTTAAACCTGGACATCATAGAGAGAATGTGCAAACTCCACACAGACATCACCTGATATCAAGTTCAAACCTGGGTCCCTGGCCATGTGAGAGAGCAGTTCTATCAGCTGCCCCACTGTGCCACCTGGACTTGGTTAATGAAAGTGAGAAAGATCATAACTCTCACTGCACTCCCACCCTACTGATTCACTCACACATAGACTTAAGCCTCTGCCAAATTGAAACCATGTCTGAAGTTTTCTAGTTAAGTGGACAATGGAAGTTTCTGAAATCTAATTTTGCCAAAAGAGTATGAAACCATTTTGAAGTAATCCCATGCCTAGATCTGGTGCAAAGCGAAGCTTAACGGGCCTCTGATAGTACAACTTTAAAAACTCATTTTAATCCTTTTAATGTTAGCAACAATTGAAGGGCCTAGAGCGGAACAGTGACAGATATGGCAATAAATTTAAGACAACAAGCAGGGCAAAAGAAATTACACAATGGATCGTGCGATCTCAGAATATACTGGCACAATAAGTAATTGAAGCAAAAATGTCAACTTTAAAAAAAGAATAAGGTAATTGAAGGAACAGTTACTGAGGCATACAGGAATAAAATATTTAATTGAATATGAAATGTGTGTGGATGATAACATCTAGCATTGCATGTGGGGCCAAATGGCCTGATTCTAATCTGTAATTTGTATTTTAAAATTTGCAAATGATGGCAGTCAGATGGAATTTACAAATGATTGTTGAGGATCTAATCAGAAAGGAAATAGTTGAAAGCTTCAATGTGGAGCTGGTGCTTGAAACCATAGTAAAAAAACTAGACTGATTAGGTCACTTGCACTCTCATTGATTTCAACTTGGAAAAGCTGACCCAGGGAACAATCAAAGCATGTTATAAAGCTGATTTATATGAATGCAATAAATAGTTTTGTTCAATGTAATGAACTGGTATAGTTTAACCCCTGCATTAACAACACTATTGTTATTTTATTTGCTTTCATGGAATGCTGGAAGAGGCCAGAGGAATTCATGCAAAACAAAGTCCATGTTGTCAAACGTTATTGCACTGTAAAATACAATGTTTCAACACAAATGAATCTGTAAACCTACTGGAATAAGTTATTTGACATCTGAATATATTCCGGGGCTTTTATTGCTGGAGGTGTATGCGTTTTTTCAAATGATGGCAATGCAAAGTGTTGTGTGGAATCACTCAATATAAAAACAGCCCAAATTCGTTAATGGCCATTCTCTGAGTGCATAAAGGCTCATGCAAAAATAAAAGGACTGAATCAGAAATAATTAATGACAATTGTATGATGTATTCATGGTGTACTTTTAATGCACACAGTATATATAAATAAAAAGAACAATCATCCGGTCATGGTGCAGAGTGTAAACTGTTAACAATAACATCAAGGCATTTGCAATCCCAATGTTTTAAATGAAAACAAAATGCTTTATTTGTTTCCACTTTAAGATAAATGAATGGTTTTCCATGCTGAAGAATACATAATGGTTAAAAAGTCACTTTTTTCCTCAAGCTCTACATAAATCACAGAAGTAGTCAATATTTAATAATGCTTGCCTTGGTCTGGAGTCCCTTGATCACCCCTGTCATGTGTAATAGCTCCCTCTCCGATATCTTTGACATAAAAGCCCAGCTTTACTGCAATACTAACATGTAGAGGGTCATTACAGATCGACATTTACCTTAATCTGTGACTGCCAACCATGAACCGATAAATTCCAGCCGATTCCACTGGGAGAAATCAGTAAACTTCTCAGTGGAAAGAACTGAAAGAAAATTCTGTTGAGAACAGAATCCATTTTCTACACGCAGTGCTCTATAAATGGGTTCTGACTTCTGGAAGTTCTCTTGCTGCTCAGCTTATAACATTTAATACTATTTTGATGATGTGAGGGACATTCTGACAACTGAAGATGACATGAATTACAGGCAAGCAAAATTTTGCTGTGCAAAAACAATGCAAGATTAAACACAAGGGTACATGGCTGTTGCATTATTCACTTTGCTACCCTAGCTACCCTAGCTGAATTTGCTCTTCTGTCATGGACTTGACCAAAATGTTGCTACTTTTTAAATTGATCATCACTCTCACACCTCATAATCATAGGAGTGCTTCAGAGCAGAATATTTCAAAGTGCATAGTGCTGGTAAAAAGGGAACTCTAGCCTTTGTAAGCAGTCAGTCCAGAGGCCGATTGCTTAGGTTACCTCAAAATAGGAACTGGGCATTTGAAGAAACATTTTGTAGATGAGTTTCTTTAAATCGTAGAACTGTTGGCATAGAAATTCTGCAAAAAAAACCCCATCAGAAAATAAACAACTTAATATTTGTGAACACTATATACTAAAAATATTAATAATTACACTGCGAAATTCAAAATATTGAGCTTGATACTGCAGAAGGGCAAGCATTACAGTGGTGTGCTAAAATACACAATGTTGGAGTAATTTGGTGGAGCATCTGTGGAGGGACTAGAAAGCAGACATTTCAGGCTGGGATCTTTCTTCAGACTGGTTGGGGCATACAGTACTATGTCTGTTTGGCAAGCCATGTTTTCCAGACTCTTTTCCTGAGTTTAGTTTAGTTTAGTTTAGAGATACAGTGCGGAAACAACCCATCGGCCTACCAAGTCTGCACCGACCAGCGATCCCCACACATTAACACAATCACTCGGGACAATTTACACATACATCAAGCCAATTAACCTACATACCTGTACCTCTTTGGAGTGTGGGAGGAAACCGAAGGCCTCGGAGAAATCCCATGTGGTCAAGGGGAGAATGTACAAACTCCATACAGACAGCACCCATAATTGGGATCGAACCAGGGTGTCCGGCACTGCAAGCGCTGTAAGGCAACAACTCTACCGCTGCGCCACTGTGGCCGATGTGATAAAAGTAGTACATTGTCGTGCAGGAAGTACAATTTTCAGCATATGATTCTTGCAAATCTTGTCCCAAAAATAGCCAATGGAAACCATGGAAGAGCAACTGATGTTGATGTATTCTTGCAAGGAGCTGCCCATTATTCATCGAGGCACAGAGTCAAGAGAGTCACAGAGTCATACTGCACTGAGTCACAGAGTCATACTGCACTGGTCCTTCATCCCAACTTGCCCATGGCAACCAAGATGCCCCATCTACACTGGTCTCATCTCCCCCTGTTTTGCACATATTCCTCTAAACCTCTCCTATCCACGTACCTGTCCAAATGTATTTTAAATGTTGTTATAGTAGCTGCCACAACTACTGCCTCTGGCAACTAATTCTCTACACCCACCACCCTCTTGCCGCCATGTTTCTATTGAATATTTCCCCTCTCACCTTTGACTTAAGTCCTCTGTTTCTTATTTTATTTCTTATCTGTCTAATGGAATGTCAAATTGTCAGTATGAGTTTAATTTGCATTCTTCCACAGCCTATCCAAGCATTACATTTGCCCCAATTTCAAATCCCTTCCTTTCTCAGTCACTTCTCTCGGGTACCTGTGGTTCTCCATTTCTGGCGTCTTGAACCATCATTCTTTCAGTCACCAAAGCCTACTCTGAAGAGACACTACAAACAATACATCTAGCAAAGGCAGCTTGGTCATTTGGTTATTAAACACCAAAGCCAAATACAATGATCCAATGTGCTACTGGTTAAGCTTTGAAATTCTTTTACTAAATCTCCCCACTTGCTTTAAAGCTTCTTCTCTGAGTAAAATAGATCACCCATTCTATCATATCCTACTGTGCCTCAGTGTCAATATTTTATTTATTTATCAAAAATCAAATTGTCGGAGGAATCCAGCGGTCAGGTAGCACCTCTGGAGGGAAATGGACAGACAATGTTTCAGGCTGAGGTCCTTCATCTGTACTGAAGTGTCCCAAAACATTGACTGTCCATTTCCCTCCACAGATTCATAAGTTTGTAAGTCATAGGAGCAGAGGTAGGCCATTCGGCCCATCGAGTCTACTCCACCATTCGTTCATAGCTGATCTATTTTTCGCACTCAACCCACTCTCCCGCCTTTTCCCCATGACCCTTGACACCCGTATTAATCAAGAATCTGTCAATCTCCCCTTTAAAAATACTCAATGACTTTGCCTCCACAGCAGTCTGTGGCAATGATTTCTACAGTTTCACCACACGATGACTAAAGAAATTCCACCTCATCTCCTTCCTAAAGCAGTGTCCTTTTATTCTATGGCTATGACCTCTGACCCTAGATGCTCCAGCCAGTGGAAACATCCTCTCTGCATCCACTCTGTCCAGATTCCCTCCAATGAGTCCCCAGCAATTTATTTTTTGCTCCAGATTCCAGTATCTGCAGTCTCTTATTT
This sequence comes from Raja brachyura, assembly GCA_963514005.1. Next base: position 41,968,343 of record OY740788.1, read on the forward strand.
CTCAGATAGACAGAAATGCTGGAGAAACTCAGCAGGTGCAGCAGCAGCATCTATGGAGCGAAGGGAATAAGCAAAGTTTCGGGCCGAAACTCTTCTTCAGACGGATGCAGGGTGGGGGGGTTGGGGGGGGGGGGGGAAGCGGATAGAAGAAAGGAGAAAGGAAGAGGAGGAGCCGAAGGACTGAGGGAGAGCTGAGAAGGGGAGGAGACAGCAAGGGCTACCTGAAATTGAAGGTCAATGTTTATGCCGCTAGGGTGCAAACTGCCCAAACGGAATATGAGGTGCTGCTCCTCCAATTTCCGGTGGTGCTCACTCTGGCCATCGTATTCTCACTCTCACTCTCTTATTTCTCCTTTTGTTTGTTGATACTCATTCGAGGTGACACAGTGTTTTATTTCAAGATTCAAGACACCAAATATACCGAGTCACTGTTTTTCTTGTTTAAACTTTCAATACGTATAGGCAGGTTAAATATGTCCTTGACAACGTTATTTAAATACATCATAATTCATATCGATAGAAGATCTTTAAAATTGTCACAAAATGTTGAGCAATTAATAATGTTTATAAAAAGATGTAAACAATTTTCCATGAAGTTGATTAACCCTTATTATGATGCAGTGTGGTGCCTTTTATGTAACCTAAAGGGGAATGGTGCATTAGGTTAGAATACTATTGTTTGACTTCTAAGATCTGGAAAAATAGGAAGGAATTCTCCTTTCTGAAGACTTTTAAATGTGCTAATTGAAATGAGTTTCAGGCACATCAATCTGGCTCCCAATGGACATAAATCCACAGCACAAAACTACCTATGATTTGGTGCTAATTAGACAATGTCATTCAGAGAGCTTATAAAGAGGATAGTGTGGGAAACTGAAATGTCACACTGGTACAGAAGAATACATCAAATTACCTACTACAATTAAAGAGATGCACCAGCTTTTTGTAAAGGTCAGTTCTCAGAAAGATTCTCCTCAATTACAGTCAAGGCACAATTTTACTCCTTTTTTTGCTGAAGCATTGTACTGGATATGGCCCATAAGGGCCACAAAAGTGTATACCATCAGTTTGACACCTTCGGTAGTGCTTTTACTGTTGAGTTGCAAGGTTATAGGTTCAATCTAAGTTATGGCTTGTGTGCAAAGGCTGAAGGAGAAATGCAATATTAGATCTGTTGTCCTTCATGAGAAATGTTAAGCCAAGGTCTGGATTATCTCATTTAATTGTTCAGGCATTTTTAAGGTCCTGATGGCACCATTTGCATTGGTTGTCAATAACCGTGCTTTTTTAGCTAGGGGGCTAAAGCTGGTCAGAAGAATAAAAGGAGGGAAGATAAAGAGACATAATCATCAGATGTTACCCTCCGTCACCATTCAGGTGAAATCTGCAGGGGAGACATTTGACACACCATGAAGAGACTGTGAGAGGACAGTATATTATCACCTGGTGACTTGCATATATCTCAGGTACACCAAAGATGTGGTGTGTAGAACAGTAATGCAGATGCTGGTTTATACCAAAGGATGGGTGACATTTTGGGTCAGGAGACCCGAGTCTGAAGAAGTGTCCAGACCTGAAATGGCACTCATCCTTTTTCTCCAGAGATGTTGCCTGACCCGCTGAGTTACTCCAGCACTTTGTGTCTATCAGAGCCTTAGAGGATCCTGAAACATAGATGCTAGGGCAATGGTCACCTTCACAGATGCTGGTACAGGATCCATTTTGGTCAATAAGTAAGATTCTTTTTTCCAAAATAATGTAAGGGTCTAATATGTTACCCTGAATGCCCTCTCATATGTGCATTATATGTCCATGAAACACAGCCTCTGGCTGTAAAACTTGTGAGCTTCTGTAACTTCCTGAAACCTTGGTCTCTCATTTGATCTCCTTCCTCCTGTGCAGTTAGGTAAAGAGCAGCAGGTGCATTTTCTGAGATAAAACTAAAATTGCTGGAAATATTCAGCAATTCAAGCAGTTTCTGTGGGAAGAGAAACAGAGTTAATCTAAATTAACAAGGCGGCACAGCGTTAGAGTTGCTTTTTTACAACGGAGACCTGGGTTTGAGCTTGACTATGGGTGCTGTCTGTATGGAGTTTGTTCTTTCTCCCTGTGACCGTGTGAGTATTCTCCAAGTGCTCTGGTTTCCTACCCGCACTCCAAAGTCATACAGGTTTGTAGGTTATTTGGCTTCTGTAAATTGTAAATTATCCCTGGTGTGTAGAACAGTGCAAATGGACGGGTAATCACTGGACCAAGGGGCCTAACGGCCTGCTTCCACACTGCATCTCTAAAATGCTAAACTAAAATAAATGCTGGAGGATCTCAGTATTTCAGGCAGTATCTTTGGAAAGAAACTGACCAATGACACTTTAGGATGGAAGATGGAACCTTTCTTTTTTCATCATGAGTGCTCTTGTATCTCCAAATCTTTCAGATGTAAAACGTTTTAACAGAATGGCTCTGCTGGTCTTCCCTGAAAAGGGAACAAAAAGACACAAAGTGCTGGATTAGCTCAGCATGTCAGGCAGCATTTCTGGAGAACATGGTGACATTTTGTGTCTGAGGAATGGTCCTAAACCGAAACGTCACCTTTTCATGTTATAAGGTCAGAAAGTCATAAGGAATAGGCTATTCAGCCCTCAAGTCTACTCCACCATTCAATCATGGCTGATCTATCTCTCCCTTCTAACCCCAGTTCTCCAGAGACACTGCCTGACCTGCTGAGTTACTCCAGCACTTTGTTAATGGCTACATCTCAGAAAGAAAAGTGACAGCAGGAGAAAGTGAGGGAGCTTTAGAGTGACACATGGGTCTGGATGGTAACACTAGAAAGAAAGATTGTTCTTGAAACCTACATGTCCAGACTGACAGAATTTGAAGACAATAAAGCAATAATGATGGACATTGTACTTCTTACATTGAGGCACAATAACATGCTGTGGAGTGGCGCAGAAGAGATTTCAGATAATAGTTAACCTTACATTACCTGTGGCATTTAACACAGCCCTGAATTTCTAACCGTCAAACTCCATGTGGAGATGTATGTGACAACAACCAGTATGCAGTGCTTTCTGCCTTATGGCATACCACAATGCATGCTTTGACAAGGTTTATTATTTCAATGCATCCTCCATAGATCTCGCAAAATTGTACAAAGGGACTGCTGGATTTGCAACCATTGCAGAACTCTCAGAGAACTGGCTATAAATATTTCTGCCAAGAGCCTTACATGTTCATAAACCAAAAAGGATTACGCTCCCTAATGGTAAGAAAATATCTGATCATTGACAATAATGGTTAATTCCAATTAGAAAGTAATGGGCTCTCCAAATCAGTTCCTAATAAATGTGGAAGGAATTGATGACCCCTTAAAAAAAATACAAATAGAGAATTTGTCCCTGCTGTTAAGACATGCCATACATGAGGAATCTACCTTGGGTAAAATGGCAAGGGAGGTTCATTGCATCATTTGTAGATTAGATTCTTTTATTGTCATTCAGACCTTTCGGTCTGAACGAAATTGTTACCATACAGTCATAACAAATAATAAAAAACAAGACACACAATAAACACATATCCAACATCCACCACAATGAGTTCACCAGGCACCTCCTCACTGTGGTGGAAGGCAAAAGTCTTAAGTCATTGTCTTCATCCCTCCTAGTTCTCCCTCTGCGCTGAGACGATCCAGGCCCCCGACACCGCTAGAGCACCACAGCTCTAAGCCAGACCACCGCTGACGCTGGACCACCGCAGCTCTAAGCTGGGCCGCCGCCGCCACTGGAGCACCGCTGCTCTAAACTGGGCCGCTGCCGCCACCGCTGGAACACCGTAGCTCTAAGCCGGGCCGCCGCCGCCGCTCCGCAGCTCTAAGCCGGGCCGCTGCCACCGCTGAAGCACCGCAGCTCCAAACCAGGCCGCCGCAGCACACAGCTCCGCCATTAGACCTCAGCACAGACGGTGACGGGGGACACGCATCCCCCCGAAGGGAGAGACTAAAGCTCTGTTTCTTCCACACACCATCCCCCCCCCCCCCCCCCCCCCAAATACACAACCTAATAAAACAAAGTTCCACTAAAACAAACACTAGATGACAACAAAAAAAGAAAAAAACAGACGGACTGCAGGTGAGCCGTAGAGGCTTGAATGCCACAGATGAATACAGTGCCGGATCATGACTACAGGTGCTGGCTTTACGGAGTTTGTATGTTCTCCCTGTGACCTGCTTGGGTTTTCTCCGAGATCTTTGGTTTCCTCCCACATTCCAAAGACGTACATGTTTGTAGGTAAATTGGCTTGATAAATGTAAAAAATGTCCCAAGTGTGTGTAGGATAGTGTTAATGTGCGGGGATCGCTGGTCGACGCGGACCTGATGGGCTGAAGGGCCTGTTTCCGCACTGTATCGCTAAACTAAAGTAAAACTAAACATGGAATCATTGGATCAAGAGTCATTTTAGGTTCTATAAATGCCATAAGATGGTAATCACATTTAGCGATTGATTTTACATGAGAAATCAATCACAGTGCATAATAAAAAGATACGAGAGCTTCACAGCCCATTTGTTCCATACTTTTGCTTGTGATTATTGAGCATTTCATACTTGTCTATTAAACTAAATTTTTGTAGTTTAGCGCATTCATACATTTTATCAAACTGATTGCTTTATTTCAGAATCAGGTGTCCTTTTTTAAAATCTTGAAATGGTGCTCAAGCCTTCCAAACTTAATGGTACAATGTCAAAGCACGTTTTCATGAAATGTCAATCCATGAGACTAGTGTAGCAGGGACATGTTGGGCAAGTTGGGTTGAAGGGCCCATTTCCACACTGTATCACGCTATGACTCTGTTGAAATCATGATAGCTTTCTATATCTGACTGACCTTTAATTAACTCCAGCATTTTGTGTCTATCTTCAGTATATTTTAGTATCTGCGGTTCCTTCCTACACATCACGATTGTCAGTAGTCTCCATTCAGAACAAGTGGTTGCACAATCATATTTCTTAACCATCCCATCTGATTTGTTACCATAGTCTCTGTCTGTGTGCCACCTTGCCCTGAAGATGGGGGGTGGTGGTAACTATGCAAGTGTTGTGGTGCATCTATGGACAGATGGGATATCACGCTATTTTGATTGACCTGCACCTAATGTGTAAGGTCATGGATTTTCTTGCAACATGAGATTCAGATCATCTTGCGATTATTTCTGGTTTTATTCTCTGTGGCAACAACTTCCCACGCAATGTTTTGTACAGTGGATTCCTGTTACCTTTGATGTACAGGAACATCTTGTGTGTGCAATCTATATTAAAATCTTGAGGTCTTCACATTATGGAACAAAACTATGTCTATGTGCTCCTCAATCAGTCTCTATGACTTTGTTCTAGTGGTCAGTTCCTTTTAAAGAGGTGAGCACATGACATTGTCCAATTTGAGCAGATGCACAAGATTTTTGAAATTACCTGCACTCTATACTCAATAATTTGGGGCAAATATTTGTAATAGCTTCTTCAAAATGCACAAGTGCTTGTACAAAGTAGTGCATTAAAATAAAATAAACAATTTTAGCACGTGTTTTGATACAGTGGTGCTTTTCTAGCTTATGCATTAGAGTAATGTTATTGAAATGACCAAGAGTGAATTTGAATAATATCCAGGAGTCTTAGATGCAATCAATATATAAACATGCATGATAAGGAAGTACAGTAGAAATCAAAATTAATTAAATACTGGACTTTTAGTTTAGTTTAGTTTAGATTAGAGATACAACCCACCGAGTCCATGTTGACCATCAATCACTCATTCACACTAGTTCTGTCATCCCACTTTTGCATCCCATACACAAGGGACAATTTACAGAAGCCAATTAACCTACAAATCTGTATGTATTTGGGATGTGGTAGGAAACCAGAGCATCCGGAAGAAACCCTCGTGGTCACAGAGAAAATGTCCAAACGCCGCACAGCCACCACCTGGGTCTCTGGCACTGTGAGGCAGCAGCTCTACCACTGCTGTCACTGTGCAGCCAGTCACTGTGCATACAGTTGTCTAATTTACCCACAGCCTGAACACTTGAGCCTCTACTGATAACTAAAGTTCAAAAGTGGCATTCAAGTATTGGAGGTAGACACAAAAAGCTGGAGTAACTCAGTGGGACAGGCAGGATCTCTGGAGAGAAGGAATGGGTGATGTTTCGGGTCGAGACCCTTCTTCAGGCTGGTTAGGAATGAGGGAAATTAGAGATATAGATGGTGATGTGGAGAGATAAAGAAGAATGATTGAAAGATATGCAAAAATGTAACGACAATAAAAGAAACAGCCCATTGTTAGCTGCTTATAAGGTTAAAATGAGAAGCTAGTGTGACTTGGGTGGGGGAGGGATAGAGATACAGGGACTGCCGGGGCTACCTGAAGTGAGATAAATCAATATTCATACCACTGGGCTGTAAGCTCCCCAAGCAAATTATGAGATGTTGTTCCTCCAGTTTGCATTTAGCCTCACTCTGACAATGGAGGAAACCGAGGACAGAAAGGTCTGCATAGGAATAAGACAGAGAATTAAAGTGTCCAGCAACCGGTAGATCAGGTAGGTTCACGCTGGCTGAATGATGGTGTTCTGTGAAACAATCACCCAGTCTGCGTTTGGTCTCGCCGATGTACAAGAGTCCGCATCTTGAACAACGGATACAGTAGATGAGGTTGAAGGAGGTGCAAGTGAACCTCTGTCTAATCTGAAAGGACTGTTGGGGTCCCTGGACAGAGTCGAGGGAGGAGGTTTAACGACAGGTGTTGCATCTTCTGCAGTTGCAGTGAAAGGTACCTGGGGAGGGGGTGGTATGGATGGGAAGGGATGAGTTTACCAGTTTTGAAGGAAACATTCATCTGCTCTCTTGTCGAAGAGTCTTGAGAATTAAAGAAAAACTGAAGAAACGTGGGTTATTCATCCTTTCAAGAAGACGTGGGGGAAGTGTTAAACAAAATATTTCACATGGGAAATACTTTAACTTTAAAAATGACTTTAAGCTACATCAGTAAAAAAGATAATCAAAACATATCAAATATCTAAACTTCACTAGACATCAGAATGTTCTTAAAATAGGGAGTGACCAACACATGGAATTAGCAGATGAAATAGAAGCAGGAATCTTGTAACATTAGAATAGATTTGTCGTTGCACTTTGGAAAAGTCATGGCACTGAGGTGGATACACCAAGATGGACTAGATAATGTGCTTTCTTTTCTTTACAAGTGTCTTGAGATGTTATGTGACTGGTGAATATATATTTAAAATAGTCAATTATTTTCAGATAGATAGAAAGTTCAACTTTGTTCAAAGAGAATAAAATATGTTTGAAACAAACTGCCAGGTAGGAAATGGAAGTAAAAGTCTGAGAGAATTTAAAAGAAAGCCTGCATGCAGTACATAAAGGATTCAGGAACTGGTGACTGAAGCAAAAAGCCTTTTTTTCAATTCTTTGATTTTACTTCTTAATGTTTTAAGTCTGTAATTACAATTGCGGAGACACCCTGTGGATTTCATTGTGACTAGAGTAAACGTATTATATAAAAATCCCTACTGTGTATCTTACTTGGACTAAAAGATAAATCAAGCTGCACAAAATTAAAATATAATATCCAGAAACTGTTGTTTTTGCATTGATGAAGAATTCAGTGAGAGCTGGGAGTTTGGATGAATACAAATGCATGATTTCAATGAATGTACAAAACAGGACTGGGATAGTCCAGGAAGAGTACATGGTATCCTCGAATAACATGTGCAATTAAAAATCAAATTGGATTATCCCCTTTATCGAGGGAGATATGGAAGTAAATTAAGAAGCCTTTGGTGGGGTTGGCAATGGGAGGTATTAACCCCGCTTAACTTTTGGGATTATTCCCAGCTGGCAATTATGGATCATTTTCATTTCATCAGCATGCAACTGTCCACAAGATTTTAATCTACCAGAAGACAAAAGGAAAAGCATTAAGGTTGTTAAGAACCCCCAACTCTTCTCATATTCTCTATATGTGACAGAATCCTTGACCACTCTTATTGACTAATGTACAGCAACAGCAAAATACCAACATTATTGCCTGCATCTGTGTTTTCCAGTCAAATCACAAATAGATGTGTTGATACTTTAAATGTTGTATTGATTGTATTGTTCACCCAAGCGTAACTTCAAAAATAAAGGTTATCATCCAGCAAGCTAACCTACAGAATTCTCTGAAGCAATTTTGAGTTTATGACCATCACTTTTTACTTTGTGTCAGAACTGAAGATGATACTGCCATCATTTTGATCTTTATCAGATTATGGCCTCAACTTCAAAAGAAAAGAAACCTCTTATCTGAAGAACTTGTCCATAAAGCTAGACAAAATCTTTTTCCGCATTCTGGAATCAGGTACGGCTGTATTTTTTTTAATGTTCTAATTTAAAATGTGATCATTCTCAATTTTATCAAATAGAATCTGTTCCTGAGTTGGTCTGGCATTTCCAAAATAGTGCAACTGTGACTAATTCCACATTTACTAATTTGATATGTTGGTTATATTCTTACTCAATGCTGCCTAATAAAGTAACTTAAATATGCCAAATAGAGCATAATCAGAAACTAGGTCCATTGAGACAGCACCATCAGGAGTATTTCCCAGCAATGAACGCAGCCCAGACCATCACACAAACCAACATCCCTTCTTTCCATTGACTCCATTTACACCTCACACTGCCTTAGCAAGACCACCAGCATAATCAAAGACAGGCGCACCCCGACCACTCCCTCTTCTCCCCTGTAAAAACGCACACATCCAGATTCAGGGACAGTTTCTTCCCAGCTGTTATTAGGCAACGGAACCATCCTACCAACAACTAGAGAGCAGTTCTGCCTACTGTCTACCTCATTGGAGACCCTCGGACTATCTTTGATTGGACCTTCTGGACTTTACCTTGCAATAAACGTCATTCATGTTATTCCCTTTATCGTGCTTTTGTACACTGTGGATCACTCGATTTTAATCATGTATTGTCTTTCTGCTGACTGGTTAGCATGTACCAAAAGCTTTTCACTGTACCCCGATATATGTGACTACAAACTAAACTCAAATTCAAACTGAACTAGGCCGATCAACATTGACAAGACCAAATTTATAGTTCAAAATTATTTTTTTTATCTTGAGTTTAATTATTTGCAAAAAATATCGCACATGGTGGCTATATTACATTTAAAGAACACTTTCAAGAAGTGTTTTGATTGTTTATTTAGAAGGAGTTATTGGCAATTTAAACAATCTGAAAATCATAATTTGTGAAAATAGGGAACAAAATGTGGCTGTTTTGTTGATATTCTGGGTTCAAAATAGGACCAAAAATTCCAGATCGCTGAACCATCCCGATCCCAAATATGTTCTCATCTAGCCAATGCCATATTAGCTCAGATAATATTCAGGCAACCCTGGCACCAATCTTTAACAAAGAAAGCCATTTTTTAATGTGTAGGAAGGACCTGCAGATGCTAGCTTAAACCGAAGGTAGACACAAAAGACCCTGCTTCGAGTCTTGCACCGAAATGTCATCCATTCCTTCTCTCCTGTCTGTCCTGCTGAGTTACTCCAGCATTTTGTGTCTACGCCTTTTTTTTTAACGTGTTGGTGAGAGCCTAATGTCAGGCAGGAGTAGTCTTCTGAAAGTGATCAGAATCTAAATGCTGCAGGGATCCTCTGCTGGTTCTTTTCACTTTCTTTTGAATCAGTAAGCAGATAGTAAAGGCAGCCAACATAAAGGCAAGATTTTGTTTTAAATATGCTTATTTAACATGGACCCCAGCAGATTCTGACTACAGCATTACGGGAGACAGCTGTTGATCTGTATTACTGCCGATCTCAATCCTAACACCTCCCCAGAATTGCTTGAAGGCCACTGTTGCATGTCCCGAAGTTATAGTTGTACTTGTTCCTTCTCATTTATGTTCCACTGGTGTGAAGCCAGTGACCTCCCTCCCTCGCTCCTGTGGTGTATATGTTTGTGAAGATGAATACAACTATAGGCAAGAAGGTCATTGAAAGCTATGAGGTACTTAGTTGAAGCTGTGTATTGTGCTTCCTTTAACCATCCAGGGGATGAGGATTTTTTTTTTCTCTTTCCAAAATCCTTGATGAAAAACATCCTTAGAAACACACTGACAAATGGCATTTGATTGCAGTGTTATAAAATGCAATCTTTCTTCAGCAAGGAATTAATGAATAAAGAGAGACGTGGAAATCAGATGCATTGACAATCAATACACTCTATACGTGAAACTGGATGAGATAACATTCACATTCCTTTTAGACACAAAAAGCTGGAGTAACTCTGGCAGCATCTCTGGAGAGAATGAATGGGTGACGTTTCAGGTTGAGATGCTTCTACCGACCTTACCTTCCACATTCCTTTTGTTGGATATTAACTTAATGGTCTGGAGGATGAACAGCAATACTAGACAGTGCTGAATTAACCAGATTTGGTTTACAATTTCCAGATAAATCAATATAGTGTTTTATTCTTTTGATTACCATATCATCAAATCGTGCAGCTAGCAGTGCTCAGAACTCCAGGGTTCCATTTCTACATGTAGGAAAATGAACAATAAAATCCAAAGCATTCTTCTTCTTCTTCTTCTTCCGTAATGGTGCACTAAATTTAGAATGGAATATAATTATAGTTAACATAATAAAATTAAAGCATATATGTAACCACATTTGCTTTGTTTCCCATGTGTGACCAAGCAAATTTTGTTTGCTTCTGCCTTCAAGTCACAAGTGAAACAGCACTCAGTCTCTTTATCACCTCCATGTATTCTCCATTAATGCACTGGAAACTTTGGACTGGCAGAATACATTGTGGGAGATAAATGATCTAGTTATATCTTTTTTTACCTTTTCATCACTTAATATTATACACATTAACTATTGAATTACTGCATTTATATATTGGAAAAAACGCCCTTCCTGAATGATACATTTAAGATAGAACAAATTGGTCTTCCCCAATGGCCGAGCAAGTTAAACTGGTAAGGGAATAAGCCTTGCAGTTCAAGAAAATTGAAAGTTTGATTGTTAATCTGTTTTAAATTATCTGATCTCAGCTAAGGCAGCTTTCAAGGCTATTAATTACCTTAGTTCCCTGGGATTAGGCATGAGAAGATTAGTAAAGATGCCTGGTCCTGCTTTTTATTCACCAAACCTTATTGAAAGGGCACACAGGTTGATTGGGCTTAGTCATTTATCTTCAAAATCCTCCAACGGAGCCTTGTCTTGCTCAATGAATGAACTCGTGTATGCTACTTCAGTTTATGCCCTTCGGCCCAACTTGCCACACCAGCCAACATATCCCATCCACACAAGTCCCACATGCCTGCTTTTGGCCCATATCCCTCTAAACCTGGCCTATCCATGTACCTTTCTAAATGTTTCTTAAATATTGTGATAGTACCTGCCTCAAATACCATCTCTGGCTGCTTGTTCTATACACCCACCACTCTTTGTGTCCAAAGGTTACGCATCAGGTTCCTACTAAATCTTCCCCCACTCACCTTAAACTCATGTCCTCTGGTTCTCAATTCCCCAACTCTGGGCAAGAGACTGTGCGTCTACGCGATCTATTCCTTCCATAATTTTGTACACCTTTATAAGATTCCTCCTCATCCTCCTGTGCTCCAAAGAATAGACTCTTGGCCTGCCAACCTCCCTCTGTTGTTCAGGCCCTTGAGTCCTGGCAACATTCTCATAAATCTTCTCTGCACCTTTTCCAGCTTGACAACATTTCCTATAACACAGTGCCCAGAACTGAACACAATACTCTAAATGCAGTCTCGCCATGACCATGCAACATGACCTCCCAACTTCTATACTCAATACTCTGACTACCAAAGGGCAATATGCCCTATCTACCTGTAATGCCACTTTCAATGAACCATGTACTTATACCCTCAGATCACTCTGCTCTAGAATACTTCCCAGAACTCTACCATTCACTCTGTGGGTTCTGCCCATGTTAGTGTTCCCAAAATACAACACCTCACATTTCTCTGTATTAAATTCCATCAACCATTCCTCGGCCCACCTGCCCAACTGATCAAGATCCTGCTGCAATTGTTGACAACCATCTTTGCTAACTAAAAATAACACCCACTTTTCTGTCATGTGCAAACTTGCTAACCTGCCATGTACATTCTTATCCAAATCATCGATATAGATAACAAACAACAGGCCCAGCACCGAATACCTAGTCACATCTCTAGTCACAGGCCTCCAGTCCAAACAACAACCTCCCACCATCACCCTCTGCTTCCTTCTATGAAGCCAATTCTTGAATCTCATGGGATCTAACCTTCCAGAACAGCCTACCATGCGGAATCTTGTCGAATGCCTTACTGAAATCCATGTATACAATGCCTACAACTCTTGCCTTCATTGACCTTTATGGTCACATCCTCAAAAACTCAATCAGATTTATGAGACACCACCTCCCATGCACAAAACCATGCTGACTATGCCTAATCAGCCCTTGTCCTTCTAAATGCATGTACCTGTATATCCTATCCCTTAGAATATTCTCTAGTAACTTTCCAACCACAGATGTTAAGCTCACTGGCCTGTAGTACCCAGCCTTTTCCCTGCAGTCTTTCTTGAATATATGGACAACATTTGCCACCCTTCAGTCTTCTAGTACCTCACCTGTATTTAATTATTATTGTCACATTTACTGAGGTAGAGTGAAAAACTTGTTCTGCATGTTATCTAGTCAAATTATAAAATGCACGAGTAGAATAGATCCTATTCTGTAACAGCTTGTAGAGTTGCTATGATCCTGTGCCATCATACACCACAGTTCCTGTAATTAAGAGTAAAAGCTCACATAAGTAAAGAGAAGGGTGAATGGAGAAGGACAAATCTAATGTTAAACAGAAAAAGGTTTGTCATACATGTATCATGAAGTCTAATCAGTTGCATAAATTAATTCAGTGTAATTTTGGGAAGCCCTGGTAAATGAGATGCGATTGCTGTATAAGCAGTAGCCACTCAACCACTCAGTGCTGCAGCGAAAGTATGAACTTCTGCCATAGAGACTCCATCTGCGTCACTGAATCTATGCTTAAGTCATGCAATCTCAGTCTGCTGCTCCAAGGCGAGGAATTCCATTGAGACTTGAGGTAGTGTGGTGGCACTCCTGCAATCCGTTTTCCAAAAGATCGCAAAGGTCACCGCTACACTTCCTTGTAGCAACCAGGAACAGCTGAAATCTGCAAATGTGCACCAGTAGTATTTGGCAAACAACAATCCAAATGAATCAATCAGCAACAATTTTGCAAGGAATTGACAAAGCCTTTAAAGAGTGTAAATGAAGAGAGCAGTTGAGGTCTACCTTTTGCTGAGCAGGTTGTACATAACAGTAGTAGCTGCATCAACTGTTGCCCCCAAATCCTTGTGATGAGCGTAATTATCTATTTGGTTTACATACTTGTGACCATGGAAATATCGCACCTATTTTTGACGTGTTCTTGTTTGAACTGAGAAAAAAAAAAAAAAAATAATGGTGACCTTAGAATGTAACCAAGTGCTGAAGAACAAAAATCCACAGCTTTTGTACCAAAGTCTGCCCTCATAAATTGGAGAAAAGGAGTGATATTTTACTGTCTTAAAAAATAACTTTCTGTTAATAAAAGAGCAAAAATAAATCACTTGACCATTCAAGATCACTCCTTATTTCTTTTTATGTCATATTGTGGACTACATTTAGCATCCTCCGACAAACATTTTGCAAACATTTTCCCCAATGCCCAAAGATAGTCAAGTGAACCTGGAGCAATTTCCTTAATCTCAGCAACAAAATTATGATGTTACATTTTGATTATTGGTAACAAATGTTTTGAGGTTGCTGTGAGCAAACTACATTAATTACATAGTGTTTCAAATGTTGCAACCAACAGGTAACAAGCATCAGTGCTATATGAATAGCATGATCTCTTTACTGATCCAGCCCTTCAGTCTTTTAGCTTATAACTACAACTTATTCATGGTCAGCCAAGCAGATGACGCAAGTAGCTATACAGCTGGTTGAACATTACAACTGTTTAGAAAACCTGACCTTAATTACATCAACGACATCTTCAATGTCCTCAAAGTTTATATTTCCCCAAAGGCAACAGTATTGTAGCTCTGTTATAGTAAGTCATGGTGATATCCATATTGACATTCTGCACTCCTGGAATTTAAAACCATGATGGCAACGAATTTGTTGAGAAAAATGTATCCCACACTTGAGTAGAGCCTCGAAAACAACAGAAAGATGTGATACATTGTGCTGTGGCTTAAAATATGACCAAAATACTGCATACAGGATTAATTAGTTGGAGGAAGGAACTGTAGATGCCGGTTTAAACCGAAGATAGACAGAAAATGCTGGAGTAACTCAGCTGGACATTCAGCATCTCTGGATAGAAGGAATGGGTGACGTTTCAGGTCGAGACCCTTTTTCAGACTAATTTGCGTTTGGTTCCATCCTTTTATGTTCAAGTTAGGAACAGAAAAGATACTGCAAGTTCACTTAACGCAGTGGACCTATTCAAAAATTCTCTCACAGAATACAAATGAAGAAGCAACCAAATAGGTCTTTCCCATCTGTAGCACTGGGTCCTGTATGGACAAGATTGTGAACAATTATCATTTAATTTCTCAAACAAAAGAATAACGATCAAATTGTGAGGGGGCCAAAATAATTTCCTGCACGTAATAAATTAAATGAGCTTTAGTTTAGTTGAGTTTTTAGTTTCGAGATACAGCGCGGAAACACGCCCTTCGGCCCACCGAGTCCACACCAACCAGCAATCCCCACACACTAATGCCACACACACACGGGACAATTTACATTTAGACCAAGCTAATTAACCTACTAACCTGTATGTCTTTGGGGTGTGGGAGGAAATCTCCGAGAAGATCTCGGAGAAAACCCACGCAGGTCATGGGGAGAACATACAAACACGGCACAGATAGCACCCGCAGTCAGAATCAAACCCGGGTCTCCGGTGCTGCAAACGCTGCAAGTCAGCAACTCTACCACTTCACCACCATGCCACCCTGAATTATTTGGTAGTGCATTGGGTAAAATAAGCAGAGAACCAAATAGATCATTTTCTGTCCTGTCTCTAAAATCCCTCAGTTTGTTAATGTGATCACAGATATTTTATTTTCTAGTTTCTTCAAAATAGTTTGAATATTCTATCATGCTTCATTTCTGGGAAAATCATAACAAAACATAGTTTAATTTAAAATATATTTTCCTTTGGTTATTACTCAACAAACAAATTAGCAACTGCCAGGAATTGGAAGGTGAGGTGAAACCAAACATGTTTTTGGTCAGAATTTGCTGGGAAATTCAGACATCTCCATGTGAAGCTAACACTATTTATCTGCATTGAAGCAACCTAATTGGGATTCCTGACCTAACATAGAACTCCCGAACTTGCTGCCATTCATTCTTGACTAGCAATTTCCCAACTGTAGTAATATTAGAATCCTAGGGGAGTCATAATCATCTGTTGGAGTTTGAAAAAAATGTCATGTTGAAAACCTCCTTTGACTATGTAGGAGAGCTCCTTCGACCTCTTTCGACTATGTTGAAGACTAGCTTCGACGAGCTATGACTAACTTAGGGAAAATTGGACACCGAATAGTGGAGAGTGAAGACGACCTGCTTCGATCTCCTTCGACCTCCCTTCGTCCTCCCTTTGACTATGATGAAGACTATCTACGACTACCTTCGATTACATTTGACTACCCTCGATTACCTACGACTAACATGCCGACCTACTACGACTAAACCTACAAATAAAAAAAGTATAGATTTTTTCCATGGTGACCTTTTTTTACTCGCAGGCATTTTTCAACATGTTGAAAAATACGCCGCGACCTAGCTGAGGCATCGTGCACACGGGGACTACTCTCGAGCATGAAGGAGAGTTACAAAGACCTCCTAGGATCTTGTGTCGACCATGTTGCACGTGTGAGTTGAGGGCAAACTCGCCAGAACTCGCAGATTAGGTCGCCCAAGTGGGACAGCCCCTTTAACGTTTTATTGCTCTTGGAGGATCTGTTTTAATGCTTACATTATACACATAAGAAAATCCACTCTAACTTAAAGTAGATGGATACTTAGTAAATTACCACCCCCTTTCATCCATCACTATCACTACTCCTGGTCTCCATCCATTTATAGATCTTCCCCCTTCATTCCTCCAACTCCCTTTTCTGTAACTTAAAGTTTTTACCCATTTTTAACTTCTCCTATTGAAATGAAATTAATTGTCTGCTTGAAACACTATTGCCCGTCCCACGTGGGCGTCAGTTGCACGTCACGCAGGTGGCGCGCAAAGATTTTGTGTATCTCAAAATCCTGGGGTGCCGGCCGTGACTGCGCGTCACGGCCTATGCCACCACGTCTCAACACATGCCATGCGCATGTAATGCATGCCATGCACGCGTGATGCGTAAATGATGATGCGTCGTGGATCGTGACGTGTAAATGATGTCACGTAAATGACGTGCAAATAAAGCCCAATTGGGACAGGCCCTTTAGGCACTTTTTTAGGCAACTAGCGGCAAATAGGCTGTCGCCACATAGTCACCAGGGTGTTGCCTGTATGGTCGTGAGTAGTCTCCTCAGTAGCCCAAAGAATCGTAGCGTTTTTTTGGTTGCCGCTGGATTTTGAAATGTTCAAAACCTTTCGGCGACAGTTGGCTTGACGCCAATGAGCATTGCTTGACTTCTCCTTTCGTGGGCGCTGTCGTAGGGTGTCGCCAGGATGATGCACGTTATCGCCAGTGCTGACTTCGGTGAATCCCATTGGCGACTACCTACGTCAACCTACATCAACCGACGACAGGTACCGGCGACAGAATTGTCTTACCTTGTCGTAGCTTGTCGCGGGTGGATGCACATTTTCGTAGGTGTGGTCGTAAGTGGATGTCCTAATGGGTCACCGGTTGTCGGTAGCTTGCCGTAGCTTGAAGAAGAATCTCGACCCGAAATGTCACCCATTCCTTTTCTCTAGAGATGCTGACTGCTCCACTGAGTTACTCCAGCACTTTGCATCTATCTTTGGTTTGAACCAGTATCTGCAGTTCCTTCCTACACAAACAGATATACTTTATTTATTCCCTCCTCTTCCACATTGAATTTATACTTATTGAATGTCCACAGAGACAGTTTGACCCAATGAGCTCGGCTGCTCATGGAATCTCCTCTCATATGGTGAACCTTGAATTTCTCCTGTGTTCCTGGGTTTGGAAAGGAGATACCAGGAGGGTTTATTGCTTCCTGGGTGCCAGAACAAGGATCTCTCTAAATGGTTGCAGAAAATTCTCAAGGGGAATGTTGAGCAGCCCCATGTCATTCAACATATGGATTGCAACCACATAGGAAGGAAAAGCAGCACCTCAATGGTGCACGTGAGAGTAGGAGGTTTGCGCAGATGATTGTGCGGCTGAGGAACTGGTACAGGGGCTAGGAGCTCAGGTTTTTGGTTCATTCGGATCTTGTTTGGCACAAAATGACCTGTACAAAATGGATGAATTGCACCTGAAGTGGAGGCAGGGCATATTTTCTGGTCGCTAAAGCTAATAGGGAGAGTTTAAACTTGTATTCCAGGGGGTGGGGGGTGCATTGGGGTCCAAAGCAGCGGTGAGGCAGATGAAGAAGTTGTTAACAAAGCACCTACAAAACTATATACAAGACCCAAAAACTAAACAGGGTTCTTATAAATATACATATGTATGTCGGTGAAGAGCTGTTTATTTTCTTATGTTTCAGGGAAAGAAAAGGTAAGCAGTTTGTCAAGTTTGTTGATCTTTACTCACACTACATGAAAGACCCCAATCGAAAAATCTTAATATGTCAGAAGTCCTAGTGGTGTGATACAGTATGGAAACAGGCCCTTCGGCCCAACATTAGTCAACATGTCCCAGCTACACTAGTCCCACTTGCCTGCGCTTTGTCTCTATCCCTCCAAACCTGTCCTATCCTATCACGGACTTGAAACTGTCCATTTAACCTGAATTGAATCAGGGCCTTTACAATCATAGCAAATGAAGCACTCTCATGAGCATAGATTCCAGGCTACACCTAAGCAAAATTACCTTGATCTAGTTAAATTAACAGATACAATCATTTTATAACAAATGATGAAAAGTCAGCGGTCAATTGCAGAAAAAAAAGATCCATGGTTAACCTGCGTACTTATTTATGGTATAGTAAATAGGAGATAAAAGAGACTGCAGATACTGGAAGTTTGAGCAGAGAACAAAATGCTGGAAGATCTCAATGGGTCAATTAGCATCTGCAGAAGTAAATGATGCAAGTTGATGTTTTGGATTTAGACCCTGTGTCGTGACAGAAAGGGAAGGGGGAAAATAGCCAGTACATATTAGTGTGTGATGTATATCTGTGCATGAATCAAGATAGAGGTTGGTAGATTATAGATACTGAGGGAATTATGGGAAGATGGAACCAGGTGGCAGGAAGGGATGGGGAAGGTGATCAAAGGGACAAGATGTATGGATGCGTAAGTGTTTGGAAGGGCACAGGGGATGTGGGTTGTCTGAAAATAGAAAATTTAATGTTCACACCATCTGTTGTATGGTACACAAGCACAATATGAGATATTGTTCTTCCAATTTCTGTTTGGCCTCTTCATAGCAAGGGAGAAGGCAGAGGGCAGACAGGTAGATGTGGGAGTGGAAGGTGGGTTAAAATGACATTCAACCAGAAACTCAAGATGGTTTTGTGGTCAGAGAGCAGCTGCTCCATAAAATGGTCTCTGTGTCTACATTTGGTTTCACTAATGTACAGATGATCATATTGTGAGCACCAAATGCAATAGACAAGGTTTGAAGATGTGTTGGTGAATCTCTGCATCACCTGGATGGCGGTGAGGTAGGTGTTAACATGTAGGAAGGAACTGCAGGTGCTGATTTAAACACAAGATACTCCAGCATTTTGTGACTAACTCAGCAGGACAGGCAGCATCTCTGAAGAGAAGGAATGGGTGACGTTTCAGGTTAAAGCCCTTCTTCAGACAAAGAAGACGGGTGTTAATGACAAGTGTTATCCCTTGGAGATACGAGGAACTGTAGTTGCTGGTTTACAAAAAAAGACACAAAATGCTGATTAGTTTGAAGAAGGGTTCCAATCCGAAACGTCACCCAGCTATGTTCTCCAGAGATGCTGCCTCACCCACTGAATTACTCTAGCACTATGTGTAGGTATGTTACAAACCTTACCTTCAGCGGTGCTGCAGTTCTGTTACTGGCCGTGTGCGCAACTTTGGCGCCTTTGGGGGGGGGGGGGGGGGCGGCGGGGTTAAAATGCGTTTTTTCTCCTACCCGTCCTGGATATATTTTCTCGGGGTGCAAGCTTTTGCTGAAGAATTGTTCCAACGACCGGTCTGTGATTTTTTAAAATTTATTTTAAATTTTTTAATTTTATTTTATTAAATCGCTGGACCATTTCAGCGCTGGAGTAAAATAAAAATCAGCTTCTAATGTCGTGAACGCCGACAACGGGACGGATTTCACTTACGGGACAGGTAAAGGAAAACCATTTATTTTTCTTATAAATGTGCATCTTCGGATGCCTTTAATCCAAATTTTACGTTGCGAAAAGGTGACTTAGGCCCCATATGAACCAGCAGTATTTTTCCTGCTGATATGGGGTTCACCACAACTGCAACGTTCCAATCGATCGCTTTCCACAAAATCCCACTCGCAAGATGATTTATATGGCCATTAATTTATGGGAATTAAACACAAAATTCCTTCCATTTGGCCTATAAATTCATGACAATGATATTTAAAAATCATGTTATATTGTGAATTCTTGTGTGAATGTTATTTGGACACTTAGGCTATTTAAAAATGTTAATCTTTTCTTAAGAAATGGATAGATGTTTAGACGGCAGGATCGATTTTAACATTTAAAAGTAAAGTGGATAGGTATATGGATGGGAAGGGAATGGAGGGGTATAGTCTAAGAGCAGGTAGATGGGACTAGGGGAAAATGAATGGTCGGCACGGACTAGAAGGGCCGAGAAGGCCTGTTTCTGTGCTGTAATTGTTATAGGGTTATATGGTTAATTGAATTTTGTAATTAGCTACAATTGGGTAAGTAACTAATTATGTGCTTTAATTTCAGGTCATCCAAGTAAGATTGTTTCATATTTGTTTCGGAATACTTCAATCTATAATAACTGAAAATGTCTATCAATTCTCTTAATTTTTAAGGAAGTTATGGGCTTTTGTCCTCGATCACAGCTTTTGTGTTAAGTCAATGGAAAAGCAATAGGGAACAAGATGCTATTTTCGAGTATGAAAATAGCCATACTTTTTTAATACTGAAGATATGAAAATGAATTAGGTGTCAAATTAAACATATTTTTATGCTTTATCTGATGGGATAAACTGCAGACTTGATTTTTAAAATCTCAAAATTTTGTAACATTCCTACTATGTGTTTTTTTTTAAGGTGTTACACCTCTAACGGTTACAGGGCGAAGTGCAAGGGGAAGGGGTAAGGTGGATGAGGAGTGATTAAAAGGGAAGATTAAGAGATTGTCAAAAGGAGTGGTCCCTGTGGAAAGCAGAAAGATAGGAATAGGAACAGAATAGAGGGTGCCTATCATCCCCTCAATTTGCTCCAGTTTTCACTGACTGGCCTCTACCTCACACCACCTCTCAATCAGCCATATACTGGCAATGCTTCCTCTTTGCTCTCAGTAACAATGCAGGGTCTGAACCCGAAATGTTAACATGGATTTTACCTCCACCAATGCTGTTTGTCCTGCTGAGTTCTTCCAGTGTTTTGTTGTTTGTTATGTTAAATAGTTGGATGTAACTATTTTAATTTATCTGCAGTTGTAGAGGGTGGCTGCATTAAACTTAATTTAAATGAAACATATATCACCTTTCAGTACCTGAAGACATCTTAAAGTACCACAACTAATGAATCACATGTTACATGCAGTCACTGACGGTAACTAAGATAATGCATGAGCCAGTTTATGCACAGGATGATCCCACATATACTAATTTTGCGGGGATCAATAACATGTTTTAATGATAGCGGTTCAGCAATAAATTTCAGCGAGGAGAAGTTGCACAATCTTTTGCACCTACCTGGGGCAGGCAGGTTTTTAATTAAAAGTCATAATAAAATAAGGCACCTCCGACTTTATAACTATCCTGTACGAGGACACTGGAATGCAAGGCTACATTTTATGGAGGTCCCCCTCAGCAGGGACCAATCACAATTTAGTGATTCAATGTGAGGGGTGTTATCATTCTGCAATGGCAGATAGGAGCTGAGCTCATATATTCATATGTGATAGGAGACGAATTAGGCCATTGGGCCCATCAAGTCTACTCCACCATTCAATCATGACGGACCTATCTCTCCCTCCTAAACCCATTCTCTTGCCATCTCCCCATAACCCCCCACACCCGTCCTAGGGTTTGGACATACTAGAGGCAGGAAATATGGTCCCAATGCTGGGGGAGTCCAGAACCAGGGGCCATAGTTTAAGAATAAGTGGTAAGCCATTTAGAACGGAGATGAGGAAAAACTTTTTCACTCAGAGAGCTATGAGTCTGTGGAATTCTCTGCTTCAGAGGGCGGCGGAGGCTGGTTTTCTGGATGCTTTCAAGAGAGAGTTAGATAGAGGTCTTAGGGATAGCGGAGTTAAGCGATATGGAGAGAAGGCAGGAACGGGGTACTGATTGTGAATGATCAGCCATGATCACATTGAATGGCGGTGCTGGCTCGAAGGACCGAATGGTCTACTCCTGCACCTATAGTCTATTGTCCAATCAAGAATTTATCTTCCTCTGCCTTAAAAATATCCATTGACTTGACCTTCACAGCCTTCTGTGGCAATGAATTCCACAGATTCACCACTCTCTGACTAAAGAAATTCCTCCTCATCTCCTTCCCAAAGGAACGTCCTTTAATTCTGAGGCTATGACATCTGGTCCTACACTCCCATGAGTGGAAACATATACTCTCCACATTCTCCACCCAGGCCTTTCACTATTCGGTAAGTTTCAAAGAGGTCCCTCTCATCCTTCTAAACTCCAGCGAGTAGAGGCCCAGTGCTGTCAAATGCTCATCATATGTCAACCCACTCATTCCTGGGATCATTCTGGTAAATCTCCTCTGAACCCTCTCCAGAGCCAGCACATCCTTCCTCAGATATGGGGCCCAAAATTGCTCACAATATTCCAAATGCGGCCTGCCCAGCACCTTATAGTGCCTCAGCATTACATTACTTTGTATGGTGTGTTATTTATTATACGTCACCCATCTGTTCTCCTGTCTGACCTGCCGAGTTACAAAAACAAATCCACAAAGTGCTAGAGTAAGCCAGAATCTGCAGTTCCTTCTGTCTTTATTATACTCTGGGTTGTGAGGCATCGAGACGGAGAGAAATATTATGTAACAATATGATTCCCATTCCAAATTTACCCACCCAAGGACCTCAACCCTAAACATCATCCATTCCTTCTCTCCAGAGATGCTGCCTGTCCCCCTGAGTTACTCCAGCATTTTGTGTCTACCCTCTCTTTTTCTATGTAGGTTTGGAATGTATTACTACCACTAGCTGGTTCATTCTCAGCTCCCAGCAGACTCCATCCCCAACACCACGAGAAAGAAGGGAAAATTCTGGTGCCATTGATAGTAAAAGGATGACATGAGCAAGTAATTAAATAAGCCAACAGAATGTTATCATTTATTGAGAGTTGAATACAAAAGTAGGGAGGTTATTAAATGGCACATTAGTTTGCTGCAACTATTTTAATTAATCAGTGTTTGTAGAGGGTTAGCGTGGCTACATTAAGCTTCATTTAAATTAGGTAAATATCACTTTCCAGAACCTCAGGACTTTCCAAATTAGTTCATAACCAATGGATCATTCTATAAATGCAGTCAATGATGTACTGTAGTTAACACTTTGACAGATCTATGGACAGGAAATTTCCACATACAGTCAGTCACCAGATTATGTTAGGCTTTTGTTCCTGACAACCTACATCACCTGGCAACAACCTACGTTGACCTGGCGTCAACTAAGGCAGCACCTACGTCAGGAGAAGTCAAGCTACGCTCATTGGCGTAAAACCCACTGCCGCCGACTGTCTCTGGAAATGTTTGATCATGTTGAAAATCCAGCGGCGACTAGGACGCTACGACTCTTTGGGTGACTAAAGAAACGACCATACAGGTGACATACCATGTGGCAACACCCGCCTCACCTGCAGTCACCTAAAAAATAGCCTGTGGGACAGGCCCAAGTCAAAAAAGTCAGTTTTCTATAGTGACCCATACTGTATCGCTCTGCAAAGCCTTACTTTTATTGAATAATCATCCTAATACTGCCCATAATTAAAGTTATGGAAGATACATTGTATCCGGTCATTAATGAACATCACAAAACACTTTATTATTGTTATTACTTAAAAATGGGAGACTATGCAGGAAGTCTGTTTTCTGCAAGTCAGGTCATTCATAAGCTGAGAAGCTTCTGTCTAGCAAAGTTAAGTGATCATTGCTATGCAAAGTACTCTAGAGATTGTTTCATTAATAGAGTTAGTATTAGTGAAACCACGTCTGGAGTGCAGTGTATTAGATTTGATTCCTTTATTGTTATTCAGACCTTTTGGTCTGAATGAAATTGTTACCATACAGTCATAACATATAATAAAAAACAAAACACACAATAAACACATATCCAACATCCACCACAATGAGTTCACCAGGCACCTCCTCAATGTGGTGGTAGGCAAAAGTCTTCAGTCATTGGCTTCATCCCTCCTAGTTCTCCCTCTGCGCTGAGGCAATCCAGGACTCCGACGCCGCTGGAGCACCGCAGCTCCAAGCCGGACCACTGCCGCTGCTGGAGCACCGCAGCTCCAAACAGGACGCCGCCACAGCTCCGCCATTAGGCCTCAGCACAGACGGTGACGGGGGACACGCATCCCCCCGAAGGCCGTACATGAGGAATCTACCTTGGGTAAAGGGAGGTTCATTGCTTCATTTGTAGATTAGATTCCTTTATTGTCATTCAGACCTTTCGGTCTGAACTAAATTGTTACCATACAGTCATAACATATAATAAAAAACAAGACACACAATAAACACATATCCAACATCCACCATAATGAGTTCACCAGGCACCTCCTCACTGTGGTGGAAGGCAAAAGTCTTAAGTCATTGTCTTCATCCCTCCTAGTTCTCCCTCTGTGCTGAGGCGATCCAGGCCCCTGACGCTGCTGGAGCACCGCAGCTCTAAGCCGGACCACTGCCGCCGCTGGAGCACCACAGCTCTAAGCTGGGCCGCCGCCGCTCCAAGCCGGATCACCGCCGCTGCTGGAGCACTGCAGCTCCAAACCAGGCCACCGCCACAGCTCCGCCATTAGGCCTCAGCACAGATGGTGACGGGGGACATGCAACCCCCGAAAGGAGAGACTAAAACTCTGTTTCGCCCCCCCCCCCCCCCCATACACAACCTAATAAAACAAAGTTCTACTACAACAATCACTAGAATACAACAAAAAAAAGAAAAAAACAGATGGACTGCAGGTGAACCGCAGCTGCCAGCCAGCGCGGCCACTTCTGTATAGTAGTTCGCTCCTTATTTCATTAAAAACTTTAATACATTGGAAGCAATTCTAGGTGAAACTTGGAGTAAGAGTAGGTAAGGAAGGATAAGTCAGGCTAAATGTGTCCACTGAAGTTTAGAAGAGTTAGATGCATAAAATCATGAGGGGACCTGATGGTGACAGATGGTGGTAGCGTTATTTCACATGTCGGAGAATCAGGAACTAGAAATCACTGTTTACGTAAGAGATTACCCTTTTAAGACAGAGGCAAAGGTATTTTTCTCCCAGAAGTTCATGAATCTTTGAAACTCTTTTCCTCTAATGGCAGTGGATCTTCATAATGAAAGTATTGGAGAGAAGGATCTGGGATGTCTTAAGGGCCTAACCCACTTACGTGTCCATGGCACGCAAATTACGCGACCGCGGTTGCTTTGAGCCGAGACGGTTGAGCGAAGGTCGGGCGCAATTACGTGCATACGCACAGCGTCTGGAGCACGTGACGTCATCTGAAGATGGACACAAAGCTGGAGTAACTCAGCTGGACCGACAGCATCTCTGGACAGCATCTCTGGATTTGATCAGCCATGATCACATTGAATGGCGGTGCAGACTCGAAGGGCCGAATGGCCTACTCCTGCACCTATTTTCTATGTTTTCTATGTTTCTATGGAGAGAAGGAATGGTGACGTTTTGTGTTGAGACTCTTCTTCAGTCTGAAGAAGGGTCTTGACCCGAAACGTCACCCAATGCTTCTCTCCAGAGATGCTGCCGGTCCCGCTGAGTTACTCCAGCATTTTGTGTCCATCTTCAATTTTCTTGGCCCCGCTCTGGGAGTAGAAGTGGGTGCGGATCCGGACCACAACGGCCGTGAGCCCCAGGCCGAGTTAGGCGATCATTTGCCTGTTTCTGCTGCTGTTGAAGATGAGATGTTGCGTCGCGCCAGGGTCTTGGGCCTGTCCCACTTTGGCCGTCAGTTCCGCGACAGGCCATTGCTGCGCGAAGATTTCATTCACTGCAAGAATTTCAGAGCCCCGCGCGATGTCGGGACCGGCCCCGCACAACTCCATACCCCTCCGCACTTCTAAGTGGGACCGACCCTCAAGCGACCACGAGGTCGCATAATTTGCGAGCCAAGGACGCATAACTGGGACAGGCCCTTCACTGCAATTGCACAGGGCCTTGGTGAGACCAGATCTCTAGAATTGTGTTCAGTTTTGTTCCTCTAATGAGACGAAGGATGTTCTTGCTATGGATGGAGTGTAGCAAAGACCGATTCCTGGCATGGCAGGAAAGATGTGTTTAGAGAGACTGGGATGATTGGGATGAGATGTGCTCAAATTAAAGAGAATGGGAGGGGCTTAATTGAAATGTGTAAAATCTTCCAGAGGCAAATTGAACCAAACGCATGAAAGATATCCCTAATGGTGGGGATATCCAGAACCAGATGTCACAGCCTAAGGATATGGGATAAGCCAGGAGAATTTTTTATCTTCAAATAATAGCGAAGCTCTGTAGTTCTCTACCAAGAAAGACATTTAAGGCTAGATCATTATGGTGATTAGAGGAGATAGGTATAGTTCTCATGGATAATGTAGAACATAGAACAGTACAACAAAGCATCCGCCCTTTAAACCACAATATCCGTGCTTAACATGATGCCAAGTTAAACTAATCTGTATGTGATCCATATCCCTCCATATCTATATGCTATCCAAAAGTTTCTTAAATGCCACTATCCTATCTATCACCACCCCTGGCAGCACCTTCCAGGCATCTACTATTCTTTGTATAGCACCAACCACTCTGCGTAGAAATGGATTGGTTGCTATCTCAACTTCATTTACCTACCCTTGTTCAATATCCCTTGACACTCTTTTGAAAAAAAAAAATCTATCAGTGTCAGTCTTGACCATTTCAACATCTCAGCATTTACAGCATTTCGAGAGGACAAGTTACAGATTTCCACTCCAAAGTGTGAAAGTATGCATCATGATTTCACCACTAATGGCCAACTCTAATTTTAAAATGATGCCCTTTTTTTATGGATTCTCCCAGAGGAAATAATTTCTCTAGCAAATTATTTTAAATACAAATATTTTAGCACCCTCAACTTTCTAAGGTCAAGGTGACACGTGGAGCGTTTATGCAATCTCTTTTTTAACAATTTAACCCATTAAGTCATGATACAATTTTGGAGAAACTATGATGCACTCTCCAAAAATCTGCAGCTTGGAAATATTTTGGTGCTTGTGCAGGAACATTTATCAGACATTGTGCTATGTGTCAATGATCATTTTATTCCTGACCCTGTAATTTTGAAATTTAGTGGTTTTCGAGACCCATTGGATATTGATGAGGACAGGGCAGTATATGTTTACATTTCTTTTAGACTTTAGACTTAGATATAGCGTGGAAACAGGCCTTTCAGCCCACCGAGTCTGCGCCGACCAGCAATCAGCCCATACAGTAGCACTATCCGACGCACTAGGGACATATTTCCAAGTATTTATACCAAACTCAATTAACCTACGTCTTTGGATGGTGTGAAGAAACCGGAGGACCCGGAGAAAAACCATGAGGTCACAGGGAGAATGTACATTGGACAGACAGCACCCTTAGACAGGATCGAACCTGGATCTCTGGCGCTATAAGGCAGCAACTCTACCACTGCGGCACTTTACCACCCTAAAGTTCTCTACATGGAATTTAGTAAGGCCTTTTATGATTAGGTTTACAGGGAGATGGGCCAAACACTGGCACACTGTAGACGGTTCATGTTGGTCAGCATGGGCAGGTTGGGCCAAAGGTCCTGTTTCCATGTTGTATGACTATGACTGTAAAGGTCATGGCTGGTATGCTGGTCTGGAAGGTTAGATCATTTGGGATCCAAGGTGAGCTCGCCAATCGGATACACAATTGGCTTGATTGGAGTCAAACTGTGAAGGGGGGAGTTTTCTTTAGATTAAAAGTCTCCGTGTGCTACAGGGATCAGTGCTGGGTTATCTGGTTTGCCTTCTATATGAACAATTTGGAGGAGAATGCAGCTGGAGTAGCTGCTAAGTTTGCAGCTGACATCAAAATTGGTGGTAGAGTGAACAGTTAAGAAGGGACTCAATCCGAAACGTCACAACAGGTTCCTAATCAACTGGAAATGGCAGATGGAACTTGGACAAGTGCAAAATGTTGCATTTTGGTAAGTTAAACAAGGGAACAATTCCCCCAGTAAATGGCAGAGCCCTGAAGAGAGTTAGAGAAGAGAGCGACTTAGAGGTATAAGTACATTGCTCTCAGGAAGTGGTGAAACAGGGTGGTGAAGACAGCATTTGGCATACGTGGCTTCATCAGTCAGGGAACTGAGCACAAATGGCGCAGCTGGTAGGGATGCTGCCTCACGGTACCAGAGACCTGGGTTTGATCCTAACCTGGGATGCTGTCTATGTGGCGTTCACACATTCTTCCTGTGACTGTGTGGGTTTAATCCTGGCACTCTAGTTTCCTCCCACCTTCCAAAGATATGCAGGTTTGTAGATTAATTGATCGATGGTTGGCGTAAATTCAGCAGGCCAATGGGCCTGTTTACATGCTGTTTCTTTCAATCAATCATTCAGTGTTGGGATGTCATATTCAACTAAAAGACATTGGTGAGAACATGTTTAGAGTTTAGTATACAGTTCTGGTCAACTCGCCCCAGGATGGATGTCATTAAACTGGAAAAGAATCAGAAAAAATACACAAGCATGTTACTGAGACAGGAGGGCCTAAGAAATATGGAGGGGCTGAACAAGATAGGTTTTACTTTGGGATGTAGTAGTCTGAGGGGTGTACATTTTAAAAGTAAATAAAATCAATGCATGATCACAGACTTTTTACCTGGATAGAAGAGTCTAAAACTAGAAGGCATTGATTTAAGATCAGGAGAAATATTTGAAGGGGACGCGAGGGACAACTTTCACAGTGGTTGGTGGGTATGTGAAACGAGCTGCCAGAGATAATGGCAGAGTATGTTACAATTAAAAGCTTTAAAAGACATTTGCAGAAGTACGTACATAGGGAAGTGCCAGAGGGATACAAGCCAAACATTGACATGGGATTAGTGCAGGGAGTCAACATGGTTGGCATGGCCAAGTTTGGTTGAAATGATGTATTCATGATGCATAATTCTATGACTCTTACAACTTTGTTATTTGGTGGAATTGAATCAATTTTACACACATGTAAGTCCTTTCTTTTGCACAATATGCCAGGAATGTACCTGGATCTGGAGCCAATGGGTCGCATGATAAAGCGGGCAAGGGAGGGGTGAGGATTAAGAATTGAAAGCAAAGCTGTGGCCGTGGATCGATCCACAGGCTCTGTGATTTGTGGATATGCAGTAGGTTGGAGGCTGAGCTGAATGAATAGGTAGGGGTTGGGGAGATGTGAGGCGCAAGTGGTGGTGTGAAAATATAAGCATTGAGTTAGACATCTGCAAGGGTCAGTCAGGAGCAAGAAGTCAAGTCAAAGAGGCAAACACTGAAATACAAATCTGCAATTAGTGGTCAGAGGGCATTTGGTGAACCAAAGAATTCTGATAAGCAGGCCAAATAACTATTATTCTTTTCACCTATAATGCTGAACTCCCTTCTTTAATTTCTTCGTTACTTCCCTTCACATCCTCTTCAAGCTTATGTTATACATACACCTCCGCCTCCCTTGACTGTACTCCTTCCAAGATGAGATTTGTTCCATAAATAGTTATTGTTGACGATTTTCACCGCATTGCTGACTGTTTTCCCCTCATGAATCAGTCCGTCGCCTCAGGACATCATTTGCTGCAACCTTCATCCATGCCTTTGTTATCTTTGCACTTGATTATTCCATGGTATCCTTGGCTGGCTTCCCTTGTCCACTCTCTGAAAATTAGAGGTCATTCAAAATTCAGCTGTCATTTTTGTTACTTACACCAGGTTCCATTCACCTTCAACCCTTGTGTTTGCTTACTTACAATAGTTCCTGGTTTCATTTCAAGTTTTGACACTGTTTTCAAATTACTTAAGTTCTCAAGGTCTGCCCCACTTGAGCGTCATTTCCGCAACATCATTTACGTGTCATGACGCCCAAGTGGGACAGGCCCTTCACTCCTTCCTTTCTCTCTAATGTTCTCCAACTTTCAAACCCTCTAAGGTACTTTGTTTAATAATCTCTGCTGTCACCTCTTATCAAAAGTACTCCAAAAGTCCAAATCAATCATTTCACCTTTTCTATTTTGTTTCTTAAACCTTAAAAAGCTCCAATAAATTTGTGATGTATAATTTCCCTTTCATAAATGTATTTTGTCCAATTCTATGTGACTTGCACTTCCATATTTTCCATGTGCCTTGCTACCACTTCCCTATTAACAGATTCAAACATATTCCTTATTACCAATGTGAGGCTAACTGGTCCACAGTTTGTTGTTATCTCTTTCCTCTATAATTTTTTTTTCCTATTGTTAAATCTTAGGAATGATTTTAAATTCCATGGAATTTAATGACCATAAACAGTGGATCTACTATTCCCAGAGCCAGCTTTCTCAAAACGCTAGTATGCAAGTCGCCAGGAATTTGAAGATTTATCAACTTTCAGTTCCGTTAATTTGTCTAATATCATCTTTTAACCAAACTAAATTATACGAGCTCCTCATTTCCTTAAGATTTGTAGTCTCTGCTATGTCTGGGAGGTTTTCTGTTTCTTCTTCCGTGAAGACAGAAATAATCATATAATTTCTCTTCCATTTCCTTATTCCCCAATACAACTGCTGAATAGCCTATAATCAACTTGCAGAGACTGGGTGGTCACAAAACCAATGAGGCTATAAGAGCAGATCATTAGCCACGTTGTGTAGGAAGGAACTGCAGATGTTGGTTTAAACAACTATGCTGGAGCAACTCAGCGGGACAGGCAGCATCTCTGGAGAGAAGGAATGGGTGAGGTTTTGGGTCGTGACCCTTCTTCATGTTCCTCTCCAAGAAATACATTACTGTCCTTTCATCATTGCTGTAACTTCTTACCTAACTGCAGGAGGCAAGCATCTCCATCTAAGCTCAGCAAATGATTCAGGCAAAGGGGCAAGCTAACATTTTCTCAAAATAAATCAGGATGGGCATGAAAGTCCAACCTGCCAGCTTTTCCCATTTTTCATGCAAAGCTGCTGATCACAAGTGACACTTTTTGTTCTTCATTATTTTCACCTTCACATAGAGCACATATGGACTAATGACCTAGCTGGAATCTCCAACTTCATTATGTTTTTACTTCTGTTACGAAAATGTTTATTTAAAATGTAAAATTATGGTAGTTGCTTACAAGGGAGGGGAAAATCAGATGGTGAAAAACAGCTAAACATCCTTCCATTCTGATATGCTGAGAATATGCAGCATACAAGAAGCATAAAGGAGGGACGCAATGTTTCTTTATATATTTCCATTGTTTTATAGCTATTATATGGTAACATTTTTGATTAAAAATACATATACATAGAAATAGACGTTTAAAACTAGCAAGAGTAATTATATGTCAAATTACCTTTTTCCACCAGATTATATTCATTAAAAATCGTAGCTTTCAGTGGAATTGCTGATAAAGTACTTTTGGAATGGTGGCCAAGTACTAAGTACGATCTAACCACTGTTTAACGAGCAGTGAATGGCATTTGATAAAATGTCATGCACTGCCAGATGGTTTGTATTGACCAATATGAATCATTATATTTCAGATATCCACTGCCATCTGACATTCTGTGTGCTTGGTGAATATAAATTGAGGTACTCACCAGGGGATCTGATGCACAGCCTTTTGCAGTACAAGCTTGAACTCAAAAGTTATGGAGACTCCATGGTGTTAGCGTTAGAATTTAAACTAAGTAAGATAGACGAGACTTGCCGTAGCAATCCATTCCCAGGCGATAAGTTTTGACAGTATATTTGGTCAATAAGCTCCAAAAAGAACTATTATAAACAGTAAACATAATATCATGTAACATTATGTAATGCATGTCATATAATACAGTGCATGTTGTAGAAAGATGTTCTGGTAGGAAACTATTATTTCCTTTTGTGAAAAATATAATGCATCAACTAAATGAGCGTATTCTCCAGTAATATGTAGAATGAAAAGTAAGATGAAGGTAGATTAATAAAACTAAAGCATCATGTTAGTCATTAGAATAAAGTACCTGACTTGAGAGGGAGACAAGTGAGAGGCACATTTCATTTGCAATTGATAGAAACTTCTCTATTTGAAACTGGGTTTAATTACTGTTCCAACTGAACATCTCGTGGTTATTGCCATGAAATCAATGTTGAGTACATGCACAGCTCAGAATTTCTAGCCAGCTGTAAGTCACCCATGACTTAACACCATCTTCCACAGTTAGACCAAAATTATCTTTCACATTCACTATGAACCTGCTGGGAAGTCCTTAATGTTAAATCAATGAGTAATTGCCAGTATTTGCTGGTCATGGCAAATTCTATCTACAAAATATCCAGAAAAAAATGCCTTGATCACACTTGGGCTTAAAATCAAACTATTAAAATGTTGATTGATAAAAAAATAAATTACGTTTTGAACATAGAAATAATAGAATTACAATAAACGCATTAATTAAAAAAAAGCACTATCCTTGTCTTTGCTCTTAAAATCCATTCAAGTGAAGATAGCTGCAGATCTTGTCCCAGACTGGAGTGTATTTATGTAGAAGCAAAGAACTGCAGATGCTGGTTTACAGAAAGATAGACATGAAGTGCTGGATTAACGCCACGGGGTCAGGCAGTCTCCCTGGAGGAAAAGGATAGGTGATGTTTCTGGACCCGGACTTTGAAGCTGCTAACTGTCCATTGCTGACCCACTAATGAGCAGTGATACATGCTCTCTCAACTTCTATTTTCTGAAGTCAACAATTAGTTACTTGTTTTTGTTGACTTAGAGAATTATGTTGTTTTTCCAACACCTTCAACGGATGTTCCATATCTTCCCTGTACACAGGCTCGTCAACATCCATGATTTGGCCAACAGGATTGGTGCTGTGGGCAAATTTATAGATGACATTGGAACTGTGCTTAGCAGCACAGTGATGGTGTAAAGAGAGTAGAGCAAGGGCCTAAGCATATAGCCTTGAGATGTACCTGTGCTGATGATCAATGAGGAGATAATGTTGTTACCGATCCACAATGATTGTGGTTCGAGTACACTCTTGTTCATCTCATATTTGTGCATCTGGAGTTCTCATGCAATTGGCAGAAATTTCTCAAGATATTAAGCAATTTCTCAATTTATTTTCAAAAACATAAATTTAAAATTGGCAAGCTTGGTTCCAAAGTAATTTTGTTTTATTCAGCAGTGCTAATGCATCTATATCTCCTCAGCCTTCAACTTATTTTTCTTTGGAGCTGAGGGAAGACGATTAAAGTGTGTAAAAGTAAAACTGGCCTTGGTGCATAGAAAAGACCTGTATCATTCAGCAAAGTGTCAAAAACTAGAAACAATAGATTTGAAGTAACAGATAGAAAGGTTAGAGGAAAAATGTTTTTACAAACAGGATGATCCTGTAGAGGTAGCAACTTTTTAAAATCATATTTAAACAATTTTCGAATTCATACTCGAAGAGCTGTGACGCACAGAGCTACTGATCTAATGCTAGAAGGTAGAAGTAGATCGAGTAGGCCTTTGGGTAACAAAGTGGGCTGTGTGACATATTTCTGCACGATATGTATGATTTTATGATTCATGTAATCCTGAGTTCAGAGCCCAGAAATTCAGTCACATTGTATATGATTTTTTAATGTAGCTTGCATTGAATTATATGTTATGATAAAATTGTAAAGAACATGCACGTACACAAGGAATTCTTTACTATAGCTTTTATTGACTACACACACATTACTGCCCTAGCTGTACATGGTCTGTCACGTTCACTAGAGAGGGAGCTAGGGGATGGGAGGACACAGATATATTTGATTATAGGGGAGTGGTTGGCAGGGCTACGTAACTACAATTAAAGGGACATGCACTAATCATCTACATCCTTCCTCTACAAAAGAAAGGAAAGTGACAGCCGACCATGTCTCATGCGCTAGGGCAAATAGAAAACAAGGAAACAATAACGCAGCACCAAATCATACATATTCGCCATAACGGTCAGGCGGCTGCACGAGACGGCCAGAGCGGGTCCGCTTCCCGCTCACACCTCCTCCCCCCACGGGAACGAGCGGAACCGGAGCGGGAGGGGAAAACCTGGCAGGAGAGGCGCGGGGCGGTGTACGCTGCGGCGACGAGGGAGAGGAGGGGGGTGAGACAGGAGGAGAGACAGGGACAGGCACGGGAAGAAGGACCGGGACGGTACGGGGGGGCTCAGGGCCAGGGAAAGCCGGAGGCGGCAGGGCAGACATGGGGGAAGCATGCGGGACAGCAGGAGGGGGTGGAGGCTCATTCACCAGGCGAAGGTGCTGACGTGACCTACGGTAGACCGTGCCATCGAGGTTAACCAAGTAAGAACGAGGCGAACCGGCAGATCCGATGACAACTGCAAGCCCAGGGTGACCGGAGGTGGAGCGCATACGGACAACCTGGCCAGGAGGCAGAGGAGGAAGAACGCGGCAGGACCTGTCATGGGAGCGCTTCTGGATGAACTGCTTGTTAGCAATACGCTCACGGACCATGGCAGGTTTCAGCACGGAGGGGGTAAGGGTCTGTTGGGCAACCGGAATGGGAGGGCGCGTGACTCGGGACATGAGGCGTTGCGCCGGGGACCCCTGGACGCGGTCGCGGGGAATGTTACGGAGGTTCAGGAGAGCAAGATAAATATCTGATTTAGAAAGGTGGCAACGTTCCAGCAACCCCTTCGCACTGTGGACAGCACGCTCAGCCAAGCCGTTGCTTTGAGGGTATTCAGGGCTGCTGGTGTAGTGCCGAAAGTTCCAACGGTCAGCAAAGTCTTTGAACTCAGCGCTGGTGAACTGGCTGCCGTTGTCTGACTGCAGGTTTGCAGGGGACCCAAAGGTGGCGAAGTGGCGGCGCAGCTTCTCAATGACGGCAGAGGATGAGAGAGAGAACAGCTGGTCGACCTCAAACCAGTTTGAGTAGGAATCGACAAGCACCAAGAAGTGCTTGCCGTGCCATTCGAAAATGTCAGTCACCAGCGCAGACCATGACAGGTCTGGTGCGGGCTGCTGCAAAAGGGGCTGCCGCTGCTGTTGCGGTGCGAGACTGTTGCATGTAGGGCATGACGACACCCTGTCCCGGAAGAAAATGGCCATATCAGGCCAGTAAAAGCAGTTTCAAAATACTGTTGCCGTAGAGCTTCAGGCACCACCACCTTGTGGCCCTTTACGATCACACCATCTCGCAGCACCAGCTCGTCACGGACTAGGAAGTAAGGCACTGCCGCGGCGGGTAGGGAAGAACGTCGTTCGGGCCACCCCCGCTGAATGACTGCAGCCAGCTGTTGGAGCGAAGCGTCAGCAGCAGTGTGTTTGACCAGAGACTTCAACTGGTTGGAAGGCACGAAATTGACATTCAGCACTATCATATTGGACGCCTCGTAAGGGCGACGGGTGGTTGAAGCAAGGGGCGCCCGAGACAACGTGTCAGCGATGAACATGTCTTTGCCTTTACGATATACCACGGAGAAGGTAAAGCGCTGTAGCTGAAGCATCATCCGCTGGAGCCTGGAGGAGGCAGCGTGAATCGGCTTGCTGAGGATGGTGACCAGAGGCTGGTGGTCAGTTTCAATGGAAAACTCCGTGCCTAGGATATAGTCCTTAAACTTTGAACAGGCGAACACGACAGCCAGCAGCTCCTTTTCAATCTGGGCATAGCGCTGCTCGGCAGGAGTCATCGTGCGGGACGTGAAAGACACAGGCAGTTGTACCCCGTCGTGGATCTGCAAGCAGGCGGCGCCCAGGCCAAACTTGGAGGCATCACAGGTGATGACGATGGGACGCTTGAGGTCGAAGT
Source organism: Raja brachyura (assembly GCA_963514005.1). The sequence goes on from OY740788.1 coordinate 42,004,000, forward strand.
ACTTCAGCGTCGGGGTGCTGATTAGCTTGGACTTGAGGACGTCAAAGGCATTCTGGTGCTGCGGGAACCAAGCCCAAGCAGTGTCCTTTTTCACCAGGTCTCTCAGAGGAGCGCTCAATTCGCTCAAGTCAGGGATGAACTTCCCCAGGTAGTTGACCATGCCGAGGAAACGCTGGAGGCTCGGCACATCCTCAGGAGCAGGCATCTCGGAAATCGCGGCCGTCTTCTGTGGGTCGGGATTCAGCCCAGACCCTGTAAAAACATGTCCCACGTAGGTGACCTCCGGGACGCGGAACCGGCACTTTTTCGGGTTGAGCTTTAGGTTGACCTCTCGAGCTCGATCCAGGACTAGCCGGAGGTTGTGGTCGTGCTCTGCGACATCCTTCCCATACACCAGGATGTCGTCAACAATGATAGCGCACGGGAGCCCCGCGAACAGCTGTTCCATCGTTCTCTGGAAAACCTCACTGGCGGAGTTGATCCCGAACGGCATACGCAGGAAACGAAATCTCCCGAAGGGTGTGCCGAAAGTTGTCAGGTAAGATGACCGTTCATCTAGTGGTATTTGCCAGAAGAACTCTTTGCGTCCAGCACTGAAAACAAAGTGGCTGGGCCGACTTGTGCAGCAACATCCTCAACGGTTCGCATAGGATAGTGCAGGCGCTTGATAGCCAAGTTCAAATCCTTGGGGTTGATGCAGATCCGCAGCGAAAAACTTAAAGCGCTCCAGAAGGAGGGAGGCTTTAATCGCTGGGGCAACCGCAGGGTGGGCAATTGCGACTTAGTGCTCAAAATCACGTCGGAAGACGTTCCATCAGTGAGCAATGTCATCGTCGAAGATCAGCGGGTCTGGCTTACGGCAGGAGGAAGCCATAGCTAGTCAGGGAAGGGTAACTGGGACTAAAGAAAAAAAATCCGATATACAGGAGACGCAGGAAAAGAAACTTCTGACACCATGTAAAGAACATGAATGTACACAAGGAATTCTTTACTATAGCTTTTATTGACTACACACACATTACTGCCCTAGCTGTACATGGTCTGTCACGTTCACTAGAGAGGGAGCTAGGGGATGGGAAGACACAGATATACTTGATTATAGGGGAGTGGTTAGCAGGGCTACGTAACTACAATTAAAGGGACATGCACTAATCATCTACAAAAATTACGATAAAATCCTGTCAATTATAACAGTATATGGCTTGCACAGTACAGCAAAATAGCAAGATTAAATGAGAACTTACCAGTTTGATCTTTATTTTATGAGTCGTCGAGTTGAGGGACCACGTGAAGAACCCCGTACAGCCGTTCATGCGTCAATCTTCAAAGCAACGGTGTGAAATCACAACTAATAGTGACTGAAGTATAATGGTAAGATAACAAAGACTAGAACTACCAGATGAAATCTATGAGGGCTGGGAGTGGAGGGCACATAGTCCCTCAACTTGACTCCTCATAAAATAAAGATCAAACTTCAAACTGGTAAGTTTTCGTTTAATCTTACAATTTTACTTCGGAGTCACGTGAGTGAAGACTTCAAAGCTCTGTGATTTCATGCCGTGTGAAACGAGTATACATAACCACAGCTGCTTCATTGACAAATGAAGGGAAAACATTCATAATGCATACAGTCATAACATAGATGTTAAACATGCTGATGCTGTTTAAATCAAACAATAATATTTCCATCTCTCACCCAAATGGAAATATAACCAGAACATAGAGTTAACAAATACCCCTGGTTCAGCAATGGATCATACAGATGTTTGGAGATTTGTTCGTTGGACCATGCTGCAGTCGTAACAATGCGACCCAGCAGAACATACATACCCTTGCTGCTGATGTTGTAGCAGCCCTGGTGGCATGAGATCTGGAAACAGAATCCATTAGTACATAACACAACTCCGTTTTTCTCATCTGGAATGGCCTGAACAATAAGTTCTCCCAAATTTTTTGTGAGTAACAACATTGCAAGCCTGACGCCCTTTTGAGACCTGACCCCCTTCTGGTCTGCTCAAGTATTTACAACATATTATAATTTAGACGTTATCATCCTGTACCATAACAATTATTTAGTGACTGAACCTGCTGCACTAAACTACTGCCAGAAGGATAACTACCTAATAAACTCCAGCCAAATTTAAGGATATAGCTGCAGCCTCCTGGTGAAATAGTGTTCACAAATGTCAACATCGCATATGGCATTATACTGGTCCTGGGACCTATGTTGAAGATATCCTACTCCTTGATAAGCGATGTGGAGCCGACAGAGCGAGTCTTGTTTGCTACAGCCAACTCAATGAGGAAGCTCATCGACCCAATTAATGGCCGTATAACTCCATAATTAACAGACGATTATTTAGTATGAACTCGAAACATTAGCAATCAATACCATTTTCCATGGAACTTAAGCATAACAAACTCTTTCATCTCCTGGAAAAGAAAAATCTGCGGTTTGGTGCTATGCAAACACTTTGAACGCATAGAAGGATAGATGTAGCAACGCAAACCTTAGGGCAGTTTATTAAACCTGCAGAACATAATTTGAGTTTATGATGCAACATCTGATTTCCGAAGCCTCAGGCTGAACAAGCAAAATGATGTTTAAAATAACCAATAAGGTAATGTTATTGACAACAAATCGGGAATCAATTTGCATAATGACACAATAAGAAGCTAAAGCCTCTTAATGACTTTATTTGTAGTCTCGTTTGGCTCCCCCCCCCCCTCCCCCCCCTCCCCCCCTCCCCTCCCCCCCCCCCCCCCCACTCACACACTCGCCGGCGGAGGACAGCAGAGGCAGCCCGACTCTACACTGCAGCCCACAGGGGACACCGCGGGCTGGCAGCATACAAAGGAGTGGGGCTTACAGGCTTGCCGTCAGAAGTTCGCAACGGCAGAGTGGCAGCGCCGACTCTACACCGCAGCCCGCCGGGGACACCGTGGGCTGGCGGTGTGCATGTAGGAGTGGGGCTTGCAGGCTCGCCGTGGGGAGCAAACGGAGCAGCAGCCCAACTCTACACCGCAGCCCGCAGGCGACATTGCGGACTGCTGGCATTCAGGAAGGAGGGGTTTGCAAGCAAAGGCAGAACGGCAGCCTGACTCTACACTGCAGCTGCAGGGATACTGTGGCCTGTCTGCATTAAAGTGCCATGCTACTCCAGGGAATGTGTTGTCTTCAAGAAGTTGAGACTGCCAGCACATAAAGTTATTAAATCATGAGAGGCTGGTCACCATACTTCTTAAAGACCCTCAGGTAAGATACTAACCTTGAATACCTAAGCTTCTGTACTAGAGTTTGCTTACAGATGGATGGAGACCAGAATGAAGGCAGCGAAGCATGCCTCCAAGGGCCATGCGACTTCAGATGGGAGTCAGCGGCCACCATTCCAGGAGCGGCTCATAACACCGGCAGTACCCGCTTTGCGGACCGGAATAAGAACGCGGATATTGTTGTGACGGGTAAAGCCGGCTATGCGCCGTCATGAACCCGTGTGGTTAAGGGTGACGGCAAGCCTGCACGGACAGCGGAGCCGGTAATGGGGACCGGTATCGATTCATCCCTCTGCCTTCCCACCAGGCAGAGGTGCCGCTTAGGTCCGAACGATGGCGGACTAGCGGTATGTCCGTGCAGGAGCCATACAGCCCCGCAGGAGCGGTTACTGATGACGACCAGCAAGCGCACTTCGTAGAGGTGCGACCTACTGGCTGAAGCCCCAGCGACTCAGCAGGGCCTGGGGTAGTCGACCTGTTGTCCATGTGTAGCGGCAGCAGTCGCATGGCTAGGATGGAGCTAATGGTGGAGCAACTATATCAGCGGGACCTGGATCGGCAAGAGCGGGAGTCTCAGCGGTCTGGAAGTCGGATCATGCCGCCACCTTCAATCTCACCTTCGTCCATCGGCAGTGCTAGGAGTCAACAGATGGCCGATTTGACGAAGAAGTGGCAGCAGAAGAGCCCACTGCTCTAGATCCAGAAGAAGAAATGCTGGAGGTAGTGTCGAAATTTCCGAAGCCTGTATCTTCAGGGGAACCGCTGCACCCTACACTGGCAGTAAGTATCAATTTCCTGACGACACACCAGCTCCGAGACCAGGTGCTTTCGGAAACCATGGAGAAGTACAAGGATCCTGGAAATTGTGTTACCCTGAACAACCCGAAGGTCAACTCAGCCATCTGAGGGAATATCAGTTCCAATGCGAGGGCACAAGAGGTTAAGATGCAGAAAAGTCTGAAGCTGTTGACGTCACGGCGCTTGCCAGGACCCTCGATGGAGCAGGTGTATCTGCAGAGCAGCAGGATGCTCTAGCCCCCCTGTGCAGCACACTTCGAAAAACTGTTTTAGTCAGAGCTCCATCCGGCCCGACCTTAACCCTAAATTCGCTGGGTTGGGTCGTACCTCTACCACACCACCAAGGGTGCAGATTTACCGAAGACAGCCTTATACTCCCTCCAAACCTCGGGGGCAGCCGGAAGACCATCAAGAACATATCCAAACCAGAACGTCAGGCCCGCTGGTAACCATGGAGGTAAGGGGGTCTGGTTCTCTTGGGAGTACTGCATGTATAACCTCACAAGTAGGAGGGAGGTTACATACATTCTGGGGCTCTGTTTGTCACTATCCCAGGGAACCGAGCAATAGACATAATAGACGCATGTAACAGCCTTGCTTGCGCCAGGGAACTGACTTTAGACATGCTGCTGAGGTAATTGGTAAATTTGGAGCTACATTCCAGCCACATAATTGGGCTGTTACACTATCAAAGCTTGGGAAAAGCAAAAATCTCGGCATTTAAAGCGAATGCTGGACATTTACGGGCAGCTGCCAATCGAAGCATAAATTGAGCTACAATGGTGGATTAGCAATGGTTGTGATTGTTAAATCCCATCATTACATCAAACCCATTAGTCGCGTTACAAACCGACGCAAGCGCCAAGGGCTGGGAAACTACCGACACATTCCAGTTGGGGCGGTAGATGGGATTTGCATGAGTCTACTTCTCTTCAATCACAAGGAATAAACTGTTTAGAAATGCTGGGAGCATGTCAAGGGCTGCGGGCTTAATGCACTAATCTGCAGCATACGTATGTTCGTCTTCAAAATGATACCACTGAGGTGGCATATTAAACCTTATGGGTGGTGTCAAGTCAATATCTTGTGATGAATTGGAAACATTAATTTGGCTCGGGTAGATTGAAAGAAATATTTGGGTTCAGCTATGTACCTTCTGGTTAAGCTCAATATAGTGGCGGACACCAGGTCACAAGTATTTAATAACGACATCAAGTGGATTTGAACCTCCAAATATCTGCTAAAATTATAGCCTAATATGGAACACCAGATATTGACCTCCTTGCGTCCAGGTTGAGCCATTGGATACCAACATATGTCTCTTGAGAACCAGATCCTGGGGCAGTGGCGATGGATGCGTTCTCACTACATTGGGGGGGGGGGGGGGGGGGAGGAAATGTGTTTTTCTATGCTTTCCTACATAAGGATATGGGAGGTTTTCTGTAGTCGGACCTAGACCATCTACATATCTGCTACGATCTCCAAGGTGCTGGAATACTCACGGGTCTTCATTATGATGAGTCCCTCAGTTACAGTGCTGTATACAGTGCCAGGAGTGCACTGTCATCCTATCGCAAGATTGGAGTGGGATCTCACCAGCTGGTGTCCAACCTATGAGGGGTATGGTCTATCCATCCCTCCCCGAACATGATATTATATTACCTGAGATTGGAGGTAGTGTTGACCCTACTCAGGAGCTGGTCGCCTATGAAGGATTTACCACTGGACTTACTCACCTTCAAAGTGGTTATGGTAATGGCACTGAACACAGCACAACGGGTCAAGACTCTACAGGAATTAAACCTGGATAGAATGACCGGACCATAATAAAGTAACTTCTTTATAGAAGAGTTGCTTAAACTACATAGACCTGGGACTACAGGTCTGAAAATGGGCATCAGGTATATGGAGACGGGTCTGTTTCAGCCATGGAAACCCACATCACAGGGTGATCATGCAGACTATCTCCAGATGACTCAAGGTGGTATTCGGTGCAGCAGGTAAGACGCTAGCATTTTAAATGTCATTCCACCAGGGCTACATCCACATCAGTGGCAAGGACCATGGCGGTGTTCATGGATTATGGCCTCGCAATAGCGAGCTGGGCCAGTGAATCTACATTTCAGTGGTTTTATAACTGACTTATAACTGCTCCCGCAACGTTAGCGGATTCAGTTTTAAGTGCTGTTCCCAAAACGTTTGTCCCTGAGTTCAGGGGGTTATTGTTGTATTAACAAATGTTATTATTTTTCAGCTTGTTCAAGTCTGAAATACGTTAACATACTTCCTCCATCAGAATTACGGCAGTGTGTGAGCATGGGTGTGGTCCAGGGCATGTAATCACAGAGCTTTGAAATCTTCACGAAGTCACTCGCGTGACTCCGAAGTAAAATAGTAAGATTAAACAAGAACTTACCAGTTTGAAGTTTGATCATTATTTTATGAGGAGTTGCGATGAGGGATTTCGTGCCCTCCGCTCCCAGCCCTCTATCATAAGTTCAACTGGTGTAGTCGAGTTTTAATCTTACTATCTTTAGTTTTGTGATCTGTGATTCCACACTGCTGCTTTGAAGAATGTCGCGCATGCGTGCCTGGTGGGGTCTTTACGAAATCCCTCATCACAACTCCTCATAAAATAAAGATCAAACTTCAAACTGGTAAGTTCTTGTTTAATCTTACTATTTTAGCACATGTATAACCAGTGTTTTTTATACTGTGAATAGTTTTCTTTGAATGCTTTTATGTAATCATTCCGTTATATTGCCTTATCCTAACAATGTCTCCTCATCCCCCATGATCACTGTAAATGGGAATACCCTACTAAACAGCTATTCCCATAAAGCAGCCCTAACAAGGTACTGCTGGCGCCCATGAAGCAGCCCTGAACAAAGGTGCTGCTGGCGCAGCCTTTCACATAGGCCAGTATTTGCCATAGATTTGGCGTTCTCTGAAGAAGCCCTGAGCAAAGGTGCTGCTGGCATAACCTCTCCAATAGGCTAGCCTGCCATAACTTGGCATTCCCCTGGAGCAGTCCTGAGCAAAGGTACTGCTGGCACCGCCTCTGCAATAGGCTTGCCTGCCATAGTTTGGCATCCCCATGAGCAGCCCTGAGCAAAGGTGCTGCTGGCACAGCCTCTCAAATAGGCTAGCCTGCCATAGCTTGGTATCCCCATAAGCAGTCCTGAGCAAAGGTACTGCTGGCACAGCCTCTCACCTATTTTTTTATATATGTGTGTGTATGTGTGTGTATGTGTGTGTATGTGTGTGTATGTGTGTGTATGTGTCTCTATATCTCTATATCTCTATATCTCTATCTCCACGGTACCCTCCTGGCACCCCGGCTAATCATTTCTGTGAGTTAACCCCATTTCCTGGGGACTACTGTGGTCTGGGAACCGCATATACTTGGGTTTCCCCTGCACTGGGAACCCAGCCTAACCATTTAGGTTTGTTTTAACCCCATGTGCTGGGGACCACTGCGATGCAAAACCGCATATACTTGGGGGTCCCCTCCACCGAGAACCCAGACTGACCATTCAGGTCCGTTAAGCCCCAGCCCCTAGGGACTACTGCGGTCTAGAACCGCACTATTCTTGGGTATCCCCTCCCCGGGAACCCAACCTGTGGAGTCACTGACCGCAGTATCAGTGACTCCGATCGCGAACCCGACTTTCCCAGCTCCCCGCTTCCGCGGTCGGGCCAGGGTTTTCCCCCAAAGCCCCAAGCTGGTTCCCTCGGCGGCCATCGCGCACATCCTGCAAAAACCGCGAAGGTTCCTGCAGGAAACCTAGAACAGGTAAGAAATAGCACTTACCTGAAACTTTTTTAGACTTACCGTTGGAGGAGCTGCGCTGCTCCACAGACGTCTGCACGAATGAGACTCCGAAGTAAATCACTGTCATATTGTTCCAGATGAAATTATTTCAGATGTACTCCACGTAGAATCATCTTAATATCTATAGCTGTATGCTGCCCCATTTCAAGGACCAATTATCATGCTGGCAAATATATTTGCACTCTTTTTCAAGCGAATAGATCCTTTCCAAGGTGTGGCCCCAGAATTATTCATGTCAGTCATTAGCTAACCCAGGGCTTAGCTGAAGGATAACTTTTGTTTGTTCAAATTCTAGTCCTTGAGCCAAAAGTTAATATGCAAATTTGATTATCTCTTGTATCTGACCCTGATCTTATAATGTCTGCTACTCAGCCCGTTATGTCATTAGTTTTCCACTGTTTCTAACTTGTCTCCATTTACAAAAATATTCATTCATATTGCTTCTACACTCATCCCCGTGATATCTGGATAACAAGGACACCTATGTCAGACTCCAGTTTATTGACTACAGCTCTGCCTTCAACACTATAATTCCAAAGAAACTCAGCTCCAAACTTCCGGACTTAGGAGACAGCAACCCGCTGTGCAATTGGATCCTCAGCTTCCTGATCCATGGACCCCACTCAGTAAGGATAGGCAATAAAACATTGCCCACAATATTTCTCAACATCGATGCCCTGCAAGGCAGCTTTCACAGTCCCTTACCATGCTCACAAAAGTGTGGCCAAATTCTGCTTTAACTTCATTAACAAGTTTTCAGATGACACCATTGGATCTCAAACAAATAGGAGATGGAGTACAGGAAGATAAGAGAGAGTTTAACAGCTTAACCTCTCCCAGTCTATCACACAAAATCAACCCTCTCCACCCCATCACACCCCTATCGACTCCATCAAAACTTCACAATGCCTCAGGAAAGCAGCCAAAATAATCAAGGATCACTTGCATCCCTGTCTTTTTGGCTTCTCCCCTCTCCTGACGGGCAGAAGATACAAATACCTGAAAGCATAGACCACCAGATTCAGAAACTGCTTCTTTCCTGCTGTTTCTAGACTCTTGCTGTATATGAACCTTTCATAAGTTAGTAATGTGCCCCCGAACTTCTAATTGCCATTCTAATTTTTTCATCTGCACTTTCTTTGTAGCTGTGACAATATATTCCGTGACAACATATAATCCTCTGACATTTTCGCCACCTCTAACGGGATCCCACCACTGGCCACATCTTCCCATCTCCTCCCCTTTCTGCTTTCCGCAGAGACTCCTCCGTAATTCCCTGGTCAATTTGTCCCTTCCCATCCAAACCACCCCCTCCCCAGGTACTTTCCCTTGCAACCGCAGGAAATGCTACACTTGTTGCTTTACCTCCCCCCTCGACTCCATCCAAGGACCCAAGCAGTCTTTCCAGGTGAGGCAGAGGTTAACCTGTACCTCCTCCAACCTCATCTACTGCATCCGCTGTTCCAAGTGTCTACCTCTCTATATCGGCGAGACCAAGTGCAGGCTTGACGATCGCTTCGGCCAACACCTCCGATCAGTTTGCAATAGCCAACCTCATCTCCCTGTGGCTCAGCACTTCAACATCCCCTCCCATTCCCAATCTGACCTTTCTGTCCTGGGCCTCCTCCATTGCCAGAGTGAGGCCCAACGCAAATTGAAGAACAGCACCTCATATTTCTCTTGGGTAGTTTACACCCCAACAGTATGAACATTGACTTCCCTAATTTCAGATAATCCTCGCTTTCTCCCTCCTTCCCCTCCCCCTTCCCAGCTCTCCCACGAGCCTACTGTCTCCGCCTCTTCCTTTATTTATCTTGCCCCCCTGACATCAGTCTGAAGAAGGGTCTCGACCCAAAATGTCGCCTATTCCATCTCTCCATAGATGTTGCATCACCCGCTGAGTTTCTCCAGCATTTTTGTCTACCTTCTATTTTTCCAGCATCTGCAGTTCTTTGTTAAACATATATTCTGCATTGTTTTTCATTCTTCCTTTGCGTAATGTACACATGTATGGTATGATTTGCCTGGATAGCACTCAAAACCAAGTTTTTCACTATTTCTTGGTTCGCGTGGCAAAATTAAACCAATACAAGGACGAAGCTAGTTGTGAACTATGAAATTAAATACGTTTTGTACTTTGCTGTTCAGCTTTTCATGTGTTTTGCAAAATAATACATAATTATTAAAGTGTATATAATTTTGTTCTTGTAAGAAAATTAGAATCTAAAACCATTTATTGATTAAGTACAAATAAATTCATATACTCAAGTGATATCTTATATACAAATAATCTCCCTTCTCCGGGATACATTTTAATGCAGTTGGAACTAACAATCATCCATTTCAAAATATATTGCATATTCCGTACAATTATTTTATATACTCCTGAGTTTTATTGAAGTGAACATACTGTATGTGGCTGTAAGTATAATATGAAAGGCAGCTTCACCAGCAATCTTCTTTGCTTGCTTTGTGCATATATATGGTCCTCAATGTGTACAGTGTACACAATCTTTCCTTCAAGGTACAATTCAATGATCCAGTTAATTCATTTCACACCAGTGAAATTCAAATGATTTTAGGTGTTGAAAGTACTGTATGTTCCATTTTCACATTTGTACTGCTAATGCACGCAGTTGAGGATAGGTCCATTATAAAGCTACTTACAATTTTCTCCAGAGATGTAAAATTTGAACTATTTTACTAGAGAATTTCATGATATTGTTTGATATATATATATATATACGAGAAAAGGATTAGAGATATAGTATATGTTAAAGGTGGGGTGAGTCAGTGTAGCAGTTTATGTTGAATACAAACACAGAATATAGACCCAGCAAATTGGAATAACCCGTTTCAGTACTATTCATTCTACAGTTTAAAAGTAGGTCCTCAAGGTAGTGAACTCCAGAATACCTCCAGTGCCACATCCTTGTGGGGGTTGGAAGAGGAAGATAGGATAGATGAATGTGTAGCTGAGGAATTGGCACACGGCAAAGGGATTCAGATTTTTGGACCATTGGGGTCTCTTATGGACAAGAGGTGATCGGTGGATGGCACGGAATTGAGCACTGAACAAGAAGATGCTCTTGCTTTACTGTGCAACACCCAGTATGAAATAAACGCATTCCGGAAAGCTACCATCAAACCGACCCAAAACCCGAAATTTGCGGGTTTATGCAGGGCATCCCCGATGCTACCACCAAGACAGTTGTTTGGAGAAGACCTGCCAAAACAGGTCAAGGATTTAGATGACCAAGCGAAGACGGTGGGATTAATGAGGCCACACCCTTCGAACAGGCAGGTGTCTAGGAGACTACCATACTCCAGACCTCGGGGGACACCCGAAAGAGCAGCAAGGACCTACATGCCGGCAGCACAACATTATCAGCAACATCAACAGCAGAAGCCTTTTTTAGGACAAGGCCCGCAGCGGCCGGCGTGGAAGATGCGGCAGCCGCAAAACCCAGCACCTCCACGATTCATCAAAAATGTCAAGGACCGCCGCTAACCATGGAGGTAAGGCGGTCTGGTTTTCATGCACAAGTTGCATGCATAGCCTCACACATTGGTGGGAGATTGCGTTTCTTTAAGGATGCATGGGATGCTATCACCTCAGATGTGTTTATATTACAAAGTAATCAGGGGTATGAAATTGAGTTCACAAATGAACAACTTTCCCAGTCTCAGCATGTGCCAGACCGCATGATTGCACTTTCCAATAAGGAAATAGCGGAAGGACATGCTGAAATTTTAAGACTACAAGACAAAGGGCTGATAGAAAGGACGATTCACGAGCCAGTTGAGTTCGTATCCAACATCTTTACTAAAATCAAAAAAGATGGTGGATGTTGTGTCATTATTGACCTAACCCAGTTGAATACCTTTGTAAAATACACCCATTTTAAAATGGACACCTTTGAAACGGCCAAATCATTGGTTTCTAAGGGCTGCTTCATGGCATGCATCGATTTAAAAGATGCATGCTATTCAGTATCCATACGGAAACACCACAGGAAGTTCTTGAAGTTTGTTTGGATGGATCAACTTTGGCAATACAGAGCTTTGCCTAATGGGCTTACCACAGCCCCTAGATTGTTTACCAAATTACTGAAGCCAGTGTTAGCAACACTGAGGAGACAAAACCATATAGTTATGGCATATTTGGATGATATCCTAATTATAGGAGACACCATGGAATCAACAAAATTGGCAGTCACAGCCACTGCATCATTATTCCAAAAAATGGGGTTTATAATCCATCCAGACAAATCGAAGTTCTATCCATCACAGGTTATGAACTATCTGGGATTCACAATTGATACCAATCAAATGATTACTTCCATACCAATTAACAAAGCTATGGACATCATCGAGGCATGTAATAAACTGGTCTGCGCCAGTACACCAACAATTAGGCATGCTGCTAAGGTAATTGGGAAATTGGTAGCCACATTTCCAGCTACCCAATTTGGACCTTTACATTATCTAAATTTGCAAAGATCCAAGATTTCAGCATTAAAATTGAATGCTGGACATTTTGATAGACCTATGCAGCTGCCAATAAAGGCAAAAATTGAGTTACAATGGTGGATTGACAATATTCGTAACTCATTCAAGCCCATCATTGTGCCTCGTCCATCGGTGTATTTACAAACTGATGCAAGCTCCCATGGCTGGGGAGCTACTGACAACAATTTAGTTGTGGTGGCAGATGGGACTCACAAGAATCTACCCTTTTGTTATCACAAGGGATAAATTATTTGGAGATGCTTGGAGCATTTCACGGGCTAAGAGCTTATTGTTCAAACCTTACTGGTACTCATGTCCGTCTCCAAATAGACAATACCACTGTGGTGGCATATTTAAATCATATGGGTGGTATCAGGTCAATTTCTTGCGATGAATTGGCTAATTCAATTTAGCTCTGGTGCATACAACGTAATATTTGGATATCAGCTATCTATCTTCCAGGTAAGCTCAATACAGTGGCAGACACCAGGTCACGAGCGTTCAGTGATAACATCGAATGGATGTTAAATCCCCAAATATTTACTAAAATCACAGCCAAATTTGGTAAACCGGATATCGACCTTTTTGCATCACGGTTAAACCATCAGGTACCAACATATGTATCATGGGAACCAGATCCTGGGGCAATAGCGATAGATGCTTTCTCGCTGCACTGGTGGAAATGGTTTTTCTATGCATTTCCTCCATTTTGCCTCATCAGTCGGGTATTGCGGAAAATAAAATTAGATTCTGCAACTGGTATTTTAATCATACCCGACTGGCCTACACAACCATGGTATCCGGTGGTCCTTGGGATGATCAGAGAACCATGGGCAATTTTGGAAAAATGCCCTGAATTGGTGACTAACCCCACTACAGGGGAATACCATCCATGCCACAGTCATTTGAACTTATTGGCCTGCAGGTTTTGAACAGACCCCTGCTACAATATGGTCGCACACCAAGGACCATGGATACCATTGGAGCATCGTGCAGAGAGTCTACAAGTCGGCAGTATTTAACCCAAATAAGAAAATGTGAGGCCTACTGCACTCGGATGAACATATCATATGACTCTGTAACCATACCACATGTGCGGGAATTTCTGGCGGAGTTGCATCATGACTAACACCTCAGCTACAGTGCTAGAAGCGCACTATCTTCCTACCTTACCATCGAAGTAAGATCACACAAACTAGTGTCCAAATTGATGAGGGGTATTTTCAATTCAAACCCTCCCTGACCACGTTACAATGTTACCTTGGACATTGGGGTAGTGTTAACCCTACTCAGGACATGGTCACCCATGATTGGACTTCCATTGGACAAACTCACCTTGCAATTGGTGATGTTAATGGCGCTAACATCAGCACAATGGGTACAGACATTACATAAAATCAACAAAAATCGACAAAATGGTCTCTACCCTGGAGAGAGTAACTTTTTACATTGACGAGTTAGTGAAGCAGCACAGACCTGGATCTACAGGGCTGCAGCTGGTTTTTCCGACATACCCCACTGATGTGAGGCTCTGCTTAGCCACCCATATCCGTCACTACATAAAAGTGACGCGTGGCCTAAGGGGAATGGAGAGGAATCTGCTGATAAGCCATAAGAAACCACATCACAGGGTGACGGTGCAAACGATCTCCAGGTGGCTCAGGGTCATGTTGGATGCAGCAGGTATTGACATTAATATCTTTAAATCCCATTCTACCAGGGCTGCATCCACGTCGGCGGCAAAGGTCATGGAGGAGCCCATGGACCATATTCTTGCCACAGCGGGCTGGGCTAGTGAAGCCACTTTTCAGCGGTTTTACAATAAACCTGTTACCACTCCTGTTATGTTCGCAGAGGCAGTGCTGAGTGCTAATCAGCAACATAGTTATCCCCGAGTAAGGGTTTTTTGTTTGTGATTAATAAACATTATTTTTCAGTACATTCAGTCTGAAACGTGTTTATACTCCTATCCATCCATATTGTGGCGTGTGAGAGCATGGACGTGATCCAGGGCATGTAATCACAGAGCTTTGAAATCTTCACGAAGTCACTCACATGACTCCGAAGTAAAATAGTAAGATTAAACGAGAACTTACCAGTTTGAAGTTTGATCTTTATTTTATGAGAGGTTACGATGAGCGATTACGTGCCCTCCGCTCCCAACCCTCTATCATAAGGTCAACTGGTATATAGAGTCTCTTCAATCTTACTATAACAAGTCATTTCTTTATTGTTGGTTCTGTGATTCCACACCGCTGCTTTGAAGAATGTCGCACTGGTGGGGTCTTCACGAAATCCCTCATCGCAACTCCTCATAAAATAAAGATCAAACTTCAAACTGGTAAGTTCTCATTTAATCTTACTATTAAATTGCATTTATTTCAATGTTAGAGGCCTGAAAGGTAAGGCAGATGAACTTGGGGCATGTATAGGTATATGCAACTGGTATGTTATAGACATTATGGAAACCTAGCTAAGGGAGGAACAGGACCAGCAGCTTAATATTCCAGGCTACAGGTGTTACGGGTGAGTTAGAGGTGGGTTGCTTTATTGATTAAGGAGAATGTCGCTGCAGTCGTTTGAGATGACATTACTGAAGGTTTGCCCAGTGAGCTTATATGGTAGGAATGAGAATTAAAGGGGGATGATCGTCTTGTTGGAATTGTACTGTAGGCCCCCAAATAATCAACTGGAATTAGAGGAGCGGGAATGGCGGGAAATTGTAGGCAACTGCAAGACTAATGGTTTTGTGATAGTTGGGGGGGGGGGGGGGGTTAACTTTACCAATAGAGATTGGGGCTGCCATAGTGCCAAGGGCTCAGATGGGGCAGCATTTGTCAATGAATCTGAAAAGTGGGATGTTTTTAAAAGTGTGATGACAAGAGTTCAGGGCATGCATGTTCCTGTTAGAATGAAGAGCAAGGCAGGTGGGAGCAAGAAACCCTGGAAGACCAGAGAAATCCAGTTAAGATAAAGGAGACATGGCTCGGGTATAGGCAGCTGGGATCAACTGTAAGCCTGGAGGAGTTTAGGGAATTGAGAAGCATACTTGAGAAGGAAATCTGGAGGGCAAAAATGGGTCATGAGATAGCTCTGGGATATAAGATTAAGGAGAATCCAAAGAAATTGCATATACAGAGAAAATGGTAAATGGAGAGAGAGCAGGGCCCATAAGAAATGAAAGTGGTTGTATACATGTGGAGCCAGAGAGATGGGTAATGTAGCAATGTTACAACATTTTGAGATTTTAAAAATCAAGTCTGCAATTTATCCCATCATATAAAGCATAAAAAGAAGCTTAATTTGACACCTAATTCACTTTCATATCTTCAGTATTAAACAAGTTATGGCCATTTTCATACTCAGAAATTAGCATCTTGTTCCCTATTACTTTTCCATTGACTTAACACAAAAGCTGTGATCAAGGACAGTCAAAAGGCCATAACTTCCTTAAAAATTAAGAGAACTCAATGAAATTTTCAGTTATTATAGATTGAAGCATTCTGACACAAATATGAAACAATCTTACTTAGATGACCTGAAATTAAAGCATATAATTAGTTAGTTATCTAATTGTAGCTAATTACAAAATTCAATTGCTAGATCTAAACATCTATCCATTTCTTAAGAAAAGATAAACTTTTATAAATTGCCTAAGTGTCCAAATAACATTCACACAATAATCCACAATATAACATGATTTTTAAATCTCATTTTCATGAATTTATAGGCCAAATGGAAGGAATTTAGTGCTTAATGCCTGTAAATTAATGGCCATTTAAATCAACGCGAGTGGGTTTTAGTGGAATGCGGTAGATTGGAACGTTGTGGTTTGCGGTGAAGTCGGTATGAAAAATACTGGCGGTTCATACATTTTTTTGTCTCCTTTTCGCAACATGAAAATTTGATTGAAGGCTTCCTAAAAACCATGTTTTTATGTAAAAATAAACTGTAGTTTCTTTTATCGCCTACGTTAGGTCCGTTCTGCTGTCGGCGTTCAGAGCTTTAGAAGATGATTTTTAAACTACTCTAGTTAATAAATAATCTAGCGTAGTTTAAAAATAGCTTCATGAATGAAATGTCGGAGCGATTTCGCTTTAGCGACGAAATTGCCTGCCATGGATTGATTTGGACTGTCTGGAGGAAAAACGGCATTTTAAACCCGCCCCCCCCCCCCCCCTCTGAAAGGCGCCAAAGTCACGCACACAGGGAGCGGCAGAACTGCAGCGCTGCTAAAGGTAGGTATTGTAACATACCTAGGTAATGTCCACAATTGTAGCTGCTTGCAGTGTAGCTGCAGCTGCTCGCTGCTGCTGGTGCGGACGATGGCGGCCACGGTGTACTGCTCCTTGCTGTTTTGTATGTGTTTGTTCGTTTGTGTCGTCTGTGAAAACCCTACAAAGATCACTTTCACGAGAGAGCTACTCATAAACATCGGACATACGGTACTTCCAAACATCGTTCCGGATTTCTCTCACTCGCTGGATTATTTGGACATACTCGTCGGCGGGGCTGTGGCTGCGGCTGCGTTCAAGGTCTTGAGACGGAGGAGGACCCATGGGAAGTGCTCTGGAGCACTCACCTGACTCCGGCGATGAGGATCACGCACACCACTCCCAAGCATATTCCTGGCAAACGTACGTTCTCTCAAGAACAAAGCGGACAAACTGCAACTCCTGCATCGGACAAACAAGGAGTTCTCTCGAGCTGCTGCCTGTGTTTCACCGAGACCTGGCTTTGAGTCGACCCCGAACAGCGCGCTGCAACTGGCTGGCTTCCAACTTCACAGAGCGGATCGCGAAGTGGAGGCAGCGGGGAAATCAAGAGGCGGTGGAATATGCTTCTATACCAACCAGGACTGGTGCAGCGACATCACTGTCAAATTTGAGTGAATCTGTAGGGCAATGAGAACCTACAATCCTGCTTTGACTGCACGGATTGGAATGTGTTCAGGGAAGCAACCACAAGCCTCGATGAGTATACGGACACTGTATCATATGTCAGCTTTTGCGTGGACAGTTGCATTCCAACTAAGACCTGGACATGGTTCAAAAACAGAAGCCCTGGTTCACTGCAGAACTCGGACAGCTCCGATGGTCTAAAGAGGAGGCCTACAGGAGCGGGGATGCAGACCTCTACAGGCAGGCCAAGTACAAGCTGAGAAGAGGAATCAGGGCTGCCAAGGAAAGGTACACTGAGAAGTTGAGGAGCAAGTTCTCAGCTAGTGACTCTTCTTCAGGTTGGAAGCGCTTGAAAGAAATTACTAGCTACAAGAGGAAAGCCGCCCGCTCTTTGGACAATCGTCAGCTGACCAACGACCTGAATGAGTTTTACTGCAGGTTTCAAAATCAGAAACGTAACCATGGTACCCCCTCTCCCCCTCCCCAAGCAACACAGCCAGACCCCAGTCTACAAAGAATGGACCCTGCACCCTCTCCTTCCCATTCACCACTTCACACCTACTTGAGGCAAGGCTCCACTATGAAAAGACTGGACCATTTCCCACCCCAACCAACACTTCACACCCACTCACAGCTTGACCTCCGTCTGCAAATGCAGTCACCAAATTCCTGACAGACAGGAAGCAGCATGTAAGGCTGGGAAAGCACATCTTGAAGCCGCAAACACTCAGCATAGAAACATAGAAAATAGGTGCAGGAGTAGGCCATTCGGCCCTTTGAGCCTGCACCGCCATTCAATATGATCATGGCTGATCATCTAACTCGGTATCCTGCACCTGCCTTCTCTCCATACCCCCTGATCCCTTTAGCCACAAGGGCCACATCTAACTCCCTCTTAAATATAGCCAACGAACTGGCCTCAACTACCTTCTGTGGCAGAGAATTCCACAGATTCACCACCACTGTGTGAAAAATGTTTTTCTCATCTTGGTCCTAAAAGACTCCCCCCTTATCCTTAAACTGTGGCCCCTTGTTCTGGACTTCCCCAACATCGGGAACAATCTTCCTGCATCTAGCCTGTCCAAACCCTTAAGAATTTTGTAGGTTTCTATGAGATCCCCCCCCCCCCCCCTCAATCTTCTAAATTCTAGCAAGTACAAGCCGAGTCTATCCAGTCTTTCTTCATATGAAAGTCCTGCCATCCCAGGAATCAGTCTGGTGAACCTTCTCTGTACTCCCCCTATGGCAAGAAAGTCTTTCCTCAGATTAGGAGACCAAAACTGTACGCAATACTCCAGCTGTGGTCTCACCAAGACCCTGTATAACTGCAGTAGAACCTCCCTGCTCTTATACTCAAATCATTTTGCTATGAATGCTAATATACCATTTGCTTTCTTCACAGCCTGCTGCACCTGCATGCCTACTTTCAATGACTGGTGTACCATGACACCCAGGTCTCATTGCATCTCCCCTTTTCCTAATCGGCCACCATTCAGATAATACTACACTCCAAACTGTACGAGCATAGGAGCACCGCAAGGCTGCGTTCTCTCTCCTCTCCTGTACTCTCTCTACACCAACGACTGCTACTCCACAGACACCTCTGTCAAGCTTCTCAAGTTTGTGAACAGCACAACCCTGATTGGACTGATCCAGGATGGGGAGGAATCTGCCTACAGACAGGAAGTGTCACAGCTGTCATCCTGGTGCCATAGCAACAACCTAGAGCTCAATGCTCTTAAGACAGTGGAATTGATTGTAGACTTTAGGAGAGCTCCCCCTCCCCTCACCCCACTCACCATCCACAACACCACAGTCACATCTGTGGAGTCTTTTAAGTTCCTGGGAACCATCATCTCCAAGGAACTTAAGTGGGGGGCTACCATCGACTCCACAGTCAAAAAGGCACAACAGAGGTTGTACTTCCTGCGGCAGCTGAGGAAGCACAATCTGCCACAGGCAATGATGGCCCAATTCTACATGGCCATCGTAGAGTCTGTTCCCACCTTCTCCATCATGGTCTGGTTTGGCTCAGCCACCAAGCAAGACACCTAGAAGCTGCAGTGAATCGTCCGATCAGAAGAGAAAATTATTGGCTGCAACCTTCCCTCCATTGATGAACTGTACACTGCAAGGACCAGGAAGCAAGCGGGCAAGATCATCTCTGACCCCTCTCACCCTGGCCACAAACTCTTTGAATCACTTCCCTCTGGAAGGCGACTCCGAACTGTCAAAGCTTCCACAGCCAGATATAAAAACAGTTTATATCCACGAGTAGTTGCTCTACTCAACAGCCAAAAATCTGTAGCCTCCCTTTGATCTGGTATTTTGTTGGTTCACATGCTTGATCAATGGTGTTTTATCATTAATGTTTTATTGTTATTAATGTTTAGTGTTTTCTGAGTCATTCGTAACTGTCACTGTATGTCATGTTGTTACTTTTGGGTAGCACCAAGGCAAATTCCTTGTATGTGATACTTAGCCAATAAAATTACTTACTTATTTCTACCTTCTTTTAACATGGAGACAGACTTGAAAACGAAGGAATTTGGGAATGTTAATGGAGATGTCTTCTAGACTGCATAAGATGTATCAAGGTAGACACATCTCCTGGGCCTGATCAGGACATGTATCCAAGGGTAGAAGCTCGACCCAAAATATAGTGTGTATAGTCCACTAGGGGCGCTGCATTGATGGCAGCCTCTGCCTACAGTCTGTCTGTTTTTCTATCTATTTATTTAATTTTTAATCTGTTTCAAAAGTGTGTTTTGGAGATTTCTTTAGTTTTTCTATGTGGGGGAGGGGGGTGGGGTAATAGGGGAAACTGTTTCCCAGTCACTTCCTGGCGAGGATGCGACTATTCTCCGAGTCGCGTCATCTCTCTCTCCCCCCCCCCCCCCCCCCTCGTGGCCTACCAACTGGATTGGCGCAGCCTTTCCTGCCGGGGACCAGACCAAAGCTTCAGCGGTGGCGGCGCAGCACTGGATTCACTGCGGAGCGGGCAATCCCATATGTGGATCGCCATTTGAAGCTCTGAAGTGCTGGGCCTGCTGCTTCAACATCTTGGAGTTGGGGTTTGGAGAGCTTCCAGCGGGAGCGGTGCTGACCAACATTGAGGAGTCCCGGGACCCTTTGCCGAGGGCCGCCAGCTTGAATCTCTGACCAGCGCGGCCTGTGGACTTCGGATGCCACGGACTCCGGTAGGAAGTGGCCGATTCGGATGTCCAAGCCGTTGAGGTGGTTCTCCCGTTCCGACGTCGGAGTTCCATCATCCCGGCGAGAGGGCCTGAACATTGGGCCGCCCCTGGCGGCGACTGCGAGGGGTTCGGAAGCCCCCCCACCACGAGTGAACAACGGTGGACGATGACTGTATTTTAGAGCCTTCCCTCACAGTGGGAAATTTTGATTCCGCTGTGTGGGGATGTCAGTGTTGAAGTCTATCATGTTCTGTGCTGTTTATTATTCGTATAGCTGTATGGTGACCACACATTTCACTGTACCAATTGGTACATGTGACAAATAAATGTATCTTGTAACTTCTCTCCAGAGATGCTGCCTGTCTCACTGAGTTACTCCAGCTTTTTGTGTCTATCTTTGGTTCTAACCAGCATCTGCAGTTCCTTCTTACACATGTATCCAAGGGCACTGCTGGAAGCTAGAGCAGAAATTTCAGGAATCACAAAAGTATCGAAAAAGGTTAACAAGGGGAGGGCCAGCGACTTAGTCTTTTTGGAGGATAGACACAAAGTGTTGGAGTAACTCATCAAGACAGGCAGCGACTCTGGAGAGAAGGAATGGGTGACGTTTCGGGTCAAGGCCCTTCATCAGACTGAGTTTATTTAGTCTATATGGACTTCAGCAAGGCCTTTGATAAGGTTCCTTGTGGTAGGTTGCTCTGGAACATTTTATCGTGTGGGATCCAGGGAAACTTTTAATAGGAAACTGGATAAAGACTTGGCTTCATGGAAGGAAGCAAAGGATGGTGTTGGATGCCTGTGACTAGTATTATGGCTTGGGGCTTGATACTAGGCCCATTGCTATTTGTCATCTATATTAACGATTTGCATGAGCTAAGCATGATTAGTCTATTTTCAGATTTAAGTAGGTGGCATTATTGACAGTAAAGTTATCACGAATTATGGCAGGATCTTGATTTCCATGCTGCAACTATAACTCTCAGAGTCAGAAAATCTACGCTAACCCACTAATGGCCTCGCTCCAGTATCCAACATAAGTTGGCAGAGGTTCATAAGGTCATAAGAGATAGGAGCAGAATTGGGCTATTCGGCCCAACAAGTCTACTCTGCCATTCAATCATGGCCGATCTATCTCTCTCTCCTAACCCCATTCCCCTGCCTTATCCCCATAACCCCTAACACCTGTACTAATCAAGAATCTATCTATCTACGCCTTAAAAATATCCAATGACGGCCTCCACAGCCTTCTGTGGCAAAGAATTCCACAAATTCACCATCCTCTGATTAAAAAAATTCCTCCCTATCTCCTTGCTAAAGTAACGTCCTTTAATTCTGAGGGTATGACCTCCAGTCATAGACTCTCCCACTAGCGGAAACATCCTCTCCACATCCACTCTACCCAAGCCTTTCATAGGTTGACACAGGTTAAATCTCTTAGTACACACGTTTTCAAGGGAATTAAATGAGAAACTATGTTTTGCATTCTGGGTCAGCAAAAAATCCCATGGAAGATCAGTAATGGTGGTGCAGAAGGTTCATAAGGAACTGCCAATTATCTTCCATTTTCTTTTCAGCTCATCTCCAACTTACCCAGCTGAAATAGAATTCAGAGACAAGCTGGAAATCTGATCCACTGTGTCCTCACTAAAGAATCCTATAGTGGAATGCAAATATATAGAGTAGAGGGTCAGATGCACTTCACATCCGGTCCCTCAGTTCTACCCCAAGGATGGCTGGTGTGAGAAGCACGGCCTTTTCATTTGAATGGCTTTGCTGAAATTGAGTTATAAGGTAATGCATGTAGGTGATTTACTTACTTTCATACCTTTAATTGATTTCTAGTACTAAGGTATTTAATTATTTTTTTAATGTTTTTTAAATTGTTTGATCTGCTTGAATAGATTTTAAACATCTCATTTAAAAATAGTTCAAAGTTCTTTAATATCAAAAGGCTGTCATGGCTCTGTGAAGGCAAGCCTTAGATCACGCCACACGAGACCTAGTTACCAGTTGTTGCCTGGTCTGCCTCATCTGATGACCCACAGGCATGAAGGTTTGGTAGCCTCCGCAAGCTGAAGAAGAACTGTGGACAGTCAGGTTGATTAGCAGGATGAACCTAGGATGGTCTGGCTCGTTAGATTTAAGAAAGCATGCATCAAGCCTGATGGAGAGTGATAGCAACAACAGTGTCTGAAAAGATTACCTTTTCACTCAACATATCTATCTCTGCTTCGTTCCAAACTGGCACACAGATCAGCAGCAGTAACAATCAAAATGAAATCAAAGAGTTCTAGAGAAGAAGTTGATGCATAGGTCAACACAGCTATACATTTCATCTCCTCTCCCTGTGACACTATGGCACCATTCCTCAAAGATAAGAAGTTGTTTTTCTTAACGGTAGGAAAGTGACCAGCCTGCACCCACTCTGCTTAACCATGAGCAACCGTTTATTGTCCGACCCAGACCGTGCTCCAATAAATGTGATTGTGAAGGTGCTAAAAGATATCCGTTTGCCAAGCTTGTTGCAAGTTGCAACTTGAATCTGTTCCTTTGTAAAGTATGGTTACGCATAATAAGCAATGAAAGTGGTGTAACGTTATGTAAAGATTTTGCATGGTCTGGCAGTAAATGGATGACATGCTAAGAGACCATGCACTTCATATTTTGACCATCTACTTGTAAAACAAACTAATGGACAGTGTTTACTAGCCTATGGATTTCCATAGTACCTGTACCTCACCATACTTGTGCATATGACAATGAATATGACCTGACTTGAATGTGTGTAATTGTTATTGGCATCGAAACCCTGGCAATGCAAATATTTTATATTGCCCTTGACATTGCAGCCTGGTAGGCTCACCTGTGGGTTGTGCTTTGATATCTCACATCGACTAAGCTTCATGAAACAGCAGATAGACACAAATTGCTGGAGTAACTCAGCAGGACAGACAGCATCTCTGGGGAGGTGTAATGGGTGACGTTTCGGGTCGACCCCTTCTTCAGACTGATGACGGGGGGAGGGAGATACATTGATAGTTTCCATGAGACAGATCTCACCTAACACCATCAGCTGATGTGTATCATTTGGCCAAACACGTGTTCCTGGCTTCATATATTTTCTGCTCTTTTCCTTGGATTGGGCCACCACTTCTTTTAACTCACACTGCTTTTGAAGAGATTGAAATGATGAATTAAATGTGGTTCAAAGGGTAAATATGGTTTGAATTATTTTGGTAATCTATGTACCTATCTGTTTCTCCATCCCTGCTTGAAATTGGGTGCCTAAAGTCCAATCCCATTAGAGTGCGTGCTCCTTTCTTATTTCAAAGCTCCACCCTTACCGCCTCAGCAGAAGAAGCCTCCAATAAGTTATCTGTGAGTGGTTCTATGACAGTCTCCCAGATGAGTAGTGTAATCTCTCTACCTCTTTTACCTCCCTCTTGATCACGTCTGAAACATTGAAACCCCGGAACATTGAGTTGCCAGTCATATCCCTCCCAGAACCATGTTTCTGCAATGGCCACAATATCATGGATTTATGCACCAAGTCCATGCTCCAGGTTCATCTGTTTACTCCATAATAATCCTTGCATTGAAATAAACACACTTCAGCCCATCTGTGTCACAATATTCCTTCACCACTCCTTGCCTCTCCTTCCTCAGCCCTAAACTTTACCCTCCTTCACTCCTTTCAATTTCTGGCCAACTAATCTGGTCCCTACCCCCTTGCCTCTCAAGTTTAAACCCTCCCAAGTAACACTAGCAAACCTCCCTGCAAGGATACTGGTCTCCCTCCAGTTCAGAAGCAAACCGTTTCTCTTGTACAGGTCACATCTACCACAAAAGAGATAGGTAGCTTCTCGTGATTGAATACTTTGGGCTGGTCTCATAAAATCCGATAAGGTCAGCCTAACAAGTTACTAGCAAGTACTAAGCTCATGCTTTTGTTTCTTTGCTGTTCCAACAACCATATTGAAAACAAACTCATCACTAGAGAAAAAGAAAACAAAACCCTTTGAATTAAACCTACAGCTTGGATTTTATCACATAAGTGTCACTGTTAGTGCATAGAATAAACACCATGATCATTCATTGAGAGTTTTACACTATTGTTATAAAGCAGAAGCATCCTGTCTGGGGTTCTATGGGCATGCAAAGCGAAGATCACTGTATTGTTAAGTTGCTGATCCAAACATCTTCTAAGTGCAGTACCTGACAATTGTCAGAAGGGAGCACTTTTGAGCCATTTAAATACTACATGTTAAATGACTGGAATATCTGAGCTGTATAAAATGATGCTATCTCAGGAGTTTTTTTGGTGTTAAAATGGTCATTAAAAATTAAGTGCCACATGCAAGTTGTCATCTAGAATATTAATTTACCTTTACTAATCATGTTTTCAACTTTGGGCAAAAACAAAATCACCTACCATTTGATGAGTCTGGCTTTAACCATGAGGTGTTAAAGGAATCAGATGTCTAAGACTGGACAAGAGGAGAAGGAACATCTTCAGGTCGAGCAGTACTAGCCTGAATTATTGTGCATCCACCTCCATCTGATAAGAAAAATCATTAAAAAAAATAAAGTTTTCTTCTTTACTGTTACATAAAATAACAGTTCTCTTGGTTTGACATCACACATTACTCATTGAATAATTACAAAGGTTATTCAGAGTATTTATTTAATTTAATTAGGCACAAATTTAAAATAACCAAGCAGAAAGAGCAAAGTGTTGGAAATCTGAGCAGAGTGAAGATTGATTTGATACTTGAATGGAAGGGGAATAAAATGAGACAAAGGAAATAAAACTAAGCTGACGACTTGAGCAGCCATGATTCCAATGGACTTTATGCAGCCGAACACAAACATTACAAGAAACATAATGCTCCTGTCCCACTTGGGAAACCTGAACGGAAACCTCTGGTGACCTTGCGCCCCACCCAAGGTTTCCATGAGTCGCCAGAGGTTTTGGTCACTCGCCTGGAAAGCCTCGACCAAAGCATGAGCTGCATATACTGACCACACCACACACACACACTCTCACTCTCACTCTCACTCTCACTCTCACTCTCACTCTCACTCTCACTCTCACACACACACACACACACACACACACACACACACACACACACACACACACACACACACACACACACACACACACACACACACACACACACACACACACACACACACACACACACACACACCGAAGGTGGGGGCCAGAGACAGCGGAGGAGCTGTCACGATGAAGATGAAGGTAAAGTCCTTTAGAGAGCGTGGGAGGGGGGGAGAGAAGGGGGGAGAAGGGGAGAAAAGGGGGGGAGAAGGGGGGAAAAGGGGGGGGAGAAGGTGTGGAGACAGTTTTAAAGAAGTTTAATAAAGTTTAGCGGGCATTTTACCTTCCGGTGGGTCCTTCTCGGTCTTGAAACATCCAATGAGCCAATCAAAATGGCCGGTCACGAAGGAGATTGCCTTCGACTGCCTGAAAGTAAATAGCGACACCACTCCACTGGCTTCGACCAAACGGCAACCTATTTTTGGTCGAGTCTGGTTTTGATTTTGTTGAAATAATCGAAGGAACCTAGAAGAAGCCTCGACCATGTGGAAACCACTTTCGATCTTTCTGGAGAGTGACCAAAACCTCCGGGAACCTCATGGAAACTTTGGCTGGGGCGCAAGGTCACCAGATGTTTCCATTCAGGTTTCCTGAGTGGGACAGGGGCATAAGAAATTCCAAATTAGACTGGTAAAAGGTTTAAAACATATTCTTTCTTTTTCAGACACTGACTGCCATTTGTTTTGTACATCAGTATTTTCTCTTTTTTTTCCCACTTAAAATGGTCTGAAAAAATCATTTAATCACCAGAAAAATAAATTATTGTAAAATTTCTACAAAAGGGTGTTTTTTAGTATTCTGCTTTCAAATGAAAGTGGCATTTCCATGGGCATCTCTACAAAATTAAATAAACATATATTGTCTCCTTTCAAGGAATAATGCCATTTATGACTTCTAACTTCATTCCAACACACCATATACACCAACTTCCCTTACTCAATCTTTCGCCCAAATACATCCCTTCAACTTGTCTGATGGGTCTTATTTATTCATTCCAATGTAATCATAGCAAAACTACTACATGAATGGTGTATAGAGTCACATAAGGGTTTCCTGATTTGCTGCTTAATCCAGGGTACAGAAATATTTGTGGAAATTTCTAACACATGAGGAGTGCTAGATTGGTCTCTGATTGATCAGACACTTCAACTTTCTGAAGCACCTGACAACCAAAGATTGTTGCACCTTTCTGAAGTCAAAAATATGCCACTGGGATTGGGGCTGGCACTGACTTTTAAGGGCAGGGAGTTGTGGGGTAAAGGGTATTATGGTCTTGGGATAAAGAGCAAGCATTCAGGGCTGGTTGGGAAGCAAGTTAAGTGGTGGGAGGGTGGTGTGATGGGAGATTAAGGCTGGAAAAAACTTGTGAGAGGATTTTGGACATGGGCTCATTTGAAGAAATTGGCATAATCAGGGGATTGGAAGGGCTTGAGCATCTGGGGATTGAAGGGACAGAGGATATCAGAAGACCAGTGTAGGGGTTTGGCTAAAACTTTGTGGGTATGGAAGGATCCTGGTATTGAAGGGTTATAAGAATATATACGAGCGGCAGTTGTTGATCATCAATGCATGTTCTGCCTTTTTAATAACATCATGACAGGCTTTTTACCAGAACCACCCTCAAAGAGTCATTGAATCACAGATAAATACAATTTAAAAACAGGCCCTTCGGCCAACCAACTCCATGCTGACCTTCAAACACCCAGTTTTATACTAATCCTATCAAAGCCCACTTAATCCATTCTAAATTCATATCAGTTTCCTCAGATTCTACACTCATCTACACACTTGGATGAATTTGCAGCAGCTGATTACATATTTTTGAGGTGTGGGAGGAAACAAGAGTAATTGGAGGAAATACCTGCCATCACAGGTAAACATAGAAACATAGAAAATAGGTGCAGGAGTAGGCCATTCAGTTTTTTGAGCCAACACCGCCATTCAATATGATCATGGCTGATTATCTAAACTTCCTGCTATCTCCCCATATCCTTTGATCCCTTTAGCCCTAAGACCTATATCTAACTCTATCATGAATAGAATGTGCAGACTCCACACAGACAGCACCAGAGATCAGGATTGAACTTGAATCACTGGAGCTTTGTGGCAACAACTCTCTTAAATGAGTCACTCTTTCCCCTTTCCTATATGAACACCATACCTCTTGATCACCTTAATATCCGAGGTTGCTGGGGTCAGGACAAGCAAAGTAAGGGTTTCAGCATCTATACCTCAGTTGGTTGGGAGTAAGATCAGAGATGCCAGAGTAGAGTCAGCACCATGTGACGTGCAGGATTACAAATAGATTAAAGGTATCATTGTGTTTAACTTGTAAAACTTAATTGTCTTGAGATTTCCCAACAATGGTCACTCTAGGAGATAACATGGTCTAATATGTATGGCATGCAGAATAATGGCATCTGGTGCACGATTGGCTAGAGAGTCATCTCATACACACACTGAGGTGAGTCGCTGAAAAAAGTAGTGGTCAAATTTCCAGTGACCCATAACAACCCAGGGGGTTTTTATCGTAAAATGCTATGGAAAATGGATGTTATGGAAATTAAAAATGTTTTTGGTAATGTATTTTTCAGCTTTTCTATGCGCTGCTATGTTTGGTTTAACGTTAAAATACTTAGCAGCAAATAATCTGTATAAGCTTTCCAAATTATTCAATGTTGTATTAATCAATCAAGGCTAAAAGTAGGCTGGATGAAAGAAGAGGAAAAGGTATACCATAACCACAGCACATCTATAAATAATGCAGAAAAATCCAATCATATAGATATCATTGACGGGTTTGGGAACACCATGAGTGGTCAAAAATAAACAAATAAGCTTTTATTAAATTTTATCTACTTAATTAAATACTTTAAAACATTATTTGTAAAGATAAATAATACATTTAAAATTTCACTGATGCTTTCTATTCACTCATTATGCTCTTTCATCATCCAGTTTCTAAACCAAGCATAAATTATGCTTCTTCAATTAATGTATATAAAATAGAGCTGCAATGTCATGGTTAGCGGAAATTGGATAATCAAATGTACCCACATTTTGGTATGGAGATTAAATGGGAAAGTAAAATTAGGTTTTTAGATGATATATGAATGTTTGCTCACTGTGGCAGTTAGAAATTTGCTCAGATAATTCCAAATCAAGGCATTTTCCTGGAAGAAACATTACATTATACTAGTGAAAGTCCTGTGAATGAATAATTGAGTCATTTTGTAGATATTTCTGGTTGTATTAGCATCCATTGGTACCATCATCATCATATTTCTTGGCAAGATTTTTCTATTTGCCTGCATTTTATTGTCCACAATGAATCTTCCTAGAGTACAGAGTCATACTGTAAAGAACCAGGAACCTTTTCCCAACTCGTCCATGCCGACCATGAAGCCCTATTCCCCTGTGTTTGGTCCATATTTGGCTCATATCCCTCTAAACCTGTCCTATCCATGTACCCGAATTAATGCAAACTGTAGTATAATCACCTTGGTCTGAAAAATGATAGTTATTCACTCGTAGACCAACCTGTGTTTTCCGAAGAAAGGTCCTGACCTGAAACCTATCCATGTTTTCCTGCTGCTTAATCTGCACCAGCACTCTACAGAGTTTACGGATGTCAGTTGCTTAGAGACATTGTTGTTTAGATGGCTATTCACACTCAAACTATGTTCATAGTGAGATGGTTGCACAGCACACTCCAGGCTGACAGCGTTTCCACAGGCTCAGCTTTTCATTTGTATCTTCAAACACTGTTCTACAGGAATATCCAAAAGAGTGGAGATGTGCCTCCATAGCACCAGTCACTCCTGGAGATCAAATCACTGCAGGCGTGAAAGGGTTCATCACTGAAAGATCTCTTTTGCCAGGGTTCAGAAGTACCTAC
Organism: Raja brachyura; assembly: GCA_963514005.1. The sequence goes on from OY740788.1 coordinate 42,033,536, forward strand.
CCTCCTGACCACATTATTCAGAGAACCAATACCTGCACAAGCTATGATTCCATTGCCGAGATGTGGAACCTCACAAAACCTCTGCCTGGCTTGCTCTTGCAGTCAGTCAAGGTCACCATCTTTCTCAGCTCCCTATTCCTGGTCTTGTCTGCTGCCATATGCCACATGCCACAGCCTTCTGTTTGAACCATAAAACCATAACATAGAAACATAGAAACATAGAAATTAGGTGCAGGAGTAGGCCATTCGGCCCTTCGAGCCTGCACCGCCATTCAATAAGATCATGGCTGATCATCCAACATAAGACAGAGGAGCACAATTAGGCCATTCAGCCCATGGAGTCTGCTCCGCCATTCCATCAGGGCAGATCTATTTTTATCTGTCGACCCCATTCTCCCTCTAAACTTTGACGCCCTTACTAATCAAGAAGTACTTAGCACTGCATTAGGAAGTAAGACACCCTCTTTTCCCAAAAAGAAGACTTCATCTATGTCACATTCTGTTGACAGGAACCGGCAGACGATGCATAAAATTAACAATAACCACACACTTCCCAAAGTGCAGGCCCTCATAAGCTGCACACATGTAGCCATTTGTGCAAGAATTGTGGATTGTGCTTGAACAAAATATTGGTTAATATTCTTGTTCTGTGGGATCCATTGAAGAGCAACTATAAATGAAAGGATTCTTAATTGAGATGCAAAGTGAAGTCATTCATTCTGAAACTTAGGTACTATTTCTAATCAAAGGAAACTATGAAAGTGTGAAGAGTGAAATAACTATGATAGATTGGTGAGCTTCATTAAAAATGCATGATTGTAGCTGGCAATTCAAGAAATTAATACAGGAACTACAAAAGATAGCATATATCTGGTAGAGAGTCAGAACCTTTACCCCAAGATGCAAATATCAAATTCTAGAGGGAATAACTTTAAAGTAAGAGTGGCTAATTTTACAGAAGATGTGCAGGGCAATCTTTTTTACACAAATGGTGGTGAATGCCTGGAATGCACTGCTGGGGCTTTTCAGAGATTTTTGAATGGCATAAGGAAATGCAACAAATGGAGGGATATAGATTATGTGTCGGCACATATGACTTGCTCTTGACATCATGTTTGGCAGAGATGTTGTGGTCCGAAGGACTGTTCGTGTGCTGTACTGTTCTATAGACTGGTGTTCCTGATACGGCATCCTGTACATCAGCGAGATGAAACAAAACAAAAAGCTTTTCGCTGTACTTCAGTACACGTGACAATAAACTAAACTGAACTGAACTGGACCAAGCGTAGACTCGGAGACCGTTTTTCCGAACACTTGCACTCACGCTGCCATGGCCTACTGGACCTCCCGGTTGCTGGCAGTTTTAACTCCCCTTCCCATTCCCATACTGACCTTTCTGTCCTGGGACTCCACCATTGCTAGAGTGAGGCCACATGCAAACTGGTCAATGGTTTCTTTATTTTCACGTGTGCCAGGTACAATGAAATACATTTTTGCATACATCTCAGCAAGCCTATCCCCGTACACAAATACCATAACCCCGGTCAGTATAGAATGTACTGGACAGCCCGCTGAGTCCGTATGCAAGAGGTGCTATTTTGGCGTCATTTTACAATCCCAGCTGGCCACAAAGGCTCGTTGCAGCTGTTGCCTTTTCGGTCGTCCCGCGAACCGATGTCCCTCCCCACGTCTGGAGGAACATCTCATATTGAATTCTCCAATTTTAGGTAACCTCTAAGACCATCACCCCACCATAACCCCCGCCCCTATCTCACCCCCCCTTTCCCTCCCCTTAGCCCGACTTGACTCCCGCCTTCTTTAACCATCCCTCTGGCTACTTTCCTCCCTCTGGCTTCACAAGTCACGACTCTTCAAAGTTGTGTCACACCTTCTGCTCTTTCCTCTGGCCTCTGTTCCAACCATCTGCCTATCAAACACCTCCCTCGCCTATGTCCACCCATTACCTGCCATGATATGTCATGCCTCTCCCCGTTACAGCTTCCTTCCCTCCTACAATCAGTCTGAGACTGACAATCAACCGGAAACGCTTACCCATGTTCTCCAGAGATGCTGCCCAACTCTTTGAGTTACACCAGCACTTTGTGTACTTTTCTGTACTGTTCTATGTTCTATGTTCTAAAAGTGAGACATTTATGTCAAAAGAAATCACAACCATGATTGGCAGAAGAATGTAAGTATTAGAAGAGTTATATAAGATTGCCAGACCGTTTTTCCGAACACTTGCACTCAGACTGCCATGGCCTACTGGATGTACTGAACAGCCTGCTGAGTAAATTTCACAATTGTGAATAATTGAGATTTCAGCAGAGAAGGACAGAGACATTTATTAAGATTGCATAAATAGAATACGAGATAACTTACAGGGAACATAAAAGTCGACTGTAATACCTTCTAGAGAAATGTAAAAATAGACAAGTGAAGTCAAGCATTGGTTCCCTGTAGTCAGAAACAAGAGAATTCATATTAGAACACAAATCAGAAGAACAGATCCTCATATTCCCCTTGGGTAGTCTGCAACCAATGTCCTGCAAAACAGCAATTTGCCTTCTCTGGGAATCAGCCTGGTACTAGTTCAGAGTTTACGTCTTGGTACCGATTAGTATTACTTGGTATTGGTATTCGTTTACTATTTTCATGTGTACTGAGATATAATGTAAATCTTTGGGCACTATCCAGCCAAGGTATACTATACATAAGTACAATCAAGCCACACACATGTGCGACAAGTAGTGCAAATAGAAACAAAAACTGAAGTGCAGAATATCATGTTACAGCATTATAGCGTCACAGTTACTGAGGCAAAGAGCAAGGTTTGCAATGACATAGGTTGGGAAATCAAGACCACACCCTAGCTTGCTGGAGTATCATTCAGTAGACTGATAGCAGCAGATAGATAGCAGAAGAAACTGGCCCTGAATCTGCTGGTACATGCTTTCAAGCTTTTGATTCTTCTGTCTGAAGGACGAGTGGAGAAGAGGGAATGGCTGGGGTGAAAGAGGTCCTCGATTATGATGGCTGTGTTCCTCAGTCAATGTGGTGTTACAGAGTCGGTGGGTAGGAGGCTGGCCCAAATGGAGGATTGGGCCACAACACAACTCTATAATTTATTGCAGTGTTGCCAAAGCCATGGCCAAAACAATCTGTGATACCTCGCAATAGAATGCTTTCAACAGTGCATGTAGAAGTTGGTATGAGTTATTGAGAACCTCCCTTGATTTCTGAGGAAATATAATAAACAAATTATAATAAACAAATACCAATACCAATCAATACCAAAATCAAAACTCTGAACTAATAACAGGCTGATTTTCAGGGAAGGTAAATTGCTGCTCGGCATGACATTGGTTCTGTTCGCAGGAAGTGGTCAGCTATGTTCTAATGTATTTTTGTTGTATTTGGCAGGGTTTTGGAGGCTATGTTAGTATTCTAAGGAAGTGGAGGCATTGGTGTGCTTTCTTGGCTGTAGATTCAATGTGGTTGGTCCATGTTAAATTGTTGATGATATTTACATCCAGGAACCTAAAGTTCTTGACATCTCAAGAACATCTTGAACATCTAAAGTTCTTGACATCTACTTTGGCACCATTGATACTGACCGGGGCATGAACTCCACCTCACTTCCTGAAGTGAAAAACTAGATCCTTCATCTTGTTAATATTGAGGCAGAGGTTGTTGTCTTGACATTATATTATTACGATTTCTATGTCCCTCCTGTCCTTGTCGATCAAATCCTCAGCGATTATTACCTCTTCACGCTAGTTCTATGTTAAGGGCCTGTCCCACCAGCATGCGATTGCATGCGGCTAGCGCGATCTAACGTGGTCGCTTGAGGCGTACGGCCTCGCAGGGCTGGTCCCACTTCGATTGCCGGAGGTGTATGGAGTTGTGCGGGGCTGGTCCTGACATCGCGTGGGGCTCCGAAAAACTGATACCGTAAAAAAAATCCGTGCACCAACAGCCTGTTGGCCCGCAGCCGCATTGAGGACGTATGCAGCGTCTCGAAGTCGTACGCAGCATCTTGATGTCGTACGCAGCATTTTGATGTCGTATGCAGCATCTTGACAGCGTATGCCTAGAACGTGGCGTTGCGCAATGATGTCACCGTCTAGCGTGCCGTTGCGTGATGACGTCACCGCCCGACGCCGTGCGACGTCCAAATTCAGTCGGCCCACCTTCTGCCAGCTGATTGGTGAGTATGATGTCAGGACCAGCCCCGCACAACTCCATACGCCTCTGCGGTTCGAAATGGGAACGGCCCCGTGAGGCCGTACGCCTCAAGCGACCACATTTGGTCGCGCTAGACGCATGCAAACGCATGCTGCTGGGACAGGCCCTTTATCCTGCTTTCTCATCCACTCCACACACACCAGGGGCAATTTACAGAGGCCAATTAACTAACAAACCTGCACATCTTTGAAATGTGGGAGGCAACCGGAGGACCCAGAGAAGACTAACGCGATCACAGGGAATATAAGCAAACTCCATACAAACAGCACATGAGGTTGGGATCAAACTCGGGTCTCTAATGCTGTGAGAGAGCAGCTCTACCAGGTGAGTCCCAATATATGCAACAAAACACATTTTACACCCATATGTGTCTTTCCCACTATGAATTGGGTAAAATTGGTTTGCTAGATCTATTTGAAAAATCAATTTAGTTTCAACCCCTGCTTCAAAACAGCAAAGATTTCTCAAGTCCGTATTTTAAAATGTACTAGCGTCCTATTGATATAGTTTGGCCACAAATTACTTAAATTGCAAGGCTTTGGGTCTCATCTACCTACAGTACTCTGCTGGCTAATGTCACAAAAGGTCAGAATTTGAGTTGGTAAATAACTTGCCTGTTTTTAATTTGGACCTACTGAGCTGGTATAATTAATATCAATCCCACAGTTGCTGAACCAACCAAGGGAGTTCTGTTCCATGATTGTTACTCTGACAACCAGAATTTCTAAATGCCCCTATGACATTCTACACCAGGTAGAATTTTGTTTTCATGGCAACATTTAATCACCTGCTCTTCATCTCCTGAAGTAACTGGTTCAGTTTCACAGGTGGTGGAAAAACTGGAATGACTGTTTTTCATGTATCAATCTTGATGGTGAAATACATCAATGTTTTCCTCACATAATGGGAAACACACTTGTATGAACAGTTTTCCTTATGATAATCACTTGAACAGCTTCAAATGTGGCATTGTGCCTTGTTTTATATCCATTATATAGTAAATAAAGATAAAGTTTCATCCAAAAGGGAATGTCCCAACCAGATATGGAAGTAGGGTGGGGTGGGCATCTTCCTTCCATCATAAGTCAGAAAAGACATGGTTTGCTGATGATTTGAAAGCATTTTATTTCATACATAATTCCTGAGTAAATGAGGAAACATCTGCATTAGACCATAATCGGGCAATAATTGATGAGTGGCAGTAACCTACATAATTAAACCACCAAGATAAGACCATCTCCAAAGCAAGAAAGTCAAATCACCTAGCATTGTCATTCAATGGGATTACCCCCCCATTACCAAGTCCACCACACTCAATATCCTGGGGGGATCACCATTGACTAAAACCTCAACTGGACAAGCCAGGTAAGCGATGTGGCTACAAGAACAGGTTAGATTCAGGGTATCTTGCAAACAATGACTCAGCATTTGACACTCCAAATCCTTTCCAGGAACTACAAGTTAGGAGTATGTTGGCATACTCCTTACTTGCCTGGTTTCTGCTGCTTCAAGAATACCATTCAACCACCTGGCAACCATGCAGGACAAAGCATCTCTCTTGATCGGCACTCCATCCACCACTTTAAACACTCATTCCCTACATCTCCAGCTGTGGTGTGTGCCATCCAGAAAAAGTACTGCAATTACTCACCTGTACATTGGACTGCAACATCAGATCTCAAGCCCACATCTTCCACCTTCCAGGAGAAGGGAAACGGATGCATAAATACACCGACATCCCCAGGTTTCTTACAAAGTCGCGCACTATCCTGACTTGCAATCATGTAATAATATTCCTTCACCACAGCTTGAAGTAAATCCTAGAGCTCTCTACTCAACCCCACGGTGGGAGTTTGTTCATGTGAAAGACTGGAACAGTTCATAGGAAGTACATTTAGCGGGCAATCAACAATGGCCGTAAGCTAAAAAATGAATAATTAAAAAATAATTCCATCATTGCTTCTCATATTTTCACCTGGCCTGTTTGATTCCAATTACTCCTGTAACCTTTCTACATTTCCATGTCTCTCTCTCCTCACACAGGATGTTTGTTATAACCTTCCTTCAGGTGCTCTATTATCACATTGTGCTGTGATGTGTCTAAGGTTGTTATATTATGGTAAAAGTGCTATAAAATTGCACGTTTGTTGCTATTTATATTTTTAAATCCAGCAATAATGAGAGTTAATCATGGTTTACTAGATAAAGAAAATTGATCAACTTTAAATTTAAATAACTCTGAATGGAGAATGAAGTAATTGGCCCCAATCATCCTTTACTTTTGCCATTGATTTAGTATGCTCATGACTTTCAGACCTGTGCAGTGCGGTCGAGTCGTGAACACGCCGAAGATTAGTTAAGGTTCAAATGACATCACACTCTGCTGCTAGATTCAACATTGAGTCCAGGGGCAGTTCTACATCAACAAGAATTGAGTGGTGGACAAAATGCATAACTGGTCCATTAGACTTATCCCAAATATAATAGATGCATCTCACACGGCCCACACATTTGAATGGGAGGGTTCCAGACCTACATTAAAAAGTTATGCATAGTTAATTTAATCACAGAACAAGTCATAGAATGGCTAGAGAACAGCAGGCCATCTGCCCATGCCAGTTCTCTACCAGAAAAAAATCTCTAGTTCCTTCCACTTCCCCTCAAGCAATTGTTCTCTTCCTTGCAGCTTTTTCTTCACTGCAGACTTATCCAATTCTCACTTGAAGGCCAATGGACCTGCCTCCACCACTTCTGTAGCCTAGAGTGAAGATTGTCTAATTCGGTAAGGAGATAACTGATCATCTGGATTTCAAAATGCTTATTCATGTGTAGGTGTTCTCATGTTCCGACTGTTACTGCTGTATTATTGTCCTAGGTTTCACTAAGTAAGGCATACAATCTGCACTCAGTGCTCAGATACTTAACTGTATTTGAGATAATTATTCAATTTTCAATCATTTCTATTGGCAGGATGCTGTGCTGCACTTGTGACATAGATTATTTCAGGTTAAATATTCAGCAAAGAGTTTAGCAAAGCATTAGTCAATGGTTAATGGAACTGTGACAAGATAAATAATGGACATAACGCTAAGATAGATGAGGGGTACATGCATATTACAGTCATAGATTCAATGTGAGAAAATGCTGTCTAAAATTAAAACTGTATATATTGCAAAAGGAAACAGGTGTTGTTTGTCTTCTAAAGTTGCAAATGGTGCTTGCTTGATAAAGATGGATAATCATCAATAATTGAGTATTTGGGTATTTTAGAGATTTTTCTAGCTGATGTGCCAATAGCTGTCCTAACACACAGCTCCAGTGGTCAAACAATTGTTTCAATGGATCAGGGTCTGCACTGGGGAACAAAACTGTACCTGTTATTTTGTCAGTTGTTTAAAGGGATTTATTACATTGCTTAACTAATGTGTGAGTGTGCAACTGTGTGGGAGAGTGTGTTTGTGCAAAGGAAAATGCATCTGTGTGAAGGAGGGAAAAGAGAGAGTGTGTGTGTGTGTGTGTGTGTGTGTGTGTGTGTGTGTGTGTGTGTGTGTGTGTGTGTGTGTGTGTGTGTGTGTGTGTGTGTGTGTGTGTGTGTGTGTGTGTGTGTGTACGAGGGAGTGTACGAGGGAGTGTAGGAGAGTGTGAGAGAGTGCAACCCTCTTATTCAACCCTCATATCATCATTGACAGCTAACTAAGAATGACTTCAAAATTAATGGAGAGTATTATACAGAATTACATCACTAGAATGCTGTGCAAGTATTTTCTTGAAATTTCACATACGATACTTGCCTTGAAGCAGATTCTGGAAGTGCCACAGATTTATACTTTATGCACAAATTTAAATGAAAACTATTCAAAAAGCAAAACTATCGATGGGAGTTACACAACGTTTATGATTTTTCTTCTGGTCTCTTTCATACACGTTACACAGTGGCATGGAATAAAATGGCAGGTGCAGTGGCATACAAATACATGCTACATACACCTGTCCATGACCTGGGATTTGGAGTAATGCACCCCTCCATTGTGTAAATGTCCTGCACTCCCTTGCAACCACCCCTCTCTTGATCAGTACAGGTGTCAGAGGTTATGGTGAGAAGGCAGGAGAATGGGGTAAGGAGGGAGAGATAGATCAGCCATGATTGAATTGATGGGCCAAATGGCCTGATTCTACTCCTTTGACATGATCTCTCCCCCTGCTCATTTTTCATCTGATATTTCCATTTCAAATCTGACAACTCTACGATCAACAGTCAACACCAGGCCGTCTCGATCCGAAACATCACCCTTTCCTTCTCTCCAGAGATGCTGTCTGGCCCGCTGAGTTACTCCAGCATTTTGTGTCTACCATCCCAATCTCTTGACGACAGTTTTCTTGACTTCAATAACCAACTTACAACTCAGCAAACCCCTACTTTGCCCAACCAACCTCTACCTCAAAAACACTATCACCTTCCTGAGCTACCACCTAATCCCATCTAAACCACCAATGATTTACAACATGATCCCCTCATTTGAACACAAAACTAAAGGCTAATCTACCAGCCCCTTCTACTGATGTGCTGCTCAAACCGAACTCCCACTCACACCAATCTCCTGCTTATAATTCCACCTCCCAGTGACCTTCTGGTGGCAAGCAGCAACCAGACCAGCCTTCCTGCTCCTCCATGAGCTCTGGCTGCTGATACTCACTGTACCTCATCCACTTCACTTTTGTTGACTCACCTGGTCGCCTTTGTGTGTTTAACGATAGTGACACATGCAAATTATAGACATTTGAATGCTCTATGCCTCGTTAGTCACTGAAATTTGCTGAAGGGAGTTCTCAGAACTTTCATTGACCTTTAGTACATTGCACACCAACATTATATTTTCCAAGCCATTTTGTATCCCCCATTTTATTTCCCCAAAGGAGTGCTGCATTTTTGATGATCCAATACTTTATTTGTTGATGAAACAAATTCTGATAGAGCAATGTACAGTCAGAAGTTATCAATTTTTGCCTACCTATTGAAATGTAAAACATACCTAAACTGTTGTATTAATTTTGGATACCTAAGTTGGAATGAGTTTTGTGTTAGGTTGGCTGCCAATTTTGTTACTGATTTAATTATTCTATCTCTTTCAAATTATTTTTCCACTTATGATACAATTCATATAATTTTAAATTGTGGCACATTAAAAGGCAATTGATATGACTCTCCATCATGTGTATTCTGAAGCTAAGAATAAAAACAAATCAGAAATTTCCAACATATTTTCTATAGTATTTGGGTGTCAAAACATGCAATTGAAATGTATCATGAGCCTACAAATGTGATCAACCATTAAATTAGCAAGAACATGACTCATTTGGCAATTAGAAAAAAATAATCAAAATATTAAAGATAAGAAAGAAAAACGGTATTATAAAAGGATTGTCATTTTGTTAATTCCCTCATAGGATCCTTATTCACGGTACCTGAAGTTTGCTGAATGACAAAGAACACTGGATAATGTAATGGGGGGCTGAATTGCAAAGCAATGTAAAACCTATGGAGATTGTGATGTGCAAGTAACTCATACCTTTCTGCCCAGATAGACACAAAATGCTGGAGTAACTCCAGTTTCGGGTCGAGACCCTGCTTCAGACCTCTTCGGGTATCGACCAGAAACATCACACATTCCTTCTCTCCGGAGATGCTGCCTGTCCTGCTGAGTTACTCCAGCATTTTGTGTCTCTCTTCGATTTAAACCAGCATCTGCAGTTCTTACCTACACCTTTCTGCCCAGATAGAGGCTGCGTGCAATATTCGTGGCAGGACCAATAAAATACCAGCACCTAGCCAATCATAAAAGAAGTGCTAAACATAGAAATTTGATCCCAATTTGTAAATAGCTAGCATCAGCACAAACTAGTTGTTTTTTATTGAGATTATGCCTGGTCTTTGTAACGTGCTTGTTGGCAACAGAAGTCACCACAGTTTTTGAGTTTGCATGGAAACATGCCTGGTCGCAAAGCAACAGTGGGCAGAATGTTGTTTCAGAATTCTGGAAGTTGATAGACAAGGTGGTGACAGGCAGAGCGATCTGCTCCACATCAAGAATGTCCTCTTAGCAGACAGTCAATGGGCAGTAGAGGAAAGGGAGACAAACCACTAATCTAATAAAGGATTTCCAAATAGAAGGCGTAGCTAAGGGCACGCGCATGGGCCCTAGCTCTGCCTGCCTCGTTATAGGGCACATTGAACAATCCTTCATCGAGACGTACGGTGGCCCTATCCCCAAACTCTACCTCCACTACATCGATGACTGCATTGGTGCTACCTCCTGCACCCGCACACAACTCACTGACTTCATCCACTTCGCCACTAACTTCCATCCGGCACTCAAATACACTTGGACCAATTCCGACATTTCCCTACCATTTCTTGACCTCTTGACGAATAAAACCTTTTATTTCTTGACGAATAAAACCTTGTATTGTATTGTGATGGAGATACTTCGTCACATTGCACATAAAGTGCAAGTGAAATGAATTTGCCAGCAGCGGTACAATGATAAAGAACACCCAAAACACACTAAAAACTTAACATAAACATCCACCACATTCCATCACTGTGGGGGAAGGCACAAAATTTGGCCAGTCCTCCTCCATTTTCCCCCGTGGTCGGGACCTCAACCCTCCGCAGCCGTCGCTGTGGGTGTCCAGATGTACAGACAGGTAAGAGTCCAGGTAAGTCCAGAGTCGGCTCTTCCCCACCGGATACCACGGCTTCAAGTTGATGTAGGCCGCAGGCCGGCGGTCGAAGATTTAAAGTCCCCGCCTCGCTGCCGCCAGAAGCACCGCAGACCGCAGGGCTGGCGGCTGAAGTGCCCCTCTAGGGGTGTTGGTAAGTGCACATCGGGCCCGCGGGCCGACGATCAGAGCTTCTTCTCCTCCCGGGTCCCCACGAGGGATCCCAGGCTGTGGACGCCGCACCAGCTGGAGCTCTGCAGGCCACGGCTTCAGGCTGCCGGCTGCTGCGGGCCAGCGAACGGAGCAAGCCCCGGCGAGGCTTCGCCCGCTCCACGCCGAGAGTCCGCACTGCACCTGCTGCTGAAGCCCCGGGCACGTCTCCGGGAAAGGCTGCCCAATCCTCGATGTTAGGCCAGGGAGGAAGCGAACTGGAAAAAGTTGTCTCTCCGTGGAGGAGGCGACCAAAATGGTTTCCCCCTCACCCCCCCACACAAGACAGACAAAGAAACAGGTGATAGACTACTGACCGACATCCAGTATAAACTCACTGACTCCCATGGCTATCTGGACTACACTTCTTCCCACCCTGCTTCCTGTAAGGACTCCATCAATACTCCCAATTCCTCTGTCTACGCCGGATATGCACCCAGGATGAGATGTTCCACACCAGGGCATCGGAGATGTCCTCATTCTTCAGGGAACGGGGGTTCCCCTCTTCTACCATAGATGAGGCTCTCTCCAGGGTCTCCTATACCCCGTCACTCTGCTCTCACTCCCCATCCCCCCCTCGTAACAAGGATAGAGTCCCCCTTGTCCTCACCTTCCACCCTACCAGCCATCACGTACAACAAATAATCCTTCGTCATTTTCGCCACTTCCAACATGACCCCACCACTTGCCACATATTCCCATCTCCTCCCCTGTCTGCTTTCCACAGAGATCGCTCCCTCCGTAACTCCCTGGTCAATTAGTCCCTTCCCACCCGTACTACCCCCTCTCCTGGCACTTTCCCTTGGAATCGCAAGAAATGCTACTTGTTGCTTTACCTCCCCCTTTGACTCTATTCAAGGACCCAAGCAGTCCTCCCAGGTGCGGCAGAGGTTCACCTGCACCTCCTCCAACCTCATATATTGCATCCACTGCTCGAGATGTCAGCTACTCTACATCGGTGAGACCAAACGTAGGTTTGGCGATCGCTTTGTCGAACAGCTCCGCTCGGTTCGCAATAACCAACCTGATCTCCCGATGGCTCAGCACTTCAACTCCCCCTCCGATTCCAAATCCGACCTTTCTGTCCTGGGCCTCCTCCATGGCCAGAGTGAGGACCACAGTAGATTGGAGGAGCAGCACCTCATATTTCGCTTGGGCAGTTTGCACCCCAGCGGTATGAACATTGACTTCTCTAATTTCAAGTAGTCCTTATTATCTCCTCTCCTTCTCAGCTCTCCCTCAGCCCTCTGGCTCCACCTCTTCCTTTCTCATTCCCTCCCCTCCCCCCACCCCCCCTCAAATCAGTCTGAAGAAGGGTTTCGGCCTGAAACGTTGCCTATTTCCTTCGCTCCGTAGATGCTCCGTAGATCACCCACTGAGTTTCTCCAGCATTTTTGTCTACCGTCGATTTTCCAGCATCTGCAGTACCTTCTTAAAAATCTAATAAAGGATGTATGCAAACACAAATTTAATTCTCTCCAAAAGCAAAATGTATGTAATACCCTGTGCTATCATTAAAAGATGTTGCACAAAGAGTTTGTGAATTGCATATTTACAGTCCACTCCTCCATAAAAATAGTTTTTTTTTAACAAGTCAATGACACAACACAATCTACCTGAAATGATCAGGCAACCAACATTCTTGCCACGATTTTGTGTCATAAGCAGATATATCTAATTTCCTTTAAATTCATCATGTTATCCTTTTCTAGAACTTTCCAAGCCAATTTTTACAAGCAACATGAATAAACATCTCTAACTTCCTTTTGCCTCCTTTTTTTCCCACCCTTATAGCCCTGTCTCACGGTGCGAGTCCACCCACGAGTGACCCCAAGTGAAAGAAAAAAAACAGGTTCGTGGTTGTGGACGAGATTCCAAGTTTATGTTCAAGAGATTAACCGAGTTCCCACGGGTTAGTCATTTCTGCGATGTTCCAAGTTCCTCTCCCGAATTACCAAGTTCCTCTCCCGTTACTCTGGAGCCAACTGTGAATGAAGGTTTGTTTTAATAAGCAACAGTTTTAAAGAAGACATCTCCATCCTGCAGCTTTGAGTTAAAGATAGAATTCTGCGCGGCTGCATCTATTGAAATGACCTACAAAGTGAAAATGCGCACCATCCAGTGCCAGAGCAGTTATACTTATGATTTGTTTGAAACACACATCACGTAGTTAGAAGACCAGCGGGCGGAGGTTTGAATTGAATTTACTGCCAGGTCTACACACTGCGGGGAGACGGGAGATGAAATCTTTGAATGTGGACGGATGTCTCCGCGCCTGCTCGTTCTAAGCGGAATATATATTTTAGTTGCCTTTCAAGCTGGGCTTTGGTTTTATCCCTTGTTTTTGTTTATTCGCACACACTTTTCGTGTGTGAGAAGTCCATGCCGGGTGCCAGCCGGCCGTAGCCGCTGTTCTTTCACATCAGTTGCACATTAGATTGTTGGGAGACGGAGCTCAGGGTTCGCCTCCTGAGCTGCTTTGGTGCCCAGGCGTGAATTGAGGTGGAGGGAGGTTGGGGTGGGAGGGTTGCGCGGGCGTCTTTAATCTGTCCGGGGTGACAAGGCTCTTGGGTTAGGCTGGGATCATTCTCTGCGGGATGATCTTAGTGCGTGAGACAAGTGTAGGAGAGTATACTAACTGTATGGGCAGACACTTTGGTAGTGATTGCCCACCAGTCTCAAAAGCCGCTGTGTCTCCCTGTCCCTGGGATAGCAGGGGGTGATCAAACAGCACAATACCCCCCTTCTCCTCCCTGACGTTTCTGGTCTGCAGTGTGCAATAGTCACCAAAATACACTGCATCTTTAGAAAGGAAAAATACAAAATATGTCAATCCCACTGGATAGGCCTTAGTCATGGTGCTGTACAACACGGAAACAGGTCCTTCGGCCCAGCTTGGCCGTGCTGTCCAATTTGGTGTCTTGGGGTAGTCCTATTTGCCTGCATGTGGCCCATAGACCTCCAAACCCTTCCCATCCATTTATCTGTTGTTAATAACTTCAAGAAAATCCCTGCTTCAGTTCCCTGGGTCCAACTCAGAGAGAAATCTCCCCCCTTTCCAGGGTTAATTACTCCATTGTTTATAATGCTCTCTGCACTATGAAGTCCTCAACAGTGAACCCCATGGGCAATCACTACCAAAGTGTCTGCTCACACTATCAGTACACTTGTTTCCCGTACTAAGTCACCAAAACCCCCACCCTCCCCTCCCTCCTCCAGCGGTATTCTGAGCATCTCATGGGTGATGTGAGTTTGTTTGCAGTCTCTCACTTGGATAATCACTTGGACCAATACTTTGACTATGGATATTGCTATGATGTGTTGTGCTTGTCCTTCTGAAGAAACAGGGTGTTTATTGTGCAAAACTGCACTCCAAACTATTTCTCTAGATCAGGATCCTGTTGTAGGTGGGTTTTTTTATATTCCATCCTTGTAAATCATGAAGATTAATAGAGGATTGTGTCTCTTCCCACCTTGGTGGGAAATAAAATCACTAGGATGATCAGCTTAGACAGAATATTTCCCCAAGATTAGTCAGAACTTTTTTCCCGTAGAGGAAATGTCAAAGATGCAAGAGCATAGGTTTAAGGTGAGAGGGTTAAAGTTTGATGAGTGGGATATGTAGGCAAGAATTTTTTTCACAATGGTGGGTGTCTGGAATGCACTGCTGGGGGCAAAGGGGTTGTGGTTGGCGATAGTGACACCCATGCAATAGTGGCATTGAAGAGATTTTTGGATAGGCACATCAATATATAAGGAATTAAGGGACATGGACCACAAGCAGCCAGATCAGAATAATTGAACTTGGCAGCATGTTCAGCACGGACATTGTGGGCCCAAGTTTCTATGCTTCGATGCCATTCCATGTTCTGTTTTCATGAGCTGCCATTACTGAAACCAGCTTTATATTTCAGATTTATTGAATTAACTGAATCTAAATGCCACAACTTGATTCCACATCAGTAGTATAAGCCATTGGATAGTCTAGAAACATGACTGCTATGTTTCAATTACTATAACTAGATATTACTATAACTATAACATTACTAGATAATGTGGTTTAAAGAAAAATAACAATTATATGTGAAAGTGCTTTCTGAAAACACTTCACGGAATATATGCTTTCACAAAGCACTTGCATATATAATTGTTCTTTTTTTAAAAACACGTTTCCCTTCAGTTCGCCACATAAGAAAATATTAAGACATTCCTTTAACATCAAAGCCATCTACAGTTTAAGACATTAGCGAATGTGCAACAATATAATTGTCTTCATCCCTCCTCCATCCACCTCTGAACATTACCAGCAAGGATAAAGGACTTACAACCGACTAATAAATGACCAGTGAAAGCAAGGAATCAGATTATTTCTATCCCCTGATTACCAAGTGTTCTCTTTTAAAATGACTAGCTTTAGACAGCAGATACTTTCCCATTACTAGTGCCGACGGTGGGAGGATAATGGCCTAATTCATGAAACTAATGGCTGAATAAATCAATATACTGGCTGGAAAAACAGATTCAACAACTCCATCAGACATCTACCTTACTATATCACGACAAAATATGGAGTTTTTTTAAGAAAAGAATATTATTAATGTGAAATCAAGGTGAAGGACAAAGATCTCTGTCCAGTAGATTTTAGTGCAGCACGTCATCCCACTGAGTAATTGAAGAATAGGTGAATTTTAGGTGAAGCTTAATGACAACGAGCTTCAAATTTTAGAACATAGAACAGGAAGATAGGAACAGACACTTTAAACTATCATGTCGTGCTGAACATGATACTAATCTAAAATAATCCCAAGTGCATGCATAAGGTCCGTATCCCACTTTTCACTGCCGTTCATATATCTCTCTAAATGTCCCTTAAACATTGTTATCTGCCATCTCGCTAACAACACATTCCAGCCAACTACCTCTCTTTGTGTAAAAAACATGCCTTGAAAATCTATTTTAAATGTTTCCACTCTTAACTTAAACCGATGCTCTATACATAGTCTGAAGAAGGGTTCCGATCCAAAACGCCACGCATCCTTTTTCGCCAGAGATGCTGCCTGACCAGCTGAGTTACTCCAGCACTTTATCTTGATCTTCTCTTTGTTCCCTATATCTTTTAACATTGTAAGCCTTGGAACAAAGGCTCTAACTGTCCACCCCATCTATGTCTCTCATCATTTATAATTTTCAGGTTGCCCCTCAGCCTCCGATGATCCAAGGAAAATAATCCATGTTATGTCCAAAGATAGACACAAAATGCTGGAGTAACTCAGCAGGACGATCAGCATCCCTGGACAGAAGGAATGGGTGATGTTTTGGGTCAAGATCCTTCAACAGACTGATGGATAGACACAAAATGCTGGAGTAACTCAGCGGGATAGGCAGCATCTCTGGAGAGGTGGAATGGGTGACGTTTTGGGTTGAGACCCTTCTTCAGACTGATTATGTCATGACCATGTCATGTCCAAGTTTTCATCTGAGATAGGTATTATCCTGCACACCTCCTGCACCCTCTCTAAAGCCTATACACCTTTCCTGTAATAATCCAACCAGAACTGCACACAATAGTCCAAATACAATCTAATCAAATTTTGATACCATACCAACATGACTTCCTAACCTTTTTACTCAATGCCCCAACTGATGGGGGGGGCATGGTGGCACAGCGGTAGAGCTGCTGCCTTACAGTGCCAGAGACCCTGGTTCAATCCTGACTACAGGTGCTGTCTGTGCAGAGTCTGTACATTCTCCCTGTGACCGTGTGGGTTTTCTCCGGGAACCCTGGTTTCCTCCCACACTCCAAAGACATACAGGTTTGTAGGTTAATTGACTTTGGTAAGAATTGTAAATGGTTCCTGGCTAGGATAGTGCTAGTATATGGGGATCGCTGGTCGGCACGGACATGATGGCCGAAGGGCCTGTTTCCACAATGTATCTCTAAACTAAACTAAGCTGAAACTAAACTGATAAAGGCAAGTGTGTTGTATGCCTTCTTCACCACCGTATCCAATTATGTCATTTTAAGGGAGCTCTGGATTTGCACCCCAAGATCTCTCTGTACATCAATGTTCCTACGGGTCCTGCCATTTAATTTACTTCCATTTGACCTCCTAAAGAACAACATGTCACATTTGCCAAGATTATACACCATCTGCCATTTTCTGCCTATTTCCTTTGACTGTTTTGCTACTACAACAAAATGCATTATACAGTAGGAGGGCAGAATGGAGATAGATAAGCCGTTCTACTGTTTAAGAAAGCAAACAAATAAAGAAATAATATAGATTATAGATAGGAAAAATAAGAATATTAATATTTGCAGAGTTTGGTGGGGAGAGGGGGAAATGCATGTACAGTTAGTTGCTATTAACTTTGCTATTATCAAATTTTGCCACATTTTGTTCTAGCAAACTGATCAAAAATTTGGAACCCTGGAAGCACAGATGGAGCAATTCAGGCACCATGTATCAGAAGAGTGCATAGATATTGGCTTGAAATTATATGCATCTTATTATGCATTAAAGCAGTATTGGGCAGAAGGGCCAGCAACAATTTTGTTTTTAGAATCCGGAAGTTCAAATATTGTTCCACACATGGGGCTCAAGGCCAGGGAGGTAACTACAGAGACAAGAAGGCATAGAGCCATAGAGTCATACAGCATAGACACAAGCCCCTCACACTCCAAGCAACCTTTCTTCCCAAATCCAAAAGCAGGCCCCAATCTTCCACCATAGACCTTTTTCAGAATTCGAGGCTGTTGCCATTCACGGACCATATATGTGTAGTGCGATTTTTTTGTAAAATGTACGAAAATGAAGATTATGTGTAAAGATATTTTTAAAATAATATAAGATTTAGAAGCAGGAGCTGACCGTCGGGTTTTTGTGTTTGCACTGTTTTTAGGGTGATGGCTGATCTTCTGTATTGCATTTTTCCTGTTTTTTAAGAAAAGATACTTATATTAGCATAATTCCCCAGGGTGGGTAGGCTAGAAACAGTGGTTACAGTGTCAGGATGTGATTTAAGATAAGTTACAGGAGAGACAGGGGTGAGGGAAAAGAGGAGGGGGGTTGCATTGTTGGTTAAGGAGGATGTCACGGCAGTGATCAGAGGTGACATTATGGACGGTTCGTCTAGTGAGGCTCCATGGGTGGAACTGAGGAACAAGAAAGGGATGATCACCTTGTTGGGGGTGTACTGCAGATCCCCGAATAGTCAACAGGAATTAGAAGAACAAATGTGCCAGGAGATTGCAGACATCTGCTGGTCAAATAAGGTTGTTGTAGTAGGGACTTTCCCAATAGAGACTGGGAGAATCCTAGTGTGAAGGGTTTGAATGGGGTGCAATTCCTCGAAAGTGTTCAGGAGAGTTTTCTTAAGCAGTATGTAGAGGCCACCACACGTGAGAGGGCACCACCGGATCTAGTATTGGGAAATTGGGAAGGGCAAGATAATTAAGTGTTTTTAGATGAGTGTATTCTAAGGGATAGGTTATACAGGCATTTGGATGGGCAAGGGCTGATTAGGGATAGTCAGCATGGTTTTGTACATGGGAGGTCGTGTCTCACAAATCTGATTGATTTTTTGAAGAGGTGACCAAAAAAGTCGATGAGGGCAGAGCTGTAGATGTTGTGTACATGGATTTCAGTAAGGCATTCACAAGGTTCTGCGTGGTAGGCTGCTCCTGAAGGTTAGATCGTATGCGATCCAAGGAGAGATAGCTGAGATAGCTGAATGAATAACAAATTGGCTCCATGGAAGGAAACAGAGGGTGATGGTGGAAGTTGCTTCTCAGCCTGGAGGCCAGTGACTAGTGGTGTGCCTCAGTTTGGTGCTGCGCCCGTTACTGTTTGTCATCGACATCAATGATTTGGATGAGAACATACAGGGCAAGTTTAGCACGTTTGCCGATGATACAAAAGTGAGTGGTTTTGCAGATAGTGAAGATGGTTGTGAAAGATTGCAGCAGGATCTGGATCGATTGGCCAGGTGGTCGGAGGAATAGGTGATGGAATTTAATACAGAGAAGTGTGAGGTGTTGCAATTTGGGACATCGAACAAGGGCACAGTAAATGGTACACAGTAAATGGTAGGCCTCAGGGTGGTGTTGTAGAGCAGACGGATCTAGAATTACAGGTGCAAGCGAGGATTAGATCGGTTAGATGCACAGAGTCTCTTGCCCAGAATAGGGGAATCGAGGACCAGAGGACATAGGTTCAAGGTGAAGGGGAAAAGATTTAATAGGAATCCGAGGGGTAACCTTTTCACACATAGTGTGTATGGCCGGTGTGGGCAAGTTGGGCCGAAGGGCCTTGGACTGGAGAACGAACAGCCTTGCTGAAATCTCAAGGATACACAAAATCAAATGGATGATGAGAATCTAGGCACAGGGCGCTACGGCAAGATTATTTAAATTAAGTCAGAAGATGCTATTTTCATGGATGAAAATACACAAGCTTTGGGGAAAGATTAATGTATACTGGACTTCTTTATTACAGGTGCCTCTGAATGTGCTGAATCAAGTTCAGATTGAGTTGGAGACACAAGAATCTGCCTGAAGGGTCCTGACCAGAAACATTGCCTATCCATTTCCTCCAAAATTGCTTCCTGACCAACTGAGTTACACCAGCACTTTGTGGTTCGCTTCAGATTGATTTGGATGCCTTAAAGCACAAATGTGATATGAAGGCAATTAAAAAATTCTAAAGATCATACACATATATCATACTAGAATGTAGTCATGTCAGCATAGCCAAAGTACAATAATGAGGATGGAAACTATTAGGCTCATATACAAGCATTGCAAATAATCAAGAGTAGAAAGGCCACAGGTGATGACTTTTTAACTTCAACAAGGAAACAAGGGAAGAGAAAAGGTTTAGTGTCCACAGTAAGTCGAGATGCAAGTTAGAATAAGCTGCAGATATTATCATCTACTTTGAGGGGTCTAACCATGTAAAACTGGACAATACTAGCATTCCAAGCAGATTATAATTGGGCAGGCCCCGTATAAGGGCCAGGATTGTCTTGCAAGACTGGCTCGGAAATCGGGCCACAGTTGCCGTTCACGGCAGACACTAAATTGCGAATATCATCTCGAGTTTGGAGGTGGAGCAGATTTGCATGACTTACCAATTCTTAATTTATTGGTATCAACTATGTATAGACCCTATGGGCATTGTATGGGTTAAAGAGTGATGGAGCAAATATGCATATCTGCATGCTCAACTTGATGTTGATACATTATGATGGTGGCATATGTTAGTCACATGGGTGCAATCAATTAAAGACTCCTGTAATGGTTACAAAATCTCGTTTGCCACAGGAGAATCATCAAGTATAGTTCGATGGCAACACAGAATTGGTGTTGAATCACACCGTATTATGAAACTGGTTCCATGGAACACCAAATATAGATATGTTTGTTTTTCATGCTTATTCACAGGTTGCAAAATATGTGGCATAACAGTGGCGAGAGATACATTCTCATTACAAGGAGAAGGAAGGTCTTTTATGTCTTCCTCCATTTGCTTCATCAATCGGGGCTTCAAATAAAGTAATTAAAAGATTGTTTTAGATTCCTATTGTGTGATTGGTTTATTCAACGTTGATTCCCGATTTGTCGGGAATAATAATACAACCTTATTTGGTTATTTTAAACATAACTTTGCTGGTTCAGCCTAAGGCCTGGAAAATCAGCCGTTGCATGATAAATCAAATTATGTTCTGCAGATTCAATAAACTGCCCTAAGGCTTGGGTTGTTACATCTATCCTTCTATTATTCAGAGTGCTTGAATAGCACCAAAAAGCAGGATTTTCTTTTCCAGGAGATAAAAAGTGTTTGTTTAATGCTCATGTTACAATGAAAACGGTATAGATTACTGACGTTTGGAGTTCATGTTAAATGATCTTTTGTCAATAATTGAGTTATATGGCCATTAACTGTGCCAACGTGCCTTCTCATTGAATTGGCTATAGCAAACGAAACCCGCTCTGTCGGGTTCACCCCGGATATCAAGTTTATAAGGATATCTTAACACAAGGTCTTCCAGGACCAGTACAATGCTGCATGGGATGTTGACATTTGTGGAAACTATTTCACCAGGGGGCTCCAGCTACATACTTGACTTTGACCTGAGCTCATTAGGTAGTTATCCTTCTGGCGCTGGTTAGCGCAGCAGGTTCAGTCGCTACGTAATTGTGACGATACAGGATGATTACATCTGTAAATAATAATATATAATATTTTATGTTTATAAATACTTGAGCAGAGCAGAAGGGGTGTCAGGTCTCAAAATAGTTACAAGCACACCAGGGGACCTTTGGTAATGTAAGCACACATATATACAACAATACATCAAGGTCACCAAGAGCCTTTGAGGTTCTGAACTAACAATGTTTGTTAGTCACAAAAAACTTAGAAGAACGTATCTGTTCCGGCAACTCCAGATGATAAAATGGAGTTTGCGTTATGTAGGAATGGATTCTGATTCCAGATCTCATTCCACCAGGGCTGCTGCAACATCAGCAGCAAGGGTACTTACGTTCCGCTAGACCACATCCTTACGGCCGCAGCATGGTCAAACGAATGAATTTCCAAACATCTATAATAACCCATTGCTAGACCAAGGGTATTTGTCAACTCTATTTATGTTCTAGTTATACTTTCCATCTGGGTGAGAGATGTGAATATTATTACTTCATTTAAACAGCATCAGCATGTTTTATATCTATGTCATGACTGTATACATTATGAATGCTTTTCCTTCATTTGTCTTTAAAAAAATATATATATATTTATTAGTACAGTAAATTACATCAATGCACGTCCCGTATATATTATTACATTTATTGTACCTCTTCGTTTTTTAAAGCTATTAAAAATGGATAGAAATAGAGAAAGTGAGAGAGAATTGCGAAAGTGAAGAAGCATGACAAAAGGAAAGGAGAAAGACCCCTTAGTCAAGGAATTAGGAAATAGAAATTAAGAAATAGACCGTAGAAAAGAAGAAAGAGAAAGTAGAAAAAAGGAAAAGACAGTTGCTTTATTATAAACATCACGCAAAAGGAATATACCAAATTAACAATTTTTCATCCCCCTTTACCAAGTCCTGCCGCCGATGCCTTTTTAAAGTTCTATTGCACCCTATCCTTGTAGTAAGTTTATAAATGCAGACCACGTCCTATAAAAGCAATCTAATTTTCCTGCCAGTCGGAGTCTCATATCTTCCACGTGTAGTGTTTCAAACATAGTTGAAATCCACATATTTATTGTTGGTATAGGAGTGTTTTTTCAAAATGTAAAAATAAGCTTTTTTCCAATTATTAACCCATATTCAAATAGGTTATTTTGAAACACATTTAATTCAGGGCTACCATTTGTTGTTCCAAAGATAATCTATTCTGCTTTTGGTGTCAGTTTTGTTTTAAATAATTTTGTGAAGATTTCAGTCCCAAATTGTTGAATTTTTATACATAAAACTAATGAATGCGCTATAGTAGCTTCTTGAGACTGGCATTTATCACAGATAGGTGATACGTTGGGAAAAAGTTTACTTATTTTGGTTTTTGAATAGTATCATCTATGTAAAATTTTTAATTGGATTAGAGTGCGTCTTACATTAATTGAACATTTGTGCACATTTAATAAATGTTCATCCCACCTCTTTTTTGAAATTTTAATAGCTAATTCTTGTTCCCAGCCTCTTCTAATACCTTTGGTTGTTGGTATTAAAATAATATAATATAAATATGATATTAAATTTGCTGATTCAGCCTTCGTCCTCATTGCTTCATCCAGTAGATTTAATGGCATATTGTAATAATCTTGTGCATATTTTTTCAGATAGTCACATATTTGAAAATATTTAAAATATTGATTGTTTCCCAAATTATATTTCAGTTGTAATTGTTTGAATGATAGTAATTTTCCAGTTTCATACAAGTCTCCAAGCGTTTTAATTCCTACTCTTCCCCATTGTATAAATGATGTGTCTATAATTGAGGGTTTAAACGAAGGGTTATTAACTATTGAAGATAAGAGACATAGATTTCTTAATTTTAAATTATATTTTATTTGTTTCCAATTTCTAATTGTACTATGTATAATTGAGTTTTTGTTATAGTTTGTATTATTCAACTTCATTGGTGAGAGGAGGATCACTCCAATATTAGAAGGGGAGCAGTCCTCTCTCTCCATAATAATCCAATCCAGCTGCTGGGCAGAATAGTCCAGCAGTTGAATCATATTTTTTAAATATTTACAGACCAATAATAGTACATCAAGTTAGGGAGTGCTAATCCCCCTACTGCTTTGGGTTTATTCAAGTGTGTTCTTTGGATTCTATGGGATTTATAATCCCATATAAAATTTGTAATGTTTGAATCCAATTTTTTTTAAAAAACTTTTTAGTAGGTCTATTGGTTGGAATAGGTATAAAATTTGTGGTAGAAAAATCATTTTTATAGCATTTATTTGACCTATTAAAGATATTGGAAGCGTTTTCCAGAATTAAATTATATAATTTCTTAAGTAAAGGATTATAATTTGCGTTAAACATATCTTGATATCTTCTGGTAATTTCAATACCCAAGTATTATATAGTAATTTAATCCATAGGATGAAATTCTCTCCCAGTTGGAATTTTTGCAATACTTTAACCATATAATCCCATTCCATCTGATCGAATGCTTTCTTTGCATCCAACAAAATAGTTGATAATCCTTGTTCTTCAGTTTGGTGTGAATGCATTATGTTGAGCAGACGTCTCAAATTATTAAATGATTGTCTCTAAGGGATAAATCCCGTTTGATCCTGATTTATTAATTTGCTAACATACTTAATCTACTAGCTAATATTTTCGCTAATTTTTTTTGATCTGTATTTAACAATGTAATAGCTCTATATGATCCGGGTTCTTCTATATCTTTGTCTTTCTTAAGTATTAATGTAATCGTTGATTCTGCTAGTGTTTCAGGTAATGTTTGTTCTTTAAAGGCATATGTATACATTTTCTGTAAGCGTGGTGTAATTATGTCGTAAAAACCTTTATAAAATTCATTACTAAATCCATCAGGTCCTGGTGTTTTTCCATTCTTTAATGAAATTATTGTGTCTTCTATTTCCTTAATTGAGATTTGCGCTCCCAATTCCTCTTGTTCCTGCAACTCTAGTTTTGGAAGATTACATTTATCCAAGAACCCTGTGACTTTATTGGTGTCCGTTGTTGTTTTGGATGTGTACAAATTCTCATAAAATTGCGCAAATCTTTTATTAATATCATTCGGTAGAGTTAGTACTTCCCCCACTATCTGATTTGATCTTTAGGATCGTGTGTTCTTTTTCTCGTTTTTTTAACTGACGTGCCAAATGTTTGTGGGCGTTATCCCCAAATTCAAAATGTTCCCGTCTTGTAATTTGGAATAATATTATAACTTTAGCTGATAATAATTTATTTAATTTAAATGTCAGTATTAATATTTTATTGTGTTTATCCATAGTTGGGTCTTTAGCATTATCTATATCCAGTTGTCTAATTTGTTTTTCTAACTGTCTTTGTTCGTTCTTGTTTTTTTTATTTTGAAAAGCTTGGTATGAAATTATAACACCTCTAATAAATGCTTTGAAGGATTCCCATAATAATGTAGGCGATATGTCTGGAGTGTCATTTATTTCGAAAAAGAGGTCCATTTATTGTTTTAGACAATGTACTCCCAAATGAAGCAGTTGTGTAGCTTCGTTTCTCATGGCATGAAATCACAGAGCTTTGAAGTCTTCATGTAGTCACTCACGTGGCTCCGAAGTAAAATAGTAAGATTAAACGAGAACTTGACAGTTTGAAGTTTGATCTTTATTTTATGAGGAGTTACGATGAGGTACTATGTGCCCTCCGCTCCCAACCCTCATAAATGTCATCTGGTAGTTCTAGTCTTCTGTTATCTTACTATTATACTTCAGTCACTATTACCTGTGATTTCACACAGCTCCTTTGAAGATTGACGCACATGCAGCTGGACGGGGTTCTTCACGTAGTCCCTCATCGTAACTCCTCATAAAATAAAGATCAAACTTCAAACTGGTAAGTTCTCATTTAATCTTACTATTATATGGCACAAAATGCTGGAATAACTCAGCGGATCAGGCAGTATCTCTGGAGGAAAAGCATAGGTGACATTTTAGGTCAAGACCATTCTTCCGACACTGACATTGAAGAAAGGTCTTGATCCAAATCACCACCTATTCCTTTTCTCAAGAGATGCTGCCTGACCTACTAAGTTACTCCTGCATTTTGTGTCTATCTTCGGTGTAAAATAGCATCTGCAGTTCCTTCCTGCACATAGAAAATTATATGGTTGGGTTCACAGCATTTTGTAAAATGTGTAGAATTTGAACTGCTGTATTAAGTGTTTTAGTCTCCATTAAGTTTATGTTATAGTTGCTATTTAGAACGTATTGTACAATGTATTCACGGTCATAATAGCCAGGGAACAATTGTAGTACAGATGATGAGATTAGTTATGCATAGTTATGAATTAAGCTTATTTGGGAAAATGATCTTTGGGAACTATCAATAATGGGAATGAAGATGAGAGACAGAGTTGTTAAAGTTAACTACAAGTTAGAGATTATTGGCAAGATGACTGAAGAAATTAGTGAAATGATGTTGATTCAATTCTAGAAATTAGTTTAAATCAATGTGTGTCTACCTTTAAGAACTGTGTATAATGTGGCCTGACATTTGATCTATCATTGCACATGCAGTTTTTATGAGATATATATATTTATATATATATATATATATATATTTCTCTTTGAAATGTAATAGTACCTTAAAGGAATACCTTTTAAGGAGATGAAATATTTTATTTATAAATTTCAACACCTGAAGAAACACCCCATAAAAATCTGAGTAGCTAACTTGATAGCTTGAATCCAGAAATTACATTCAGTTAGCCGCAGAACAGCAAATGATAATTGAAGGCTCACAGTATCACTAAACTAATCACTTTGAAGTATTTAATCATGTTACATTAAATTTTCTGTCACAAGCTCCATTCTGATTGAATGCTCTGGAGAATTTGACATAACATAGGACACAATAGGCTGCAGCAGAGATTATTTACTGGACATATATGCTTCTTGAGTCAGAGAGAATCAGGCCCAGTGCATCAATAAAAAGGGGTGGCAGCTGTGCAATAAGCAAGGTGACCAGGAAACTATTTGCATAACCAATGAACATACGTACATGTATCAACCACAACTTATTTAAGTATGGACACAAAAAGCTGGAGAAACTCAGCGGGACAGGCAACATCTCTGGAGAGAAGGGATGTTCTCTGCATCTCTGAAGAAGGGTCTCAACCTGAAACGTCACCCATTCCTTCTCCCCAGAGATGCTGCCTGTCTCGCTGAGTTACTCTAGATTTTTGCGTCTATCGTCGGTTTAAACCAGCATCTGCAGTTCCTTCCTACAAAATATTTAAGTACAGACTGCTAACCCGGTATAAAGTATAGACTGCTAACCCTGTATACAGTGTAGACCAAAGATCATAGAGCGATTTTTGATGTAGACTACTAACCTTTTATAAAGAGAACAAAACAAGTTTGACTTACTATATGAGATTTAGAATGCTAATGATATTGCAGAAATTGTTACTCTATTACAATTCTGTTTCATTATTGATTGTAAGATGCATTATGTAATTCTGGTGATAATGTAAGATGCATTAAAGTAATTATACTTTGAACTTTACAGAACAAAGTTTTATTTCACACGAGAGTTTGGATGTTATTGTTGAGAATTTTTCTGAAATCAAAAACGTCATTAAACACAATATCTGAGGATGGGGAATTTCCTTCCAGATCAATCTCATTATGTTCAATAACAATGTAGCAGGTTGATAGACATAAAAGCACTTCCAGAAGTATTTTGCACTACAAGTGCCAAATAAATTCCCTGCTGCGTTGTTACTATTTATGCAATTTATATTATATTTTCGGGACTTTCCTTCATGTTCGCATCTGCATATCTTCAACTGCAGAAACAAAAAAATTCCATCCTATTCAAAACCGGTGAGGTATAATTTTCATTTCACTGACATAAATCTGGTTCTTAGCTGAGTAAACATAGTACCTTTACATACCAAATATAATAAAATGTGATATGGACTTAATATTTTTACAGCAGAATTGGAGATGAGATTGAATTTTAGAGGAAACCAATCACATTTACCTAAATGAATATATTTATGGTTAATACAGTATGGAAAATGAACAGCTCCAAGCTCTATTATTTATTGGTTAGTGGGATGGAGCTAAGCCACAACACAAAAGAAAATAATTAATATTACATTACGTTTTGGGTATTTTTTGTTGTTGAAAGTATTTTATTTAAACATGGAATGCTGATTACTACATTTGGGAAAACTGCTTGCAGTAGTTCTTAGGATGACAGGCTGAAGTGGTCTAATTATTGCACACACTGAGGATGACTGTATTGATGCTGAAATTAGACCATAATCCTACGGGACAATGACACCAAGCCATGTTCTTCACTGACAATTTACATAAAATAAAAGATTAAATAAAAACAGAATAAAAAAACTACTTCCATGTTTAAAAGAAGTGGATAGGATGTGTAGGAAGGAATTGCAGATGCTGGTTTAAACTGAAGGTGGACACAAAATGCTGGAATAACTCAGTGGGACAGGCAGCATCTCTGGAGAGAAGGAAAGGGCAACGTTTCGGCTCAAGACCCTTCTTCAGACTGAGAGTTCAGGTCGAGACCCTTCTTCAAGAAGGGTCTCTACCCGAAACGTCACCCATTCATTCTCTTTACAAGAAGTGGATATGGGAAAAAGTCACGGTTTGACTTGCATATATGCAAATATTGTTCTTCATAATTTGCTGCCATCTTTGCTCTAATTCAGAAACTCATGGAATCCATCTCCCACTTCAGAACCTCAGCATATAATCTAGGTTACCATTCTAACATGGCACAAACGAAATAGTGAATTATTGGCAATGCAATTTTTCAAGAAGGACATTAGAACAAGGTCCGCCTGTTGTTTACAAAGAAGAAAAAGAAGTAATAGCATTATCAAAAGAGTAAATACATTCACAGCGTTCTGGCTTGTATATTTTCACGATAGATTAACTGGTCATTTGTCTCACTGCAATTCTGAGGAACTTGTAGGGAAGTTGGCTGCTGTATCTGCATAAATAGTAAGATTAAATGAGAACTTACCAGTTTGAAGTTTGATCTTTATTTTATGAGGAGTTACAATGAGGGATTACATGAAGACCCCGCCAGCACGCATGCGCGACATTCTTCAAAGCAGCGGTGTGAAATCACAGATAGTAGTTAACTAAAGATAGTAAGATAAGAGAACTAACATACCAGTTGACCTCTATAATAGAGGGTTGGGAGCGGAGGGCACGTAAACCCTTATCGGAGCGTGAACACCTCTGCGCTGCTGAAAATGGTCCAGCAAAAACTGCACTTCCTGAGCGTGCTCAGGAAGAACAACATCACCAAGAGACTCCTGCTGTCCTTTTATCGCTGCTCCATAGAGAGCATCCTAACATACTGTGTATGCGTGTGGTACACCAGCTGCACATCGGATCATAGGAAAGCGCTCCAGAGGGCTATTGACAATGCCCAGAAGATTGTCGGCTGCCCTCTCCACACTTTGGATGACCTACATAGTTCCCACTGTCTCAAGAAATCCCAGAACATTATAAAGGACATTTCCCACCCCGGCCACTCCCTGTTTGAACTGTTGCCATCAGGCAGATGGTACAGATCAATGCGTAAAAGGAGAAACAGACTAAAAAAACGTTTTTATCCCACAGCAATAACAACACTTAATGTAGCCACCAAATGAGCGCAGGTGCGCTACATACCAAATGGATTGTGAAATCGACAGAAGAATGTATGGTTGTGTGTTTATGCTTATGTTATGGTGGTGTGTGTATGCTTGCGTATCGTTAGCTTTTAGAAATGTGTGAATGGTGCACTGACTGGTTGGCATTTTAATTTTGTTGTACATGTTCGCATGTTATAATGACAATAAAGATTATCTATCTATCTTAATCTTACTATTTTACTTCGGAGCCACGTGAGTGATTACGTGAAGACTTCAAAGCTATGTGATTTCATGCCCTGGAACGAGTCCGTGCTCACACACTAACATAATAACCAATGGAGGAAGTATGTTAACTTATTTCAGACATGAAACAGTGCTGAAAAACAATAATGTATTTATTAACAAATAATAATAATAACCCCTAACTTCGGAGAAAATTACAATACAGAACTCAAAATCGTGTCTGCAAATGTCTCAGGAGTGGCCACGGGTTTGTTATAAAACCGCTGGAAGGTTCTTTCATTAGACCAACCCGAGTTGAAAATATCCCTCATAAGTTTCAACACCAGAGGCTGAGACCCGATTCCATGGTGTTCTAACCCCTGTCCCAGATATGCGGATAGGGCACTTCTAGCGCAGTTGATGGCACTGTAGCTCAAGCCTTCATCAAAATTTAGGCTCGCCAAGAACTCCAGCACATCTGTAATGGTGGCTATAGAAACATAGAAAATAGGTGCAGGAGTAGGCCATTCGGCCCTTCGAGCCTGCACCGCCATTCAATGTGATCATGGCTGATCATCCAACTCAGTATCCCGTACCTGCCTTCTCTCCATACCCCCTGATCCCTTTAGCCACAAGTGCCACATCTAACGCCCTCTTAAATATAGCCAATGAACTGGCCTCAACTACCTTCTGTGGCAGAGAATTCCAGAGACTCACCACTCTCTGTGTAAAGAATGTTTTCCTCATTTCGGTCCTGAAGGAATTCCCCCTTACCCTTAGACTGTGACCCCTTGTTCTGGACTCCCCCAACATCGGGAACAATCTTACATCATCTAGCTTGTCCAACCCCTTAAGAATTTTGTAAGCTGAGTTGTAAGTGGTGTTTGTCCTGGTACAAAATACCTCCCATTTTCTGATATAAGTGAGGTACTGTCTCATGGTGGACTCTCTGCATGATGCCATGATGATGTTCATAGTTTGGTCCGACAGTCCAAATTCCAGGAGTGGTCTTTTCAAATCCTGCAAACCAATAGGTTCATTCGGTCATGGCACGGGTGAATCTCCCCTGTCACAGGATGTACCAGCAAACTGAGGCGTTTGGTGATTGGAATACATGGTTCTGCGACCATGTCGAGTACCACTTTTTCCAGAAGTGGCGGCGCTGCCTGACAGCTGCGGCTCACCTGCAGTCCATCTGTTTTTTGACTTCTTGTGTCTGTTTAGTGATTATTTTGGTTTATTAGGCTGTGTATGTGTGTGTGTGTGGGGGGGGGGGGGAGGGGGGGGGGAGGGGATGGGAGTGTGGGAGAAACAGGGTTTTAGTCTCTCCCTTCGGGGGGATGCGACTTTTCTTGTTGTGTCCTCCGTCACCCTCTCCGTCTGTGCTGAGGCCCTAATGGCGGAGCTGGCAGAGCTGGCGGCCTTGGAGCTATGGCGGCCTTCCAGCTTCCAGCAGCGGCGGCACAGCTTCGGGGCTTCAGCGGCGACCTGGCTTCGGAGCTGCGGTGCTCCAGCAGCGACCTGGCTTTCGGGGCTGCAGTGCTCCGGCGGCGACCTGGCTGCGGTGCTCCAGCAACGTGCCAGCGGCGGCCTGGCTTTAGAGGCTGCGGTGCTCCAGCGGCGGCCTGGCTTCGGGGCTGCGGTGCTCCAGCGGCGGCCTGGCTTCGGGGCTGCGGTGCTCCAGTGGCCACCTAGCTTCGGGCCTGCGGTGCTCCAGCGACGTTCCAGCGGCGATCTGGCTTTGGAGCTGCAGTGCTCCAGCGGCGGGCCCTGTGGCGGTGTTCCGGCATTCCGGCGACGGTGTTCCGGAATTCCGGCGACGGCGGTGGCGGCAGCCCGGCTTCGGCGGCTCGGCCGCGGGCCTGGTGGACGGCAGCATCGGAGGCCTGGATCTCCTCAGCGCAGAGGGAGAACCAGGAGGGAAGAAGACAGAGAGACTAAGACTTTTGCATTCCACCAGTGTGAGGAGGTGCCTGGCGAACCCACTGTGGTGGATGTTAAATATGTGTTTATTGTGTGTTTTGTTTTTTATTATATGTTATGATTGCAAGGTAACGAAATGTCGTTCAGACCGAAAGGTCTGAATGACAATAAAGGATAATCTAATCTAATCTAATCACAGGGAACCATGGCCGAGTAGGCCAATCGGGTACAACCAAAATACCCGATGCGGAGTCTTGTTGTATTTTTCGCAAGACCCGACTGATGAGGCAGAAGGGGGGAAATGCATAAAAAAACAAATCCCCCCCAGTGTAGCGAGAAAGAGTCCATCGCTACTGCCCCAGGGTCTGGTTCCCATGCACCATATGTTGGTATCTGGTGATTAAGTCTGGATGCAAAAAGGTCGACATCTGGCGTTCCATACCGAGCTACAATGTCAGCAGATACCTGGTGGTTCAACATCCATTCGGTGTTGTCATTGAATTTGTGTGACCTGGTGTCCGCCACTGTATTGAGCTTACCCAGAAGGTAAGTAGCTGATATCAAAATGTTTCTTTCTATGCACCAGTGCCAGATTGTATTGACCAATTCATCACAAGATTTCGGCTTAATTCCACCCATATGATTAATGTATGCCTCCACGGTGGTATTATCAATTTGTAGGCGAACATGCAGATGGTGCATGTCGGAACAGTAAGCCCGAAGCCCGTGGAACGCTCCCAACATCTCTAGATGATTGATACCCAGTGTCTGAAGTAAGGTTAACTCATGTGCATTCCATTTAACCACCGCAACTGGAGGTGGTATTGGTTGCTCCCCAGCCATGAGCGCTTGTGTCAGTTTGTAACACAACCGAAGGGTTTGTGACTATGATGGGATTAGAGCAATGTCGAACATTGTTAATCCACCATTGCAATTCCAATTTTGCTTTGGCTGGTAACTGCATTGGCCTGTCAAAGGAGCCAGCATAGTGTTTGAGTGCTGTAATTTTGTCCCTCCGTAGATTTTGGTCATGTAAGGGTCCAAATTGTGTGGCTGGAAAGGCAGCCACGAGCTTCCCAATTACCCTGGCTACTTGCCGAATAGATGGTTTACTGACGCAAACAAGGCTGTTGCATGCCTCTATCAAGTTTGTTGCTTTGTCCTTTGGCAAAGTAACAGACATATGAACAGAGTCAATCGTGAACCCCAAATAGTCCATAGTCAAAGAAGGCATTAACTTGGATTTGTCTGGATGGATGATAAACCCCATTTTTTTAAATAGGAGCTTGGTGGCTGAGACAGCCAATTTGGCCAACTCCAAGGTTTTCCCCGCAATTAAGATCGAGATATGCCATGACAATATGTTTTTCTTTCCGAAGAAACGCCGAGGCCGGTTTCAATATTTTAGTAAACAGTCTGGGGGCTGATGTTAATCCATTAGGCAGCACTTTATACCGCTAGAGCTGCCCCATCCAGATAAATTTCAAATATCTGCGGTGATCTTTCTCTATTGGTGCTGAATAGTATGCATCTTTTAGATCGATGCAAGCCATGAAGTACCTCTTGGAAATTAGTTGTTTGGCAGTAACAAAAGTTTCCATTTTGAAGTGGATGCACTGCACAAAAGTATTCAGTTGTGTCAAATCAATAAAGATGCGGCATTCGCCATCTTTTTTGTTTTTGGTGAAGATGTTTGATACAAACTCAAGAGATTCATGTTTGGTTTTCTCAATAACTCCTTTTGTATGTAGTCTTAACAGTTCCGCAAGACCTTCCACTTTCTCTTCTTGTGAAAGCACAAACTTTCGGCTAGGTGCATGCTGAACCAGAAGGAGGAGTTTGTGAACAAATTCAATTTTGTATCCCTGAGTACTTTGCAGTATGAAAGTATCAGAATTATAGAACTCCATGCATTCCTAAACAAGTGTAACCTTCCCCCAACCTGTGAAGAAGTTACACATGCTATGTTCCGAGAGCAACCAGACCCACCTACCTCCATGGTTACCGGTGGTACTGTGTTGGTTTCCTCCATCCTTGCTTCCTGGGAGGTGGAGACGCTGTGGTGTGGGGTTGGTGCATCATCCAGGAAGGCCGTTCTGGGGCATGGCCTACAAAAGACCTTTGTGCAGGTTGTACAGCCTTCGAGCTTTCACCAGTTGTTCTTTCGCTGAGGTAACGGGGTCTGCTGGTGGATGCGTAGGAGTGCTGCCGCCGAGTATACGAGAACCTGGTAGCGAACGGCACTTTAATCATGCCGATGGCATTTGCCTCTTCGTCGAGGTATTTTACCTGTTTGGGCAGGCGGCTGTGTGCTACTGGTTCTACAAAACCCTGCGAACTTGGGGTTTAGTGCAGGTCAGATGACACTCTTCCTGAAACAGTTGATCTCAAACTGTGCATTACAGAAGAGTGCCAGGGCATCCTGGTGCTCCTCCGATATATCCTTCCCATCTACTGACCTGGCAAAAGCTGTAATTCCAGAAGCCAGTAGTTTCAGGATTTTCTGCATCTTTACGTCCTAATGCCAGGACTGATGTTTCCCCAGATGGGGTTATTTACCGCAGGCACGTTGAGGGAGACGCAGTTCTCCGGAGCTAAATATTTGACTGCCGTGTCATCATGGCCTGTTCCTGTAGTTGATTTGTTGTCAGGTAATTTATGCTGGCTGCCAGCTGCGGCTGCAATGGCAGTCCTTTCTGTGAAGGCATCGCAAACTTGGACACCATGCCGAGTAGCTCCTGTTCTTGCACCCCTAGCATGTTGGACGATTCTTCGGCCAAATTAAACGAGAACTAACCAGTTTGAATTTTGATCTTTATTTTATGAGGAGTTCCGATGAGGGATTTCGTGAAGACCCCGCCAGGCACGCATGCGCGACATTCTTCAAAGCAGCGGTGTGGAATCACAGAACTACCCAGAAATGAACTAATATAGTAAGATTGAAGAGACTCTAATTACCAGCTGACCTTATAGTAGAGGGTTGGGAGCGGAGGGCATGAAATCCCTCATCGCAACTCCTCATAAAATAAAGATCAAACTTCAAACTGGTAAGTTCTCATTTCTTCTTACTATTTCATTTTGGAGTCACGTGAGTGACTTTGTGAAGTTTTCAAAGC
This sequence comes from Raja brachyura, assembly GCA_963514005.1. Next base: position 42,067,844 of record OY740788.1, read on the forward strand.
TCTGTGATTACATGCCCTGGATCCCGTCCATGCCCACACACTGCCATAATACTGATGGAGGAAGTATGTTAATGTATTTCAGACTTGAACAAGCTGAAAAATAATAACATTATTGTTAATTCAACAATAAACCCCTGAACGTTTAGGGACAGCACTTAAAACTGACTCCGCAAACGTTGCGGGAACAGCCACAGGTTAGTTAGGAAACTGCTGAAATGTAGTTTCACTGGCCCAGCCCGCTATTGCAAGGACATGATCCATGAACACCTCCATGGTCCTCGCCGCTGATGTGGATACAGCCTTGGTAGAATGATATTTTAAAATGTTTAGTGTCTTACCTGCTGCACCGAATACCACCTTGAGCCATCTGGAGATAGTCTGCACCATCACCCTGTGACATGGGTTTCCATCGCTGACAACAGATCCGCCTCCATATTCCTGATGGCCATTTCCAGACCTGTAGTCGCAGGTCTGTATAGTTTAAGCAACTCTTTCATAAAGAAGTTACTTTATTATGGGTCACTCATTCTATCCAGGTTTAATTCCTGTAGAGTCTGGACCCGTTGTGCTGTGTTCAGTGCCATTGCCATCACCACTTTAAAGGTGAGTAAGACCAGTGGTAAATCCGTCATAGGCGACCAGCTCCTGAGTAGGGTCAACACCACCCTTATCTCTCAGGTATTATAATATTGTGGTCGGGGAGGGATGGATAGAACATATCCCTCATAGTTTGGATACCAGCTGGTGAGATCCCACTCCAATGTTGAGATAGGGTGACAGTGCATTCCTGGCACTGTATACGGTACTGTAACTGAGGGACTCATCATAATGAAGACCCGTGAGGATGCCAGCACGTTGGAGATCGTAACAGATATGTAGGTGGTCTTGGTCCGACTACAGAAAACCACCCATATCCTTATGTAGGTGAGGTACTGCTTCCTAGTGGACTTTTTCTGCACAATCTGTATGACGTCTATGGTCCTTTATGTTCCAGAATCTGAGTACATTTTCTACAACACCTGACTGATGAGGCAGAATGGGGAAAGCATAGAAATCCATTTCCCCCAATGTAGCGAGAACTCGTCCATCGCCACTGCCCCAGGATCTGGTTCTCAAGAGACACATATATGTATCTAATGGTTCAACCTGGACGCAAGGAGGTCGATATCTGGTGTTCTATATTAGGCTACAATTTTAGCAAATATTTGGAGGTTCAACATCCTCTTGGTGTCGTTATTAGATACTTGTGACCTGGTGTCTGCCACTGTATTGAGCTGAACCAGAAGGTACATAGCTGATATCCAAATATTTCTTTCAATGCACCAGAGCCAAATTAATTTTTCCAATTCATCACAAGATATTGACTTGATATCACCCATATTCCACCTCAGTGATATTCTATGAAGATGGACATACGCATGCTACAGATTAGTGCATTAATCCCGCAGCCCGTGACATGCTCCCAGCATATCTGAACAGTCCCAGTCATTGGTGCTTGCGCTGGTTTGTAACACGGCTAATGGGTATTATGTAATGATGGGATTTAACAATCAGAAACATTGCTAATCCACCATTGTAGCATAATTTATGCCTTGATTGGCGGCTGCATAGGCCCGTAAAAATGTACAGCATTCGCTATTAATGCCAAGATTTTGCTCTTTGCAAGCTTTGATAGTGTAACGGCCCAATTATGTAGCTACAAGTTACCAATTACCTTAGCAGCATGTCTAATAGTCAGTTCCTGGCGCAAGCAAGGCTGTTACATGCCTCTAATGTCTATTGCTTAGTTCCCTGGGATGGTGACAATCAGCTCCCATGCATCCCAGAATGTATATAACCGTTCTCCTACTTGTGAGGTTATACATGCAGCACTCTCTAGAGAACCAGACCCCTTACCTCCATGGTTACCGGCGGGCCTGACGTTCTGGTTCCTGGTGTTCCGTTGGATTGTGTTGAGGTGCTGCTGACGTGTAGGTCCTTACTGGTCTTTCAGGTGCCCCCGAGGTCTTGCATATGATGTTTGCCTGCACACTGCCGGCCTGCTGGAGGGAGGTGGGTTATCAACCCGACTGCCTCTGTCTCCTAATCCAGGTCCTTGACCTGTATGGGCAGGTCCTCACAGAACAGTTGTCTCGGTGGAGGCATCGCATATGACTTGTACAACCCCGCAAATATGGGGTTTAGGAGTCGGTTAAATGGCAATATTCCGGGAAGCATTAACTCCATGACTAATATCGCAAGAGCATCCTCCTGCTCTGCTGTCATTTACGTACCGTCAACCGACCTGGCAAAGGCAGTAATCCCCGACGTCAGCAATTTCAGGATCTTTGTAATTTCAGCTCCTGTGCCCTATCCCGGGACTGTTGTTGCCATAGATGGGCGTGTTGACTGTCGGTACATACAACCATGTGCAGTTGTTTGGGCCTTGTATTTGTTGACCGCCTTGGTAAGGACCTGTTCCTGCAGCTGGTGTGTCGTGAGGTAGTCTGCTAGCCCCTAATTTGGGCTGCAACAGGCTGACCTGTGCTTCGGCTGGGCGAACTGAGACCACATTCTGCAGTTCCTCTTGGGTTCTCTTAGGTACTACAGGTTCCTGCTCCACCCTACTTGCGTGTCAGCCAGCTGCTGATTCGTAGCATTTCCCACCAATGACGGGGACATGCTGGGTGGCCCAGCCGCATGTCTCCAGGACTGGAGGACATCTGGTCCAGCTGCAGAGATTGTGCTCTAGGATACGCTCCATCCGAGCCATGCGACCGCCGCCGCATCTGCGGACGACAAGTCAACTTCCTCAGGTTCTGGAGAATCTCTGAGGCTTCTGTCATCGCCCCGCACCTCGTCGAGGTGATAACCAGGGTGCCTAGACAGGATGTAGCTGCCTGTCACTTCTGCGTGGCTAAGCGACTCCCGCGCGGACCCGCTGCTAGTCCGTCATCTTCCGGACGGAGGCCTGCTAGTCTGATAAGACATGAGCGGTGATGAGTCGGTCCCGGTCGCCGAAGCGTGGTACCCCGACGTCCGCGCGGGCTTGCCGCCTGTCCTCCTTAGGGACAAAGGGGACGTTCGATCACGTCCCCTCGCTAAAGGGAGGTGCAGTGACTGAGATGAGACTCCACCCGCCCGCGATCTGGCAGGCTCCCCCGGTGGTGAGTCTGTGCCGGCCGCACATGCGGGGCTTGCAGACCCAGGCCTCAATCCTTCACCGGTCCGCGATCTGGCGGCCTGCTCCGGTGGAAAGTCGACCCCGGCTCCTACAGCGGGGCTCACCGACTGTTGTGTGATTCTTCCACTGGTCCTCCCTCTGGTAGCCTGCATAATTGGGGAGAGAGAACGTGCTGCCGAGCAGATAACACGTTTATGCACCTTTGCTCCACTGTCCCTATGCTTAGGTGACAGTGGTAGGGAGTCAGGGTCTTGCCTACCCTGCTCCTGCGTTATGCTCCTACCACTTTACGTCTCCATGGCCAGCCGTGGTGGAGAATCAGGTCCTGGCTGTGCAGGGCTCCCGGTTTCCGCGTTCTTATCCCGGCCCGCAAAGCGGGCGCTGCCAGCGTTGCGGGCAGCTCCGGGAATAGTAGGTGCTGACTCTCATCCAAAGTCCCATGGCCCTGGGAGGCATACTTCAATGCCTTCATTCTGGTCTCCCATCCATTGTTTCTGTAAGCAAAGTCTAGTACAGAAGCTAACAACTCAAGGTTAGTATCTTACTTGAGCTTCCGGTGGAGGGGCGCACTCTCTCCCCCTAGCTCCAATGGTGACCAGACTCTCATGCGGGACATAGACTGCTGCTAATGGCAAGGCTCCCGCCTATGTGTGAGTCGGGGCCCCGGCACTGTCTACTACCTCTATAGGGTAGCATAGCCGTTAGTCTGCGGTATACCTGCGGCCTGTGGCATCGAGTCGGAGCTCCTGCTCTGCCTTCACTGCCCGTGAATGGCAGTCTCCGAGCCCAGACCCTCCTGGTCCACGGGCTTGTCCGACTTCCAGGAAGCGTTGCAGTTAGCCCGTGGTGCCGCTGCGGGCTGCGGTGTAGATTCGGTCTGCTGCTCTGCCGTCGCTGCGCGAATGGTGAGTGTGAGCCCGGACCCTACCGGGTCAACGAGCTGCCCAACCTGCCGTCAGCCCACAGCCGTTGCCTGCAAGCCCCATTACCTGTTAATACAGACAGGGATACTGCAGGCTGTGGAGTAGATTGAGTTGGGGCTAGCCCCCACTTCTTTGTTAATGCCGTCAGCCCCCAGTGTCATGCGGGCTGCGGTGTAGAGTCGGGCTGCTGCTCTGCCGTCGCTATCCGCGAACGGCGAACCTGCAAGCCCCCACTCCTTTATTAATGCCGTCAGCCCGCAGTATCCTTGCGGGCTGCGGTGTAGAATCGGGCTGCTGCTCTGCCGTCGCTCACTGCACATGGCGAGGCTGTAAGCCCCACTCCCTTATTCATGCCGCCAGCCCGCGATGTCCTGCGGGCTGCGGTGTAGAGTAGGGCTACCTCTGCCGTCCTCCACCAGCGAGTGTGAACCCGGACCCACCTGGGTCAACGGGCTCTTCCCGACTCCATACTATTAGTGCCACCGCTGATTGCCCGCATCCCGCGGTCCGCAGTCAGTGCCGAAGCGGCCTGGAGTACTCCGAGAACAGAGTTCCTCAAATGAACAAAGGACGGCAGATTAGTTTTTCTCACGTGACTCCGAAATGAAATTCCTATCCATCCAACAAAGTATGCACAATCAAAATAGAATAATTCAAAACACTCGTTGGACCATTGTGACAACATATGACGCAGAATAAAAGAAGAAGGGAAATACCATACAATAGTAAAAAGGTGACAAATCTGGCAATATGCACATCAGCATGTTGCTGGTAAATTCAGTGATCAGAGCAAAGTATCGAAAAACAACATGGTCAATTGCTAGCTGTAAACTAATATTATTTTCCTAATTAATTATATTTAGTGCAAAAATGTAATCAAGCATATATTCCACATCAAGCAATGCAACAAATTGTACAGTTGGATAGTGTTTGTGCACTTATACAAGTTGAAAGTATGCAGAACATAGACATTTGGTGACATTAAACCTCGCCAAATGCAGACTTGACATGAGAACCACTAAACTAGATCATACTAAATCCACTTGTAAACTTAACTAACCCCATTTTGGGAAACCTGTGTTGTCACGATTATTTAGTTTAGTTTAGTTTAACGATACAGCGTGGAAACAGGCCCTTCGGCCCACCGAGTCCGCACCGACCAGCGACCCCCGCACATTAACACTAACCTACACACACTTGGGACAGTTTACACTTATACCAAGCCAATTAACCAACAAGCCTGTACGTGTTTGGAGGATGGGAGGAAACCGAAAATCTCTGAGGAAACCTACGGCAACCGTAATCGGGATTGAACCTGGGTCTCCGACGCTGCAAGCGCTGTAAGGCAGCAACTCTACCGCTGTGCCACCCCTGTCCTCTACCTCTCAGGTATCATTACTCCACCTACACTTGTTTTCTCTTGTGGGAGAATCTTGAACTAGGAACTATTGTTTAAAAATAATGAATCACCTATTTTTGACAGAGACGAGGTGGGTTTCTTTTTCTGAGGGCCATGAGTTTTTGGAAACAGTATTCCACAATATTTTTAAGATAGAGAATGAAGGAACTTTCACTATATCTCTCAGACACTGTGCTTCTCTTTTGTTCAACATCATCTACAGTTCTGAATGAATACTGTAGACAGTGTTGAAATGCTGTGAACAATGAGGTCCATGCTAAAACAAATAACTCCATGGCTGTGAAGTGATATGGAATGGGATTGAAACGGGATTTTCTGTTGCTCTTTGAGAATGCACATAGGTCTTTTGACAGGCTGGTCAATACACTACTGTTTCATTATGGATACAGTAGTGGATTGCTTAAATCCAGAAATTATATTGTTAGCGTCAGACAGTAAAATATAATTGAAAGCCCACAGTATCACTAAACTAATCACTCTGGAGCATTTAATCATGGATACCTATTAACCTCATCAAAGTCTTTATTGGCATGTCTTCAGGGAATCTTTTCCTCTGGGGTCGTAGCTACTTGGGTGACTCTTCCTCCCCTTCCGACTAGCCATCACCTCTGCAATGCCTTTGGATCAGTGAAATTACTTCCACAACCATTTATAACCACAAGCCAATGCCCAGTTTATCTTCAATTAATGATAGCCGGTCCAGAAAAAGGGATATACCTCTTAATACTAACACCAGCAAAATTTCTTGTCAAACTGACACCAGTTTAATCAGACATGAACTAATAGCTAATTGAAATCTTGTAATCATTTCTCTTCCTCATTTTGCAAATCATCATTCTTTAAATAAAAAAATAAATAAAATAATAATACTTTGTATTATGTAAAGTATATATATATAATATAGTATGTAATCTTGAGTAACTGAACACAAGGAACTAACACGTGTAAGAAGGAACTGCAGATGCTGGTTCAAACTGTAGATAGGCACAAAAAGTTGGAGTTAATCAGCAGGACAGGCAGCATCTCTGGAGAGAAACAATGGGTGACGTATCGGGTCGAGACCCTTCTTCTCAACCCAAAACATCACCCATTCCTCTCTCTAGAGATGCTGCCTGTCCCGCTGAGTTACTCCAGCTTTTTGTGTCTATCTCCAAGGAACTACTGTAACACAATGGTCTGAAGAAGGATTCCGACCCAAATCATCATCTATCCTTTGCTTCCACAGATATTGCCTGATCAACTGAGTTACACCAGCTGATCACCGACCATTTTTGTTTGGTACTAATCCAGAGGTGCTTCAAAAATTTGTTTAAAATATCTGTTACACTTAAATGTATTAACGTAACAGCGATGCCCACTTTGATGTTAACAGCATAATTATTTCTTTCTCTCTGACACTATTCTTCATTTGTCTAAGCCTATTTTATTCGGCTTAGCTATGAGCTGAATCTCAATCCGTTGATTTTTCTTTTCTTGAGCAAAGGCACATTGTTTCATTCATGAGCATGTTTGAGGTGCTCATGACTATATGCTATATGGGATGAAAAGGTTCAATAATACATTTGCAATATGACAATCTTGCATTGTAATCCTGACATTGCCCTTAACAGGATCACATCATTCGAAAGAACAAATGAAAGCAGTTTTCCCAATGTAGTACTCCTAAATTTTAATTCAATCTATTAGAATTAGAAAGACAAATTCTATTAGATCAAAAGCTTTTTGGGATATTAAATAGAGCACAGTTGACTTCTATTATCCAATATTAAAAACAGAGGTGAAGGAAATTGCAAAGAAAATTAAATGCATTTAACATGATTTAGTAATTAGGCTTTGGAACATATGCACCTTGTATGGACCTGAATCAGGCAATAATCAGCAATTGACTATTGCAAGAATTTTTTTAAATTGGAGAAAATTCTTGCATTTTATCAAAATTGTAAAAACTTGATCAAAATCTTTGGAGAGAAGGAATGGGTGATGTTTTGGGTCGAGAAGAAGTGTCTCGACCCTAAACCTCAGTTGTACAGGGCCCTAGTGAGACCATACCTGGAGTATTGTGTGCAGTTTTGGTCTCCAAATTTGAGGAAGGACATTCTTGCTATTGAGGGAGTGCAGCGTCGATTCACAAGGTTAATTCCTGGGATGACAGGACTGTCATATGTTGATAGAATGGAGGGGCTGGGCTTGTATACTCTGGAATTTAGAAGGATAAGAGAGGATCTTATTGAAACATATAAGATTATTAAGGGTTTGGATATGCTAGAGGCAGGAAACATGTTCCCGATGTTGGGGGAGTCCAGAATCAGGGGCCACAGTTTAAGAATAAGGGGTAAGCCATTTAGAACGGAGATGAGGAAAAACATTTTCACACAGAGGGTTGTGAATCTGTGGAATTCTCTGCCTCAGAAGGCAGTGGAGGCCAATTCTCTGGATGCTTTCAAGAGAGAGTTAGATAGAGCTCTTAAGGATAGCGGAGTCAGGGGTCATAGCGAGAAGGCAGGAATGGGGTACTGATTGTGGATGATTAGCCATGATCATATTGAATGGCGGTGGTGGCTCAAAGGGTCCCATATCCATCTGCGTCTTTCCTATCCATGTACCTGTTCAAATGTCTTTAAAATATTGTTATAGTATCTGCCTCAACTACCTCCTCTTAAAGCTTGTTCCATATACCCATTCATTTGTGTGAAATAGTTACCCCTCAGGTTTCTAAGACATCTTTTACCCATGTGTATGTGTGTGCGTGTATGTCATTTTGCCTTTGAAACGTAATTTTTCGAAAGCCAGACACAAATACGCTGAGATTTTTACATATTTCGGTGGCGATTTAACTTACTATTTCGGAAATCGACCCCTCCCTAAATTTGATCAATTATTTTCCCGGATTTTTAATAAAGTTGTTCACAAAATGGACTGTTTTTTAAAAATCAAACCATTTTCGGCGGCTGCGGACGTCACAATGCTCTTGCTCATGGCACCCCCCCCCCCCGCCCCGCCGCACTCGATTAAAGCAGGCGCACTATCACCACCCTCCCCCCCCCCCCCCGTCAGTCATTTTTCCACCTCCCGCTGTGCTGCGGACCAAAGATCCAGAGGGAGTAATGGCCGCCAGGGCCACGTTCTCATCGCGTGCCCCATGCAACGATAATGGCCGCCACCACAATGTTCTACGATCGGGCGGGGTAGACGGAGAGGGTTCAGAAGCAAGCTGTGAGCGAGTCGCTGTGAGTGAGGGAAGATTTCTCGCTGCTTGTGAAGTGAAGCCCCGCCCGCCCAGCTGCCGGTTTCCAGGGAGTTAAGCACAGCCCACTCACTCGCCCGGAACCCTCTCCTCTCCTCACCTCTACCCGTCACAGGGGACGACCTCCTCTCTGTCCGCTGTCCGATCCTCTGCAACGCTGGCAGAAGCTTTTGGCAGTCCTCAGCAAAAAGCCTATAGCTCGCAATAGGATCTTTGTTTCTCGGATCGCTCCGGGCTCACTCGCCCCCCCCCCCCCCCCGTCACCTGCCGCCCTGCACCACTCCTCCCTCTCTCTCCCTCCTAACTCCTCCAAAACCGCCCAACATTTTTCCCAACAGCTCTACTTCCCCTTCCACCCCTCCCCGCCCGAGCCCCGACATTTTTCTTATTTCGCTGCCGATTTTACTTCCTCCCCTCTCCCCCCGCCTCTATCACGCTGCCTCAAGCCAAAGATCGGCAGGCGCGTTGAGGGCGTACGCAGCGTCTCGACGATGTATGCAGCGCCTCGACAGCGTATGCCTGGCTCACTCGGCATCACACCCGCCCCTCCCTCTCTCCCCCCCCCCTCCTCCCCTCCTCTCCCCTCCCCCCCCTCCCCCTCTCTCTCCCCTCCCCCTCTCCCTCTCCCCCTCTCCTCTCTCTCCCTCCCCCCCCCCCAACCTCATGTTCGGAGACCAGACCCAACGGGTCTGCACTTGGAGTCTACCCTATAGTGTAATATGAACTGTCCTCAAGACATCTCCATTTAGTCCCAAGTTCCCCAATATTCATGTTTTTATCTAAAACATGCCCACCTCCGATGTCTCCACACAGAGAAACTACTATGCTTTCTGAAAATAGTTTTATTCCCTATATATTCTTCCTCGTTCCCATAATGTATTTACAAAATAGTTATTGATTTTCCTTAATATTATCAGCCAGAGCTATCTCCAGGCCCCTTCCTGATTTTTAAAAAAATGTATGCTCCTCACTTCCTGGAGTTAATTGCTCTTGTTATCCAGGCTTCCTAATTCCCACCCACCTAGCCCTTCATTCTACCAGGAACATGCATGTCTTTGACATGTCACTTTTAAAAGCATCCCACTTTACAGATGTCCCTTTGCCTGCAAGAAACCTATTCCAATCAACTTTGGCAAGTTCCTATCTAATACCATCGAAGTTGGCCCTGTCACGATTCAGAATATCAACTTGTGGGCTTCCCAGTCTTCATCCATGATTATTTTAAAGCTAATAGAACAGTAGTCGCTGGTCCTTAAAGGCTCACCCACCAAATTGTCAGACACTTGCCCATCCAACTTTCCAAGGAGTAGATCAAGCTTTGTCCTCTCCCTTTGTAACACCCTCTATAGTCCCTAAGTAATTCCAAAGCAGTAGGACAGATGGGGTAATCTAAGCTACCCTTCAGAAAGTAAAATTCACTGCGCCTCCTAATTCTACACTTTGACACACGGCCAGTCAACATTTTGTGAGGCTGTAATTTGTGCCTGGCTGAATCAAGTAAAAAAAAACAACTCGTATTTATATAGTAGATATTTGACAAATAGGAATTGGAGATTATTGACAAGTCTATAAAATGATTTAAACCATTTTTGACAATTTCTTTAACTTCCTTGATTGAATTGGTTAGAACTTAGTTTAAACCAATTTAAACCAAGAAACAATAAAAAACTAGGACGATTATATCCAATTATTATGTGCATTTTCTAACTACCTGACTAATTCAAACAAATACACAATTTTGGAATAAAAATAATTGACCTTTGGATCTTTCATGATATTTGATATTATTCCGATGCCTTACTGTAATACGGTTTGTGACAATCTATTCCCATCCTATTAGTGATAACAAGGCTATCCTGTGCATTACATTGTTTGCATAAGATCAAGCATCAACAGCAAGAAAAGCACATCGCAGTGGATGCATTTGAAATGGATCAACAAACATTATCTGTAGATGTGTTACAAGAAATTACATGTGCTGTGTGGGAGCCTACCTGATTACTGTCAAACAAGCTATAACTTACAATAAAGGCCATAAATGATGTGCTATTTTACAATTGATTTCCTGCTATTGTTGGAGAATTTCATTGATCTAGTTTACGAAATAAACAGATGAACACTAAAAGATTAGAATGATAGATAATTTATTGCCAGTTCATGATATTTTTTCCAGTTGTTTGGTTGTAGGCTACTGTGCATTTTATGAGATACAAAATAATATTTAAAAAATTGCTGCAACTAATTTCTTATTATAATTACGGAAGTAATTATAATAAGTGTCGTGCATAGAAGGAAATGGAAGGGTAAAATTGGGACCCAATTTGAGGCATAAATTTACATATGTGAATTGTGAAATATAAGTTATCAACTGTAATTGAATTAACTATATCATAATGATGCACTTTATGAAAGTAAAGATACATACGTAGTTCTAAAGATCAAGTCGTTGAAGTTCGGACTATCTGCCATATTTTTGACAGAAAATCCATGAAAACTCTGCAGGGTAGTGTAAAAGGTATTTATTTCATCTCTTCAGTGTTTCTCTGGATCTTGCACACGGTTCTAATGGACAATTGATAGATCCCCTGTGGAGTTTCAACTCAAAGTTCAATTTTAAATGGCTTTCAATAACCTTAATAAAGCACATTATGATAGCTTTATATAAATGAGTTACAGTATTTTAAAGTTGGTGAGAAATTTGCTTTTGAATGAAGCCTAAGGAAGGCAACTTTTTAAACAGTTTTTTTTTCTCCTAATAAACCATATGAGTTTGCACATCCTTGCAGTTTTCTTTCTCAGAAGATCCCTTCAATGCCTGACTACCATTTTGTCAACAAAATATTTCATTTCTATTGAATTGCTATATGTAAATCCTTGTGACAAACCCAAGTATCCAGCTGGCGAGTTGAAGATAAACTGTTAAATAAGCAAATACAATATTTAATGTACATGTGATTCATAAGGAAATATTAAAATTTGGTTCACGATCACAATTATAAAAGCAGCCTCATTAACACAAAGACACAATATGCTTGGCATAAAAAGTTATTTGTTTCTGTTTCTTAATACTTCAGTGGAAAGATGGGAAAGTGAATTAAAAAAATCGAGGAAGTTATGTATTTTTTGCTTTGGTATTTTAGACAGATGGTGTGGACTATTGCTAGAAAATCCAGCAGAAGGTACTGGGCATCTCCAACAGAATCCAGTTTATTTTTTTCTATAATTTGAATTACAGGATCAGATGAGACATTTAACAAGCAAGACACACTCCTGCCCAGTTCGAGATATAATAAAGAAAATTAATGCTGGAAATGTTCAGCAGTTTTTGTGGACTGACAAACTGAGGTCTGAACTGACTTTCACATTTTCTTACAAAATGTTCAAAAATTCCGTAGCCCTCTGTGTGTGTACCTCTGTGCCCCTCTCTGCGTGCCCCTCTCTGTCCTGGCAAACTTACCTTCAGACTTTGCTCCAAGTTTGCCTCACTTTGCGCCACTCACCCGACCTCCGCGCGGCCCTCGCTGCCGGTTTGGTCGCGCTTGCCGCATGCAGGCGCATGCTAGTGGGAACGGCCCTGTACAGGGGATCACCCGACCTCCGTGCGGCCCCCGCTTCTAGTTTGATCGCGCTCATCGCAAGGAGTCGGATGCTGGTAGGACAGGCCCTTAAAACTCTTCTACATTTTGGGGACAATTTACAATGGCCAATTAACCTACCAGCCTGCATATCTTTAGGATGTGTGAGAAAACCAAAGCACCAGAGGGTAACCCACATAGTGATAGAGTCACAGAGTGATACAGTGTGATTTCAGCCCAACTTGCCCACACCATCCAACAAGTCCCACCTGCCAGCATTTGGTCCATATATCTTCAAACCTGTCCTACCTGTCTGACTGTTTCTTAAATATTGGGATAGTCGCTGCTTCAACTACCTCCACTGGCTGCTTGTTCCATACATCCACCACCCTTTGTGTGAAAAAGTTACCCCTCAGATTCATATTAAATATTTTCCTCTTCACCTTAAACCTATGTCCTCTGGTCCTCGATTCACTGTCGGGTCACAGAAAGACTTTGCAAACTGGTGATCAGGATTGATCTGTGATACCTGGAGATATGAGGCAGCAGGTCCACTACTGTGTCACTGTGTCTGCTCTCATCTCTCTCTGCAGATTGTGGTTATATTTCAAATTTCCAGAATCTGCTGATACTATACTTTTCCAGGGATGATTAATGCCCAAGAAAATTCACCCAATGGATTTATTGATTCTGTTTAGATTGTATGGCTGATCTGTATAATTAATATGCTGTCATTATAATTTGATCAATGTCCTTTTAACCAGTATTAAAAGAATGATACTTGCAATTCTCAACCACCTTTCTTAACCTCAGAATGTCCCAAAACACTTAATAGCCTGTACCTCTGAAAACGAGTCACTTCTAAACACCTCAATTTGACACAGCAAGCTCAATTAGAAAGGACCAAAAGCAAATTCTTATTTATATTGAGTGATCTTCTCCACATAATGCTTTGGAATTTTCTGCATTCTTCTGAGAGTCTAATCGGGTTCCAAATTGAGAGACAGCACTTCCAAAAGTGCAGCATACTCTCAGTCCTGATGTGAGGGTCCAGGCTAAATGTCTTTGCTCAGTTATCTGAGATAAATCTTGAAACCACAACCTTTTGACTCAAGAAACAGGACTAAGGCCAATAAACAATGGCTGACGCCGTAAACTCATGTTCACCGTTCGTATTTCCTTTCAAAAACAATAACTTGTTTACGACGTGTCTGAAGAAAGGTCTCGATCACTAAATGTCGCCCATTCCTTCTCTCCAGAGATACTGCCTGTCCGTTGAGTTACTCCAGCATTTTGTGTCTACCTTCGATTTATCAAAGGTAGACAGCATCTGCAGTTCTTTCCTTCTTGTTCATGACGTGTCTATATCACAGTAAAATAGGCCAGCATTCTTCAGAAGAGCATTGTTAAACACAATTTGATGCTGGGGAAAATAAAGAGATATTGCAGAAAGGTGACTGATGTATTATTAACAAAGTATGTTTTTAAAGCAACTTGAAGAAATAGAAAACTTAAAGGTAAAGAATTGGAAGGCGATGTAAGAATGCATGACCACCAACAATGAAACAATGGAAATTGCTGCTGTGCAAAGAGTGCAGTTCATGGAGGACTGGAAGTTACAGATGTGGCCAAGAAAGCTCAATATAATTAACTAGATCAAGTAGGACCCGTTGGGTCCCATCCCCTCAACGCGGGGGGCCTGTGGCGTCACACACACACATTAACCCTCCCCCCGCACACACAAACACTAACCACCCCACACACACACATTAACCACCCCCCTTGATATTATATTAATATTATTAATTTGCTCCTTTTACCTCATCCCCACCCTATCCACTCATGATAGGCCCCAACTCACAGGTGCATCTAGATGGGGGGGGAGGGGAGCAGATAGAGAGGGGGCGGAGATACAAAGAGAGGGGCAGCCACAGAGAGAGGGACAGAGACACAGAGGGGGGAGGCGGGAAAGAGAGAGACAGAGAGAGGGCAGAGAGAGAGAGAGGCAGAGAGTGGCAAAGAGAGAAGGGGGCATATAGTGGCAGAGAGAGAGAGAGTTCCTCCTTGCCTTCGTCTCCCGTCCCGACACACCATGGCAGACGGTGTTACCACCCGAAGGTGGGGGAGGTCCCCAGTGGGGGTCCTTCTATAAGGGAGTCGTACCCCTTTATATTGGGGACCTGGGTGGAGAGTGTTGCATGGAGCGGTGGTTTGTAATAAACTTTTGAGCCGGTTTACAGGCTCGTCCGCCGCATGTATTTTCTGCGGAGAGGAGGAGACTGTGTTCCATGTGTATATGGAGTGTGAGAGGTTACTGCCCCTATACCAATATCTGAAGGGGTTGTTCCTCAAGTTTTGGCTGCATTTTAGCCCCACAATCCTGGTGTTCAGACAGAAGGCAGGGAGTGGGGAGAGCCGAGTGTGGGGGGGGGGGGGAACTTACCTGTCAGTTTGCTCCTCGGCCTGGCTAAGATGGCCATTCGTGGGTCCAGGCAGCGGGCGGTCAATGGTCGGCTGTCCGCCCCTCTTCCGGGCCTACGTCCGTGCACGTGTGTCCCTGGAGAGGGAACACGCGGTGTCCACGGGGACTCTGGAGTTCTTCCGTCAACGCTGGTCACCGCGTGGGGTTGAGACTATTGTAAACAATGAATGTACTGTTGTATTACAATGATTTGTTTGTTATAGTGTGATTTTTTGATTATGTTTTGATGTGCTGTATTATATGATTGTGTTGAATAAAGTTTTTGGAAAAGGAAAAAAAGAGAGAGAGAGAAGCGAGAGAGGGGCAGAGAGAGAGAGAGAGAGAGGGGAGCAGAGAGAGAGAGGCAGAGGGAGAGAGAGAGAGAGGCAGAGAGAGAGAGGGGGGCAGACAGTGGCAAAGAGAGAGGGGGCAGAGAGAAGGAAGAGAGAGAGAGAAGGAAGCGAGAGAGGGGCAGAGAGAGAGAGAGAGAGGGGAGAGCAGAGAGAGAGAGAGAGAGAGGCAAAGAAAGAGAGAGAGAGAGAGAGAGAGAGAGAGAGGCAGAGGGAGAGAGAGAGAGAGAGAGAGAGAGAGAGAGAGAGCCAAGTGTGGGGGGGGGACTTACCTGTCAGTTTGCTCCTCGGCCTGGCTAAGATGGCCATTCGCGGGTCCAGGCAGCGGGCGGTCGACGGTCAGGCGAGAGTAGGCTGCCTGCCCCTCTTTCGGGCCTACATCCGTGCACGTGTGTCCCTGGAGAGGGAACACGCGGTGTCCATGGGGACGCTGGAGGCTTTCCGTCAACGCTGGTCACCGCGTGGGGTTGAGGCTATTATAAACAATGATTGTACTGTTGTACTACAATGATCTGTTCGTTATAGTGTGATTTTGATTATGTTTTGATGTGTTGTATTTTATGAATGTGTTGAATAAAGTTTTTGAAAAAGAAAAAAAAAAAAGAAAAAAAGAGAGAGAGAGAGAGAGAGAGGCAAAGAAAGAGAGAGCGAGAGAGAGAGAGAGAGAGGCAGAGGGAGAGAGAGAGAGAGAGAGAGAGAGCCAAGTGTGGGGGGGGACTTACCTGTCAGTTTGCTTCTGGGCCTAGCCAAGATGGCCATTCGCAGGTCCAGGCAGCGGGCGGTCGATGGTCAGGCTAGAGTCGGCTGCCTGCCCCTCTTTCGGGCCTATGGCCGTGCACGTGTGTCCCTGGAGAGGGAACACGGGGACTCTGGAGGCCTTCCGTCAATGCTGGTCACCGCGTGGGGTTGAGAGTATTGTAAACAATGAATGTACTGTTGTACTCCAATGATTTGTTTGTTATAGTGTTATTTTTGATTATGTTTTGATGTGTTGTATTATATGATTTTGTTGAATAAAGTTTTTGGAAAAGGAAAAAAAAAGAGAGAGAGAGAGAGAGAGGCAGAGGGAGAGAGGGGCAGATAGAGGGCAGAGAGAGATAGAGGGAGAGAGAGGGAGGGAGAGAGACACACACACACTCAGAGAAAGAGAGAGAGGCAGCGAGAGAGGGGGGAAGGTGAGGGGGAGAAAGTGGAGGGGGAGAAAGAGGGAAAGAGGGGGGATGATAGAGGGGGGGAAAGGGGGGGAAAGAGGGGGGAGGAGGGGGAGGAGGGGGAGAAGGGGGAGGGGAAGAGGGGGGAAGGAGGGAGAGGAGGGGGAGGAGGGGGGTGGAGTGGGAGAAGGAGGGGGAAGGATGGGGGAAAGAGGAGGGGGCAGAGGAGGGGGCAGAGGAGGGAGAGAGGATGGGGAGAGGATGGGGAGAGGATGGGGTGGAGAGAGGAGAAGGGGGAAGAGGAGTGGAAGAGGGGTGTGGGAAATGGGGGGGGGGAGGGAAAGGAGGGGGGGGGAGGGAAAGGAGGGGGGTGGTTATCTGAGTCTTTCCAAATCGACAGCAAATTTTTTAAAAAGCTGTCAAAAATTTGTCTAAATTCGCGGAGTAAATAACCGCGAAGTTTTAAAATTGTAAAGAAATTAGTAACAGAAAAAAAACGGGAAGTAGCAATCGGGGAAAAGCAACGTTAGAAATATATTTAAAAATTAAAAAAACGCTGTCTTTGAAAATAAATTGTTATCTTTAAGAATTAGTATAGTTAAGTGAGACACCGGAAAGTCTTTAAAGAACAAAAAATGCAACATTTTTGAAGTTAAACCAAAACAATGAAGTTCAATCGGACTCCTATCTTTAGAGATGTGGAAGTCAGCATTAAGCCTTGTTCATCGTGATATAATAGCCTTTGAGAAAGTTCTTGAAAAGCAAGCCGAGAAGCTCGTGAGCACTTGTGACTTCGGAAGCCCTCAGAAGTGCTCCAGAGCTGCAGTACAGAGCCCACTTGCTCATTCTTTCTGCGTCTTTTGAAGAACCGGGGGGAGGGGGTGATGTCACTCGCTGCTTGTAGGGCAGCAGGCCAAGAGGAGCAGCGCCATTGTGAAGTCATCAGCGAGACCATCTCATTTATTTTCCAAGTTATTTGAAATTTTTGAACATTTTCATAAATAACTCAAGAAATAATGCATTAAATTTTCAGATAAGCCGCTTTTTGACATCATGGCATAAATCTCTATCGGAATATGTAAAAATGTCACCGTTAGCGAGTCATGTTTTTAAGGAGATGTGAAACGCACACAAACATCGCACAATACACACACATCCAAGATCAGAGTTTTATAAGTATAAAGATGTTCAGGCAAAATTAGCAGATGAGCATATTGAGCAGACAGATGTCGGGCATCTAGCAGAAAATTATAGAAATATTTGGCATCTGCAGGATTTTGCTTTTACTTTAGAATTCCAGTATCTGTAGCTGTTTTTGGTTTGTGATCTGAGGTTTGAATTAATGCCTTGGTGCAAATTTTAATAGTTACAGGATCATGGAATAATAGAACGTAGATAGTATTTATTCAGCATGTTGAGCTGGTCCTTTGGTCAACCTAATCCATCTGTTATTGAGCTGTTCAGATAAATTCTCCTTCCACAGAGCACTGAGTTTCAATTTAATGCATTCATCCCCAATCTATCGCCCATTCCTATTCTATGAACAGCTGACTATGATATCTTCTCGCCAGCCTCCATCTGTAATCACAATCCTTGCTCCCCTGATGAAATATGTCCCTGATAACCCAACTGACCATCTGCTAGTCTCCTACCTTCCTCCATTTACTGCTCTGAAGCCAATCTTTCAATTATGTCCTGTGACCAACTATTTCCTTTGACTCCACATACACTTCATGCTGCATCGACAAAGCCACCAGCATAATCAAGGATGAGTTACACCCAGGCCACTCCCTATTCTCTCCTTTCCCATCAGGCAAGACGTATAGAAGTGTGAAAACACACTCCTCCAGATTCGGGGAACCTTCCCCTCAGCCAACAATGAATCATTCTACATTTCCTTGATCATCGTCTGCTTTGATTTGTCATTTACACACATTATATTGTCTTTGAACCTTTCCATATCTCCGATTTTCCACTCCCCCGAAGTGGCTCGACCCGAAACGTCATCCATTCCTTCTCTCCAGAAATGCTGCCTGTCCCGCTGAGTTAGTCCTGCATTTTTGTGTCTATCTTTGGTGCAAACCAGCATTAGAAGTACCTTCCTACTACATCATTCTGGCAAACTGCTTTGTACCCTTTCCAAAGCCTCCACATCCTTCCTGTAATGGGGTGACCAGACTGCATGCAATGTGATACCAATGTTTAAGAAGAATTTAGACAGGCACATAAAGAGGCAGAAAATTCACGATTATAGACTATGTGCAGGCAGATGTGCAGTTTTAATTGGCATCATGGTCAGTACAGAGGACCGAGGAGCCTGTTCTTGTTCTGTAACATATTCTGTTCCATGTTCACTGTGGTATCTGGCAGTTGGAGATGTGGGTGGGGAGTTAACATCTAAGGCAATGCACAGGACCATTTAAGACAACGACATTTGTTTTAAAGTCCTGAGCAATATATCCCTGTTATTGCATGCAATGGATGCTTTTAACAAGCTAATTTGTAGTCATGTTAATTCCAAGCATTAACAGCCATGAAAAACAGCCTTGAAGTGAACTGGCAAGAAATATAAATCCTGAACTTGTGGGAATGCACAATTCCTGCAGTTCAGACTCATGCAAGAAGGGCTGCATAGTTCCTCAGCAGAAAAAGAAACTAAAGAATAGAGTGTAACTCAAAATGTATGGACAAATTGTTTGATAGTTAGTTACAAATTAGTCCAGACATTCGAAGAAGGGTCGAAGATAGACATAAAATGAATTAGTCTGAAGAAGGGTCTTGACCCGAAACGTCACCCATTCCTTCTCTCCAGAGATGCTGCCTGTCCCGCTGAGTTACTCCAGCATTTTGTGTCTATCTTCGATTTAAACCACCATCTGCAGTTCTTTCCTACACATCTGAAGAAGGGTCCCATATCAACAACCCAATCTCTGTTCATTCACTCCACAGTTGCTGCCAACCCACTGAGTTCCTCCAGCACTTTGTGCCACGCTTCAAATTAGTCCATTCAGGCAGAGATTGGGACGGTGCCCTTGTAGCCAAGTAAACTTGAAAGAGAATAGAGAATGACGTGAAGCAACAAATCAAGCAGCACATCTGCACTATTGTTGTGGTGTCACCATAACATTTGCGCTGATGAATAGATTATTAATTAGATTATCGGGATAAAGCCAGAATAAGGTGAATGACGCTACGGTTGATCAAATAAAAATCTGAAAAAAAGACAAGGAAGTGAAGCTGCATTAATAGAATTGAATGTTAAGAGTTGAAAATTGTAATGGACCAAGTCAAAAGGATAAAAGTTATTGATGACAGATCAAAGGAATTGAATGAGGAAATCACTGTCCAAGAGGTGCAAGCCTGTGGCCTACAGGGTTAAAGGAGCAAGGAATTAGAAAACAAGATATTGAATTTTTTAGGATTTCATAGGAATGGATGGAGCTGCGGTAGAAATCCGAATAAATAACTTGCAAAAGAACATTGTAGTGAGATGCATGAAACAAATGTTAAAATTGAAAGTGAATGAGAGCTACTAAAACAAGAGCACAATAGTCCTTTGACAGCCAAGCCTCTTTTGTAATTCAACTGTCTTTTAAGTAAATAAAAATGAACAAAATGCATCTCACAAAGTCAGCTTATTTTAATGTGGGGTGTATGGGTGAACTCAAACCTCTTTGAACCATGGATTAATTCTGGAAGCATACAAAATCAGAGACTTGAGAATAACTCAATATTTGATTGTATTATCTGTAATAATGCAACCTGACAATAATTCATGACAAACCAGTCATCCTAGTAAGTAATTTACATTTTGAATATGTGTTCAAAGACTGTTAATACAACTTTCTTCTGGTGTGCATATCTGTTGCATAAATTTTCATGTAGAGCAATAGCCCACTGTATTTTTTTTATTTAAGTTTTTAACTATTTTGTGCCTGATTATTAATGAACAGCTTACCCGACATATTATACTATAAGCTTGTCCCTTGCTTGGATAGATTAGTTTGCATCTTTGAACAAAGCCTAATAGGTGATAATATCTTTCGACTGATTTGGGAGACTCTTGCTGTGAATTAGGAAAAAAAGTGTTGTGGATGAAGGCTAACCAACCCCAGGAGCTACGAGTGAAATAAATAATCCTATTAGACCAAAAAATGATTTTAAGGAGTCTTCACCATAAATGCAAAACACAAAGTGCTGGAGAAGCTGAGTGAGTCAAGCAGCAGCTATGGACGATGTTTCGGATCGGGACCCTTCATCAGACTAATGGAGGAGGGGGTAAAGCTGGAAAGCATGGTGGAATTGGAGCAAAACCTGGTGAGTGATAGGTGGACACTGGTGAGAGAAGTAGACACAAAATGCTGGAGTAACTCAGCTGGTGAGGCAGCATCTCTAGAGAGGAGGAATGGGAGACGTTTCTGGTCGAGATCTTAACCTACCTGATCTCCCAGTGGCTCAGCACTTCAACTCCCCCTCCCATTCCGAATCTGACCTTTCTGTCCTGGGCCTCCTCCATGGCCAAAGTGAGTCCCACTGCAAATTGGAGGAGCAGCACCTCATATTTTGCTTGGGTAGTTTACAACCCAGCGGCATGAACATTAACTTCTCCAATTTCAGGTAGTCCTTGCTTTCTCCCTCCTTCCCCTCCCCTTCCCAGCTCTCCCACAGCCTACTGTCTCCGCATCTTCCTTTCTTTCTCCCCCCCCCCCACCCCCACATCAGTCTGAAGAAGGGTCTCGACCTGAAACATCATCTATTCCTTCACTCCATAGATGCTGCCTCACCCACTGAGTTTCTCCAGCATTTTTGTCTACCTTCTTCAGACTGATGTCAGGGGAAGTGGCGGGACAAAGATAGAATGTAGGCAGAGACAGTAAGACTAGTGGGAGAACTGGGAAGGGGAAGGGGGTGGAGAAAGAAAGCAAGGGCTATCTGAAGTACGGCAAATAAGTGGACAAAGTGATAAAGGCTTGAGATGAAAAGGAGACAAAAAGATAAAGAAAGATGAGGAGGAGCGAAGTATAAAGCTGGAGGTCAGGATATGGAAGGGTGGAAGGGAACGGGTGGGAGGGGAAAGAGGGGGGTTAAAATGGAAATGGAGGGGAGGCAAAGGGAAAGGTGTGAGATGAGCTACAGAGGAGAGTAAATGAGCAGCGTGACTGGGTGCACGTGTAATATGGCAATGTGGCATTGTGTAAACTGTTTGCCAATAATTAGAGACGAGATGACAAAACATTTTGTCAGTGGCATAAAGTAGTCTTGATAAAAACTCACAGAACAAATGCACCTAAATTTAAGTGCAGTTCATCAGCTTCACTTTGTGATACTTGTAGCAGACTGATGTTATTAAGATATGCTTTTAGCTTTTACATGTTGCTGGAAATGATCTTCAGCTCAATGAGTAGGGCAGATTTTATCTTTCCATAAAGTTATAAATCACGGAAATAGACCTTTCGGCCCAATACATTCATTCTGAACACCCAGCATCCATCCATACTTATCACATTTATCACCACTCAGCCTGTAGTCTTCACGGCCTTAGTGTTTCAAGTGCTCATTTTAGTTTAGTTTAGTAATACAGAATGGAAACAGGCCCTTCGGCCTACCGAATCCATGTTGACCAACAATTGCCTGTACGCGAGTTCTATCCTATACCGTAGACACAATTTACAGAATCCAATTAACCTACAAACCTGCATGTAATTGGAGTGTTGGAGGAAATCGGAGCACCCGGGGAAAACCCATGCGGTCAGACGAAGAATGCACAAACTCCGTGCAGACAGCACCCATAGTCAGGATCGAACCCAGGTCGCTGGTGCTGTAAGGCAGCAACTCTACCACTGCACCACTGTGGTGCCCTCAAATTATCTAGATGCTTCTTAAATATTGACATCAGCATTCCCTCTTAGCCTCCTGCTTGTTACCCAAAACCTATGCCCTTTCGATTTTGTCATATCTACTAACGGGAACAGTTTTTTACTGCATAGTGCACAGCACTGATCAAGTCGGGGAAATGAAAAGGGATATATGTGGCAACAGGCAATCGCTGAGCTGGGAAGTACCGTTCTCTTCAGATGCCAGCTTGAATTGAAGGGAGTTTTGCCAAACTGATGTCAAGGTTAAGGATCTCTCCCCTGGGATAGAGTGAAACTTGGAATGGATGAAGCTACTAGGATCCAAATTCAAAACTAGAATCACTTCTAGATTATTACATGAGTGATATGCAAATTGGCAAAGATCGGAGAATACCACGGTTAGTGTAAAGACTGATGTGGTAGAAATAGCATTGAATTCATGGGGTAGTGGTGCAAGGCATTAAGGAACTGTTTGGTTATAATAGGCTTTATTTGAATCAGTCTGGGACCTGTGTCCCAGCAAATCGAGCAGCTTGGCCTGTAGATAAAGGCTTCAAACTAAATGGTTGGGATAGGGGAAGGGGAGAAAAAGAGGGGGGATGTTTTGCTGAGGAAAAATTTTGAAAGTTTTTTTTAAAGCATAAGAAAGCATAAAAAAACAAAGTACATGGTTGCAAAAAGGTAATGGAACCACACTCTGTCAGGAGTGGACTGCACATGCAAACATGAAAGTATACCTCAAATTAGATTCAGAATGATTAAAGATGCAAACTTAAATTAAAATGTCCTGATCAGAATACACATAGCATTAATAATATGATTGGTCAATTCATGACATAAATAGAAATAAACAGCTATAATCTAATAGCTATTTTGGAGATTGATTGCAAAATGACCAAAGTTAGAAAGTAAATATTGCAGCAGACTCCTCCTTAGCAAGGGAAAGAGGGAGGTAAAAGGGAAATGATGGACTCTGTTGGGAGATTAGTGCACAAACGAGGGGAAATGAGTTGGGTGACTGGAAGGGTGAGAGATAGTGGGAGAAATGGGTGCAGCTCCATTGGGTGGGAGAGAGGTGGTTGTGCACAGGGAAGAGAAAGCTGGGTAGGGGGTATTACTTGTCATTGGAGAATTCTAACTTCATACTGTTGTTTTGTAAGCTACCTAAGCAGAAAATGAGGTACTGTTCCACCAGTTTGCATGTGGCATCATGATGCCAAAGGAGCAAAGCTTTCTTCATAAAATTATTTATTTCCATGGTATGAAACCTACAGAAGATGCCAAGGATGGCCTTCACATCCTCACTGCTTGTCCAGATACTAGAGAAGTTCTCTGTGCATTTATTATGGGAAGAAGCCAGTTATTGTCGCTGGAGAACGGTGTTAGGCTGTTCCTTGTTCAGCAGTGAGACCCAGCATCACAACAAGAATTTAATTCAATGCACAGCCTGAGAAAACTGCAGGAAGCCACAGAATTCTCACAACATATCTTCAGGCCAAACACAAGAATGAATAATATCACAACTGAGAGGTTGGGAAGTTTGCTTGAGTAGCCCAATGTACCTCTGTTTATCTTTTTTTCAAATATTACACTTCACCTGATTAATACATTAAATACAATTCAGACATGTTAAAGGCCCCCACTCCCTCATCATTACTAGCGTTTCCCTTTCCCTCAACTCTCAGTCTGAAGAAGGGTCTCGACCCGAAACATCATCCATTCCTTCTCTCCAGAGATGCTGCCTGTCCCACTGAGTTACTCCATCACTTTATGTCTCTCTTTGGTTTAAACTTGAATCTGCAGTTCCTTCCTACACATGGAACATGTTAAATCCATCATTTACAGCACCAAGCTATTTAATACTTTTACTTGTAATATATCAACATACCTGATGTCTAAATTTTAAATATTCCCTCAATGAAACATCACAGAAGCTGTTACACAAAGCCAAGTCCAGCAATACTTAGTGGTGGCAGGTCCCTAGATTAGGGTTTTACCCCACAAGGCCTTTGTGGTGGCTGCACATAGCTTCAGGTGCATACACTCGGCATACACTCTGTACCTGGGAATGTTGCAATCATTAGCATAAACTGCCATAGCTCCTTGCTACCTTGCAGTGGAAGATCATCAAGTTTCAAGCAGACCAAAGTGTATGTTTCATCTAGATAGTCAGAAAATGCTGGAGTAACTCGGAACACAAATTGCTGCAGTAACTCAGCACGAAGTCTGGCACGACACAACTACATGATATGTATCTCAACAGTGACCTGCACCATTTCTAAATCTTTCTACAGTAACCAAAATCTATTATATAAATTTGAGAGTCAAGGAACTATGAAATTCTTACCTGCAGCAGCGCAATAGGATTGAAGTATTTTCATCGTAATTCCATAAAAACTAATATGACATTGCAAAAGGGACTCATGACAGCTTGTCCCATTTTAGTTGGTGTGAAATGTTTCTACATGCATATAAACCAAACATTTTTAGTCTTTGGGATGATATCCCACTTAGCTTTTCTCATTAAGCCAAGTGAAGACCATCTGCTGAGACCATCAACACTAACTGAAGGACACAAAATGCTGGAGTTCCTCAGCATCTCAGGATGTTCTCCAGAGATGCTGGCTGAATGGCTGAGTTACTCCAGCACTTTGTGTCCTTTTGTGTATTAATCAGCATTGCAGTCCCTAGTTTCAACATTAACTGAAGTCAAGCTACAGGTCTTACAGGGGGAGGTGATCAGCAAACACTATGGCTGCAAGTCAATGTGCAGTTTGAGGAGCACCATGGAGAAATATGGCTGCACGGGCAAGGAATGGGCAACAACAGCTTTGTAGGCCTCAACATTTTGACAAAAGTGTTGTACAAGGTGTTTAACAGTATTCAAAATGTGGTGATTTTCAGTGGCGATAAATTCCCATTTCCTATTCAAGCATTACTATTTCAATACTCGCACTTTATATACAGTTATGGCTGAATAACCATGACAGATAAATCAAATGTTGGAGACATTATGATTAAATGCTCGATAGCAGCTCCTGAAGCCTGGCCTAACCATCCAGAAACCCAGGTTCGTGCACCACCATAGCAGCTGTAGAATATGAATCCCGGTAATAATCTGATTGTTCATTCCATAGACACCAATTATAAATAAGAACAACCATTCCTCAGTGTTTTTGAAACTTTGGTCAAATGAGGATTGGGGTTTTTAGAAAGTTTGCTATCTATAGGATCAAGGAATTAAGTCTTTCACAGAGGTTCCCATAGATAGCCATGGGAATCAGTGGGTTTATAGTGGATGTTGGTCAGAAGTCTATCTGATGGAGATAGTGAGGTCAAGAAATGGTTGGGAAGTGTCGGAAATGGTCCAGGTGTATTTGAGTGCTGGATGGAAGTTAGTGGCGAAGCGGATGAAGTCAGTCAGTTGTGTGTCGGTGCAGGAGATAGCACCAAAGCAATCGTCGATGTAGCGGAGGTAGAGGTTGGGAATGGGGCCCTGGTACGCCTCGAACAAGGATTGTTCGATGTGCGCCTTGAACAAGGATTGTTCAACATGATTATAATGGAAGGAGGAGATGTAATTTACTAGGATTTCCAGAAGGCATTTGATAAGGTTCCTCAGCTAAACGTTACTGCAGGAGGTAAAAGCATATGGTGTTGGAAATAATGAATAGGGGATTGCCTAAGTAGCAGGAAAGCAAAGGATAAATGGATCATTTTTAGATTGGCATTCAGTAAATTGTAGGATACCTCAAAGATTAGTGCAAGAGTCTCACAATACACAATCTATATAATGATAAAATGGACTAATAAACTGTTTAAATCACTGGATTTAATTGGATTAAATCACTTTTTCTGACGATACAAAGATAGGTGATTATGAATTTGTGAGGACAGAATAGATGGAGTAATAGGCAGATGAGTATTAAGTGGGAAAATGTGGTCATCCATATTTTTTAAATATATATTATTTAAATAGGTAGGATTACAGAATGTCGTACTATAATAGAATTTGATGATTCTTGCACCTGAAACACAAAGAGTTGGTGTTCAAGGACAGCATGTACTTAGAAAGTCTAATGGATTGTTGTTGCAAGAGATTGGAAGCATAGTAGAAGCATGGAAACATCTTTGCAGACTGTAGATTAAATACATCTGGACTATTTTATATAATTTTAATTTTCACATTTAAAGATGGCAGTGTCAAGAAGATTCACTAGATTGATTCCAGGGATAAAGAGGTTGAGAAATTAAAGTAAGATCACCAGACCCTGAAGAATAGTCCCCACCCAACATGTCACCTATTCACGTTCTCCAGAGATGCTGTTTGACCCGCTGAGTTACTCTCGCACTTTTTGTGCAAACCAACATGTGCAGTTCCTTGTTGCTACTATAAAATGAGCAGGTTTGGTGTACAAGGGCTTAACACATGGGATATGGCCCTGCTATTTGGAGTTTAGAAGAATGAAAGATAATTTTATTGTGATGTATAAACATCTGAAGGGAATGGTAGATTGCATGTTGACAAATGTTTCCCCAAGTGAAGGTATCTAGACCTGAAGAGCATAGTTCCAGAACAAGGGGAAGCCTATTTAGAACAGAGATTAGGAGGAATTTCTTCTTTCAGAGAATTTGCTTTTGCCTACAGAGCTGGTGAGATAGTCATTGAATATGTTCAAGGCAGAGACTGACAAACATTTGACAGGCAAGGGATTTGGGGAAGGGGGGGGGGGGGTTAGGGGGGGGTTACAGAGATGGAGAGAATGGGGTGAGGCCACATCTAGAAGTTCAAGATCATTTCAATAACATGATTATTTTAACTCATGGAACAAACTCAAGGGCTGGTTAGCCTCCACTTTCTCCCGTTTACTGTGTTCTTCCATTGATAAACTCTTTGCATTTGTGCCTCACACGCAAGAATGTGATTGATTGTAAATCACATTATGTTGGAATGTGACAATCATGTTTTGCAATTGTTTTTATTCTCAATATCTGTCACAAAGTACTAAAAAATAAATGCTACATGTGTGAATTTCAAGGATGATGCTTCTTACATCATTACGTTTACTTAATTGTACATAAAGTTAACATAAATTTAAACAATTGTTAATAGTTTTTGTTTTAGATTGTTTAAATGTTAATTATTGAACATAATTGCTCTTAGCTGATCTGGTATCTAAGATTTCAGAAAATATTTTAACTTAGGAAATTCCTACTGCTTATACAGTATAAAAATAATGCATCAAGGGTTTCCTTGGTTTTAATTTAATACAAAGAGTTCAAAATATTATATCGTAACCATTGCATGATTTTGGTGAATTAGTCAAAAATGCATTAAAAATGTCAACATCTTTTTCAGTCATGGCTGGTATAAGGTCATTTAGCTTTTGTCTTAAAATGACAGCGTCTATATGAGACTGAGTTCCATCAGTCCTAAGTACAAACATCAAGTAGTATCAGTTCATTTTTCAGAATGGACGTTTTGCCATGATGAATACTCTACATGCCCCAGGTCAAAATTTACTTACCCAAGGCAAGACCAAATGTCAATATCAGACTGTGCATATCACACTCTTCCAGCACTTCATGAAAAAAAATCAATAGACTTTGCTGTAGGTGAACAGTTAGCATGCCGTTTGTATTTTCCCCATGCTCCTATTAATGTCAATCTTACTTTAAGTTTTCATGGAAGTGTTGCAGTTCATGCAAACCTTTTAGAGATATATAAAATTGAATATCAAAACAATTATATAAATTAGGTATGTAAAAAATGAATATAAGTACTTCTAGGATTTATCTTCATCTATCTGTCTTAACAAATATATCACCTTAACTTATAAATGATTATGTTTAAATTTTCTCAATGAAAACAATATTATAATCATGGAATGCAATTCTAATAGGCATGTAGGTTGGATTTATTAGTACGTAAACCTTGCTACATTCAGAGAATGTATGCCTAGATAGAAGTGGAAGGACAAAAGGCTAAATTTTTATTTCCAGTATCTGGCCAATTAACCAACAGGGTGAAAGCAGAAACTTGCCGAGAAATTGTTGACCTAAAAATCAACTTTGTTTCTTGAGTTGCCTTCTTAAATGCTGAATCTGAATAAAACCAGACAATGCTGAAAGAAATTCACAGATGCACCACTGTGCAACATCGACAGAAAGAGGAACTGAGTTAACAGTTCAGGTTGTGACATTTCATCAGAACCGGTTCAATGGGTCTCAGCAGCCATTCCTAAACTGAAGATTTAGTTAAAAGTATTAATATTACTATAATGTGATGAACCTTATCCACACAATTACCTATTAATAAATATCGTGTAACAAAATCATCCTTTTATGACAATTTTATTTTGGAGTTCAATTTTTGATATTTGCTATTTTTCTTGACAATATTTTCAGCTTTACACTTCAAAAAAAATAGTATAGCTAGATTCGCTCTAAATAATACCATTGTGGAGCAGGCAATGCTTTGCCGAGGATCACCAGCGAAAGCGCTCCGACCGCGGGGCCTGTGGTCTTTAACATGGCGAAGCTGCGGATCCCGGGAGGAAGAGGCCGACTCGAGTGCTCCATGCCACGGAGGGTTCCGATCTGTCCGGATGCCGAAGTTTCCATCATCTCGACACAAGGACTTGGACATCGGAATGTCTGCAACGGCGAACTGCGGAGGGTTCAAAGGCCATGACGACCACGGGTGAACAAAGGAGGAAGATGACTGAACTTTATTACCTTCCATTACAGTGAAGAATATGGATTCCACTGTGCTGGATGTTTAGGTTACATTTTATTTTATGTGGCTGTGTATATTGTTGCTTCTCATTTAGTATGGTTGTTTGGTAACTCAAATTTCATTGTACCTCAATCGGTTAAGTGACAATAAGCGTGAACATGAACTTGAAACACTGAAGAGCAGGGTTTAACGTTAAGAAAAGGGTTCAACGTGTTTCTATTTTGAACTTTAAATATTTTAAATGGAATTGCAATATGGGGTCGGTTCCATTCACTCTAAACAATGATTATTGAAACTTGCAGAATGTTGAAGAAGAATCATTCCTTTAAGAATAAATTCCAATACAAATCTCTCAAAGTGTGCACATAATTTGAGCTCGAAATATGTATACTTTTATAACCTGTTAATAATGGAGAGAGTGAATGATGTTACAACAACAACCTTCAACATCAGCAAGATGAAGTTACTATTTATTGGCTTCAGGAAGCGTGGTGTAGAACGTGCCCCAAAAGGCATCAATGGTGCTGGAAGCAAAATGGTTGAGAGCTTCAAGTTCCTAATATCATCAATAAACTGTTGTAGACTAACCAGATTCATGCAACAGCTAAGAAAGCACAATACCTCTACTTCGTTAGGAAACCAAGGAAATACAGCATGCCTACAATCACAGGTTTTTGGAGAACTCTTCAGACTGGAAAAGTAAATCCATTTATGTCTCTCTACAGATGATTCCTGATTAGCTGAGCATTTCCTGCATTTTTCCTTTTTATTTCAGATTTTTCGATTTCCTTCATTCCTATCGGCAAAATTGATGCTCAAGTGCTTAACACATGTGGTATGGCATTTAATAATCTGATACTTTGTCATCATTAAAGATCAGTAATTTCCAGGTCATGGTAACTAGGTCCAGTCCTGAACTAAACACAAAGTGGTGTAGGAATTCAGTGGACAGATGACATTACTGAAATTTCTCTAGTACTGAACTCAGGTTGTAACTCTTTAAGAATGTAATAATCAAAAGGAAAAAAACACAAAACAGACTTTCTGCAAACATTTTGAGAGTGTATCTGTGAAGAGAGAAATGGGAACTTGACAACAGTATTTCAAAACAACAAGCAAACTCTTCTAAATAGCACTGATTAGAGGAAATCTAATTTATAAAGAACGACGAGTGTTGCATGAAGGAACACTGGTTGCAACACACAGATAGATGTATCTACATATCAATTACATATTGATTCCATCGTTGTTGCTTTTTCATGGCAAGAGCTGTTTGATTAACAGAGGAAAAGAAAAAAATGACTATAAATGATGACAGACAGGATCAAAAGAAATAGACTAAAAAATCTGCTTTCTACATTTGTGTTCAATAACAACAAAA
Organism: Raja brachyura; assembly: GCA_963514005.1. Next base: position 42,098,106 of record OY740788.1, read on the forward strand.
GACTGCATTTCTGGATGAATATTTATTATATATCATGGATTATATTTTATATATTTGGAACTTTAATAAGAACTAGAACTGAACTAAAAAAACAATAATACATTAAAATCAATGGTTTTAAATGTACAAAGTCTGTTTAAAAACAATTCTTTATCTATAGTAGGTTTAAAAAAATCTATATCTATAGTATATATCACACATGTATACACATATATACACACACACACACATTCATACTCACACACATATATATATATATATATATATATATATATATATATATATACGCACACACATACATATGTATATAGATATAGTACATATATATTTATATGTGTGTGATTCTGTGTTCTGGTTCTTGTTAAAGTCATTCCATGGTTTCGTTTAGGAACTCACAGTACAATAGCCAAATTAGATTTAAAAATGGTAATTACTCTTTCACAGCACTGCAAAGTAAATCTATTATATGTTTCTGTTGAAGAATCTGTTCCTCGGCACTAAAAGTTTAAGTCATTTGCAGTTTTGAATGAAATTTATATGGCGGGGTTGTAGTCTGCACTGTCTACATGAATACGCTGCATATTCAAGCCTCTCCTTAGACATCATGGCTAAATCGAAACCTATCCCCATAAGCAGCAGAGGCAGTGCAAAGAATGAACTTGAAGGTTAAATAAAATGTGTTGAATAATGTGGTAAACTTGAATGTACTAAGAAGGCTTAGCAAAAAAAAATCTTTGTCAGTTTAAGCTCATGGAAATCAAGCATTTGATTTCCAATTTCATACTTTGCCATACAATCAATTCTTTTTAGTCAGACTGTCTTTAGATTTACTTCCCTGCTGTAGTAAAATGAAGAAGCTTTCATTAATCTTTCAGATGCCTCATATTAACGACGAGGCTCTTGCATGAACAATGTAACAGCAATTAAAAAGCCCATTAATCTGCATTACAGCTATTAAAGATGCATGTCATTAAACGGTATCGAGTTTGATTCATTTTCTCACCAAAAATGGAACAATTATGACCAGGCAATGTACTTTGTCATCAAATTAAATTGGAGTTTTCCAGCAAATGGCTTTGCAATTCTTTAGTTCCTTGCCAATTTCAGTTTTCATCATTTAAATGTGAGAGCAAAACCTCTAGATTGCTTTACCTTCTTCTGGAGTTATAATGTTCTATGTTTGTGCACTTTCTACACAGCCAGGGAAAGTGTACACAGACAGTGTTATGCTATAATTTGCTAATTGTATGAAGCAAGTGAAGTTTCCTATGACGGGAACAAATAAGAATTGGCAAGTATAATTTACCTTATTATGTAGAAATAACAGTTTGAAATAATCAAATTAAAATATTAAGGACTCCTGTTGTATAAAATATTCTACAAACACACTTCTCTATTTTATACAGCTATATAAGTCAATGCCTAGCCAGCGTTCACTGTAATCTATCCCTCTTCATTAGATTAATCTGTGGGCGGAAAGATTCTTGTCATCTTCATGTAGTTATGTAGTCCCGAATAGCAACAGTAAACACCTTTTTCCTGTCTGTAATTGGACAGGTGTCCATATCTGTGTCATTCTGCCTTTAATTCAATTACAGTCATCTGCAATGCATTCATTACACAATAATTTTCTTGGTCATTTCATCAGAATGTAGCTGCCAGAAATTGAGAGGCAGTAATGTAGGCTCTGATGAGAGGTGTGCTGGGACTGCCCCCATTGTATGCTTTGAAAATGTACTTCTCAATTACACCTTCCGACCTTAGCACATTCATTGCAACTCACCTCAACATCGTAACCATTTATTCCGTGAATCCTTGAGGGAGTCGGCACACTTTGTGGATCTGGGAGGAAGGAAGTAAGAGTTGGATAAAGACCAGAAGTTCATAAGAGGCAAAATACACCTGTCAGCATTGGAGGCAGCAATAAAGTGAATGCAAAAATTAGCAGTTATTCCAATTTATGTTACAAATTCTTTAAGACAGAAGAATACAGATTTATTTTTGAGAATTCCACAAATAATTTTGCATATTCATTTTAATTTTTGCATTAATGTCTTAGTACAAATTCACAAAGAGAGGACAGATTTTCTGCAGTAATAACTACTATGATCCTTACTCAAAGCACTTTGAAATGTATAATGCACTGATACATTAGCTTACAACTGAGCATGACTGTCATGTGTTAATAATCCTGTATAAGACTGTGAAGATCTGAACAATCACTGCTCACTCATTGCTGTATTTCAAAATCTATCTGGCAGAAGGCTTGGATAGAGTGGATGTGAAGTGATGGTTCCACTAGTGGGAGAGTCTAGGACCAGAGGCCATAGCCTCAGAACAAAAGGATGTACCTTTAGAAAGGAGATGAGGAAGAATTTCTTTAGTCAGAGGATGGTGAATCTGTGGAATTCACAGGCTGTGGAGGCCAAGTATATGGATATATTTAAGGCGGAGATTGATGATTAGTATGGGTGTCAGGGGTTATGAAGGGAAGCCAGGAGAAATGGGTTGAGAGGGAAATTTAGACTAACAATGTTTCAATGGCATAGTAGACATGGTGGGCTGAATGGCCCAATTCTGCTCCTATAACATGAATGTGAACAAGTTGAATATTGGTTAACATGGTCCTTTTAGACCACTGTGGCTACGGATTCAAATTTCAATTACTTTTATCCCATTATAATGCAAGATATTCTATGGTGTCATTTCATGAGTATAATCAGCTGCATACCAGGCATCCAAGTGAATTGCCTTCCTAATGTGATTTCTTCCCTCAAGAAAACATTGTATGCAACTTGCATCAAGTATGTTGGTGTGGATCGCACTGAGTAGAACAAACACTGGAAGTCTTGGCATCATACTGTAAATATGACAGCATATAGAGGAGGAATAGAGAGATGACAAGGACCAGATGATAAAAAATTAAGACTGCAAATAAGTTTGACAGAATGTTTAACTATGAAAAACCAATTAATAAAGTCTGCCCAAAATATGATTGGTTAGCATTCACTATTAAGCAAACTATTGAACTGTGTCCACTAGTGTGGTAAAACATTTTATAACGTAGACAGAAAACAAACTAGAAAGAACCTTCTATATATAAACTACCAATAATACTAACAAGATAATCATATTCATAAGCTTCCCACTTTCTCTGTACATGATGTTACATACATGTCATCATTTTTCCCCAGTTTCAGCTTTGTAAATTCAAGCAAAATATTAATACCATAAATGTTCTTCATTATTGGAAAGACAATGTGTGTTTCTTGTTTTTTTGTAGATCCAAGACAGCAACATTAAATTACTGAGCCGAGACCATTAGGAGTGTTTTATTGTTATATGTACCAAAGCGGAAAAATTAAATTCTTACTTATCGCAATAGCACAACAGGTTTGTAAATACATTATTCAATAGATAATATAATAAACATAAAAACAAATAAGCTTCTCCTCAGTAAATACAGATAAGAAGTATTAATTTAATACTTGGGCCCATCTCCTGTGGCTGAACACATTAACAACTACCTTAAGGGGGCCTATTTTTTCCCTTGTTACCCTTATGTTCTTATACTGTATACATACGTGAAATCTCTAAGGCTTTTCCCTTATCTTGTCCGCCAGAGCTATCTCATGTCCATGCTTTGAACTCTTAATTTCCCTCATGAGTGTACTCTTTCACTCTCACATTCCAAAAGGGATTTGCTTGATCCCAACTGCCTATAGCTGACATATGCCTCATTTTTTCTGACTAGGGCTTCATAATCCCCCATCCCTGCCAGCTTTGCCTTTCACCCTGGAAAATGTTTTTCCTGCCTTCTCAATCTCACCTTTAAAACATCCCACTTGCCGTACAACCCTTTACCTTCAAACAGAAATCTCTGAAGAAGGGACCGACACAAAACGTCACCCATCCTTTTTCTCCAGAGATGCTACCTGACCCGCTGAGTTACTCCAGCACTTTACATTTGCCTCCTAATCAATCTCTACAAATCACTTCAAAATTGGTCTTGACTCAATTTAGGATTTTCACTTGTATACCAATCCTATATTTTTCCATCACTATTTTAAAACTAGCAGAGATAACTAATAGAATAGAACTCCACAGTTTATCCACATTTACTTTCAATAAACATTGTACTTGTCAACATCTGCTTTATCAGGGACTGTCTCAAGCACATGAGGTTGTGCCTGCCTCAGTAAAATCTGGGAGGGAGACTGTGATAAGGATTGTAATTTTAAAAAATCCGTTGTAATTGTAGCAGCTCCTTAAAAGAGCTCTTTTAAGTTGCAATCATTGTCAGAAATAGGTCGGTATTTTACCCCAATATTATCAATGAACCGATGTTTACATATGAGTTTTATACCACAATGTTAGACAATGATAGACCTATATTATATGAACAGTAATACTATGCTCTTTAGTGACACACCTATATCCATTGGGATTTTACTAGCATTACAGTCACAGCACTGACCATCATTACACCACTGTGGTTGGACCCATATTTGGACTTGTGGCATACAAGCACAGAAAAATTCCTTGAGCCCAACCTGCAACTTGGTACCAATTCTGACCAAGTCCCTGACCCAGCATCGTCTGGCTCCTTAGTGCTCTAACACTGAACCAACACATCATCAGTGCTTACATCCCAACCCTGGAATCTTTAATTTAAGTACATGGGGGGGGGGGGGGGGGTCACTGAGCAGTTGATACTGAGTAACTTTCTAACATTTGGGATCATTTTATTGAAAACCTGGTTTTCATATTCATGAAATCGATATTGAAACAGAATGGACAGACTTGGGAAAACACACTAAATTTAAAAGATCTTGCCATTTACCCAGCTTGTGGAAACAAATGTGATGAAGTGCATCATAATGCAACTATTGCCCAATCACCCTATCCAGAAGCCGCAATCATTATTATAAAAATATTTAACTCAATGCCACAGAATACTTCAGTGCATATGTGTAAACAAGGGTCTAAAGTAGGGTCCCGACCCGAAACGTCACCCATCCTTTTTCACCGGAGATGCTGCCTAACCCGTTGAGTTACTCCAGCACTTTGTGTCTATCATAGGTATAAACCAGCACCTGCAGTTCCTTTCTACACAAGGTAAAATAGAAAGAAGAACTGAAAAAAGTTGCATTGGGACAGTGACAAGAAAATCTGAATGGAAGACATATCCTAGTCCTGACCTGAAAAGATGAAATGTGCTGCACAAAAAAAAGGCCCAGTTAGGAAAATATTTGGGGAAGTTCCCATCTGATACCTTTAGACAAGAATAGAGAAGCATATCAAATTCTGGCCTTGGTCAGATGATACCAGTCTCTTTTAGGCCTGAATCTCTAAAACACAATCAGAACACACCTGAAGACGTTCCTCAAAATGATTAGTAATTCAGTTTTCTAATCAACCTTTGCAATTTTGTTTCTGTTTACTTTCGATGTCATACTTCTATTCATGGGGGGAGTAGGGTGAGTAGATATGAGATCTAATGCAATGAATGTTGGGGCAAAATCTTCAGAGTTCATCCATCACTCAAGATCTTTAATATCAGTGGCAACAATATTGTTTTGTACAGTGTCCAAATACTTCATTTTGCGGTAATAATTGATTTGAAATTAAACCTAACCTTCCATGTATCTATTTGCAGATCATGTAATTTGTGCGATTTCAAATCTTCTTTCTGGGATAATTGTTCTTTCTGCAGCCTTTCTCAATCTTCTGCTAAATTTCACTCAGGGTAATTCTCATTATTAATTCTTGTTCTCTGGTCTTAATATTTACATCACCTTGAAAATTATGTTCAGGAAGGCTCTTCCCTAATCTAATGCACTCAGCCCACTCGACCTTGCTGAGAACAGAGGTGAAATGGAAACCACCCTCCCCCTCTCTTTATTTTTGTCCATTTTGTGGTAAGCATGCCCTCTTATAAACTGATAATATGCCGAGGTTAATAATTTAGTTCATTTGATTTATAGATGCTTTTGCACTGTTCTCTGCTGGAAGGAATACACAGATACGGTGACTTCTCAAGAGCTCTAACAACTTGCAGCCATTCTCCAGTTCACCTCATTTGACTCGCAGGTGTCGAGATATTTTCCATTAGGCAAAATGATCTTATCATACTTCAGTTTGATATCAAATTTATTGCCTCGTGTGATAACATTTTGACCAGATTTACTTCTCCCTTCCCAATCCTGCAGTAAATCTGCCACATTCAGTCGCTTAACGGTAGGATTGCTCACTGCATTGGATGGAAATTGTAAAAGCAGGTTTTCTTCTGTGTAGTAGTTATCAGCAAAGTTGGATCGTTTTGATATACATATTTTTTTCCCTCTCTGTATCAATTTCAGAGCTAAATATTCATAGTAGTTTGATGATTCCACAAAGAAAGCAACAATAATTGGCGTCAAAACAGCCTATGAATTTACACACCTAATAACCAATCTGGGATTTACTTAAGAGTGACAATCAAGTCTGGAAAGGTGAAAAGCAACTCATATAACATAAAAGAAAGTGCTGAAACACCTGCATGTTTGTGTAATTATGTTATCAAGCAACTGAATCATCCTACCAACAAATAGAGAGCAGTCCTTAACTACTATCTACCTCATTGGAGTCCCTTGGACTCTCCTTGATTGAACTTTACCTGACTTTATCCTGCACTAAACATTATTCATGTTATTCCCTTTATCGTTGTATCTGTACACTGTGGCTGGCTTGATTGTAATCATGTACTGTCTTTACACTGACCAGCTAGCACCCAACAAAAGCTTTTCACTGTACCTTGGTACATGTGACAATAAACTTAACCCAACTAAAATCCTTAATGATTCTCAAGCAACATTGTTTCCAGTTGTTAATAATGTTTGTTTTAAACAGAAATAACCTCAGAAACAATGGAACCGCAACCATTATCCATTGATTAAAAATATCTTCATTGCTGTCTCATATGTTTAGTGAACACGGATCAGGACAAGATTCAGAAATAGGCCATTTTGTTTGTCTGATCAAGTCCACACCAGCTTTTCGATAAGTCCCACTAATATATTTTCTTCACTTACTTTCCTATAATCTATTCCTTTTACACACCCATCCACTCCACTCTAATTCTCTTATTAATCACCCTTACCAGTGATAAATTGTAGAACTTACCTAACCCACCAAGGGTCCCAGCCCAAAACATCACCTATCCAACGGCCTCCTTCAATTTGCCAAGAACATCAGATGTGGAAAAAGGTAATAAAAATACAGATAATAAATAAAAATGGTCGGATTTTGGCAGAGTTCCATTACTGAGATCTGTTCCTAAACCCAAACAGTTCTCAGGTCAGAAAAGTGACCACGAACCAAGTTCCCATACTGCAATGGGTGTCTGCACAGGTAGGTTGTCCCAAGGAATAGAGAGTCTGGAGAATCATTTTAAATCTTGTTTTGCCAATCTTAATAATAAAGTTGATAATTTAAAAAATAGCCCTTCTCAGGCTCGTAATGATCTTTCCAATGATTTTTCTACAGATTTGGTTTAAATGCTATTAGCAGTTTAAAGAAGGATCTGTTGCTGGCCCAGGTGGCATGTCTCTAGGTAACTCAATGTATTAACTATAATGTATTTTTCCCGTGTTCAATGTGGCAAAGTTGCAGCTTGAGTCAAGAACAATCGCCTGCAACCCCGAAGCATTGCTCATAAGATCATAAGTTCTAGGAGCAGAATTAGGCCACTCGGGCTAACAAGTCTACTCATGGCTGATCTATCTTTCTCTCTCAACCCCATTATCCTGCCTTCGCCCTATAGCCCATGACACCCTTACAAAGGGCGGATGAGCTTCTAGCGAGCCAACGGCCCTCCACACTTCAGTAGAAATTGTGGTCACTGTCATACATAGCATTGTAAGGAATAATGATAAAGCACACACACAAAAATCCTATACTTCCAGCGGTGGAGTCCGCAGGAACTGGAGGACAGAGATTTGTGGTGCATCTATTGTCTATTGTCTGTCACCGTTCCCATCGGAAACCAGCACTATTGCGTTGCTAATGTTTTAAATGATGATGAATTGTTTGACCTTGATCACCCATAAACGATACTTCCTTTTCCAGCAGCATTGCTTCTCAAGCCTTTCAGTTTGACTCTGCAGTTATCTACTCCCACCTCCTTAGAATGAATATCTGGATTGCCTCTTGAGCTTCTAGCTGCGGGCGCGGCACGGACTTACCAGCCGGAGCAGTATCCCTCGCCGGGGATAGCCAGAGAAGAGTTCCGACCGCCATACTGCGGCCAAAAACATCCTGATGCCTTGGGCTCTGGTAAGAAAGCGACGGTTTCGGGACCTCCAAGCCGCGGAATGTGTTTGACCTTCCCAACGAGAAGGCCTGTACATCCAGCTGTCCGTAGTGGCGACTGCGGAGATTTATGGTCCCGACCGCGGGTGAACAAGGAGGAGGACTGACTGAACGTTGTGCCTTCCACCACAGTGAAGAATGTTGTGGTGGATGTTTGTGTTAAATCTTATTATGTATAGTGTGTTCTTTTTTAATTGTACCCCTGCTGGCAAATTAATTTCACTGCATCTTCGAGTGTATATGATGAATAAAATTGACTATATTGACAAAGGAGACTGAGCCATTTTAAGAAATGATTCCCACGAGTCAGATGCAATCTTGACAAACAACAAGATAACTTCTTTCTGGGCACATTGTAGCCTTCTGCACTCAATATCAAGTTCTCCAAATGTTGATAAACAGTTGTTGTATTGAGTGGTCTAACAACTATCAAGTCATTCTTTAACTGTATCAGAATTGGCCATTTCTACTGTAAGCCATCACTCTGTGATTTTGGGATTTTTTCTCTCCATGAGTGTAACCTGACCTACTTGGCACTTCCCACAAACGTGCTAGCAACACTTTTTGTAAAGATAATTCAGATATGCAGCAGGGAAACAGGTTCTTTGGCCAATCTAGTACCCGCTGATCATCCCAAATACTAGCACTATCCTGCACACCAGGGACAATTTACAATTTATTTACTGATGCCAATTAACCTATAAATCTGTACATCTTTGGAGTGTGGGAGGAAATAAGAGCACCCAGAGAAAACCCAAGTGGTCACAGGAAGAACGTACAAACTCCATACAGACAGCACCATTAGTCAGGACCGAACCTGGGTCTCTGGCACTGTAAGGCAGCAACTGTACTACTGTGTCACTGTGCCACCCTTAGCAAAGACAAAACAGCATAACTGCCAAATAGTTCCCCCCATTAAACCATTGATCTGCCCTCTCCCCCACACACACCATCTTCTCTACAAATTATAATTTTACTTCGGAGTCACGTGAGTGACTACGTGAAGAAGCCCCGCCTGGCGCTGGATCGGCATTACGTCGACGCTATCGGTTGAGGAAGAGCTGCAGAGCGCAGCTCTAACACAGCGGTAAGGAAACGGCCCGCAGGTAAGTAAAATTATTTTACTTCCAGGGCGTTTTCTAAAAACTCCGTAGGCTGGTGGGTAAACCAGGAGGAGTTAAAATAAAAATAAAAAGTTTTTAAAAAATCGCGGGTAAAACGTGCGTCCCGGGGTGTAGAAAAGTCGGGACAGCAGATTATTGCGGAGCCGGTTCCGATACCGGTGGCCGTTGAAATACTCGTTAGTGAGCCTTTGGTTGCTCCACAAACAAAAACTTTGAAAACCCAGTGCCTAAAATGTAAAAGGAAGCTTGAAAGGCCTGAGGTTTCTGAAAGATCCTGAAGGAAAGCCTTTGGCTAAGAATGGATCTAATGGAGAAATACTCCAAACAATATCAACCAAGGGTCTAAGTACCCAAAATATTCCCAGGCAGCCCTTGAGGGGGTTCCATATCATGAATATGGTGCCAGTTTGAATTGGGAATTGAAACTCCAGTGCCTGGGATTGGGCTGGAGGAAGTCTCCTTAAACAAGTTTCAGGAGTACCAGGGCTGTATGAGACTGACCCTGAAAGTGGTGTTGTGGTCAGAAGTACCCACCACAATACAAATCCAGGTGTGTCTGATGGGGCACAAAGTTTGCTATACCTGGAGGAGGCGGTGAGGCCATGGAAGGAACCTGGCGGCCAATGTTAATTATATGGTCTCTCACCTGCCTCAAAAAAGCTGTTATGGTTGAGACAGCAGATTTGGATTTAAACACCTATTTATTGTACCTCAAAGAAGGTACCTATGGTGAATCCGGCTTTTTGGGCGCCAATGTCAGCAATAATGCGGGCGCAGGAATTACGATTCAAAGAATCCTCAAGCTAATTTAGCATCACTGTCTTTTGGAAGACAAGCTGGAAGGTTGTGGAATGACCAAAGTTCAGAATAAACATATGTTGGGTTTATTCTGCAATTGATTTTTGAGATAAATTATATAAAAAATGGAAGACTGCCATTCGGCCTCTTTTACATCCAAGATTTTCAGGGTTGTGCAGGGCAAGCAATGTTCAAGCTCTTGGTTATTTGTTTGGAGGAAATCTGTCTAAACAAATTAAAGAAATGGATGAAGAGGCAAAAACTGTTGGCCTTGTGAAACCCTTCAGTTTTGGCCAGAAAGGCTTGTCATATGAGAAGGGGATTTGATTTTGGAGCTGGAACGAGCCGAGGCAGGAGTATGATAAGGAAGAATTACCAGCCAGCACAGCCGAATGTACACCCATTTATTGGGATAGGAGATCATTTCGTCCAATTGGAGAGGTACAAAAACTTTATCCTATTAAAGAAGGATGTTTGGATGAACCTCAGATTGGTGTTAGACTCCGAATGTTTATAATGAAAGGGAGGTATGGATCCATTGGGACACAATAAGCCTAATCATTCTTTGATGTTTCAGTCTTGAAAGAATTCAAATTGACAAAGAGGTTAAGAATTTGTGTGAGAAATTAGTTATTGAGAAAACAGGAGAGGATCCACAACAATTGTATCAAATATTTTCCCCAGACCGAAGAAAGATGGGGGTTGTAGAATCATTTTAGATCTCACACAATTGAATACATTTGTCCAGTATAAACATTTTAAAATGGACACATTCAACACTGCAATGCAGCTGGTATCAACAGGTTGTTATATGGCTACAATAGATTGAAGGATGCATATTTTTTGGTGCCCAATTCACCATAGTTTCGCAGGTAATTAAAGTTTTATGGATGGGACAGCTGTGGCAATACAAGCATTACCTAATGGGTCAATTGGGCAACTAGATGCTAATTCAGCACGTAGATTGTTCACTTTATTGTTGAAGCCAGCACTTGCTAAGGGCACAAAACACATCGTTATGGCTTATCTAGATGACATTAATTGTTTATGCTAATCAGGAGTCAGCTGAAAATCAGTCTCAGCAACTACAAGCCTGTTGAGAAGTTGGGTTCCTGATTTATCCAACAAAATCTAAGTTACAGCCATCCCAAACCATGGAATATCTGGGGTTTGTGATTTATTCAGTTACCACGTTGGTAACTTTACCAATGGATAAGGTGATAGATTGACAAATGTGTGTCAGAACCTGATTAATAAACCTTATCCCTCCATCCGAGTAGTTGCCAAGGCTATTGGGAAGTTGGTAGCAGCATCTCCAGCATTGGATTTTGGCCCTCTACATTACCAAAATCTTCAAAGGGGAAAAACTCAAGCGCTTATTCAGCGAGCAGGCCATTTGATAGGCCAATGCAATTGCCAAAGGAAATTTATCAGAATTACATTGGTGGATTGAGAATGTTCCACAAGCTGCTTAGAACATTTGGTCGTCAGCCAGTAGTGTTTTGCAAACTGACGCAAGTTCTCTCGGATAGTGGGGGGGGGGGGGGGGGCTATGGATTATGAGACCAGCTGCGGGGGCAGATGGGCAGATGGGCTGTCCAAGAGGATTTTTGCTCCAAACATATGGTATTAATTATTTGGAGCTACTGGGAGCATTTATGGATTAAAAGCTTATTGTTCTACATTGAAGATTTACATGTCCATACACAAATAGACAATACCACAACTGTGGCATATATCAATCACATGGGTGGTGTCAGATCATGTGATCATCTGGTAACCAGATGTGGCAATGGTGTATTGGAAAAATATTTGGTTCAGCTATTTATCTCCCAGGGAGAAACAATGTTGTGGCAGACAAAAGATCATGAATATTTAAAGACAATACAGAATGGATGTTTATCCACAAATTTTCAAAATATTGTCAGTCGGTATGGAGTACCGTACATTGATCTGTTTGCATCTAGATTGAATCACCAATTGCCCAAATACGTGTCTTGGGAACACGATCCAGGGGCAGTAGCGGTGGATGCTTTCTCGCTACACTGGGGGAATACGTTTTTATGCTTTTCCCCATTCTGTCTGATTGGGCAATGTCCCAAGGAAATAGCGCAAGACGCTGCCAAAGGCATTATTGGTGGTGCCAAAATGGGCCTACGCAGTCATGGTTCCCATTGATGCTTAAAATGATTGTTGAACCATGTATGACAATTCCCAGTTGCGACAATCTGTTGACACAACCAGTAACAAAAGCAATTCGTCCATTGCATGATCATATGAATTTGTTTATCTGCAGGTTCTGACCAGACCATTGCAAGAGTTTGAACTGTTGGACAGGACCATGGTTGTATAGATGTAGCTTAGAGGAATAGCACTAAAAAACAATTTTGTCGCATATAACAAAATGGGAAGTTTTGTACACAGTCAAAGATATCTTATCATACTGCAAACATTTCAAATGTTTTGGAGTTCCTTGCTGGGCTATACTTGATGAGCATTTGAGCTATAGTGTAATTAATTGTGCTTGTAGTGCATTGTCATCCTATTTAGGACATATTTCTGATCGGGATTCAGTAGGGTCTCACCCATTAGTATCCCGATTCATGAAAGGTATTTTAATAAAATCCTCCCAAGCCCAGATATACAGAAATTTGGGATGTTAGCATTGTTCTCATTTTGCTGAAACAATGGGCTCCAATTACTTCAATGTCTTTGCAGAAATTAACATTTAGGTGGTTATGTTAATGGCATTGGTATCAGCTCAAAGAGTACAAACTTTGCAATTGTTACGGTTGGATTGCATGCATGTGACTACAGATAACATTGTGTTTATGTTTATGACCTGATCAAACAAAGCAGACCAGGGAGAACTGGAATTAAGGTAATGTTTAAAGCGTAAGCTATTGATGAAACACTGTGTGTAGTTAAGCATTTAACTCAATACATTGAGGTAACCAAAATCTCAGAGGCTCTGAGAAAGCGTTATTGATAACACACAAAAGCCACATATAAAGTTCAGTTCAAACCATTTCTAGATGGTTAAAACAGGTTGGGGTCTAGCAGGAATAGACACTGATGTGTTTAAATCTCACTCCATTAGGGCGGCAGCTGCGTCCGCGGCAAAGGTACAGGATGTACCTCTCGATAAAATTTTAGAGGCCGCAGGGTGGTGTAGAGTAGAAACATTTTCAAAGTTCTACAATAAACCTGTTGTCACGATGCCAGGATTTGGACACACAGTACTGGGTTCTCTTTAAATGCTTGCTTTGTTTTATATTATCAATTTATATTATCGATTTATGTTATCATTGACATCATTTGTCAATTTTCTTTTTGTAATTTTCCCCTGGGATAGAGGGGTTATTATTTAAAAAAAAAAAAAAAAAATTTGTTCTTTTTTATGGCTAAAAGATTTATTACATAAATTGTAACAATGTCTTAAAATACTATTTACTCACTACTGTGTTGACTAAACAGAGAGTCGTATGGAATGAATTTATGACATAAAAAACACAGAGCTTTAAAATCGTCACGTAGTCACTCACGTGACTCCGAAGTAAAATAGTAAGATTAAACGAGAACTTACCTGTTCGAAGTTTGATCTTTATTTTATGAGGAGTTACGATGAGGGATTACGTGCCCTCCACTCCCAACCCTCATAATATAAATGATCATCTGGTAGTTCTAGTCTATTTTGAGCCTTACTATCTTACTCCGGCTATTGGTTCTGTGTATTTCATGCCGCTGCTTTGAAGTATGCCGATCCAGCGCCAGGCGGGGCTTCTTCACGTAATCCCTCATCGTAACTCCTCATAAAATAAAGATCAAACTTGGAACAGGTAAGTTCTCGTTTAATCTTACTATTATCATTCTCTTTTCCCTATTTTACTGAAGGGTCTTCAACTTGAAATATAACTCGTTTTCACTTCCCACATATATTTCCTGATCTGATGAGAGATTCCAGCATTTTGTTTAGTTTCCAAATTTCCTTTACTTAATTATTCATATACACACATTGTAACAATTAGGATGACGCTTAGCACATATCTATTATCTGATAGATTTAAATACAAATGTCCATTAACTTTATTTGTTGAAGGGATTTTAACTCATTCATTCTTACAAGACTATTATATTTTGTGGCAGAGATACTATGTTCTGAGGCACTAATAGCTACATTTGACATCTTGCTAATTTAGCAACCCATCATTTATTCCCACTCTCCACTTTCTGTCACCCTGCCAAGTTCCTACCCGGTCTGGTTTACAACGTTCCAATGCTGATAATCAGCAGCAACTATCAAATGACTTCAAGAAAGTCACATAAATAAAAATCATAGACAATCCATTGCTGTCGTTGTTTCTTTAATCATTTAACCAGGGTTCATCAGTGATGATTCCTTCTCTGAGCCACTGGAAGGTCAAGGCATTCATAGAACTCAGACATAGTACAGTAGAGAAAATAGACACAAAATGCTGGAGTAACTCAGTGGGTCAGATCTCTGATGTTAGAGCTCTGATGTTTTGGGCCAAGACCATTCTTCAGTTTAAACCAGCATCTGAAGTTCCTTCTGACATAGTACCGTACAGTTCAGGAACAAGCCCTTTGGCCCACAATGTCCATACTACACATGATGCTCACCTTTGCCTGCATTTGATCCACAATCCTCGATTTCCTGTATTAATAATTTCATTTGTACTTATAAATTCTAGTAGTTACCTGATAACAAATGCAATGGGTGGCAGCTAAAAGAAAGCCAATTCCCCTCCTTGGTTTTCCCTAAATAGGCAAAGTAGTAAAACTACATGTGCCAATACATTATCTAAACAAAAGATTACCGAATTGAGAAAAAGCTTGAAAATTGTAAGACGTTGCTTTATTACATTTTACTACATCCAACATTAGTTTTATGAATCAATCCAATTACTTACCCAAAAGTTCCAATTATCAAATACTGTGTACAATGAATAACACGTCTTCCCCAGTATTTGTCATACGCTGCTAACATTCATGCATACAACGAGTTTGAAGGATGGCTTTTGAAATACTTCCATCCAAAATTATTGGCTCTGTTTTCATGTACCTGTTCAATTGGTCCTCTTTTTGACAATTTATAACAGAATGTGTGAACTCTTTGTGGTGTATCTGTGGTGACAAGGCAAGATCCTCACTGGCAACCTGGAGGAGCTGTCTCTCCCACCCTCACAAAAGAACTCCACTGGATTGCATGATACTTAACAAGCAGATATTGATTATAAAGGTTTGTAAGAAATTTACTATAATGCATTCGCAAAATGTAGTGTGGTCTCAGAGGTCCTTCTGACCATTCTATCTGGGATACGAAGACTGGAATAACTTTTCAGACAGTAAAGATTAAATCAGCTGGAAAAGACATGAAACTAGAAAAAAAAAAGAGACCTGGAGTGAAATGGAATATTGGAAAATGTTTCCCAGAAATGTACGCAACTGAAACCAATACATAAAAACATATAGGTATTAACAGTTAAATCACTTACTTTTTATAAGAAGTGATCTCTACCCAATCTGAAAGTAGTCCATTTATTTCAAACAAATCTAGAAAGTGTGCACATCCACAAAGGCCAACACCATATATTTCAATATTTCACAACAATGAGCATATTTTACCTTGCCGGAGATGTTATTGTTCTCCGGTGGCTCTGGAGCTGGAGGAATCGCTTGAAACTGAATTTGAGCCCCACTGCAGGCCGTGGACTTACCATCGGAGTCGATCCCTTGCCTGTGATCTGCGGACTTTACCATCGAGAGCTCACAGTCTCGGGTAGAGACAGTAGATGTCGGGAATTTCTAATGACGCAGAAGGTTTCGACAAGCCCTGACTCAGAGTCTGATCGCTCGGCGCGGGGAGATGAGATTCCCCCCAATGCAGGCGCTGATTGTCACAATGTGGAGGGCCTGAATGCCGGCAGCTACGGGAGTAAGATCTCCCTGTCAACAGAAGGCTTGAGGCCCCCGACCACTGGAGGACGAAGAAGGGAAGAGATTGAACTTTCTTTCACCTTCCATCACAGTGAGGAATGTGGAGGAGTCACTGTGGTGGATGTTTATGTTAAAATGTATCCTGTTCCAAGGACTCATCATGGACTCTGCTTGATTGGATGCAATGATTCAGTAAAAAAAATCATTAAAATAAGACATAATATATTATAAATAGTAGCCATTAGAAACAAATACTGAACAATTTACATAACTCTTCATGTAAAATAATATTTTATTTGAAAAGAAAAGGTTGTATACAATAGCTTAGAATACTACCTGTAAATGGTTGCCATCCACCATCATAAACACTGTTGTTTTTATTCACAACAATGGAATTATTGGCTTCGCAGTTACCATCTCTGTCAGATGATAAGCATCCATCCAGATTGACTCCAGCAATAGTAGGCACTGCCACTAAATTTACGACAGCACGTTTTGCAAACATATCTTTTCAATGGATTTTTTTGTAAGGCAGAGATAGATAGATTTCATTTCGGAGTCACGTGAGTGACTTCGTGAAGAGCCCGCCGGCGCGCATGCTCGACATATCGTCGTATCGCGTTGCTGCGACGGCTGGCAGTGGAGCGCGCTCCTCGCCAGCCCTTCATAAGGGAACCACTGAGGTAAGTATCCTACCTTAAGTTGGTGGTTCTTGTTGTGTTTTGTTTTCACAGCAAGGACATGGATGGGAGCGTTAAAGGCTGGAGAACGTCTGGACGAGGTCGCCGGTCAACAGTCCCGGAGCCAGTGATATCGGCGGTACCTGCAGCGCAGGCCGGGACAGAGGCGGAAATGTCGGTGAGCCCTGTGTTTACAGGTCCGGATCCGCCAGCACACCACAGCTCGGAGGAGTTCGACGAGGAGGAGTGTGGTGTGCCGCCAGAGCAGGAGGATCCTGCCATGGCAGTCAGGTCGTCAGCAGGCTTGCTGGCGGCCTCGAGCAGAAGGGTGCGTGCGGCTGCACGGCCCTTTTCACCCAGCCCTCCAAGGAGGGGAAGGGCAGGAGCCCGGAAGCCTAACCCTGTTGGGGCTAAGGCTTTACCTGCCGCCGAGGAGCGGTCAGGTTCCAGGGCGAGACCCGGGGCGGCTGTGAGGTCCAGTCGACGCCCCCCAACTCTCGACGCCGAGACGGGTCGGTTGGGTCGGGTCTCGTCGCGGTCGCCGAGCCCCCCATGGATGGGTGGGCGAGACCATGCGTCGGCGAGGTCCACGACGTGGGCTGCCGGCAAGCCTGCGCGGGCATCGGGTATCCAGGCTGCGGCTGGTGCCGACATCACGCCGCAAGTGTCCTTAGTGGCAGCGGCGTCCGCTCCCGCTAAATGGAGGCGGTTGAACACGCCCGCGCAGGAATCGCGCAGTTTCGCTTCGGCGGCTGCTAGCGACGACTACCATCACCGGGTGGGCCTCGATGAGGTGCGGGCCGATGATAGGGGCCCCAGCCATTTTTCAGAGCCGGAGGACTCCGACCACCTGAGTGCTCAGGGTGAAGGGCGTATTGACCGGATGGAGCGGCTGCTGGAGCTCCTGCTTCACGGTCAACAGCAGCAAGCGTCCAGCAGCGACAGGCACAGGGCTGTTTCACCAACTTCCACCATCAGCCTGGAGCAGCAGGAAGAGGAGGTTTTGGTCGATCCCATCCCACCTCCGTCAGATTTACCAGCGGAGGGCCTTCTCGATGTGGCCACTAAGTTCGCGGCCCCACACTCGTCTGGGCTTCCCCTCAACTCGAAATTGGCAGCCACAGTGGACTTCCTCAACAACCATCAGCTCCAGGAGGAGGTTCTATTCAGGCCATGAGCCGTCACAAGGCTCCATCCAACTGCAACTCCCTCAACGTGCCTGTGGTCAATACGCCGATATGGGGCAACATCAGTGCGGCTATCCGTCAACAGGAGCTGAAAATTCAGCGGATCTTGAAGCTCCTCATGGCCGGTATTACCGCCTTTGTGCGGTCGGTTGATGGGGATGACTTAAATTTGGACCAGGAGGATGCTCTGGCTCTATTGTGCGCAACTCAACATGAAATCAATGGGTTCCGCAAAAGCAGCATCCGCCCGGCGCTCAACCCTAAGTTTGCAGGGTTGTGCAAACCACCGCCGCCGCCGCGGCCCCGTCAGCTCTTTGGCGAGGATCTCTCTAAGAGGGTCAAAGAGCTTGACGAACAAGCCAAGACGGTGGGACTCATGCGCCCTCACGGTGCCCCCATGCCGTCGAGCTCGAAAGCTCCGCTTGTTCGACCACGAGGGTCTGCCAGCACCTCTACGAGGACCTACCCTCCAGCTCCACCCCGTTACCAACCGCCCCAGCACCAGGGGGCTTTTTTAGGACAAGGTCGGCAGAAACCCTGGTGGAAGATGAGGACGCCGCGCCCTCAAGCCAACCCAGCACCTCCACGTCCACCCACACGTGTCAAGGACCGCTGGTAACCACGGAGGTGAGGCGGTCTGGTTCTCTCTTTTCTCTTTGTCTAACCTCACATGTTGGTGGGCGCCTTCGGTTCTTTTTGGGTGCATGGGGTGATATTACTGGTGATGAGTATGTGTTACAAAATGTTCAGGGTCATAGCATTGAGTTTCTTAATGGGGACATTCCTCCATCCCAGCACAGGCCTGGTCGAACATTTAAATTGTCTGCTGCAGAACAGGCAGCAGGCTATAAGGATATTTTGAGGCTAGAACAGAAGGGAGTGATAGAGAAAACGGTTCATGAGCCTGTGGAATTTGTTTCCAATATATTCACTCGACCAAAGAAGGATGGAGGCTGTCGAGTCATCATTGACCTGACTAGTTTAAATACTTTTGTAACATATACTCATTTCAAAATGGACACTTTTGAAACAGCCAAATCATTGATTTCACATGGTTGCTTTATTGCATGCATTGATTTACAAGATGCATACTATACTGTATCCATTCAAAAATATTATAGGAGGTTTCTGAAATTTATCTGGATGGGTCAACTCTGGCAATATAGGGCTTTGCCCAATGGGCTTACCACAGCCCCTCGATTATTCACTAAATTGGTGAAGCCAATTATGGCCTATTTACGACAACGACATCATATAGTGATGGCCTATTTAGATGATATCTTAATTGTGGGCCACACCCTGGAATTGGCTCAACAGGGTGTTGCAGCTGCAGTCAATTTATTTCAGCAGCTGGGGTTCATTGTCCATCCAGCCAAATCAAAGTTCTGCCCCTCCCAGGTAATTCATTATCTGGGGTTTACGGTGGACTCTATTCGCATGAGGGTCACCATACCACCTAATAAGGTTGAGGAGGTCACCCAGGTGTGTCAAGGTTTAATCACCGCTGGTATACCATCGATTCGTCATACAGCTACAGTAATTGGCAAACTTGTAGCTTTGTTTCCGGCAGCCCGATATGGGCCTTTGCATTATCAGAATTTGCAAAGGGCCAAGATTGCTGCGTTAAGACAGCACGCTGGTCATTATGATCGACCAATGCAGCTGCCGCCTGAAGCGACGGATGAGTTACGATGGTGGGTGCGCCACATTAGTAACTCGTTTAAGCCTATTATTGAGGCTAATCCGGTTGTATACTTGCAAACTGATGCGAGCTCTTATGGCTGGGGAGCTACGGATCATTCCTCTAGTTGCGGAGGCAGATGGGATACCCTTGAGGCTACTATGTTGTTGTCACACGGGATCAACTATTTGGAGCTACTTGCAGCATTCCAAGGACTTCGTGCTTATTGTTCCAAGTATTTTGGGGCACATGTCCGTCTCCAAATAGACAACACCACAGCGGTGGCATATTTAAACCATATGGGCGGTACCAGGTCAGTTTCGTGTGATAAATTGGCTAACTCAATTTGGCTCTGGTGTGTTCAGAGAGACATTTGGATTTCAGCTACCTATTTGCCAGGTGAGCTTAATACTGTGGCGGACACCAGGTCACGCAAGTTCAATGACAATATTGAATGGATGTTGCATCCTGAAATTTTTGCCAAAATCACAGCCAAATTTGGAAACCGGATATTGACCTTTTTGCGTCCCGGTTGAACCATCAGGTACCAACCTACGTTTCGTGGGAACCAGATCCTGGGGCTATGGCGCTAGATGCATTCTCGCTGGACTGGGGGAATTGGTTTTTCTATGCATTCCCCCCGTTTTGCCTCATCAGTCGGGTATTACGAAAGATTCAGATGGATGCAGCTAAGGGCATCCTTATTATACCCAACTGGCCTACACAGCCGTGGTATCCGGTGGTCTTTGACATGCTCAGTGAGCCTTGGGTCCTTTTGAAGGGTTGCCCAGAATTAGTTACTCACCCTGTCTCAGGGGAGCCACATCCCTGCCATGGCTATTTAAATTTGTTGGCTTGCAGGTTTTGAACAGGCCGTTAGCCCAATACGGCCTCTCAACTCGGACCATGGATACCATTGCGGCGTCATGTCGAGAGTCAACAAGGCGAAGATACCGCTCACATATCAAGAAGTGGGAAGCCTTCTGCAGCCGCTCTCGCATCACGTACGATGCCGTGACTATAGCCGACGTCCTGGAATTCCTCGCGGGGTTGCACCATGATGAACACTTAAGTTACAGTGCCATCAACAGCGCCAGGAGCGCGCTGTCATTCTACCTCAAGATTGAGGTGGGATCCAACAGGCTAGTGTCCAGGCTCATGCGGGGTATATTCAATATGAATCCGCCTACACCACGCTACAATATCACCTGGGATGTCAGGGACGTTTTAACCCTGCTCAGGACGTGGTCCCCCATGGAAGGGCTCCAGCTGGACAAACTCACCATGAAGCTGGTGATGTTGCTAGCGCTGACTTCAGCACAGAGGGTACAGACAATCCATAAACTACGTGTCGACAGAATGATGTCTACCCCTACAGAAGTAGTCTTCTTCGTTGATGAGCTACTAAAGCAGCATAGACCTGGGTGCACAGGGCTGCAGCTGAAGTTCCCGGCATACCCCGCAGGTGCTAGGCTGTGTTTAGCCTCCAATATCCGTCACTACGTCAAGGTGACGGCAGGCATCAGAGGAATGGAGAGATACCTGCTTGTCACTCATAAAAGACCTCATCATCGAGTGACAGTCCAGACGATATCCAGGTGGCTCCGGGTCGTCTTGGGTAAGTCAGGTATCGACACTAATGTGTTCACGTCTCATTCCACCAGGGCTGCATCGACGTCGGCGGCGAGGGTCATGGAGGTGCCCATGGACCATATTCTCGCCACAGCAGGATGGGCTAATGAAGCTGTGTTTCAGCGATTTTATAACAAGCCTGTTGCTGCTCCTCTACAGTTCGCGGAAGCCGTGCTGAATGCAGGTCGAGAACGTGGAGGTGTCCCCGCATGAGGGGTTTTTGATTTGTTGTTAATAAATATGCTCTTGTTTTGCAGTATGGACTATTTGAGCAAGTTTGTTCCTCCCATCCATCCCTGCTAGTGGTGTGTCAGCATGGACGTGGTCCAGGGCGTGTAATCACAGAAGCTTTGAAGTCTTCACGAAGTCACTCACGTGACTCCGAAATGAAATGGTAAGATTGAACGAGAACTTACCAGTTCGAAGGTTGATCGTTATTTCATGAGGAGTCGCGGTGAGGGATTTCGTGCCCTCCACGCCCAACTCTCAATCGCCTTCACCTGGTAATTTGAGTCTCTTTCATTCTTACTATGCTGAGTCATTTCTGTTGTTGGTTTCTGTGATTCCACACCGCTACTTTGAAGAATGTCGAGCATGCGCGCCGGCGGGCTCTTCACGAAATCCCTCACCGCGACTCCTCATGAAATAACGATCAACCTTCGAACTGGTAAGTTCTCGTTCAATCTTACTATTCTTAATTAGTATGGGTGTCGGGGGTTATGGGGAGAAGGCAGGGGAATGAGGTTAGGAGGGAGAGATAGATCAGCCATGATTGAATGGCTTAGCAGACTTGATGGGCCGAATGGCCTTTGTGCATCTGCGGAGATCCAGCAAATAATGATAATGTTAAACAATGCAAACAAATCCGCACTATGCCTATTAAGTTCTCAAAGAAATCTTATCAATTCATTTCGCTTGATTTCTATTTCATAAAACTGTGTTGGCTCTGCCGAAATATGCCATGCTTTCCCAGGTTATTATTTTCTAAAACATGTTTTCCAGACTTCTCCCAAAGATTGATGTCCAGCTCACTTTTAGCAAGTTGACAGTGAGTTGCTTCTTTCTTTCTTGAGGAGTGGAGTTATATTTCTTATTTTCCAATCTATTAAATTTAGGAAAGTTCGAATGATGACAACCAATGCACCTTTTGTTTTGCACGCGTGTAATTTGGAACCCTTGGAAGTAGACCATCAGATTCAAGGGATATGTGTAGGAAGGAGCTGCAGATGCTGGTTTAAACCAAAGTTAGACACAAAAAGCTGGAGTAACTCAGCGGGACAGGCAACATCTCTGGAGAGAAGGAATGGGTGATGTTTCGGTTGAGACCCAAAACATCACCCATTCCTTCTCTCCAAAGATGCTGCCTGTCCCGCCGAGTTACTCCAGCTTTTTGTGTCTATCTTAGATTCAAGGGATACGTTAGCCTACATTCCCATCACTTTGCTCAGTAGTTTGTCTCCGGTGTGTTAATTCTTTTACATTTTTTAGTCTTTAAACCCCTTGGCTACTATTATTATTGGAACGGTTTTCATGCCTTCAGGTTTGAAAACATATGCTAAATCTTTGTTTTATTATCAATACCAATCCCTCAAGTATCAACTCTTTATTGGTTATTATTTTTTCACACCTCTGCTTCCAAGAAGCCAATAATTACTCAGGCCGTACACTTGCATTGCACAAACATTTAGATATACTTAAAGTCTATTTTTGTACATAATATGCCAGCTTATTTATTCTATTTTATCCTGTTTTAAACCATTTTTTGCAGACTTACTTTGGGTTGCTACAATCCTAATGTCTGCTACTATTCTTTGCATCTTTTAAGAATTATCTTTCAATCTGATTTGATCGCTCACTTCTTTCTAGGGGGCGCCGTCCTGTGTGGGTATGGCTGCCCAGCCTGCAGCTGTCCATTTGTTCATCTCTTTTTAAAAAATTTTTAGTTAGTTGAGTTTTTGGTTTTCGGAGTTCTAGTCTTTTTTATGTGTGGGGGGGAGAGAAACTGCTTTTCAGGGTCCCTACCTGGTCGGAGAGGCGGCTTTTCTCCGGGCAGCACCTTCGACCCGTCCTCGCGGCCTACCAGCGGGCCTGGAGCGTCGTTTTGTGAGGGGACAGGCCAGAAC
Organism: Raja brachyura; assembly: GCA_963514005.1. Next base: position 42,121,641 of record OY740788.1, read on the forward strand.
CTCGGCTTCGACGGCGGCACAGCACCGGAGTGCTATCGCGGAGTGGACAATGTCTTACCCGGGTTGCTGCGCTGGAACTCCGGGGATATTACCGCTGAGGAAAAATCGCGGAGCTGCGGGTCTGTGAAGTGGCCAGCCGCGGGCGGTGGCGCTGAACTTTACATCGGGAGCCTGGGATCTCTCGCCGAGATCATCAGTGGTGGAGTTCCATCCAGCGCGGCCTGTTGGCTTCGGAAGCCGCGGACTCCGGTAAGGAAGCGGACGTTCCAGGTTTCCTATACCGCTGAGAGGATTCTTCCGACGCCGGAGCACCATCATCCGGAGAGAATGGCCTGGAACATCGGGCCTCCGTAAAGGCGACTGCGGAGGCCTCAATAGGCCAGACTATGGGTGGACATGGGGATGGGGACTGGACTTTGTGCCTTCCCTCATAATGGGAACCCTTGTGGGGGGATGTGTTTTTATGTTTAAATTTATTTATTATTATTATGCTGTATTCTTTTTTCTTTATTTATGTGCTGCAATGGCAATACGCATTTCACTACACCAATTGGTGTATGTAACTAATAAAGAACCTTTGAACCTTTCATTGATCATTTTTCAAGTATTTATTTATGTGTAATCTAGGGCAGCAGAGTGGCACAGCGGTAAAGCTGCTTGCCTCGCAGCTCTAGCGACTCGGGTTCAATCCTGATTGTGGGTTCTGTCTGTGCAGAGTTTGTACATTCTCTCTGTGACAGAGGGCTTTCTGGTTTCCTCCCACTTTCCAAAGACATGCAGGTTTACAGGTTAATTGGCTTATGTAAATTAGCCGTAGTGTGTAGAGGATGCAAAAATGGGATAACATAGAAGTCGTAGATTGGTGATTGATGGTCAGCGTGGACTCAGTGAGGCAAAGGATCTGCTTCCATGTTTTATCTCAAAATTAGTTAGCATGCTGGGATTGTGGTGGATGGGGGCTTGAGCAACCGGGCGATGTTGGGGCAGATAGAAAGGATCGGAACAAGGAATAAATCAAAGTTGTAATGAGGCCAAGGATAAGCTAAGACCATGAGAAGACCTTGGATGAAGGGACGTGATAGTCAACTGAACATGAACCCATAACCTTATGAACCAGAGACCTCCAAGTCATGACTCGCACAGTAACAAGAAATTAATAATTTATGGCATATTTATGCAAATTTGCAAAGCTATTCCAAATTGAAGATGGGCTCTGTACAACATGCTGAAACGTTGCTTCCATTCACATTGTTTGCAGGTACTCATTGCTTCAGATGGGGTTCCACCAAGATAAATTGAAGAATTTAGATGCAACTCTTCATCAATGGCCAGCTCATTGTTAATGCCCATTCACATTTACTAATGGCACTGTACTTTGCTTATTTAGTATAATGGTCTTCTATTTTCTATTATCCGGTCCAAACCAGAGGTCAGCAAGGAACATACTTGAAGTCATATTAAACGCAAATTTTAAAATTCCACCCAGCTATTCAGCCTATGTTACATTTCAAAATTCAAAGCAATTTGACATGTTTACTCATATTTTTCCATTTCAATTAATACTGCACTTATGATCTTGTAAATCAGTAGAACACTTGAATTGCATGATGAAAGTTGTTCATATATTTTAATGTGCACAGATTGGAAATGACTTGATATAGCAATTAGCAATAAAATCGCAGACACTGATGCACTCTTGAATCTGCGATAAAACAATAGAAACTGCTCCATACATATTTTGGAGATGCACACCTTAATTAATGAAACCTCCCCACTTCTTCCAAATGAACACGGAAATACTAATTAATATTATCACTAAATATTATAATTAATATTATTTATAAAAAGCAGTTAACAGCAAATGTGCTTTGAAAATGATTAATCCATTATTATTGTCTTATTTGCTATGCATGTTTATTTTGATTTGACAAAGAATGTATCACCAAATGTTTATAGAAATTTAAAAAATGGAAAACTGTGCATTCCACAACTTTTCACTCTGCACTTTAACCAGTAGCAATCCATAATGCACAATCCTACTACAACTCGAGAGCACAACTGAACTATTATTTACCTCACTTGAGACCGTCGGATATTCTTTGATTGCACTTTATTGGCTTTATCTTAGACTAATCTTTATTCACATTATTCCCTTTATCATGTATCTGTGCACTGTGAATGGGTCGATTTAAATCATGTATTGTCTTTCCGCTGACTGGTTAGCACGCAACCAAAGTTTTTCACTGTACCTCAGTACACATGTCAATAAGCTGAACTTAAACTCAAATATAATGGCATGTTTGCCAAAGGTCATAGCCCAATAGATACTGCATAAATTAATTTGAATACTTTAAGGTAAAATCATTGAAAATTTAATAGACGTTATACCAAAATAATGTAGTTTAGATTTTCTTTTACTTTTAGCTTAAAATAATGATTCAACAATGGCATTATTTTTATCGCACGTTCAATTGTCTACACCAGAATGCTGCTTTCATGAATTAGTCAAACAAAAAAAAAGGATCGTAACAATCTTTTGTATCGTTCATGAGAATACACTCTTTGTGTTACATTGCAGGTAGATATAGGTAAGTACAATAGTTGGCATGACAGGGTGGGACCAATAGGCCTGTTTCTGCATTGTATCACTCTATGACCCTCTTTCTGTAACAATCATTTATTTGTATTGTTTATTCCAACCCGCTACATTCTTAACCACTGTATGAGGAGACTCCCACAGTCACTCGCCACAGGCAGGTGGAAGGGCCTTGAACGCAAGCAAATGAATACACTGTAGATTGTAACAGTATAAACCCCATATCTTTAATCAAGCTTTGAATGAGTTTCATGAAAAGGGAAAACATGGTGGCAAGGTCAATAGGATTAGATTAAGAATTGTGTCATGGCAATAGAAGAAAAGGTTGTCAAGAGGGATAAAGGGGAATAGAGGATGAACAAGAGGTAATTTATATTAAGATAATTTAAAAAAATAATAGAGTTGGTCTGCAGCTGGAAATAGCAGGTGTATTTCTAGATTTTGCACAAATTTTGGTCATCACAACCAGCAAGCTTTATCAACTTATCCTTTGTACCGTCATCACCAGTCTCATTTAGATGGAAAAACGTTGCAGTAGAGTTGCTGCTTCACAGCGCTAGAGTCCCAGGTATGATCCTGACTATAAGTGCAGTCTTTGTGGAGTTTGCACTCTACTTTTCGACCCCACCCCACCACCCTGGGAAAAGGATTTTCCTTCTCTCTCTCGACAGCCATCTGCTGACCTGTTGAGTATTTCCAGCATTTTGTTTCAATTGCAGTCTAAAATGATTGGAACATTTTCAGGAGGTCAGGAAGACTGCTAAATACACTATTTATTTTAAAATTTCATTTGGAGCCAATAGAACAGCTCTCTTTGACCAAAGTACATGTATCATTATCACATGAGGTTAAACCCATCTCGCTCACACCAGTTGTTGAACACATCGTGGGCACAGCCCTCTTTACCATCAATAATAACTACATGAAGTGCTGTCACAAGAAGTGGGTATCTATCACCAAGCATCCCCACCATCTCTGCCATGCCCTATTCTTGCTGCTACCATCATGCAGGAGATACAGAAGCCTGACATTACACATCACCAGATTCAGGAACAGCTATTTCCTATTACTATCAGGTCCTTGAACCAACTTACACAACCCTAATCCTACTTCAACAACAGAACACTACGGACCACCTGGTTTTGCCTCATATCTTGCTTGGTCAGCTTACACCCCAGTGGTACGAGTGTTGATTTCTCTAACTTCAAGTAACCCTTGCTTTCCCTCTCTCTCCATCCCTCCCCCACCCTAGTTCTCTGACTAGTTTCACTGTCTTGATTAATTTTACTGTTTGTATGCCTTGTTGTCATCTTCCCCTCCAACAATGAACCATTCAATTTCTTTGATCATCGTTGGCTTTGATCTGTCATTTTCACACCTTATATGCTCTTTGTACCTTTCCATATCTCTGTCTTCCTCTCCCCTGACTCTCAGTTTGAAGAAGGATCTCGACCCAAAATGTCACCTATTTCTTCTCTCCAGGGATGCTGCCTGTTCCATTGAATTACTCCAGCATTTTGTGTCTATCTTTGGTATAAACCAGCATCTGCAGTTTATTTCTACAAATATGAATTGTTATCACGTTTAAAAAAAAGCACTCTTCAAAATTACAAACAGAAGAAGATAGCTGGCAGCACAGAGTGGCATGATAGTGCCTCGGGAGATTGTTGCCTTGCAACGCCAGAGACCCAAGTTAGATCCAGACTACAGGTGCTGTCTCTACAGAGTTTGTATGTTCACCCCGTGACTGCTTGGGTTTTCCCCAGATGTTAGATTTCCTCCCACACTCCAAAGACATGTAGGCTTGTAGGTGTCGGTGATGTGTAGGTTTGTAGGTTAATTGGCTTTGGTTAAAATTGGTAAATTGTCCCTAGTGTTTAGGATAGTGCTAGTGTACAGGAATCATTGGTCGGCATGCTCTCAGTGGGCCGAAGAGCCCGCTGCCACTCTGTACCTCTTGACTAAAATAAATTATTGAAAAATATTTTGTTAAAATTTCATAGAAAAACTAGTTAAAAATGTTGGTTTAAGACTTAAAGATTGTTTAGTCAATGTTTAGATGTGTCTCATTGTCCGTTTTTGCCCCATTTGATACCTGTGGAGCACTTTGGAATATTTATCTACATTGCAAATGCCATATAAACTCATAAGTTGCTAATGCTGTTGATTAGAATAATATTTCACTGAGACTCTTGGCCGAAATACTTTGCAGGACTAAAAACCTATATTCTGCAAGCAGAAGTATCAGAGCTAATGTATCAATTAGGATACCTTTGGGATCATTTATCACATCTCGCAGGAATTAATTAAACTTTATTTGCTAACTGTAGTCTGATAAAAGCCTAAGGGCAGCCCAGTAGCTCATGCAAATCTGGAGATATTGAAAATAAAAGGCAAAACAAATACTAGAAGCAATGCTAAACCAAGATACCACATATAAAAGAAAATTAAGCTTTAGCCACAGGCCATTTCGCCTGTGAAGCCAATGCTTACGTAAATCAACCTCGATTAATACCGACAGTTGATTGACCCTTCAGTGGACACGATAAACGTCAATAAAATAATTCAAGCTAAAAGCTTTCAATTACAGATAGAAGTAGGCTTAAAAGGTGAATATATTAACCAAGGTTTTATTTAATGAGGAAGGACTTTAAAAAATAATAAAAATGTCTGATAATTCAGATGCAAACCTTTTAAAAAGTTTGAAATGAAAATGGGCCAAACTAAAAACATTGCAGAGCCACAAACTATTATTCAATGGGGGTGAATCCAATATAACAAAGTTGCTCTGGTCTCGGGCATCTCACCAGGTATCCCTGATAATCAGAGATGCTAAATAATTTAGAATTCACTTGTGTCATCAGTGTTCATGTTTTAGTTTAGTTTAGTTCCTAGTTTAGGGATACAGCGTGGAAACAGGCCCTTCGGTCCACCGAGTCCGCACCGATCAGCGATCCCTGCACATTAGTTTTATTCTACACACTAGGGACAATTTACAAAAGTCAACTAATGTACAAACCTGTACTTCTTTGGAATGTGGGAGAAAACTGGCACCGAAAGAAAATTCACGTGGTCACAGAGCACGTATAAACTCCAAAAAGACAGCACCTGTAGTCAGGATTGAAGCTGAGTCGCTGGCACTGTAAGGCAGCAACTCTATTGCTGCACCACATTGCTGCCTTAAATGAGGTTCAAATGAAGTGAAAAACATTATTTAACATTTTATTTTTTCTGTCAATAGGGAACAATAACTTTGATTACTGTGAGCTGGGCCCAACTGATGCACTTTCTTGTGGAAGGCAGCCACAGTTAAAACATCCACAAAGGTAACATGGTCTATTTCTTTAACCAGACACAGTGATGAAAATCATTCCTGATTCCATGGGATAGAAAATCCAAAGAGAACTTAGCACCCATTTCAGTTTTCTTCCAGCTGCTGCCATTCTGAAATGGGACCACCCATGGTTTTATGTTGATGGCATAAATTGTATTTTCATCAATGGGCACAGAGCAGTACAAATTGATGTCAAGCAGAGCTTCACCAGGGCTCAAGCACTCCTCAACACTTGTTGCCACAATACACTTTATCGCTCACCATCCCGACTCTCTCCCTTCTGTCTCTTTCCATCATTATCTCTCTGGCTTTACATTTCACTCATCAAATCTCCTTGCTGTCAGTCTATGGCAGATCGGCATCCTATCAAACTAGTTAAGCTGTTTAAGGGGCTGACGGGTACTGACCTCCTCACCATCGAAGGGATTTACAGGAGTCACTGATTCAATAGGTCAGCCAGAATCATCAGTGACCCACACCTCCCTGGCCACACTCTCATCTCACTTTTGCCATCAGGAAGAAGGTACAGGAGCCTGAAAACTGTAACATCTAGGTTCAGAAACAATTTCTTCACTACAGCCATCAGGCTATTAAGCACTACAACCGCCAAATGGGCTCTGAACTACATAGACTCAGGGGCATAGGTTTCGCTTTTTTGGACTATTATTGTTTGTATCATGTGTGTGCATATACTGTATACATACCATCTCAAAAAAAGAACTGCAAATTATGCATGTGAATTCATAGGTTTGGACACCAACCTTTGGGACATCGTTGAGATGTTAATAGGCTGCTGTAGAAAATGAGCATCATTGAACGTCTACAAAACAAAGGTCCTCTACAAACTACCATGCAAAACATCACAATCTGATAATATTGGTCCATGGGGAGACTATGGAAATTTTTTGTTTGGTTTAGCTTAATATTGTCAGGTGCACCGAGATGCAATGAAAAGCTTGTTTTGCATGTTCTCCAGATAAATCAGACTGTGCATGAGTATAAGCATAAACAAATAAAATAGTTAAATTAACTAAAGTAGTTCCTTTTCTGGAATACCACTCAAAGAGTCACCGCATTCCTACACAATCTTACAACTTTCAAGTCTCCAGTCTGATTTGGCCCAAGGAGAAATACAAATTCTTATTTTTTCACTTTAAATCCTGGTATCATGCGGTTGGATCAATGATGTGGGGTTCAGCCTGACCCAGCACCATGCTGTTTGTTCCTTTCACTGTTGTGCAGCTGCTGCCAGATGCATTAATCTGATTGCACATCTGGCTGCTGGAGGGCTGTTGAGTTGATGGAATTTGGCCCAGCCATTTATGGAGAGCTCGAGCATCGTGTCAAAGCAGAACTTTATCATGCCTACTATCGTATAGGGTGGAACAGTGGCGCAGCAGTAGAGTTGCTGCCTTTTAGTTTAGTTCACTAGGTGGCACCGCCCGATGGCAGCCTCGCTAACAGTCATTGTCCTTTTCTTCTTTTGCTGTTTTTAGTTTGTTGTTAAATGTATGTTTTATTGTATCTTTAGTTTTTTATTATGTGGGGGGTGGGAGGTGGGGGAAACTTTTTTTAAATCACTTTCCTCGACAGTGATGTAACGTTTTCTGTATTGTATAAATTATTTGTATTTTGTTTAGAGGTACAGCGTGAAACAGGCCCTTTGGCCCACTGAGCCCACTGCATATTACCACTACCCTACACACACACGGGATAATTTTTTAAAATGTTTATACCAAGCCAATTAACCTACAAGCCTGTACATCTTTGGGGAATCGGCGGAAACCGAAGATCTCAGAGAAAACCCACACTGTCACGGGGAGAACATACAAACTCCGTACAGACAGCACCCATAGTCAGGATTGAACCCAGGTATCTGGAGTTGTAAGCGCTGTAAGGCAGCAACTCTACTGCTGCACCACCGTGCTGCCTAACAGTGCCAGAGACCCGGGTTCGATCCTGAGATCGGGAGCTGTCTGTACATAGTCTGCACGTTCTCCCCGTGACCGCGTGGGTTTTCTCCAGGTGCTCTGGTTTCCTCCCACATTCCAAAGATATGCAGGTTTGTCGTTTAATTGGCTTCTGTAAATTGTCCCTATTGTGTAGGATAGAACTTGTGTACGGATGATTGTGGCCTGCATGGACTCAGTGAGCCGAAGGGGCAGTTTCCATGCTGTATCTCTAAACTAACCTAATAAGAGACAAGATTGATAATTTAAGGTTATTGTTCTATATCAAAAAGTTCCAAACATAAATATGCTTTGGAAAATATAAACATTTTTCTAATGACCATAGAATGCTGCAATGAAGACAGCCTAGTGTTCTATTTATCTTGTAGTTTTACACAAATCACTTAAATCCCATCACAGCTAAAAATCAATTGAATCACCATTCATATAACTGTATGCTGTTACTTTCACAGTTTCTAATCACAGTAGCAGTAAAAATGGCATTAAAAGAGTCTGTAACACTCTCAGTTCCTGGTATGGCCTGTCCCTCCATGCAGGTCACTACACTTTTTAATGAAATGTTCAATAACTAAAATATTAATTCTTGCAAGCTAAACAAAGCTTTCCTCAGATCAAAATATAAACTTTTAGTGCCTGTGTAAAATAGATAATAAAAGTTTATTGGAGAAGCTTTAAAAGGAAATAACTAATTCTTTCCTGAACAAAGTGAATTCAATTGCAAATGTAATTGTCCAGCAAATATTACTCTTAACATACATACTCATTTTTATATCTGTTAAATTAGAAGCTAAACTAATTAATTTTAAAGGTTAATAGGGATAAGAGTAGACCATTTAAATAAAATAATTGACAACTGTGGCACTTAAGATACCAGCATTGATGGTGTAACAGATTTGTGCCCAAAATTTATAATAATCTTTTACTAATCGAAACAGCCTACCATTTTTTAACCCAATACCTACTTTTTTGTTGGGCAGGATTTAGTTCTAATTTGTCCAACCGCTGGATTCAAAAGCAATAGGTTTTTCCCCAGCTGTCATCAATCACATGGCTGTTAAGACCCCAAGAACATAGCTTGAAACATCACACATCAACATTAATTTGTGGAAGGTATAGTAATGGACTGGAAGAGTGATTAAATGTTCCTTACACATATCTTAAGATCATTGTTGTTCTCTGCCCCAGGCAAAAACACTGCTGCCAAATTTGCTAGAAAACTTGTGCAATGTTCCGACAACTCTCAGATTTTGGAGCCTTTGTAACGGCTTTCACCTTTACTTTTCACCTTTGGGCTATAAACTATGCTAATGGACCTAAGGAAAACAAGCCAAATGTTGTATAAAAACACAAATTTACACTGTAATTGATAGAATTTAAAAATGTTCTTCAATTTGTGCAATTTGTGCAACAATCATTGAGCTAATTGTTATTTGTTCCTGCTAGCATTTTATCAGAGTTTAGGGATTGTTTTAACATCTTATGGGAGTTTTGCAAAAGAACAGATTGTGCATATTGATTGTCAAGAGTAGTTGTCTATCCTAATTTACAGTTAGCTGCATATATGCATGAGGAAAATGCACTTTGGTAAATAGGTTTGCTCCACCCAGGTCAACAAGAAGAATACTTTGCATGATTGAGCATCACTTTATACCCACCACACTGTTTTTCTATGTTCTTTAAGAACCGCCATAATCAGCATGAGCCAATAAATCATCTGTCTTTAAGAAAACCCATGTTTCACAATATTATGAAGTGGAATCATTATCAGCATGAAGAGAGGTTAGGCAAACATGAAAACAATTAGGAGGGTGCCTCTCTTTATCAGTGCCTGCTGATGAACAGAGCCTCATTTTTGCAACATAATTCAGGCAACTCCATTTCTGCTGAAGGATATCAGTAGCAGTCTTCTGGAATGTCCTTGGTGCCATCTGGCACAATGGTTGGCAGAATAATTATGCTCTCCAGAACCTCAAGGAGGTGTAATTGAGGAGTCATGGATATAGGGAACAAGCCAGCTTTCCATTCACTCAGCTAAACCATGGCAGACCTAAAGAGCCCTGTGAGTTTCCATGTGGTATCACATTGACAATTAGAATCTTGCAAAAGTAATTATGTTCTATTTGTACATTCAGAAAGTGCGAGGTCTCTGCTAATGAGAATTGTATGCATGAAATCTCTTAACTTTCTAAACTTCTGGCAATGGAAATCTAGGTATATTACTCTCACAGTTTCTAGTCTGTTGCTCTCCACTCAAGGCAAAGCAGACAAATTCTTCTCTCTTTTACTTTTTTTTCCTTTTCAGACTTTTAGATACAGTGCAGAAACTGGCCTTTCAGCCCGCCGAGTCCGCGCTGACCAGCGTTCAGCCCATACACTAACACTATTCCACACACTACGAATAATTTACACTTTATAAAAGCCAATTAACCTACAAACCTGTACGTCTTTGGAGTGTAGGAGGAAACCTGGAGAAAACCCTTGAAGTTCAATTAAAAATTGAGTACGGTAATCATTCTCAAATGCTGCCCTGAACTGCTGAGTTCCTCCAGTACTTGGTGTTTTGCTCATGATTCCAGCATCTGCGCTTTCTGATGTCTCCATGGTAAGTATTCTGTTTGATCAGGTTCCTGTGAAGTTCCTGTGAAGTGACTGAGAAATTTTCATGTTAAAGGAGTTATATAATGTAACCTGAAGAGAAGAAGAATATTTCCGTGAAGGACAAAGACATGCTGTTAGAAAATACCATAATGTCAAGCATCAAACACTTTGGAATCGTTGAATACTTGTTTGGTTCCTGCAGGCTGAGATTAAGCAACGGGGCAGTTTAGTCATTGCTATTTGCACCTGCTAGGTATTCCAAAAAATTGGATCAATATATGAATGCAATGTGTCTGCCTCCGTCTCCAACAACGAGATGCGGAATACTACTGAATGGCTTACATGGAAATTTAGTGGATTTAAGATTTTGTGAGGTCCAAAGGCAAAGTTATTTTAACGTTATTTTATTTATGTTGCATAGATATCAGGGCTTCCGATAAGTCTGAAGAAGGGTCTCGACCCGAAACGTTTGTCAACAATTCCTTCTCTCTATCTGCCTGTCCTGCTGAGTTACTCGAGCATTTTGTATTTATTTCAGATCTCAGGTCCTTGGCTAGTCATACTGATATTCTGCTAAATGTTTCTGTGGACTCTACTTGAGATCTGAGATTTTGTTCCCTACAGTAGCAGTGTACGGACACAAGATCTATTTTTGTACATAGAAACATAGAAAATAGGTGCAGGAGTCGGCCATTTGGCCCTTCGAGCCAGCACTGCCATTCAATATGATCATGGCTGATCATCCAGAAGCAGTACACTGTTCCTGCTTTCTCCCCATATCCCTTGATTCCATTAGCCCTAAGAGCTATATCTAACTCTTGAATACATCCAGTGAATTAGCCTCCATTGCTTTCTATGGCAGATAATTCTACAGATTCACAACTCTCTGGCTGAAAAAGTGTTTCTTCATCTCAGTCCTAAATGGCCTACCCCTTATTGTTAAACTGTGACCCCTGGATTCTGGACTACCCCAACGTGGGGAACATTTTTCCAGCATCTAGCCTGTCCAATCCCTTAAGAATTTTAAATGTAAGATCGCAGTCCCTGGTTAGAGACCGACTTCGGGAGCTCCAAACCGCAGGAGCTTCGACCGCCCCGACACAGGGGCTACGATTGCCCTGATGCGGGAGGTTCAAACGCCCCGACGCGGGAGTTTCGATCACCCTGATGTGGAAGCTCCGATTGCCCCAACGGGGGGGCTTTAATCGCCAGCTGCGGGAGGTTCGATCACCCGGACTGAGGATGGTTCGACTGCCCTGACTGCGGGAGAATAAAGAGGAAGAAATGTAGACTTTATTGCCTTCCATCACAGTGAGGAATGTGGGGAATCCGCTGTGGTGAATGTTTATGTCAACGTTTATGTAGTTATGTGTCTTGTTGCTTTTTTTTTAGTATGGCAGTATGGGAATTCGAGTTTCACTGTACTTTATTGGTATACGTGACAATAAACAGACCTTTGAGATCCCTTCTCATCCTTTTAAATTCCAGTGAATATAAGCCCAGTCGATCCATTCTTTCATCATATGTCAGTCCCGTTATCCCGGGAATTAACCTGGTGAACCTACGCTGCACTTCCTCAATAGCAAAAATGGCCTTCCTCAAATTAGGAGACCAAAACTGCACACAATACTCAAGGTCTCACCGGGGCCATGTACAACTGCAGTGGGACCTCCTTGCTTCTATACTCAAATCCTCTCCATATTTGAAAGCTTAATCATCAGTGGTTACATTTCAGTCAAATGTGTTTACATATCATAGGAAGCATACCTGGAATGTAAATTGTACACCCCAGAAATGAAATTAAATGCTGAAACTCACTTCAGATGAAAATGCATGAAATTGCTCTCAGCTGGATAACTGCCCCTAAAGGCAACCACGGAACAGAAGCGAGTAAGAAAATATACGTACCACTCTTTTATTTTGTGGAAAAAGCACCTAAAGATCTGATACATGGGAATGATTATTTGTACAGAATTCCATGAACGTTTCAAATTATTCAGAACTGGACATCGCATGTTGGCCGGTGTGGGCAAGTTGGGCCGTAGGACCTGTTTCCACGTTGTATCATTCCATGACTCAATGATTACACTTTTCAAAATATTCAGATAAGAGCAAATAAAAAGTAGATTACATTCGTGATTTATACTTTAAAAAAGTTTTATATTAACATTTGTTAATCTTGTCAATCAGATCATGTATTGTCTTTGCGCTGAACGGATAGCACTCATCAAAAGCTTTTCACTGAACCTCGGTACACGTAACAATAAACTAAACTGCATTCAACACATTTGTCCTCCAACTCTCATGTCCCAGTAACTGCATCACAATACCCCAGCTTATGATACGATGTGATAGAAATGTATTTATACCAGGAGGGAAATTGATCTGCCAACAATCATATAACACAAGATACATGAAACACGAAATTAAACTGACGAGTAGAAAGGATTGGGGATTTGCAAAGATTGGGTAGGGGGGTGGAAGTGGGTGGGGGGAGGGAGGTAGAAGTGGGTGGGGGAAGGGAGTCAGTTTACCCTAAGGACAGAAGGGGAAGTGTTGTACAGTTTGATAGCTACAGTGAAAAAGGATCTCCTGTGGCGTTCAGTACTGCATCTTCGTGGAATCGTGTAAATTATTTGACAAGTGAACTTGGGGATCTTGGTTTTATTCTAACCCACATGGATTCACTACATAGGGGAGGCAGATAATGTGTCTAATCGGTTACCGTACAGCTACACCAGTTTGCTCCTACAAAGATTTCTGGTCAAGAGTTTTCAGCACCAGGGAAATAGTTGGTGTGAGCATATGTGGTGGATATGCCTGTGAAGGCAAAGCCATATTGGTAACATGGAGCAGCCTGTTAAGAAGGATTTAGACAGGTGTGTAAACAGACAGATAATGGAGTGATATAGACCGTGTGGAGGCAAAAACAGAGTTTATATTGACACCATGGTCAGCACAGCGTATGTGGGCCAAAGGGCACATTCCTGTTCTGCATGTTTTACGTTTTATGTTTAATATTCCATGGTCCATGTTCATTCCAATTTCACTATTAAGAAGTCAAAAAGTTTACCATATGCATGCCATTCACAGCTGCCAGTCTTTTACCAGCACTGCACAATGTATTGACTGATCATTATTACCAGAGAACATTTTCCATCAATAACCTGTCATAGTTTATTTGTTCATACTTCTATATTTAAAATAGAAAGATTAAACAAGAACTTACCGTTTGAAGTTTGATCTTTATTTTATGAGAAGTTGAAGTGAGGTATTACTTGAAGAAGCCCACCAGTCCGCATGCGCGTCAACCTTCAAAGTAGCTGTATGAAATCACAGAATAGTTGCTGACCGAAGCTATAGAAAGATTGAAGGCTAGAACTACCGAATGATCTTTATGAGAATAGGATTGGGAGTGGAGGGCACGTAATCCCTCACTTCAACTTCTCATGAAATAAAGATCAAACTTGAAATTGTAAGTTCTCATTTAATATTTCTATTTCATTTCGAAGCCACGTGAGTGACTATGTGATGATTTCAAAGTGCTGTGGTTTCATGCAGTGACCCAATCTGTGCGTGAAACACTTAAACATTAATGGTAGGAAAAACATGAGTTATTAATATCATGATGCTAACTTGCATACATGGCCATTGCACTAAACTGGCCTTTAGTCACAATAGACTGTTGAGTTAGACAATAACTTATGCAACAATGTGCATAATTCTATCTGCAATTATCCAGACATATTCCACCAATTTTTATAATTTATTAACCTGCATGTAAACCTCATGCAGTATGATGAAAGGGAAATCCATTGTATTGTCTGCTAATGAGCCATCTTGAGACTATTGAAACAAAAGAACTATCTTCCATTTCATAGGCACCAGCAACTGAGTGAACTTGTATAGCTAATGACATCCCTGATTTCTGCTCTGATGGGCATGCTGTCAACATGAAATGTACGTAATCCTGCTCATTTGCTTATGAGATTATTTCTACAACAAGCTACCCTTATGTCAGTATGACATGGAGACTAAGCCAGAGATTGAGTAAAGGCTGTGTTCTTTATGCTGAGATCAGTTGCTGAAACTGATCTTAAGATACTGGTCCCATTAGGAAAGTTTTGAGGAATATTTGCATAACAATTTACTGATATACATCCCACATTACAATGAGTGTAGGCTATTAGAGTGGTCAAATAAAAGACACCCTGCATAACGCTAGAGAATAGTGGGTGGAGAACCAATCATTTGTCCCATTTATGGTATTACAGACATGATAAGGCAGCACAAGCATTGTCCATTGTGTTATCCCATAATGTTTCCCTAGGCTCAAACTAGAAGCCACACAAACCTCTGTTACTTCCGTATAGAATTGACTCGCATATGTTGTTCACTTCTCATACAATCGTGCAGAGCTAGCCGCCCAAGAAGACAGGCTGCCTCAGCCGTCACATGTGACTGAGTAAATAAGAATTGCTTCAGCCGAATACCATGGCGTGATTGAATAGGCAAATTGGTACTGTTAAATTTCATGTTGCCTCATTTGTAATATCGCAAAAGATATCTACCGACAACCCATCAACCCATCAAGTTTTATCATTTGCAATTTTGCATATTACCTAAACTCGATGACATAATGCCCTTTAATCTGAGAAGGACAGCATAGGCTTTCACCATTAGCTTTGTTATTAAACAGCGGAATCTGTACGTTATGTGTATAGATATGACAGAGTATGCAACTGCAAAATCAATTCTCTGAATCAGTTAAATTGCAGACACCCAAACATCTATCTTAAACTGGTTAAGTAAACCCACAATTTGATTAGCTTAATGCTAACCCGATTCGGCCAGCACCATATTTCTGTAATCTTAAGAAATATACCCCTCTAGTCCTGGGCCAGACCACTCATCCTCATGATTGCACTCGGAACCGCTATTCCTCTATTGATCCTACGGACTGAAACGTTTTGGCTTTCCTACCCGCGGAAGATGCATTATCTAGTTATTCAGACATATCACTGATAATATATAATCAGCAGCTAATGACTATGGCTGAAACCACAGTCTCCCTTAGATGTGAGAATACAAGTTCCCTGTCAACTCTTGACTAGTCACCATGAATATGTAGCATTTTCCTTCAGAGTGGAGATTAGTATAATGCAAGGCAGAATCAGGAATTACCTTGCAGTCCTTTGACTGAGACCGCATATCTAAGTCTCCAGAGTGCATAAAACAATCTCTTTGACCCACCACTCAATCAGGAATACTGGTATTGTGAGCCTATGGATTATTATGAATACATTGTTGATTCACAACATGAACCTGCAGGTCAGATAAAGTTATATTATATGCCAGATTAGCTTCCTGCTGGTAACTACGTGTCCTAGAGAGGATGGCAATGATGATTCCAATGAACCAATAACTCTGCTAACTGAGGAGAAATATGTTGAAAAAAACTTCAACTACTTTATTCTATTGACCAGTCTGATAACCTCTCATAGATGATGAAGCAGTGCTTCTCTGGTCACTATGACTTATGTGGCCAGCCAGTTTCATGATGGTCTACCCCAATCCAGGGCAACCAAACTGTTCCTACTTGGAACTTACAGAGGTTACTGTGTAAGGCACCTTGCCAATGTCTCTACATCAACCCGATCTTATCCCAGAGACAGTGAAAAAATGACTAGGTAGCCCATGCTGGCAGTAAACCCAACCTGGGCTGACAGGCTGCTCCATTTTGGAGTTTACGGAGGTAAATAATGAGACCTTACTTACCAGCGCCTCTAACCCCAGGTCGATTTCCTTTGTTGGAGCTTCAGCGAAGTTCCATTTGCAGACCCTGTCGCTCATGCTTGTCATTTCCGTTAGATAGGTGATGCCGCTGGCCAACTTCTCTTGTAGTGGCTTGTCCGTCCCCGAGGCAATAGCAATTTTAGAGGCAAGTGCACACAGCTTTCCCTCATGTGATTGTCGTACATCATGCATTAAAGCATGGGATCCCGGCACATAGTCATGTTCGGGCTCATGATTGGAGTGGGAGAAAAATTGCACCCTGAACCAGGCGTTGCCATATCCATATGTCTCGGACTGTCTGTGCATGCTTCCGTAATACCGAGCACATTATGTGACACCATCTCCGATAGTCTTTTGGGTGGGAGTAAAATACGAACCCTGAAATCAGGGCAGCTACAGGCATATGACTTGAACTGCTTGTGCATGCTTCCGTAGTAAGGAGCATAATATATATGGCTCCATCTCCATCACTTCATACATCCCGAGTGGGAGGACTTATACAACCCTGAACCAGGAGCTGCCTCAGGCATGTGTGCATATACTTTGGCACCATCTCCATCACTACGCTGAACTGAGTGGGAGGAAAATTACAACCCTAACCAGGAGCTGCTTCAGGCATATGTGCATATACTTTGGCACCATCTCCACCACTCCTTTCATCTGAGTGGGAGGAACATTTGCAACCCTGAACCAGGAGCTGCTGCCTGACATGCCTTCGTAAGACAGAGCATTCCTAGTGTTATAATTTGATTCATCAGATGTTCTAATTGGGACAAAGCCCTATCACACCTGCTATAGATGTTCCAAGACATGGCTATGACTTTGCCCCGACTTGGGGTTGTCAGGCTGCTTCCTTTAGCTGCCTAACTGAGACTAGCTGCAGATCGGTGCTCTGTTGTATCATAATTTATCAAACAGACTGCACCTGCTAGTGACTCCGAGTCCTTGCTTCCTTCCAGAGCCAACCGAATATTACAGGGAAGGACTGGAGCGCCTCTAGCCTCCATACGCCAGACAGAGTGGGAGAAATACTGCAACCCTGCCAGGTGTTGTTATAGGCAATGATGTTTATGTGATTAAAAGACAGTTATCCCTATAAAATCAGAGATTTGACTACTTTATTGATATGCATATAATTGGAGTATTTTGTAACAGAATCTTCCACAGTCCCCTCTAATGAGCGGAAATTACCATGACTTCACCTGGTGTAGCTCCCACAGGTGAATGATAGGCACAGCTCAAACAAGGCTTCCCAAGCCAGGAGCTCTGGACTGAAATGGTAAGTCCAATTCCACTACACCATAGATGTATGTGATAATAAATGTCCTTTGTAATTATCTTTTAAAACATAAACTTCATTGGCACATGATAAGATACATTTGTGATATTGTCAAGAATTAAACATGACTTTAGAATGCTATCGGCTATGATAGTCACAAACGTCACCCAGTGGCAACTGTTATTAATGCCAACTATATTATATCTGCCTAAAATAAAGTATACACTACGTGCTGCTGCAGCAATAACTGTTAAAATTGTACGGTGCAATGGCAGGCAGAGCTACCTAAGCAGTAGCTCTAGGCAGCGGCTATTTAAAAACTCACCTGCTGCTGGAAATCTCCTGCAGTGAAAAAAGACCTGCCTGCCGGCAGCTGCAATTTATGAATTTCAGCTCCTTACAGAGCCCCACGCTGTCTCCGACTCTGGCTGCCTGCTCCCGTATGGAGCTCTGATGCCGGCAGCTGTATTCACTTAACGTAGCTGGCGGTCTCCCATTTGGGCCGTCTGCTACCGTGTAGACTATAACGGTCACAGCCGTGATCCCAGCTCCTTATGGAGACTTATGCTGATCTCCCATTTGGGCCGCGGTTTCCAATTATAGCTGCCTGCTCCTGTTGGGGATCTCAAACTGCGGCGCAAAATTCTACTACTATAGCTCCTATGGAGCTTCCATGGCGGCCGAAACCTCCAGCCGCCTCCATAGCTACTCCGGCACGCTCTAGAGCAGCCCGGTGAAAATGGACTTACCTTGCAGAACAGTTCAAACTGCTCCGCTCGTGCCATTGCGGTAGACGCATTAACGCGCATGCGGATTGCGGGCTTCTTCACGTAGTCACTCACGTGACTTTGAAATAAAACAAGAACATTTTCATACAATATATATAAACACATCATTTGAGAGGAATTAACTTACAGAAGTCAACACAGAAGTATATGGTGTGCCGACAGAACCACAAAACTATTGAGTAATGCAACCTCATTCAAATTAGCATTAGTCGCACCAATTAATTATTTCACTATCAAAGTAAAAGTGGAAGCTGTTTTGTTTTCTTATTTACATGAATACACATGACATACAGCATCCATTTGAGTAACAAATGCTTTGCAAATGCTTCATAAGACTAATTTAAGCTTTCGGTGTTCTTTTGATATTTTGATCAAATGGATTCTGAATATGGACTAGTAAAGATGAAGTCAACAAAGTGTACACTGGCAGAAAGCAGGAAGAGGAGCAATAATTTAAACTGTGAAATAGCAATGTGATTTTACTTCGGAGTCACGTGAGCGATTCCGTGAAGAACCCCGCCAATCTGCACGCGTGTCATTACGTCGTTCGCATGGCGAAGCACCGGACTGGCTGGTGAGTCGCTCCTGCCAGCGGTAAGTTTAAACTACAGGTAACTTTTGTTTTCTTACCTGGTGTTGATTTTCTTGCAGGAACCTCTTTTACAGAGGTTTTCCTGCTCTATATTTTGGTGAAGTCCGACGGGGGATCCGGCAATGAACCTGGACCGACCCTGGATCCGACTGCGGAAGCGGGTAGCTGGTGAATGTCGGGTTCACCAGCTAACGGTCAGTGACTTCCAGATGCTGTGGTTCCCAGGGAGGGGAAATCCAGCAGCAATGCGGCACCCAGACCGCAGTGGTCCCAGGATATGGGGTAAAACCAACCTGAACGGCCAGCTCTGGTGCTGGGTGGGTTCCCTCCGGTAATGTATAAAATTTGGAGGTTGCCAGGATGGAGCTCCTATGGAGAGGGGGCTCCATCTAGATACACTAGCAGGAGTTGTGTCAGCGCGGAGCTATGCGAGAACCCGCAACAGCAACACCTTGGACAGGGCTGCTTCATGTTCATGCCGAGTGTGTCAGCGCGGGGCTATAGGAAAGCCCACGCCAGCAACGCCTTGCACAGGGCTGCTTAATATGGGTACCAAGACTGTGGCAGCACCGGCCTATGGGAGAGCCCGCGCCAGCAGCGCCGTGTAACAGGGCTGCTTAATGTCTCCCTCTTGGAAGAGGAGAGCATGCCGGGTCAGTGTAAATCTGACATCGAGTCCGAGGGTATAGCCATGGAGCATACCCCAAGGGATGAAGGGCATGTGTCAGAGGTCAAGTTCCTGGCAGCAAGGTTTGCCATCCCAACACGATGGAGTGAACAACGCTATCAGGTGGACATTGGAGCCTATTCCGCTGAATCTTCTATACAGGTAAGGCCTATTCAACAGACAAAATCTGGAGGACGAAGCAAAAGCTGTCGGACCAATCAAGGCCGATGACGAGCAAAGTTTCATCGTTTCGGGGACAACACCCTACACCTTCATCGGCAGTAAGAGGTTCACTGAACCTAGTGACAGCATGAAGCTGGGCAGAGGTTCTACACACCCTAATCTATAGGAAACCAGGCAGATAGGTTGGTCTGGCACTTCCGAACCATGGATAAGGGTACCACTTACACGTTAGGAATACTTACACTTGGTTGTACCATACACAAATGGTAAGACATAGTCAGCCACTTAGCGGCATTTAAAGATGTAAAACTGCACAATATTAACTTTGCAAGCAAGGGAATTGTGCCCAGCATTGTTTTAAAAGAAAGATGGTGGGAGCGGATTATTTTGGACCTGACAGGACTTAGTTCGCTTGTGCAGTATAATTTTAAAATGGAAACATTCGCTACTGCCAAGCAATTGGTTTCCACAGGGTGTTATATGGCGTGTATAGATCTTAAGGATGCATATTATTCAGTACCTGTTCATAAAGAATATCTGAAATTTTGCTGGATGGGGGAATTATGGCAATTCAAGCACTGCCTAATGGGTTAACCTCAGCCCTAGATATTGGTTTCAGCTGTTACACTCATGGTTGAGAGATTGGTCTCATCCATCCAGCTAATTCAAAATTGATACTGGTTAATGTTATTGACTATTTGGGATTCACAGTTAATTCAGCTCACATGTCTGTGACTCTGCCCAAGGGTATGAGATTAGATTTAATTGAAGGCTGCATCAAGCTCTTGGGGGAGCAATCATCTTCAATTAGACATGAGGGCAACCTGATTGGTAAATTAATAGCTGCCTTTCCAGCTGTGCAGTATAGACTTTTGCATACCGAAATTTACAGAGGGCGAAGGTACAGGCACTCAGGATACATGCAGGTCATTTCTCCCAGCCCATGCAATTTCCATTTGAAGCCATTGCTGAAGTACAGTGCTGGATAAGAAACATTTCAAATTGTTTTAGCAAAATTCTGATGGAAGCACCTTCAGTTTGCAGACTGATGTTAGTGCCCTAGGTTGGGGTGCTACTTGTACCATTTTAGCTGTGGAGGCACATGGAATAGGCATGGCATTTATTTCTCCAATCACATGGAATTAATATTTAGAGTTTAGGAGCATTTTATGGGCTCAAGGCTTATTGTATCACCAAGCAGCACTTACATGTTCAGCTTCAGATTGGCCACACCATGGCAGTGGCGTATGTTAATGCATATGGCCATACTTACATGAACACGCCCGATCCAGTCTGCTCTCAGAAGCGAAGCAGGTTCAGGCCTGGTTAGTACTTCGATGAGAGACACATGGGTGTGATCAAGTCGAAACTTTGTGACAGATTGGCCAACCTTATTTGGCACGGATGCATTAAAAAGAACATTTCGATTTCAGCTGTCTATTTGCCAGGCATATTCAATATGGTGGCAGACACCAGGTCATGCAAATTCAATGACAACACAGAGTGGATGTTCAATCATGATGTATTTAATGAATTTATTCTTCGCTATGGCATGCCAGATTTCAATTTATTTGCATCCAGCCTCCATTACTAGGTAGCGAAGTATGTTTCATGGGAAACAGATCCAGAGGCAGTAGCTGTCGATGCGTTCTCGCTACACTGGGGCGGAATGTTTATATGAATTTCCCCACTTCTGCATCATCAATCGGTGCTTGACCAAGATCAAGCAGGACTCTGCTTCAGGAGTTGGTGGTATCCGACTGGCCTACACATGGACATTATTACACAGCCTATTATAGAATCATAGAATCATAGAAAATAGGTGCAGGAGTAGGCCATTCAGCCCTTCGAGCCTGCACCGCCATTCAATATGATCATGGCTGATCATCCAACTCAGTATCCTGTACCTGCCTTCTCTCATATACCCCCTGATCCCTTTAGCCACAAGGGCCACATCTAACTCCCTCTTAAATATGGCCAGTGAACTGGCCTCAACTACCTTCTGTGGCTGAGAATTCCACAGATTCACCACTCTCTGTGTGAAAAATGATTTTCTCATCCCAGTCCTAAAAGACTTCCCCCTTATCCTTAAACTGTGACCCCTTGTTCTGGAGTTCCCCAACATCGGGAACAATCTTCCTGCATCTAGTCTGTCCAACCCCTAAAGAATTTTGTAAGTCTCTATAAGATCCCTCCTCAATCTTCTAAATTCCAGCGAGCACAAGCCGAGTCTATCCAGTCTGTCTTCATATGGAAGTCCTGCCATCCCAGGAATCAGTCTGGTGAACCTTCTCTGTACTCCCTCTATGGCAAGAATGTCTTTCCTCAGATTAGGAGACCAAAACTGTACACAATACTCCAGGTGTGGCCTCACTAAGACTCTGTACAACTGCCATAGTACCTCCATGCTCTTGTACTCAAATCATTTTGCTATGAATGCCAACATACCATTTGCTTTCTTCACAGCCTGCTGCACCTGCATGCCTACTTTCAATGACTAGTGTACAATGACACCCAGGTCTCGTTGCATCTCCCCTTTTCCTACTCGGCCACCATTCAGATAATAGTCTACCCTCCTGTTTTTGCCACCAAAGTGGATAACCTCAAATTTATCCACATTATACTGCATCTGCCATGCATTTGCCCACTCACCCAACCTATCCAAGTCACCTTTCAGCCTCCTAGCATCTTCCTCACAGCTAACACTGCCCCCCAGCTTTGTGTCATCTGCAAACTTGGAGATGTTGCATTCAATTCCCTCATCCAGATCATTAATATATATGTTAAATAGCTGTGGCCCCAGCACTGAGCCTTGCGGTACCCCACTAGTCACTGCCTGCCTTTCTGAAAAGGACCCGTTTACTCCTACACTTTGCTTCCTGTCTGCCAGCCAGTTCTCTATCCACATCAATACTGAACCCCAAATACCGTGTGCTTTAAGTTTGTATACTAATCTCTTATGTGGGACCTTGTCGAAAGCCTTCTCAAAGTCCAGATATAACACATCCACAGGTTCTCCCTTATCCACTCTACTAGTTACATACTCAAAAAATTCTATAAGATTCGTCAGACATGATTTACCTTTCATAAATCCATGCTGACTTTGTCCAATGATTTCACCACTTTCCAAATGTGCTGCTATCCCATCTTTAATAACTGACTCTAACATTTTCCCCACTACCGTTGTTAGACTAACTGGTCTGTAATTCCCCATGGTTATGGTGGTTCCAAAACATCATTTATTTACAATCCCCAGGCCTAGGTACTCTGAAATCTGGGATGTGAGCATGGTACTGACACTGTTTCGTCAGTGTACAGCCACATCCTTGTCATTGCCGATGATTACCCTAAAGTTGGTTATGTTCATGGCGCTGGTGTCAGCGCAAAGGGATCAGACTTTGCACAAACGGTGTCTGAACAGGATGGTGTTATCAGGAAATGACGTTATATTTTACATCTATGACCTAATGTAACAAAGCAGACAGGGGTGTCAGGGAAGTTTGTACTGTCAGCATATCCCACGGATTACGGCCATATGTAGTGGCGCACTTGAGGAGGTATATCAAGGTCACCAAGAGCCTCAGAGGCTCCGAAGTAGCATTGTTTATTAGCCACAAAAAAGCCACATCTGCAAGTTTCTGTTCAGACCATCTCAAGATGGCTGAAACAAGTGCTGGGTTGTGCAGCAGTTCATACTGACAATTTTAAATCACACTCCACCAGGGTGGCATCAACGTTAGTAGCGAGGGCAATGGACATCCTTCTACACCATATCCTTGCGGCCACAGGATGGTCAAATGAATTGACTTTCAAAGGTTTTATAATAAACCACTTATTGAACCCAGGGGTGTTCGCCCATTCCATTTAAATTCTGTCTCATAGCTTCTCCCTGGGAGAGAGGAGTCGCTATTGTGTTTCTCTTGTTATTTTGTGAATAAGGCAACATGTTAATCAGTACCATATTTCATTGTATTACTAATTATTCACCTCTCCCAAGTCAACTGATGCAGTGTGAGATGCCTGGATTTGGATCGGCGTGAAATCACAGATCTTTGAAATCTTCACGTATATAGTAAAATAGTAAGATTAAACAAGAACTTACCAGTTTGAAGTTTGATCTTTATTTTGTGAGGAGTTATGTTGAGCGATTAAGTGCCCACCACTCCCAACCCTCATATCGCAAAGCTCATCTGGTAGTTCTAAGTTTATAATCTTACTATGTCACTTCAATTACTATTATTCTGTGATTTCACATCGCTGCTTTGAAGAATGACACGCGTGCGGATTGGTGGGGTTCTTTACTTAATCGCTCATCGTAACGCCTCATAAAATAAAGATCAAACTTCAAACTGGTAAGTTCTCATTTAATCTTACTATCAAACTGCATTTAAGGCTCAAGGAGATCCATTGAAGGCTCTGTGATAAAGAACATAAAAATCAAGGCTAAGGAAGGCAATCAAAAACTTTATGGGCCTGTCCCACTTAGATGATTTTTTGGGTGACTGTAGGCGATTGCTGCAAAATTTTCAACATGTTGAAACATTTTTGGCGACAGTAGCGACAATTTTTGCTGTCGTAGGCTGTCGTAGGTGCTGTCGTAGGTTGGCGCTAGGTGTCGTAGTTGAATTGCATTAAAATTAGTCCCTGGCAATCGCCTAAAGAGTCGCCTAAGTGGGACAGGCCCATTACAATACAAATACTTCACTTTAGGCAGACAGAGTAACAATTTAAATGTACTTCTACAAGTCTGTCATCATCATCGGTGGTCACTCGAAACGAGTATGATTGTCCTCTCATGGAGGTCGCCTGTGCGTGACTTTGTTTAACATGGGGAGACTGGTGCAAAGACAGCCACCACATGGCCCTTGACAGATCTGGATCAGAATCCAGTGGCATGGAATCCAAGACAAGCGGGGACCCTTTTCTGCTGCGGCCGTCATCCGCCTTCCCAGCCGTTGTGATGCTCCACTAAGGTCAGCCATCATCCTCCGCCTGTTCCACCGTTGAGGCCTTGGTTGGGTTCCTCTCTGTCAGAGACCTCACCCTTGACCTTACTGCCATAGGTGACCCTACCCGGAGCATAGCTCCAGACTGCATCGCTCCCAGGATCTCCAGACCACACAAGCTTCTCCACCACGACAAGGTGACAATCCACGGAGAAACGTATAAATGTATGGTAGCAAGTCTGTATGGTAGCAAGAAACACATACAGACAACTATTTTTTGGATGACTTAGACCTGGGTCCAAAAACTGTAATCAGGAGACAACCTGTCAAGCCATATTTGACAAAACAAATTGTCATACATGTCATACATGCACTTACTATGTAACAGATGTTTGCATTTTTCCCCTTTCCGATTACAGGCTAAATCATTAGTTCTTTATTTTATGCAGAATTGCTATTTCAAAACATTAAGAGGATTGTAATCTGTAAATAAACTAAACTTATCAATTTATATTAGGTTTACTGACAACCAAAATTGTAAAAACTGGATTGGAAATCGCATTAAATATAACCATTTGAAAATCGCATTAATGCACTCTTTTCTAATCATCTTTTAGATGCCCCATCCAAGCGAGTCCCCTGGCCCATATCCCACTCATGAGGATTTTTAGATTAGATTAGATTCTTTTATTTGTCATTCAGACCTTTCGGTCTTAACGGAATTATGTTCCCCTGCAGTCATACATATAATAATTTTTTTTTAAATGACAGAACACACAATAAACACAAATTTAACATCCACCACAGTGAGTTCACCAAACACTTCCTCACTGTGATGGAAGGCAAAGTCTTAAAGTCTCTGTAGTTGGTGTGGGTCACTTTTGATATCTTAGCAAAGGCAGACATCAATGATGAAATTTGTCATCACTTACAGCACCAGCACAGCCCAAAGTTGATTGAAGATTTGTATCATAAGAACAAGCCCTCAATCCCAACAAGTTGATTATCTACTGAGCAACAGTTATCCATGCCTTTTGGTCAACTTTACAGACATAGGAAAATTACATTAAGTGAATCAACACACTGATGAGATATCAACAATGTTGTCTTCACCAAATCTTCCAAACTCTTCAGCAGGGTGGATGAACCAGTTTGCATCTTCTCTGGGCCCAATATCACAACCACTAAGGATCTAGCTGGATATTAAATAATGATAAGAAGAAGTACAGGATGGAGAATGAGAATCTCATACCCTGTTGTCAAGACGACAGCCTCTACTTCAATGTCAGCAAGACAGTGATTGACTTCAGAAAGCCAAGCAGTACACACATACATTGATGGTGCCTTAGAAATAGTTGAAAGTTTCATGTTCTTAGGAATAAACATCACCCATAATTTGTCTGGTCTAAGCAATGACCAAGAACATATGACTATCAACACATCGACTTTCTTAGAAGGATTAGGAAGTTCAACATATCCCCAAAACCCTTAAGGGCCTGTCCCACTTGGGCGTCATTTGCGCGTAATTTACACAACATGATTTACGCGACACGACGTGCTGCACACATGACGCACGCATGGTGTGCATTACACACACATGGTGCGTGGTGACATAGGCAGTGACGCGTGGTCGCATGCAGCGCCCCAGAATTTTGGAATGTACAAAATCTTTGTGTTCCATCTGCGTGATGTGCAAATAACGTCCAAGTGGGACAGGCCATTTACCAACTTCTACAGATGCACCATAGAAAGCATTTTATTGGGATGGATCGCAGCATCGTTTGGGAACAGCTAGATCCAAGGCCGCAAGAAATTGCAGAGAGTTTTGGGCATAACCCAGATCATCACCAAACCAACCTCCCTTCCATTGACTCCATTTAGACTCGCTGCCTTGGTAAGTCCACCAGCATAATCAAGGACTAGCCTCACCCTGGTCACTCCTTCTTCCCCCCACTCTGGAGGTACAGAAGTTTGAAGAGCATACTTCCAGATTCGGGAACAATTTCATCCCAGCTGTTATCAGGCAACTGATTGGCCTCTCACCAGCTAGAATCCTGTCCTAACCGCTCATCAATCTCACTGGAGACCTTGAACTATCTATAATTGGACTTTATTAGACTTTATCTTACACTAGATGTTATATCCTTTATCCTTTATCTGTATACGGTGGACAGTTTGAGAGTAATCATGTACTGCATTTTCTTTGACTGGATAGCACGCTACAAAAAGCTTTTCACTGTACCTCGGTACATGTGATAATAATAAACTAAACTAAGCTAAATTAAATACACACAACCAACTTTGTGGGTGGGCCAGTTATCTTCATACCTGACACCAGACTTGAAACAAACACTCTGTGCTCAGTTAAGCAAGAGCTATCCTGAAAGATTGAAAAAAGTGTGTCCATTACTTTCCTTTTCATAGAGAAATAGAGAAAAAGTTGTTACCTCCGAAGCTACCAACCTATCAGTTTGAGCACAACTTGTCCTACCTGTTGCCGAGTCAGCATCATCTCTTTAGTACTTCTCAGCCTACTCGGAACCCACATTCAGGAAGCATGTTACTCTAACTTCTAGGGAATGTCTGAGTTTGTACGGACCACTATTACTACAATACAGAAAATATTTGGCTCAATGCAGAGCACATCATTTTTCTTGCCCACAAAACAAACTGCTGGAGGAACTCAGACTGAAGAAAGATTCATCCTGAAACATTGTCGGTCCATTTCCTGCACAGATGCCTCCTAACCCGCTGACCTCCTGGAACAATGTGTATTTTGCTCAAGGTTCCAATATCTGCAGTCTCTTATGACACCAAATTTCTTGCCTTATTGTATATGCTACATAATAAGTTTCACTAAAATTCTAGTTATTTTTAATGATTCATTGAGATAGTGAGAATTGGTTTTGCATATTAAAATATCTTGTTTTGGTATATGTGAATTGGAGAGTTCACCTTCATCATAATAGAACGTATATTCATGATGTTGCACGTCTGTTGATCATTAACTCACAAACATGAATTGTTAATGTCGTGCATTTATCCTTTGTAATAATATAACATTTGACACAACATTACTTCTTTGTTCCAGCCCAGTGGGAACAGATGTTTAATTACCATTATCTTATCCTGGGAAATGTGCTCCACCCACAAGAACACTAGGACAGCCCACCCAGCTGTGATGATTCCAACTTTTCTTCAGGACTATTCCAGTCCAAATGGCTCCCAAATCTCTGTTGGAGTCTCCCTCTCTCAATTTGCACATCACTGAGGCATCTCACATTGCCTTTTGCAACGACTTTTGTGTCACCTTTGTGGATTAAGATAAAAAGCATTAACATTGAATGAGCAGTACAGCGCTCTCTGTATTTGATAACCAAACTTACAATGATAAAATATTGTAATTTCCTTCATTACATTTTATTTTATTTTTCAGCTGTTTTGTCTTACAACTTAAAGTTTATTAAGGGTTTATCTCTATAACTCATTATCACATATCCCACAATCAATAATGGACCATTGTGGGCTCCACCTTTCCTCGATCCTCATTGCTTTTTGAATATCTTTAATTCATTAGTTCTATGTGCCATCTATATCTCTTGTTTCCCTTTCATAACATAATAAGATCATAGGTGATAGGAGCAGAATTAGGTCATTCGGCCCATCAAGTCTACTGCGCCATTCAATCATGGCTGATTTATCTCTCCCTCCTAACCCCGTTCTCCTGCCTTCTTGCCATAACTGGACCCATTACTAATCAAGAATCTATCTATCTCTGCCTTAAATATATCCACTGCCTTGGCTTCCACAGGCTTCTGTGGCAAAGAATTCCACAGATTCACCACCCTCCGTCTAATTAAATTCCTCCTCATCTCCTTCCTAAAAGAACATCCTTTAATTCTGAGGCTGTGACCTCTAGTCCTTGACTCCGCCACGAGTGGAAACATCCTCTCCACATCCACTGTAACCAAGCCTTTCACTAACTCTCAGTCTGAAGAAGGGTCTCAACCCGAAATTTGACTTAATTATTTTCCCCAAAGATGCTGCCTGATCCGTTGAGTAACTCCAGTTATTTTTAAATCTTCCGTTTAAACCAGCATCTGCAGTTCCTTCCTACATAATCAAAATCTGATATAAAAATATCAAATCTTAGAGCAATAAAATGGTTAAAAAGATTTGGAGTATTTTTATAGAAGTTTAAATTCAATGTTCTGTACATTAAACCTTCTACTAAAAGTAAAATATATTTGATTTTACCTTTGTAGAACATATTTAAAATGTTACATTTTTAAACCTACATTTTTGGTCATGAACCTTATTATTTGAATAGTTATGATCCTATTTTTCCCCCAATTTCTTGGACTCCTTTGTAAGTTTTAGGTTATATCTGAACCAATCTTTTCATACCAATCTTCAGCATAAGAAAAATATTCTTGATCCATAATCTCACAATATTCCCTACTCTCAATTGGGGTTTAAACAGGCGTTGGCCTTAACCTTAGTACACATTGTATAGAGATGGCAAGATTATCCCTGTCAATTGCATCATGATAGCTGTAAAGTGGCTTTGCATTCATGTTCAGTTATCTGATGGGTACTTTTGGTAATCTATAGGAAAGGCAAAACTATTTAATGTGAATTTCTTTTTAAATTTGGGCACAAAACAAATCATAGTAATATGTTTTCCCGCACAAAACTAATGTAGTGATTATTTTACATCTTTTGGCTTCATTTTTATTTGACTCAGAATTATTGTATAATGATACTACTATTGTCAAATCGATTTACTTTTACTGCTGTTTTGCACTAATTTGAGTGCAGTTGCATAATGACTGAGTTATATTAATTATTTCTTAATTGAGCACTGTCTTACTTACATCAGTTAATGATTAAGAGAATCACCTGTCTTTCTTTTATAACTTGAGGTCATTTACCGTCTGTGAGAACCTCTTTTAACTTTTTTTAATTTATTCATCTTTTGGAATCTGGACGTTACTGGCAAAACCATCTATTTTAATCCCAGATTGTCCTTGAGAAAGTGTAGGAAGAAACTACAGATGTTGGTTATAACCGAGGAGGACACAAAAAGCTGGAGTAATTCAACGGGACAGGTAGCATCTCTTGAGAGAAGGAATGGGTGACGTTTTGGGTTGAGACCCTTCTTCAGGCCCAAAACGTCACCCATTCCTTCTCTCCAGAGATGCTGCCTTTCCCGCTGAGTTGTCCTTCTGAATGTTGTGATAAGTTATTGTCTTGAAATGCTAAAGATCTAATCGTGAAGGTGCATTCACAACACTGTTGGGAGGCAGTTCTGAGGTTTGAATACAGTGGCCCATGGGGAATGATGATGCATCCCTGAATAGCACTTTTCCTTTCTATTCATACACTATCCTCATACAGTAATGTTATCATGAGCTGGTGGTACAGCTCTTGGATGACAAGAAGTACCATCAAAGTAGCTTAAATTAGTACCAGCAGTGCAGTGCATTTGTAAATTGAATTTTCTGGGGGGGGATGTGGTATATCAATCACATGTCTCACTTTGACCCGCACCATGTTGGGTTTGCTACAGATTAAAGCTTTCGGTTTTCGATGTTTGAAGGCATAAAAGAATAGTTGTTTCTAATTCAATTAACGACATTGAGAAAAACATCAATAAAACTTTGTGGAAATGAAGCTCACAAAAAATAGTACTCCGAGTCATGTTAACAACAGGATCTAGATCAACTGTGGAAGGGGGCAGGAAAGGGAAGATGGAATATAATATGGATAAATGTGAGGTATTGAATTTTGAGAGGACCAAAGTAGAATCCCTGCTGTATATGGTAAGGTCCTGCGAGTGTGCTCTTCCGGTTTGCATGGTTTTTCTATTTGTGCAAAAACGGTACCCGATAGCTCCACAAGTTTTTGCCACGTAGAACAGAAAGACGTATGATTATAGGTACATAATTCCTAAAAGGTTGCAAGACAGGTAAACAGGGTGGTGAAAGTGGCATTTGACATGCTTGCCTTTATCATTCAGGGCATCGAGTACAGCATACAGGACCTCTTGTTGCAACTGTACAAGTCAATGATGAGACTACACTTGGCGTATTGTGAACAGTTCTGGCCAGCATACTATCGGAAGAATGTCAGTAAGCTAGAGGGGGTGCAGAAAAGATTCACAAGGATGTTACCGGGACTAAACAGTTTGAGTTAAAGAGATTGAGGTTTTGTTTTCGCTGGAGCATCGAAGGCTGAGGGGTTACCTTACAGAGGCATATAAAGTCATGAGAGGTCTGGATAAGGTCCCTCCAGATGCCATCTGAGGGATCTCTCCAGGACCCTCAGATGACACTGCCATGAGCTGGTTTCTCTACTAACATAGGCAACTCTTTCTCCTCCCCAGCTAGCCTCTGCTATGGGGTTCCACAAGGTCCCATCCTTGGCCCCATTCTCTTCTCCCTGTATATGCTCCCCTTAGGCCAAGTCATTCAAAGGCACGGCATTCCCTTCCATTGCTACGTAGACAATACACAACTCCATCTCCCCCTGAAGCCCAAAAACCGTTCAAATCTGCTTAACCTTATCCGCTGCCTTGAGGATATAAAGTGTTGGATGGCCCAGAACCTCTTCCAACTAAACGAGGGTAAGTCTGAGGTCATCGTTCTCGGCCCCTCGTATCAATCACAATGATAGCAGGCAGCCTTGGAAGCCTTACCCCATTACTCAAACCTCACATCAAAAACCTTGGCGTGATATTTGACTCGGCATTGACATTTGACAAACAAGTCAATGCCGTGGTAAAAGCTAGCTTTTTCCAGCTTCGGACGATAGCTAAAATAAAACAATTCCTCCAGTTTGATTACCTCGAAAAGATCATCCACATATTTATCTCCTCCCGCCGAGATTACTGCAACTCCCTCCACACTGGCATCTGCCAACTTTCCCTGTCCCACCTGCAACTGGTGCAAAATGTCACAGCGGGACTCCTGCCGGGCACCCGAAAAAGGGACCACATCACCCCGATCCTGGTCACCCTTCACTGGCTCCCTGTGCGGTTCCGAATAATTTTCAAGATCCTCCTTTATGTCTACAAAGCCCTGTCCGGGCTTGCCCCCACCTACATCAAAAGTCTGCTTACCCACCATACCACCTCCAGGTCACTCAGATCGGCTGACTTGGCGTTACTGAACATTCCGCGGTCTAGGCATAAGCTCAGGGGTGACCGCGCCTTTGCGGTTGCAGCTCCTAGATTGTGGAACAGCATCCCTCTTCCAATCAGAACTGCCCCCTCCATCGACTCCTTTAAGTCGAGACTAAAAACTCATCTTTATTCTCAAGCCTTTCTTGACGTCCTCTGAGTGAGGGCTATATGTATGCATTTATGCATGTAGTTAATCTATGAACCACTGTTGTATAACATTAGTACCTCCACTAATGTAAAGCACTTTGGCCAACGAGAGTTGTTTTGTAAATGTGCTATATAAATAAAAGTGACTTGACTTGACAAGAGAGGTGTGGATAAGATGGATGCTCAGATTTTAATTCTGGAGGGCAAATACTTAAGTTGATAGGGGATAAATTTAAAAGGGATCTGAGGGATAACTTTTTAACATAGTGGGTGATGAATATATGGAACTAGACCAAGTGGGATCCATTCCTCCAACACAATATTCCACCAAACTGTGCAGTGCGGCTGACGGGTTCCCGTTGTGATGCCAGAGATCCCCATTTTGACCCGTGTCATGGCAACCCTCACACAACTGCACAGGCGCGGCCAGAAAGTGGGAGGGCAACTGCGACATTTTAAAAGTTTAAAATGGCAATAACTTGTAAAATTTAACATCAATGTGAACGCATCTCACTCTCCCTCTTCAGTCCCCATATTCCCCTCCTCCAATATCCTCCCTCTCCCCACCCTCCAACAACCCTCCTCTACTTCCTCTGCTCAACCCCTCCCTCCCTCCCGTCCTCTCTCTTCCCCCACCCCCCGTTACCTTGTATACTCCCTCCCTCTCCTCTTCACCCTCCCTCTTCTTTCCCCTCTCCTCCTCCCCTCCCCCACTCCCTCCCTTTTCCCCTACCTTCAGTCACTCCCTCCCTCCTTCCATAATCCCTCTCCCCTCACTACCCCCACCTCTCCCACTATCCCCCACTTCCCTGACTCCTCGCCTCTCCCCTATCCCACCACCCCACTCTCCCTCCTCACCTCCCCACCTACCCCACTACCCTCCCTCTATCCCTCACCTCTCCTCTCCCTCTACCCCCTTCCTCCACTGCTCTCCCTACTCAACTCCCCCACTTTCCCCTCCCTCTCCCTCCCTAACCCCTCCTCTTCCTCAATGTCCCCACTCTCTCTGCTCACCTCCCCACGATCTCAATGTAAACCACCGCCGGCTCCATTTTCTCCATGACGTCGGCGATGAAGTTCTACTTGAAACAGGGGCTGTCAGGGGTATGGGCCAAACGGCCTGGAGCCGGGTAGGGGAAGGAAAAGGCCAAGGCTGTGGCCTAGTCCTTGCCCTGAGTCCCGCTCCTCTCCCTCCCCGCGGGCCCGGATGAGCAGCGCAGTCGCCCTCAGACCTAACCCTAGCCTTAGCGCTGCGGTCATTTCAAATCCCATACTTCAGGTGGGGGCTGTCGGGGGGGTGGGCCGAGCGACCTGGTGCTGGGGGAGGGGGAGGGGGAGGGGGAGGGGCATAGAGAGGCCAAAGATGTGGCCTAGTCCTTGCCTTGGGTCCCACTCCTCTCCCTCCCTGCGGGCCCGGAGCAGCAGCACCGCCGCCCCCAGACCTCACCCCAGCGCTGTGGCCATTTCACAATCCACACCTGCGGATACCCTCAGTCACTCGCCCCCTCCATAACCCCACTCTCCTCCTCTCCCTGTATACCCATACTCCTCCACTCCTCACATCCCCCCCATCCCAACTCCCCACAATGAAAATCACGATTAAAAAAAAAATAAAGCCTTGCCCCAGAATTTGATTAAAACAGAGTTATTTTGAAAATCGCAATTTTTTAATGTAATTGAGATTTGCGATCCCATTGTGATGTCATTGTGAATGAAAACCGAAGAATTTGATTAAAACAGTTTTTTTTTTGAAAATCACAATTTTATGTAAATTAGATTTGGGTTCCCATTGTGATGTCAGTGTGGCATTGTACACAGCTAACGGGCAGGACGTGGAATTGTGATTTTTATAAAAGTGGTTTTGTAAAGTGAATAACTTGTAAAATATAATATCAATCTGAACGAAACTTTCCACAGCACACCCCAGGACAATGGTGTGTAAGGTGGGCCAAACATTGTAGTACTATCGTGTACTGTTTTGGCATAGTTTTTTGATCACACACGCACGTTCGCATACAAACAAACAAGATGAGTGTTTTAGTAATATATATAGATGAGCTGTAGAGGCAGGTACAATTACAATGTGGAAAAGAAACTTGGATAGGTATATGGACTGGAAAGGTTTGGAAGGGTTTAATAGAACTACATTGGATAAACATTATGGACAAGTTGGGCCGAAGGGTCAGTTTCCATGTTATATAACTCTATGTCTCAATACAAAGTGTTTCAATAGATCCAAATTAAAAAAGACCTTTATTTGTATCCTCCGACCCAAAACTAAATTAATCTAAAAATCTGACCATAAATACACCTGTAGTATCTTCAATAATAGTTTTACTACTTGGTGTAAATGCTGAATCTAATGACTATATAACATTTAGGTATAAGCTAGAAAATGTTGATAAAAATGCCATAATCATAGAACCGTAGAAGGTCCATATCCTTCTATGTCTTGTCTATTCAAGTGCCCATCTAAATGTCTCTTAAACATAATGTTATGCATAACATTGTATCTAATTCTACCACTGTGCAGCTGTGTGAGAAAACATTGGATACATTGTATTTAATTCTATCACAGGCAGCTGTGTGAGAAACCTTTACCTTCACGATAGTGGTGCTGCGGTCGATGACCGACGGACGAGGACGGGCCATGCGGAAGTGAGGACGCCGCTGTCGGGGGAAGGAAAAAAAGAAGGATTCGGCTTGGGGGTACCGCCGTGAGGAAGGAGGAAGAACAATGGACAATGGAAGACCCAGCGTGGGGGGACCACCATGAGGAGAGGAGAACAAAGGTGGACCTGGCGTGGGTGTACTTTGTAACTCTGTATGCACCCTCTATGTGGTGACTATTTGCATACCTTGCATGCTATTTGCATGCAAGTAAAGAATTTCACTGTGACTTGTCACATGTGGCAATAAAGTATTCATTCATTCACAATCACATCCTTCTTATAGTATGATGACCAGAACTGCAAGCAATACTACAAATGTGCTCTAAACTGTGTTTTGTAACAAGTTCCTTCTGAAAGAATGGAATGTGTTTTAGCAACTCATGCCATTTAGCAAGCCAAATGGTTTCCCATTCAAACAGGGAAAAAAAATTGGAACCTGCAGAAACAATGTTGAATTTCATATCTGGTAGAGTATCTCAAGGCAAATCTTTTAGCGATTAAATAACGTTTGGAAAATAGGCACGAGGCACGGAAGGATGGACAATATTTATTTTCCCAGATCTGGGCTTTGAAAGCATAATACCCACATGTTCTTAGTAATTTTTCTGTTATACATTCTACATTGTGATTAAAAAGACAAATAGCTACTTCATCCAAACAATACAATGGTCTGCTTCCTT
The DNA here is from genome assembly GCA_963514005.1 of Raja brachyura. The sequence continues at coordinate 42,157,075 of OY740788.1, forward strand.
TATCACCAATACTTTTTTGCATATCTTTCACTCATTGTTCCTTATCTCTCCACATCACTGTTTATATCTCTCGTTTCCCTGATCCCTGACCAGTCTGAAGAAGGGTCTCGACCCGAAACGTCGTCTATCTCCTTCGCTCCTTAGATGCTGCTGCACCCGCTGAGTTTCTCCAGCTTTTTGTGTAACCCTCATCCAAACAAATGTTCATTATGTTGAATTCAAAGACAGGCTGCTACCTTGAAAACAATGGAACCACAAAGACACCATATTTTTTTCTATTTGAAGATGTCACAAAGTATTAATTGCTGGAAAATCTCTATCAGTCATGTTCCTCTCTTCTCTAATAAAACATAAGAGTTCCAAACCTAAACCTTGCACAAAGGCCTTGCAAGAGGAATGCCGCCACATGATAATATAGTAGTTTGGTGACTTTTGACAGCTGTATCCAAGTTGAAAACAGTGAAGGAACCTGAGTGCACTCACACCACCATTTCACTAAATAGTGCTATTTACTCTTGAATATTGTGTAGTTTTGTAAAGCCATTCATTTGGTATATGCATGTGGTCAGCATATTATCAGGAAATGCAAACGATTATTCTGCTGAGCCAGAAGAAAGCTGCTGCCAATTATGTTGAGGATCCTGAACCCCTTGACTGCCACTAACAGTACGTTTCCTATGATTCAGGTCAATTAGCAAGGTAGTTCCAGTAGTTAGAACTCATCTGCAAATGCCTCCATTCTGACCTGGGGCATGTAACACAATTTAGTAAAGATAACTACTTGGTAGGACAAGAATCAATTAATAAAATTGGTGTCATATTAGCTGCTGGATGTAGTGACGTCCTAACATCTCTGACTTTGATTCCACTATCAGCTAGTTGTATTTGAAGCACAAAATAAATATAATGATCAAAACAAAGCAGCATTAACTGATAGAATATTGGCACATCCAATTACTACCGTTGGGTTGTGCTATGAATTGGAATGAATATTGGTGTTATTATATAATATTATACAAATTTGTCTTTTTCAGAATATTCTTTTGGAAATAATTTCTACAACGTCAGTTTCATCAAAATACGAATAAAAATGAGAATGCTTTAGGCAATATGTAAAAATTTCCATCACGACTCAATCCACGAAATATGTGCAAAGAATAATAAATTAGTTAAAAAACAATTACATTAAAATGTTGTGTACAATTGCAATTAATAATTTAACGCACTTTAATTTAACTATAATGGATGATATACTAAAAAGAAACCTTCTCTTTTTCCTCAATCTGTAGTCGCTATCGTTTAAGTAAGCTGGAAGCCCACTAAATGTTGGAAATATCAACAAGCTTGTCAAAGGGTATCATATGCATCTGCAATGCAAAATTAATGAGGCATTCACTCAAAAATAGCAGGATTGAATCACACTAACATACAGCCCAAACAGAAAGAAGCTTGGGTGCATTTTCTCAAGAAACAAGACAGAAATGTTTTCCTGCAACCTTCACCTAAATACTTCCAACAATTGTGAGTTGCCGAAAAGAAAATCTCAATTGTTGGCAGTTTTGCATTTATTTAAGATAAAAATTTCCATAGAAATGTTTTTAACTATAAGCTGTAATAAATATAAATTACCTGGAACTTGATCCTAATTGACTCCAGAGTAAGGAATTTCAGGGACAGACTATAAATTAGCGATGGAACTATATTTCTAATTTAGCGCTAATGACTGGGGAATAAATACTAGTCAAAGTTTTGAAACATGTTCTGATAGATGTGCTTTAATGTTGGAGATTTATATTGCAACTAGAATACGTGGGACCGGTTGGGTCCCAATCACATGGGAGGCCTGGTTCCCCAACGCAATCCGTTCTCCAATGCAATATACCACCATGGTGTGGGAGTGGGGGAGGGGGTGTGTGTGGGGGGGGGGAGGGGGTGGGGGAGGGTGGGTGGGTGTGGGGGAGGGGGATGTGTGGGGGAGGGGGAGTGTGGGGAAGGGAGGGTGTGCGGGGAGGGGGTGGTGTGTGGGGGAGGGAGTGTGGTGGGTGGGAGAGGGTGGTGTGGGGGGAAGAGGGTGTGGGGAGCGGGGTGCGGGGGAGAGGGGGTGCAGAGGTGTGGGGGGGAGGGGTGGGGTGGAATGTGGGGGATGGGGTGGTGTGGGGTGGGGGGTTGGAACGGGGAGGGATAAAGGGGGGTGTGGGTGTGTGCGGAGGAGAGGAGGGGGGAAGGGGGAGGGGGGGAAGGGGGGATGTGGGATGTGTGAGTGGGGGGGAGGGACTCCACTCAGCGGCCACCAGCTGCAGCACCACACAGCACCTCCCGACTCCACACACCTGCCTCCCCGACTCCACACAGCTGCCTCCCCGACTCCACACAGCTGCCTCCCCGACTGCACACAGCAGCTTCCCCGACTCCACTCAGCGGCTTCCCTGACTCCACTCAGCGGCTTCCCCGACTCCACTCTTGTGGTCTCAATCAGCACGGCTAGTGGACTCAATCAGCACAGCTAGCGGACTCAATCAGCACGGCTTGTGGACTCAATCAGCACGGCTAGCGGACTCAATCAGCATGGCTTGTGGACTCAATCAGCGTGGCTCAAGGACTCAGCCCCGCCTCCGGGATATTATTCTCTTCGCCCCAGTGATTGACAGCGGGTTCCGGAAGGGGCGTTACCTTCATGGTGACTTACAGGTGAGAAAACCAATCTGCTGATCTCACGATTTGTTAAACCATCATAACCTTTGTAATATTCCACTGATCGGAACAAAACTTGGTGCGCTTGGAGCAGAGGGGAATGGTGAGTAAGGTGGCAAAACATCCTAGCGATAAAGGGTACCGTTTTTGCGAAGATTTTTAAAAAAACGCAATCCGGAAGAGGACTAGATGAGAGTTTTAGTATAGACATTACATATACACTGAGAGTGCATAGATACAGATGGAGCAAAGATAGGACAGCACAGTTGCACCATGGTAGAGCTGCTACTTCGCAGCCCCAGAGACCTGCAGTCAAATGTGACCACAGGTGCTGTCTGTGTGATGTTTGCACGTTCTCCCTGTGAATGCGTGGGTTTTCTCCGGGTTCTCCAGTGTCATACCGCACTCCAAAGACGTGCAGTTTGTAGGTTAATTGGCTTCTGTAAATTATCCCAAGTGTGTGGGATGTGAAGGTGAGATAATATGGAACAGTATGGGGGGGGATCGTTGGTCGGCATGGACTTGGTGGGCCGAAGGGCCTGTTTCCACATTGTATGTCTACACTAAACTAAACTAAACTAAGCTAAATATATAATATACCAAGAGGGAACATGCAAAAAACTGTTTACACTATCAGGGGCATCCAGGACTAGGGAGACACAGAGACACAAGGAACTGCAGGTGGTGGAATCTTGAACAAAACACAAAGTATTAGAGTAACTCAATTAGTCTGGCATCATATCTGGAAGAAATTGATAGGCGACGTTATGGGTTAGGATCCTTCTTCAGACCTGGGAACTAGGGGAGTTTGTTTCAAATTAGGGGATTTCTCTTTCAACAGAGAAAAACTATGTTTTTCTCTGTTGAAAGAGGAATCCCCTAATTTGAGTTATACAGCATTGAAAGAGGGCCTTTGGCCTGACTTGCCCATGCTGACCAATGAGTTTCATCTACATTAGTCTCACCTGCCCATGTTTGGTCTATATCCATCCTAACCTTTCCTATCTATGTACCTGTCCAAATGTACTTTAAATGTTATGGTAGTACCTGCCTCAACTAGCTCTTCAGGCAACTCGTTACATGTACCCACACGGTCTATGTGAAAAGGCTGTCCCTCGGGTTCCTATTAAATCGTTCCCCTCTCACCTTAAACCTATATCTCCTTCATTTCCCTACTCTGGGTAAAATAAGCTGATAATTCACCTTATCTATTCCCTTCATGATCCTATGCACCTCAATAGAATCATTCCTCGTCCTCCTGCCCTCCAAGGAATAGAGTCCTAGCCTGCCCAACCTATCCTTATAGATTTGGTTCTTTGTTCCTGGCAACATGTTGTAAATCTTCTCTGCACCCTTTCCAGCTTGGTAACCTTCCTATAAAAGGGTGACCTAAACTGAACACAATACTCTGAATGCACTCTCACCAACACTTAGTATAAAGAGAAGATGAGAAATGTCTTTACACAGGGTTGTACATCTTCAAGATTTCCTGCCTCCAAGGGCTGTGGCTGTTCAGCCAGAGCATATTGAGACTTGAGATCAATTAGTTACACACTGCGATGAACAGGAAGGTTGTAATTAAGAACCTAAAAAGTACAGTATACGGTAAGTCCTTTAAAAGAGGGGGGAGGGGGGAGAATGGGGGAGAAGGAGTGGAGACAATGTTTAAGAAGGCAGAGATACACGGCTGTGAAGCTCGGCGGACATTAGCATCACATGTCGGTTATCCTTGGTTCTGAAAACTACTGCTTACGTTTTTTTTCCCAATGAGCCAATGAAATTCACCGGTCAGCACCAGCTACAACATACGAGAATCTAAGATAAACCTTAAACCTCCTTGCAACCCACCTACGGCACGAGAATTCTCGCTACTCTCCATGGCGGCTTCATTCTAGTCGCCGCTAATTTTTCAACATGTTAAAAAATTCACGGTTACCATAATGAGGCTGCGACTAGTTCCCAGAATGTGGGAACTCCTCATGACCGTGAAGGCGACTCCCAGCAACCACCCGCGAACATGTGGCGACCATGTGGCGACTGCATAGTCTCCTGCAGTCGCCTAAAAAGTCGCCTAAGTGGGACAGGCCCATTAGTTGCTTCATGTGAACAATACATTTCATTGCATCTTGGCTTATGTGACAATGAAGTGGTTCTAAATCTGGATCTGGATCTGAATCCAAATTATTTCTTAAATAACTATGCTCTTTTTAACTCGAATTTGAATTTTCTTGTTTCCCATTCTGATCAATTCAGTCCATTATCATAGACCAATCAGGCCAGGCAGCATCTTTGAAGAACATGGATATGTGAGGTTTTGGTTTGGGACCCATCATCAGACTCTAGATGTGCAGAAGGGACCCAACCCGAAACATCACCTATCTATGTTCTCCAGAGATGCTGCCTGACCTGCCGAGTTACAGTAATCAAAAAAGATGGATTGCAATGCATAACTGCAAAAATTTTGGCCAAGAATAAGACAAGATGGAGACTAACTATGACAGTGAAAACAAAAGCAGCACCAAATTCCAATTTTAAATCTTCCTAATACTGTATGGAAGAGAACATTGATTTTATGTCGTCTATCTTAAACAAAATTCTAACAAAAATCATTGAATGAGACAGATTTAAAATGCTGCATTATTTGACAGATGGAGAGGAAAACATGGCTTCATTCATAAAGTTATTAAAACACCTAATTTCTATTAACATGCTTCAAAACATTTCACTCAGTAAATCTGAAGAGTAGGAATCGTATTGTCTCAGCATGTCTAATAAATGCAATGAAGAAAATGAAACAAATGTCCATTTTTTTTAGTGGTATTTGGTCAGGCAAGAAAATTGTTTGGCCAACCTTATTCTGGTAATTATTTCATATTTGATTGTGCAGCTGAACCATTAGAAGAAATATTTGGAACATAGTTTAATGCGTTAACCAAAGAACAACACTTTTTTCAAAGCAGCACTTTACCAGTTTTGAATGTAGATCTTAATTTGAGACTTAGTTATGGGCCTGTCCCACTTAGACGATATTTTCGGCGACTGCCGGCGACTGTCATAGTCGTAGCAGGTCGACAGAAAAACAGCGACTGGACCCCCCTACGACAATGTCTACGACAACCTACTACCTAGTCGACCGCAAGCTACCAACAACCGACCCATTAGGACGTCCACCTACGATCACACCTACGACAACCTACATCCACCCGCGACAAGCTACGACAAGGTATGGCCCTGTCGGCAGCAACTGAAGGCAACTTAATACAATTCAGTCGCCGGTATCTGTCGTCGGTTGATGTAGGTTGACATAGGTAATCACCAATGGAATTCACCGAAGTCAGCACCGGCGACAACCTACGTCACCTGGTGACAACTTACGTCATCCTGGCGACAACCTACGACAACACCTACATCAAGAGAAGTCATGTTACACTTATTGGCGTCAAGTCAACTGTCGCCGAAACGTTTTGATCATTTCAAAATCCAGCAGCGACCAGAAAAACGTTACGATTCTTTGGGCGACTGAGGAGACTACTGACGACCATACAGGCGACACCCCGGCAACCATGTGGCGAGAGTCTAGTTGCCTGTAGTTGCCTCAAAAAAATCGCCCAAGTGGGACAGGGGCATTAAACTGAAATACCTCCAATTCAGATGTGATAGCGAATCTGAATGTGTCAGGTTGACATAATATAGAGCCCAATTGAATGCCATTTTTGCATGCAAACTCATTCCATGGAAAATATAGCCAATAAATTAATATAAAGAGATCATCGTTTTGTGCTCCTACCACCCTGAAAAAAATCTTTATTTTCAAGCATGAAGTGAGAGATAAGAAGCAAAATTCAATCACAGTTTTCAATCAATAATAATCATGTAGCAACACAGCCAAATTACCCAAAAAATTAAAAGTAAAACAAACAAAAAAAAAAAAAATTTTTAGAGGTTTGGAAAGTGTGGAATATTAACTCAGCTTTTGTTTCCATAGGTGCTTCCTGAACTTTGGAGAACTTCCCACATATTCTATTTTTGGAGCAACATTACTCATCGATTATGATGTATGTTACCAGATTGCTTTTATCAAGAATATATTTCTTCTTAATTAATTCTCATATAATAAAGAAACAACATGATCATGAAACTGTGGCTGATTCAAAAATTCACAACATTTTGAGCAACAATGCACCATTGCATGGATGGTCAAGAAAACAACCCAGCATTCATTACGGCAAACTACTATATAATAGATTTGGTAGATTCTTGGTAATTCTTGGGAATCATTAATCAATCAATTAACTAATTAAGATTTTCCCATTAAGAATTAATTCTCCACAGGAAAAATAGGCGTTGGGCACTGAAGAAAAAATTGATTTACTTAAAACCCATCTGCCATCAATGTATCCACTTATTAGAACAGAAGATAGGCCTATACACATGTATTTCAAAGACAAGAGGATCATTACAAAATGGATTTACCAATGTAGAAACAAAGAACTGCAAATGCTGGTTTATATCACAATGTGCCAGAGTAACTCAATGGGTTAGGCAGCATTGCTGGGGAAAAAGGATGGGTGATGTTTCGGGTCGAGACCCTTTTGCAGGCCTGAAACATCACCCATTGAGTTACTTCAGCACTTTATGTCTATCTGTGGATTTACCAATGATGTGCAGCTGTCAAACAGTTAAAATCAATAAATGCAATACAGAAGAATAGACGGATTTCAGTTAAAATACACATTTGAAAGCTGTCACGTACAAGAACAGGTAATGGTCCATAAAGATCTCTGAGAATGCGAAGAAATTACCAGCATGCAATTGGTAATGACTCAATCACAGGATAAACCAGTCTAGCTCAAGACCAAAGGACAACCAGAGGCCAAATAAGATGTAAACAAAGACACTGGCCATCTGCTGTAATGTGGCCAGCATTTCAATGAGATCCACAACGTCGACAACAGGAAGGGGAACTAACTTGGTTTGAGGTGTGAAGTCCTAGATTGTGCTGTCAGAAGATATCCATCTTATGCTATGGTTAACTTGATTGGCTCACTGCCAACAATAAAACAATACCAATGATCAATTTTCCACCTGGGATCAATAAAGTTCTATCGTATCGTATCGTATCATAAAGATATTCCATAATTGATGGAGGAAGGTGGACTTGGCAATGTAACATCCAATACCAATCTGTTAGCCATAAACTCATACTTATATGCATACTGCCCATGTAGCACGTTCCTCCTCTCCACGTTGCTGATCGATCCAAAGGAACAACAGGGCCGTGTGACAGGATCTCTCTCATCCAATGAGAGGAAATATTAATGTCATATTTTAAAGTACAGAACAGTACAGTTTTCAATAGTACTGCATTCATTTTGTAAGGGACTGGACTGCCATCATAAATTATGTGATCAAGTCTCTTTAACGGGGTTTGAAGTTGAAACCTTCTCACTCAGAGGTAAAGGGCCTGTCCCACTGTACGAGGTAAACCATTTCCACATACCTTGACTCCATCCTATCCCCTTTGGTTAAATCCCTCCCCACCTATGTTCAAGACACCTCAGACACCCTCCGTCGGCTCTGCGCATTCCATTCTCCAGGTCCCCATCCTCTCATCTTCACTATGGACGTCCAGTCACTCTACACCTCCTTCCCCCACCAGGATGGTCTCAAAGCCCTCCGGTTCTTCATCGACCAGAGGAGCAACTTATACCCATCCACTGACACCCTCCTCCGCCTAGTGGAGCTGGTCCTTACCCTCAATAACTTCTCTTTTAACTCCTCCCATTTCCTCCAAACACAAGGCGTAGCTATGGGCACACGCATGGGCCCGAGCTACGCTTGCCTCTTTGTCGGGTACGTCGAACAATCCTTGTTCTCGGCGTACCAGGGCCCCATCCCCGACCTCTACCTCTGTTACATCGACGACTGCTTTGGTGTCACCTTCTGCACCCACACGCAATTGACTGACTTCATCCATTTCACCACCAACTTCCATCCGGCACTCAAATATACTTGGACTATTTCCGACACTTCCCTAGTCCAAGTGTATTTGAGTGCTGGATGGAGGTTGGTGGTGAAATGGATGAAGTCAGTCAGTTGTGTGTGGGTGCAGAACACACCAGGTCATCACAAATGTCCTCATTCTTCAGAGAACGTGGATTCCCCTCCCCCACTATAGGTGAGGCTCGCACCAGGGTCTCTTCTATACCCCGCAACACTGCCCTCTCTCCCCATTCCCCCACTCGCAACAAGGGCAGAGTCCCCCTGGTCCTCATCTTTCACCCCACCAGCCGGCACAACACATAGTCCTCCGCCAGTTTTGCCACCTCCAACGTAACCCCACCACTCGCCACATCTTCCCATCTCCCCCCGTCTGCCTTCCGCAAAGACCGCTCCCTCCGCAACTCCCTTGTCAATTCTACCATTCCCTCCCGCTCCACCCCTTCCCCGGGCACTTTCCCTTGCAATCGCAAGAGATGCTACACTTGTCCCTTTACCTCCCCCCTCCACTCCTTTCAGGGACCCAAGCAGTCTTTCCAGGTCCGACAGAGGTTCACCTGCACCTCCTCCAACCTCATCTACTGCATCCGCTGCTCTAGATGCCAGCTGATCTATATCAGTGAGACCAAGCGGAGGCATGGCGATTGTTTCGCCGAACACCTCCGCTCGGTCCGCAATAACCAACGTGACCTCCCGGTGGCTCAGCACTTCAACTCCCCCTCTCATTCCATATACGACCTCTCTGTCCTGGGCCTCCTCCACGGCCAGAGTGAGCAACACCGCAAATTGGAGGAACAGCACCTCATATTCTGCTTGGGGAGTCTGCATCCTCTGGGCTTAAACATTGAATTTTCTCAATTCTGTTAACCCTTGCTGTCTCCTCCCCTTCCCACCTCTCCCCCAGCCCTCGGGCTCCTCCTCCTCCTCCTTTTTCCTTTCTTCTCACCCCACCTCCCATCAGTCTGAAGAAGGGTTTCGGCCCGAAATGTTGCCTATCTGCTTCGCTCCTTAGATGCTGCTGCACCCGCTGAGTTTCTCCACCCTTTTGTGTACCCCCGAGGTATTTCAAGAGTTCTCCTGAGTTTCCCCTGATTCGAACTCGGAGAATTATGGTAATAGCCATTTGTAGGTACTCGGGGCTCTCGTGGACATTTTTCACAGTGCTGAGAAAACTTTGAGTTACCGTGTTTCCCGAGTGCCAGCCGTTACCATTACGAGTTGCTACGAGACATCCACAAGCTCCGACGTAGCCGCTACGTACATTCTAACTACTTAACACGAGTTTGATTTTTTTTTTAAACTCGGGAGAGCTCTTGAATTACCTCATACAGTGGGACAGGCCCTTAAGAGTACCATCATTGAGCTAAAGCTGACACCTTGGGTTACGGATCCTCCTCAGGGAAACCTGAAGCAATTCTGTGGTATAACACTTCAAGAGTTGTGACATTTACAGCCAATGGCATCAATAAATGCTATAAAGGCAAAGCTTGCTTGCCAGTGACACTAACGTCACATAAATGAATAAAAAACAAGTACATTGTTTGTGGAAGAGCCTAGTTGCAAATCAATCTCAGCAACCTTTGTAAATGTGAGCGTCATCAAGCACTGTTCCTGTGACAAATGTAGATATGTTTCATTCTGTTTGCAGATTCTGGTGTGGCAATATGACTGCAGTGTGCACAATGCCTGTGGTGTCGACTGGGATTTTCAGAAGAAAACCAATGTTAGTGTTTGCTTATAAAAGGGAGCAGCACAAGAACAAAAAAATTACCACACAAATTCTACAAAACAAAAAAATTTAAAAATAGTTAAATGATTGCAAAAAGAGAATTCCTCGCTGGGTTAAAAAAAAAAGCCTGCTTTCTGCATGCAAACAGATTATAATCTAAACGTGAATGCCCAATTTAAATGGGCAGATAATGGAAGCAGTGTTAATCATGTGGAAATTTCAGAAAATCATGTGTGCATTGTCAAGATGTCATTTACAATCATAAATGTACAAACGGGATTCTGGGGTGACATGGAGCTAGAAGGGTTGTGAAGCAGAAAATAAGCATTTTAGGTCCCTACCCAAATTTCTAATTGGGTTCATTTTCTGGATTTATATTAAAAAAAATGGACAACTCTGATTGTAGAAACTATGCTTGGAGCACCAAACTCAATCAATTCTTTCTATCTTATCTTGACAGAAATAATATGTTTGTGAAAATCTCATTTGTTTTAAACAATCGTAGGGAAATGTGTCTGAATAGAAATTTGGAAGTTATAATCTGTTCCTATCACTTATGTTACAAATTTACTACTTTACTATTTGACAAACACCCATTACATTACATTAGTCTAGTCCAGTAATTAAAACCAGAACTAGTGTCATGGCCAATTAATGTCCCCAGGTAGCATGCCCATTAGTTTTCCCATTAGTGAATTCAACAATACTAATGGGATTTCCACCATGGGATGTTAATTGGGCATGACACAGGAATTGGTTTTGTTCTTTGCACACCCTTGCTAATGATGAAATTAATGAGCATTTTATTGAATGCTATCTCATCAAAGTGTATCTAGCTAATTCACAGAACTCACTGCTGTATTATGAACACCATTTTATATCTGTGATGTTGCTGCATGTGTGCATCATAGAATTCACTGCCATATCATTAAACTTCCACCTGCAGCAAAATGCCGGGCCGGTTCACTTTTTTCTTCTGAAGCATTTGTGCTTGTTAGGTAATACTAAGAAATAATTCTGAAGCTATTTGTATAAATTGACTATTTGAAACTTAAACTATTGTCAAGTGAGCTCAAAGGCAATTGCATTTTTAGATTGTGCACTTTAAATTGACCACCGAATAAACATTTCTTCCGATAATCCTAAATGACAGCACTGTTAGGTCTTCTACCATTTCAATAAAACATTCTGCATCAATTACACCACATTTTCTACATGATTTCATACAACTAATAGACAAAAAGACAGTGGGCAGGAAACTAGAATATCATTATAGGAGCTCACAAATATGTCCTGTGACAGAGACTAGTCTGGCAGTCACGGAATTGATGTGGGAGAGAGAGGTCTGATCGTTGGAGGCTCTACAGAGCCCCCCATTGGGAGTGCCAGAGACTGGAAATCATGGAGCATCAGTGAATTTGGTCTATTAGCCCCATTGAAAGCTGGGTGACTATTGGGAAATGAGGCAATCTGGCTATCATGCCAGGAAAAGCAATCAAGGGTGGGTTGTTACAAAGAAAGCCCTAAGGGATAGGAGTCCAGAACTTTCCTTGGAATGATCCAACACTTTCATCAGAAAATCTACATGTCCCTCGGAGAGAATGAAGATCATTCTTCCAGGACAATGTATTAATATGTTTTCATTCATGCTCCAAAAAGAGATACACAAGAGCAACTGATAGGGTCATAGTCATAAAGTGATACAGTGTGGAAACAGGCCCTTTGGCCCAAGTTACCCACACCATCCAACATGTCCCAGCTACACTAGTCCCACCTGCCTGCATTTGGTCCATATCCCTCCAAACTTGTCCTATCCATGTACTTGTCTCACTGCTTCTTAAATTTTGGGATAGTCTCAGCTTCAACGACCTCCTCTGGCAGCTTGTTCCGTACACGCACCACCATTTGTGTTAAAAGGTTACCCCTCAGATTCCTATTAAATCTTTTTCCCCTTCACCTTAAACCTATGTCCTCTGGTCCTTGGTTCACCTATTCTGGGCAAGAGACTCAGTGTGTCTACCCAATCTATTCCTCTCATGATTTTATACACCTCTATAAGATCAGGAATGATGTCAGGAAGTGGTTGTGCTCATTTATGGAACAATGCAAAAAAAAAAAAAAAATGCTGTCCAAAGTGCATTTTCAATTCCACGGCACTAAAATAAAAAAAGAAAACAGGAACAGGAGTAGACCATCAGGCCCTTTGAGCCTGCCACGATGCTGGTCTCATCTCCTCTCTGTGCCAGTTCCCCATCACCCTTCATTGGGAATATCAGAGAATACATCAGAGAACTGGACCTTAAGGAGATGGCTGCAGTGGTCCCCATTACCTTAGGAGCAGAAAATTCCAGATATTCATTACCCTCTGAGAGAAAATTGTCCACATATCTAAGTTTTAAATGAACAGCCTCATATTTTGAAGTTTGTTTCCCTTGTTAATGAAACTCCCACTGGTGAAGAAACAGCACCCAATATTGACCCTGTCAAGCCCCCTTAGGATCTTATATATGTGAATAAGGTCACAGTTCATTCTTCTAAACTCAAAGAAATACGGACTCAAACTGTTTTGGCTATTGACAGGACAAAGCTCTCACCCCTGGAATTAGATTAGTGAATCTTCTTTGCACTGCTTCCAATACCACTATATCCTTATATTAGGTAAGGGGGCCAGAACAGCACACAATATTCTGGGCATGGCCTAATGAATAACCTGCACTACTGTAACAAACCCCTTGTTAAACTCCAACCCTTTCACAATAAAGACCAAAATGTTATTTGCTTTCTTAATTACTTGTTTGTTTGACATGCCTGCAAACTACTCAAGGGTGGCATGGTGGCGCAAAGGTAGAGTTGCTGCCTTAGAGCGCCAGTGACTGGGGTTCGATCCTGACTGCGGATGGTGTCTGTATGGAGTTTGTATGTTCTCCCCGTGACTGCATGGGTTTTCCCCGGGTGTTCCAGTTTTCTCAGTAGGTCAAAGGGCCTGCTCCCATGTGGTATCTCTAAACTGAACTAAAATGTTTCTTATTCATGCATGAGAACACCTAATGGGCCTGTCCCACTTTTTAGGCAACTTTTTAGGCGACTGCAGGAGGCTATGCGGTCGCCACATGGTCACCGGTGGTCGCTGGGGTGTTGCCTGTATGGTCGTGAGTAGTCCCCTCAGTCGCCCAAAGAGTCGTAGCATCTTTCTGGTCACTGAAAAAATTTCAAAATGTTGACAATTTTTCGCCGACAATGGCGATCTTCGGTTTGACACCAAATTAACGTAGCTTGACGTAGGTGCTGTCGTAGGTTGTCGCCAGGTTAATGTAGGCAGTCGCCAGGTGTCATCAGTTGTCGTCAGGATGTCATGGGTTGTCGACAGGTTACGTAGGTTGTCGCCGGTGCCGACCGGTGAATTTCAATGTCGCATTGGCCGGCAATCGCCTTAAAAATTGCCTAAGTGGGACAGGCTCATTAATCCAGTCGCCAGTTTTTCGCCGACCTGCTACGACTATGACAGTTGCCGGCAGTTGCGAAAAAAATCACCTAAGTGGGACAGGCCCATAAATCCTTCTGAAATTGACTCATTCATAATCTCTCCTAATCTAGATAATAATCTGCTTTTGACCTCGCATTAAACTCCATTTGCCAGATTTTCACCCAATTAATCAATTTATCTACAAAGAAGGCATATGGAATGCCTGCTTTCATAGCTAGGAGCATTGAATATGTCCGGAAGTCGTGATGCAGCTCCATATGAATTTGGCAGGGCTGCATTTGGAGTATTGCGTGTAGTTCTGGTCGCCCCATTACAGGAAATATGTTGAAGCTTTAGAGAGGGTGCAGACAAGTGTTACTAGAATGGTTTTAGCTACAGGGAGAGGTTGGGTATTCATGGAATGTTTGCTCTTCCTTCCCCACTCCCCTCCTCTCCCTCTAGTCCCCCTCCTCCCCCACTCCCTTCTCACCTCCTCTCTCTTCTTTTCTCTCCTCCTACCCTCCCCCAATCCTTCCTTCACCTCTCCTTTCCCCTACCCTCAGTCACTCCCTCCCTCCATAACTCCTCTCCCCTCCCTACTCCCCTCCTCTCCCTCTATTCCCCTCTCCTCCCCCACTCTCCCTCCCCAGGATCTCAAGGTTGATGCTCCCGCTTCTTACGTGCCCTGGAGGAGCATCAGCGGTCGGCGCCCTCAGAGCCAGGCCTCGGATCAGCCCGTAAGCTCCAGCAGCTACGGCTGCTCTGATGGCGGTGCGTTTGGGATGGTGATGTGATGGTGCAGGAAGGGGTGGACCGTCCCGCGGTGTGACAGGAGAAGAGACTAATCCGCACGCTGCTGACTGGCAGGAGAGCGATTTGCGCACGCGCGGATTTTAAGATGTTTACATCTGGCTTACTTTTACAATATACAGCCGATCGGAACAAATCTTGTTGCACTCATGGCACAGGAGAACGGTGAGTGAGCTGGCAAAAAATTGTAGCGCTATCACATACGGTCTTTGCACAAATAGAAAAAACGCGCAAACCAGAAGAGCACAAGATCGGAGATTTAGTTATATATAGATGTACAGGGCAATTTTGTTTTTACACACACAGGCTGGTGGGGGCCAGATACAATAGTGGTATTTACGAGGCATTTAGTTAGGTACATAAAAGTGCAGGGAATAGAAGGTTATGGATTTGTAGAAAGGAACTGCAGATGCTGGTTTAAATTGAAGATACTGTAAGCACAAAATGCTGGAGTAACTCAGCGGGACAGGCAGCATCTTTGGAGAGAAGGAATGGGTGACATTTCAGGTCGGGTTGAAGAAGGGTCTCAACCCGAAACGTCACCCATACCTTCTTTCCAGTGATGCTGCCTGTCCCGCTGAGTTACCCCAGCATTTTGTGTCTATAGAATGTTATGGATCTTGCGCGGACAGATGAGATCAGTGCAGGCACAAACACTGTGGGCTAAAGGGTATGTTCCTGTGCCGTTCTGTTCTATGTTCCATTGCAGAATCTCTGTGTCATCATCACAACATACCATTCCAAGTATTTTTATATCATCAGCAAACTTGGAAACCTGATATTGCATTTTTCCCTTTAGGTCATTAATGTAAATAGAAAGTAACTGAGGACCATTAAATGATCCCTGGGGTACTCCACTGGTCCCACCCCTAAGGCCTGAAAAAGACCCATTTCATCCAGCTCTTTGTTTTCTCTGTTACAGACAGTTTTCAAATCCATGCCAATACTATTATTCCAATACCTTGGATTCTTAATTTGTGTGCTAGGCTCTTATGTGGCACCTTGTTAAATATCTTTATGAAATCTAAATATACTACATCTACAGGTTCCTCTCTATCAACTCTCCTTATCACATCCTCAAAGAATTTGAGCAATTTTGTCATACATGACTTACGGTTCAGAAGACAGTGGTGAGTTTTTAGTTTAGTTATGTGATACAGCATGGAAACAGGCCCTTCAGCCCACCTTCAGTCTGCGCCGACCAGCGATCACTCATGCAAGCTGGATCCTGTACACTAGGGACAATTTTACAGAAGCCAATTAACCTACAAACCTGCACTTCCGTGGAATGTAGAAAGTATAAGTTGTTTCTTCTTTAACATAATTCAAGTTACTTTAGCATTCCCATACAGTGACGCCAGAGTCTGTAAAATCAGAGCAAGTGCATTATTCATTCATTAAAAAGCATTTTATGAAATTTTATTTCTAGTGATTCACTGAGCTATTCTCGTCTCAAAATTATTTTTTTTAAAGGATATCTGCTGATTATATATCGCTGTGAGATTTATAAAACGTGAAATTTAACGGAAAGACCCACACATGGTCACAGAATCCTGTGCATGAATTTTCTTTTACGTCCACAGCAAAATAATTCTTATGAGATAATAATACTAATAATTCACATTGGCCCAAAGGTATAAAGAGGATATTAGCATTATATACATATGAATTAGAATTTCTTAAAGACCAATCTATTTTAAAATTCCTTGAGATGTTTCACTGGTTTTACTAAATGAACCACATTTTTGTTTGATGCTTTTCTTGAAAAAAAAATGCTAAGATAAATCAAAGCCAGTTTGGAAGTTACATTTTTAACACAATGCTAAATGTGACAAAGGACTACAATTGGAAAATTCTCGATTCTTCCCCAATGCTGATCAAAATGTAACAATATTATCCCAGGCCAGCATTCTGCCACTACTCCATTATTGTTTCGCTGCTGCTAAATTATTAAATCATGCTTTCTCTGATAATTTAATGCAGGCAAAAAAAAGAAATCTCTCTAAACCCACTGCTTAATTATTGACTGACAAGTACCTGTGGAACAAAAAGGTAGAAAGGACGCCCATTTCATATCTGTAACATATTATACTCATCCTGTTTTCTCACAGAAACAGTAGTGAGATTCAAACGATTATGCTGATTGATTTGAAGTGTTAAAGAAGGAACTGCAGATGCTGGAGAATCGAGGGTACACAAAAGGCTGGAGAAACTCAGTGGGTGCAGCAGCATCTAAGGAGCGAAGGAGATAGGTGACGTTTCGGGTCGAGACCCTTCTTCAGACAGTCTGAAGAAGGGTCTCGACCCGAAACATCGCCTATCTCCTTCGCTCCTTAGATGCTGCTGCACCCGCTGAGTTTCTCCAGCCTTTTGTGTACCCTGATTGATTTGAAGCTGATTTTACATCTATTGGAAGGAAACAATTCAATTCAATCATTTGCATTATCTTTTCATTCTAAAAGCGAAGGCAATTAATAAACATTAGTAAAGTGGCTCGAATGCCCAACATTTCTAAATTGTGCTCCTGAGCGTATTGGAAGTAAGATAATAACAAATATCCTCATTAAAGTGTATTTCATGTTTCTATTATTTCAGTGATTTTCTACCCTTATTTTCATAATTATAGTTTCCAAATAAAAATTCAGGATATGTTGTTTTATGCTTTATTTATTTATTAAACAAATGCAATAGAAATTACAAAACATAAAACTACATGTTTTGCATTTTAATCTCTGATATATACTTTGCACAAACTATGCAGCTTCCATAACCTATATTCCTGTTGTTTTTTTGGATGTTTGTATTTAACATATTCTTCAATGCCCAGCTACTTTTATTATTTGCCTTCTATTCATTCGATGAATATTGCTACAAAATATTGATTTCCCTACTCCGGGTAAAATACTCTGCATCTACCCCATCTATTCCCCTCATGATCATACACACCCCTATAAGATTATCTCTCATCCTCCTACACTCCAAAGAACCCAGTCCCAGCCTGCCCAACGTCTCCCTGTAGCTTCATGCCCTTGAGTCCTGGCAACATTCTGGTAAATCTTCTCTGCACTCTTTCCATCTTAACAACACATTTCCTACAACAGTGTAACCGAAACTGAATACAATACTCCAAATGTGGCCTCACTGATGCCTTGTACCCAGTAACATAACATCCCAACTTCTATATTCAAAACCCTGACTAATGAAAGCTAATGTGCTAAAAGCCTTCTTGACCCCTTAACTGTCTATGTTGCCACTTCCTATGTACCAGCACTCCTAGATACCTCTGCTCAACAACACTCTCCAGGCCTCTGCCATTTACTCTGAAGGTCCTGCCCGAGTTAGACTTCCCAAAATGCAACACCTCACATATATCTGCATTATACTCCATTAAACATTCCTCTGCCTACTTGCCCTATTGATCAATAACCTGCGGTAACCTTTGATAAACATCTTCACTCTCTGCAATACCACTTTTGTGTCATCTGCACATTTACTAATTATGCCTTGTACAATCTCATTCAAATCATTGATGTTGCCAAGTAAATTTGTTGATAAAATGCAGATGATATGCCAACTTCCATTATTCATCAGGCAGAGAGGAATTCTCCTTGCGATGGACACAAAATGTGGAGTAACTCAGCGGGACAGGAAGCATCTCAGGAGTGAAGGATTGGTGACGTTTTGCGTCGAGACCCTTCCTCAGACTGAAGTTTCTCCAGCACATTGTGTCCATCTTCGGTTTAAACCAGCAACTGCAGTTTCTTTCTACACGAGTTCTCACTTCTAAAGATACATACTTTTATTCTGAGGCTATGTCTTCTGATCCTAGACTCTCCCACTACTGGAAGCATCCTCTCCACATCCACTCTATCTACAGCTTTCATTATTCAGTAGGCTCCAATGAGATTTCCCCCTCCTCTTTCCAAACTCCAGCGAGTACAGGCCCAGAGCCATCAAATGCCCCTCCTGCGTCCCTGGGACCATTCACCTCCTCAAGACCCTCTCCAATGCTAGCACATCCTTCCTCAGATATGGGGCACAAAATTGCTCTCAGCATTCCAAATGTGGCCTCACCAGCGCCTACGCATTACATCCTTGCTTTTATATTCTAGTCTTCTCGAAATGAATGCTAGCATTGAATTTGCCTTCCTAACCATTGATTCAACCTGAAAAATAACCTTTTGGGAATCCTGCAATAGCAATCCCCTATGCACACCTGATTTCTGAATCCTCTCCCCTTTTGGAAAATAGTCAACATCTTTATTCCTACTACCAAAGTGGATGATCACACACTTTGCTACATTGTATTCCATTTGCCACATCTTTGCCCATTACTCCAACCTGTCCAAGTCCTTCTACAGACTCCCTGCTTTCTCAACACCATCTGCCCCTCCACCTATCTTTGTATCATCTGCAATCAATGCCATCATCCAGATCATTAACATATAATGTGAAAAGCAGTGGACCCAACACTGCCCCTGTGGAATGCCACTAGTCGTGGCTGCCAACCAGAAAATACATCCTTTATTCCCACTCTTTGCCTTCTATCAATGAGCCAATCTTCTATCCTAGTGCCTTACCTCTAGTACCATTGGGATTCTTGTTTAGCAGCTTCACGTGAGGTACTTTATCAAAGAACTTCTGTAAACAACATCCATTGACTCTCCTGTGTCTGCGGCATGTGTTACTGCATCCAAAAGGATGTCCTCCTGTCCAAGTTTCACCAAGGATGCTGCCTGACCCACTGCATTATTCCAGCACTTTGTGTCTTCTTTTTGTAAACCAGCATCTACAGTTCCTTGTTTCCAAAACTGCACTTGATTGAATTAAACTCCCACAATAAAACATGAAAGGAGTAAAACGATATGACAAACCATACCAACATAAGTACTAAAGGTCATGACAAGTAAAATCTGAAAATTCTCTCACTTGGACATATGGCAGCATCTGAGTAAACTGGAAGAGTAGTCCTACTACCATTCAAGCTGCCCTGATATAATGAAACCAGCATCATAATAACTTTGAGCACATAATTCTTCATCACACCACTACTGTCAGGCCAGAGATTTCAAGAGAATAGTAAGATTAAATGAGAACTTACCAGTTTGAAGTTTGATCTTTATTTTATGAGGAGTTACATTGGTGATTACGTGAAGTCCCACCAGTGCGCATGTGCGTCAATCTTCAAAGCAGCGGTGTGAAATCACAAATAACAGTTATTGAAGTAACATAGTAAGATGAGCAACTTGAGAACTACCAGATGAACTTTGTGAGAGAGGGTTGGACATGGAGAGCACGTAATCATCAAAGTAACTCCACATAAAATAAAGATCAAACTTCAAACTGGTAAGTTCTCATTTAATCTTAGTATTTTACTTCGGAGTCACGTGTGTGATTCCGTGAAGGTTTCGAAGCTTTGTGACTTCATGCCGCAGATTCAAATCCCGGCTTCTCACTGCATTGATTGATTCGGAATGAGAAATAATCAATAATGCTTTAATTTGAATAACAAAAGAACAGTAACCCCTCTAACTCCGGGGGAACTTAAACAGAGCTTATTATGGTATTAGCAAACAGCCCCGGATTGGCAATTGGCTGATGGTAGAAATGTTGAAAAACCAACTAATTTGGCTGCGAGAATATGGTCAATGGGAACGTCCATCAGCCTTGCCGCCGACTTTGCTGCTGCCCTAGTGGTATGAGATGTAAAAACGTCAGTGTTAATACCTGCATCAACCAATACTTGTTTCAACCACCTCGAGATAGTCTGCACTGACACTTTCTTGTGTGGCTTCGTGTAACTGATAAACAACCCTGTTTCCATATTTCTTAAGGCCGTAGCTTCAATGTATTGCAGCAAATGTGTCTTTACACATAGACTTGGATCCGTGGGATATGCCAAATAAACAATCTTGAACCCTGTCACATTTGGCCTGCTCTGGTTGAGTAGGTCATAAATGTAGAACGTAACATTATCTACAGCTACTTCCATCCTGTCTAGCTGCAACTTTTGCAATGTCTGCACTCGTTGTGCTGATACCAGTACCATGAGCATGACCACCTTCATGGTGACTTTGGCCAAAGTCAGAGATGTGACAGGGGTCCACTGATGAAGTAGCTCGAGGACCACACTTACTTCCCAGATTGCCATATACCTGGGTTTAGGAGGTCTGGAGTTAAAAATTCCTTTCATCAATCGAGAAACGAGAGGATGAGACCCAATAGGATGTTCTTCTGACCCCATCAATAAGTACGAGGGCAATGCACTTCTAGCTGAATTGATCGCACTATAACTCAACCCCTCATTGTAGTAGAGTATTGACAGAAACTCTAGAACATGCGAAATAGCTGCCGTACAATATTCAATATTATTTTGTACACAGAAAACTTCCAATTTTTTTACATAAGAAATATACTGCTTTTGAGTACTTGTCCTCCAGTTTGCAGTGAGCATGTCCACAGTCCTCGCCCCAGATATGGCCTTCTTAAAACCTGCAAATTAACAAATCAATACTGTCATATAACGGATGCTGTTCGCCAGTTACCAGGTGCACCAGTAAATCCCTTTATTTGGGAACAACCATCAGGGGTTGTGTCATCAACTCCAATATCAAAGAGAACCATGGCTGAGTAGGCCAGTCGGGTATCACCAGCACCCCTGAAGCGGCACCTTGCTTGATTTTAAGCAGACACTGAAGTGAGACAGAATGGTGGAAATGCATATAAAAACATACCACCCCAATGTAGTTTTGAAAGCGTCAGTTGTTACTGCCCTAGGATCTGGTTCCCATGACACATATTTAGGTAGCTGGTGGTTGAGTCTGGATGAGAACAGGTCGCTACCTGGCCTTCCATATTTGACAACTATATCATTGAATACATCCTGATTCAACATCCATTCTGTGTTGTCATGGAATTTTTGTGACCTGCTGTCTGCTACCATATTGAATCTACCTGGTAGATAAATAGCTGAAAGCCAAATATTGTTGTCAATACACCAGGTCCAGATTTGATTAGCCAGTTTGTCACAAGATACCGACTTGATTCCACCCATGTGATTAACATACGCCACTGCCGTAGTGTTGTCAATTTGAAGCTGAACATGCAGGTTACTTGTGATAGAACAATAAGCCTCGAGTCCATAAAAAGCTTTCAAAAGCTCTAAGTTGTTAATTCCCCATGTCTGCAGAAGCAATGCCTCTTCTGCATTCCATCTGCCTCCACAGCTGGTGCTCGTATCAGTGGCACCCCACCCTTGTGCACTGACATCAGTCTGTAAGACCGTGGAAGGCTGTACAAGCACTACTTTGCTGGAACTACTGGAAACATGCTGAATCCACCAGTGCAGGTCAGTAACAGCATCTGCTGATAACTGCATGGGCCTATTATAATGGCCCGAATGTATCCTGAGTGCCTGTTCCTTTGCCCTCTGTAACTGCTGGTAGTACAATGGCCCATACTGAACTGCTGGAAAAGCTGCCATTAATTTTCCAAGCAGGCTGGCCACCTATCACATTGAAGGCTGTTGCTCTTCAAAAGCTTAATGCAACCATCAATTAGGTCCACCATTTTCTCCCTGGGCAGAGTCACTAGCATGTGAATTGAATCAATTGTGAAACCCAAATAGTCAATTGTTGTAAGTGGTGTTAATTTGGATTTCTCTGGATGAATGATAAACCCCAATTTTTCAAAAATTAATTTAACAACTGCCGCAGATGCTTCAGCTAATTCCCTTGTTTCTAATTAAGATATTATCCAGATAAGCCATAACCACATGACCCTGGGCTCTAAGTAGCCCCGGTACTGGTGTTAACAATTTAGTGAATATTCCAGGAGCTTATGTTAACCCATTAGGCAGTTCCTTGAATTGCCATAATTGATTCATCCAGGTAAATTTCAAATACTTTCTATCCTCCAAATGAACAGACACTGAGTAATATGCATCTTTCAGATCTATAGCTGACATATAACATCCTCTGGAAATCAGTTGCTTGGCAGTAACAAATGTTTCCATTTTGAAGTGTCTATGCTGTACAAAAGGGTTACGACATGTCAGATCCAAAATAATTCTACATCCTCCGTCCTTTTTTGCTCGGGGAACAATATTTGACACAAATTGATGGACTTGGTGAACCGACCTCTCAATTACCCCTTTTTTACACAAATTTTCAAGTTCAGCCTGAACCTCCATTACTTCCGTTTGTGAAAAATGGAGTGTACTGCTAGGAACATGCTGGAGGGGCAAATCACCATTTGGATCGAACTCAATTCGAAATCCTTGAATAATACTCATGATAAATGGATCCGAGGTAATTTGCTTCCATTCCTCATAAAACAGATGTAATCTACCCCCAACTTTCGGCTGTGTTGTACTTAGTATTTTCCCATGAGAACCAGGCCCACCTACCTCCTTGGAAACTGGTGTGACCTGCTGTCCCCGGTTCCTGGCGGGAAGCCCCACGTTTGTCCGTGTTCCCGCTGCAGAGCACCAATTGCGCATCTGCGTCGATGGCCGGCTTGTTCCGGGTGTAGACCTGGAATCTGCACCTCTTCTGTAGGGATACCTTCTCCTCACAGATTTGCCGACCACGGTGTCTTGAACAAGCCCACCATTTTTGCTTCGTCATCCAACTCTTTCACGCGTTTCGCGAGGTCCTCTCCAAAGAGCAAGTTGGGTGGCTGCATGTTGCTCGTCTTGCAGCGCACTGCAAACTTAGGGTTGATGGTGGGCCGAATGGCACTATTCCTGAGAAAATTAATCTCAAAATGGGCCATGCACAGCAACCCTAGTGCCTCTTGATGCATCCCCGACAGATGCCCTCCATCCATTGTTCTAGCGAACGCCGTGATTCCTGAACCCAACAGCTTCAGGATTCTCTGCAGCTTTATTTCCTGGGCACGCATGCCCACGCCCATCTGACCCCATATCACCTTGTTCACTGCCGGTACCTTTAGCAACACACAGTTCCTCGGGGTCTCGTGCTCCTTGGCGTCCATCGTGAGCTCCTGGAGTTGATGGGATACCAAATAATTTATCGTGGCGGCCAGCTCTTCTCCCAGTGGCTCTCTTGACTCTGACGGGACAGCAAATCGTGCTGCCAGAGATGGGACATCTGCAGCGGCCGTTCTTCGCTTGGATTGACCTCACCGTCAGAGTCGGGGTCAGAACTCAACTGACCCATTGCACGTGCCTCATCAATGAGGGTGCTATCGAGCAGCCCTCTACTAGGTGCTGCTGGTGCGGCCTCTTCTCCAGCCTGGCACTGACACCACTCCTCCTCCTGGAGTGTGCCCTGCTGGAGCAACCTGTGCAACTGGTGCTCCATTTGGGATAACTGTTCAAAAACGGTATCCAGCCCCGGAGGGAAATCCTCCCAGCCCGGCTCCCCCGATTCCGTGGGCCTGACAGACTTCTGCTTTGCCTTACGCCCGACTGGCACTGGCTCCATGCTTTGCAGCACCACGTCAGCAGTCGCCCCGCTCTCAGCCGGCGACTGTGCAGGGGTACGAGGCAGCCGTTCACAGACCGCACTCCCGCGGCTGTCTGTCTACCGATTTTCCTCTGGCTTGCCTCTTCGCCTTGCCCGTCTTGTCCATGGTGCTACCAAAAGAGAACTAAACAACATGGCACCACAGCAAAATGGACCCGAACTCCAGCTAAGTTTTTCACACTTACCGGGAGTCTAAATACTTACCGCTGGAGGAGCTCTGTTCCTCCCAGCCTCCGTGCGCCAATGCGGCTGACGTAATGATGCGCATGCGTACTAGTGGGACTTCACGGAATCACTCACGTGACTCCGAAGTAAAATAGCCCTGAAAGTCTGCAACATAGATTACAGTTCCCACATGGTCTCATAACATCAACCAAACATGGTATGAAAACCTGTTGATTAAAACATACTATTCCACTCAGTTTATGAATCAGTACTCTTCCATTTTGAAGATCACTGGGAAGAAACACAAAGGCACAGCAAGGCCATACAACAAATTCTGTATGGAAACTTCAGTATCCATCACCAAAAGTGGCGCATTTACAATTCAATATAATACAATACAATTTATTTGTTGTCATTTGAACCTCATTGAAGTTCAAATGAAATTTGGTTCCTGCAGTCATACAAACAATAAAAATAACCAAGACACAACACAATTTGCACAAACATCCACCACAGCGAAACTCCACCTCACTGTGATGAAAGGCAAAGTCTTATCTCTCCCCTGCACTCCCCATTCTCCTCCCGATGTCAAAGTCAAAGCCCCCGGCGGGCGATAGTAAATAAGTCCCGCGGCCATTAAGGCCACGCCGGGCGATGCAAGGCCATGCTCCGGGTCTTGATGTTGGAGCCTCCGGCGGGCGCTAGCAAGTCCCGCAGCCATTAAAGCCGCGCCGGGCAATGTAAAGCCCCGCTCCAGGTCATTTTCAACCCCGCAACTCGGGCGGGAGAAGTTGCCATTGTGGAAGCTCCGAAAAGCAGTCTACCACCAGGGACCCGCGAGCTCCTGATGTCACCGTTCACCGGGCCAGCTGCTGGAGCCTCCGAATCTCCGGGGTCGGGCCATAGCACCGCGCCACCACAGCTCCTCCTGTTCCGAACTCGGCCAGCTCCACGATGGTAAGTCCGCAGGCTCCGCGACTGGAGCCCCAGGTCATTCCGGTTGCAGGCCACTCCAAAGTGCTAGGCCCCAACGACAATGGAGACGCGACAGAGAAAAGGTCATGTCCTCCATACAGGGAAAAGATTTTAAAAGTTTCCCCCCCGTCAACCCACACATACCCAATTTTAAAAAACCACTATATCTACACCCAAACGAGACAAGAAATTTTTTATTTAAAAACAGACGGTCTGTAGAGGCCGCTGTGATGTGGGTCGCGCCGCCCACTCTATTTTTTACTCAAAGCAACCACCAAGCAGTACTTAAGGAAATCTTGTACTCAGATTAAGGACATGCCATTATCTAGCGAGTAGCTTTCCTCATAATGAACAGGTTTGGAAGTGCAATGTTAGAAATTTAGTATGTGAGTACATTATCATTATCAGCATTATATTCTTTCACATAACCTCTGAGCTTGTTATAAACATTGTCTGCCATTAATATTAAGTGAAGGCTAATAGTAAGATTAAATGAGAACTTGCCAGTTTGATCTTTATTTTATGAGGAGTTACAATGAGCGATTACGTGAAGAGGCCCACCAGTCCGTATGCGCGTCAATCTTCAAAGCAGCGGTGTGAAATCACAGATAACAGTAGCTGAAGTGACATAGTAAGATTAGAGAAGACTAGAACTACCAGATGACCTTTATGATACGAGGGTTAGGAGCGGAGGGCACGTAATCACTCATCGTAACTCCTCATAAAATAACGATCAAACTTCAAACTGGTAAGTTCTCGTTTAATCTTACTATTTTACTTCGGAGTCACGTGAGTGATTCCTTAAGATTTCAAAGCTCTGCGATTTCATGCCATGCAAAAGTCCACACAAACACAACTGCATCAATTGATCACAGATAAGGGAAACATTGACAAAGCATTCAGACATTTAAAACATGCTGATGCTATTTAATGAACAAATAATAATAATAGTAACCCCTGTCATCCGGGAGGAACTATAAAATAGACCTTAAAATAGGGTTGGCAAATACCCCCGGTCTGGCTATGGGTTATTATAAAATGCTTGGAAAGCTCGTTCGTTAGACCATCCTGCAGTCGCTAGGATGTGGTCCAGCGGAACGCACATAACCCTTGCTGCTGATGTTGTAGCAGCCCTGGTGGAGTGAGATTAGAAAATATTAGTATCTACTCCTGCATAAGCCAAAACCCGTTTTTACCACCTGGAGATGGTCTGAACTGATACCTTCTTATGATGTTTTTTGTAACTAACAAACATTGCTAGTATCAGAGCCTCTAAGGCTCTAGGTAACCTTGACGTATTGTTGAAAATGTGTGACCACACATAACCAAAGGACCATGGGGTATGCCTTGTGAGCTAGTTTAAGACCTGACGCCCCTGGCTGCCTACATAACTAAATCATAAATGTAAAATATTATATTATTTACAGGTGTAACCATCCTGTCCAGTCGCAATTTATGTAATGACTGGACCCGTTGCGCTGAGACCAGCGCCCAGAGGATAACTACCTTATGAGAGCCGGGCCATAGGAATGTAGCTGGAGCCCCCTGATGAAGTAGTGTTAACACAATGTCGATATCCCATACTTCCATGTGCTTGGGCCTGGGAGAACTTATGTTAAATATATCCTTTATAAACTGGATATCAGAGGATGACGCTGCAGCAAATATGATGAGAAGGCACGTTGGGCTCAGTTAATGGCTTCATAACTTGATTTATTGTCACGGACCGATTTGAAATGAACTCCAAGACGTCAGTAATCTGAGTATTTAAACAAAATGCTTCCCATCTCCTGAAGAGGAAATGTACTGCTTTTTTGGTGTTCCGAGCAGTCTTTTCAGATTTGCAAGTCAATGAAATGATTTTATCATGCAGGGGCTGGTTTCCAGAGTCACAGGCTGAACCAGCAAAGTTTTATGTTTAGAATAACCATATAAGGTTCTATTATATTCCCAACATAAACGGGACCCATGTCTACATAGGCCAGTCAGACAGTACGAAACCCTGAAGCGGGATCTTGCTGAATTTACTGCAATACCCGATTGATGAGGCAAAATGGTGAAAAGACATAAAAGAACATTCCTCCCCGTGTAGAGGGAATGTATCTCTCGCCACTGTGAACCACACATTTTGTGCAACCAGTGAATGAGCCTGGATACAAACATATCGATATTCGGTGTTTCATCGAGCCATAATGTTATAAAATACTTTGTGATCCAACATCTAGTTTGACTGGATTGCACCCACGTGACTAACATATGTATCAATTTGGAATTGAGCATACAAATTATGCATATTCGCACAAATAACCCTTTAACTATAGATTGCACATAGTGTCTAAAGGTATTTGATACCAATAACTGGAGAATTCGTAACTCATGCAAATCCCATCTACCTCCGTGACGAGAGGTGGCATTCATAATTTTCCATCTTTGAACACTAGCACCAGCTTGTAATATAACTGAGCATTTAGTGACCAAAGCCTACTGGAACAATGCTGAATACTGTTCCTCCACCATTGTGACTTTGGTAGTTTCAGCTGGTAATAGCATAGGTCTGTTAACAATGACCTATATGGCACCTGAGAGGTTACTACTTTGCACATTGTAAGTTCTGATAATGCAAAGGCCCAATTTGCACAGCTGAAACACAGCTGCTATATTGCCAATTACTCTTGATGAATAGAATGCTGTTTCATAACAACAATGTCGTTACAGGCTTCTATTTTTTCCAATTTCTTGCCCCAGGGTGGAGTCACAGTACAAATTAATAATTAAAGGTAAATCCCAATAATCAATAATGCTAGTTGGTATCAACTTAAATTTAAGTGGATAGATGAGGAACCTCAATTTCTCAATTATAGTTTGAGGCTCAAACAGTTGTTTTTAAGCAAAATACAGCGTTAGAATATCATCCTGCTAAGCCAGAACAAGTGTTTTTGAGCTTTTGGCAATTTAAGCACCGGTTTAGTAATTTGGTAGGTAACCTGGGAGCTGAAGTTTGCCCATTTTGCAACCCTTTAACTGTTATCATTGTCCCATCCAGATAAATTTCAAATGTCTCCGATGAATTCCCCTGAGAATGGAAATCAGTTGTTTAACAGTAACGACGTTCCATATTCTGAAAGTCTATGTTGCACATGCAAGTTAATCAAGGATGAACCGACCTTGTCCATCGTTCACAATGAACAGGCCACACCTGCCATAATTCCGTGCCTACCTCGAACACCAACTCTGACCAGATTCCCGAACCTATCTCGAAAGACAACTCTGGCCAATTCTGAGCCTGCCTCGAAAGACAACTCTGGTCATATTTCCGAGCTTGTCTCGGTAGGCAATACCGGCCGTAATGCTGAGCCTGCCTCGAAAGCCAACCATGGCCCCAATTCCAAGCCATGTTTGGAACGCTTGTATACTGTGCAAAATAAACCAATCACATGTTATCATTTTCATTTGTACAAAAAACAAGTGTAAATATCACCAACATGGTCCACATACCCCATGTTTCAGAAGAACCAGACCCACGTACCTCCATGATGTGGGTTCTACTCCCGTCCTTGATTGGAGAGTAGGACTGGTAGGGCGTGTGGATTCCATGTTTGCTGAGACCGGCTTGGACCTTGGCCTGAAAGACCTCTGCCCAGCATTTAAGCTGCCACCAGCTTCAGTGAACTGCTTACGGCCGATGAGGCGTGGGGTGTGTCGTCGACGAAACGATGAAGCTTTGTTCGTCGTTACCTTGATTAGGCCGACAGCTTTTGCTTCCTCATCCAGTTATACCTGTTCGATAAGTCTTAGCTGAAGAGACGATTCAGTGGCTGGTTTCATTTCCTGGATTTCATGCTTCCAATGTCACCCCTGATAGCGCTGTTCACTGCCGGCACTTGTAGCATGAGGGGAACTCTTGCCCCTTCTGCTCCAGTATGTTCCATGGACATACTTTCGAATTTGAAGTCAGTTACACACTGACCACTCGCACTCCCCTCCACAGAGAGGGAGATTTGTAGGCAGCCCTGAAAACAGGTGCTGCCGCAGGCCCCTGAGGATACCTGCACTGACATGGGCCCTCCTACGAACCTATATCAGGATTTTTGCTCTGATTCAGACAGGAACTGACCCCGAATGCTCCCCGCCTCAGAGAGGGAGACACTGTGCAGCGCTGAAACAGGTGCCACTGCCACGGGCCCCCGAGGAGGCCCACGCTGATAACTCCCTCCTTTGGAGTGTCATTGTGGAGCAACCATCAGGTGCTCCATGAGGGTTTAGACGTCCGCAGATGCTACCCATTGAAGGAGAGGAACCCTCCTGGCTCGACTCATCTGAGTCCCAAGGCCTGACTGACTTACTCCTGCTTTTTCCCGCTTTCTGGGGCACCATAGCGGTCTGGGAGCCGCTGACCGCACTGTCATCGACTCGGGTGGCGAGACCGACATACTCCTAGTTGTATCCCCTTTCTGGGGCACCATAGCGGTCTGGGAGTGTCTGACTGCATTGTGGTGGCGAGACCAACTTCCTCTTGGTCTTCCCCCTTTCAGGGTGTCGCTGACCACATTGTCAGCGACTTGGGAAGCAAACTCGACGGCCGCCAGCTACCCGCGCTTCTGATGTCCGGACTGGGATCTCCCCACGGTCCATAACCGGTTTCCCCACGGCCCTTCCAGACTTCGCCCCGAAATAGAATCCAGCAGGCAAACTCTATAACAGAGCTTCCTGCAAGACAAAAAACAAAACCTGCAAATAAGTTTGAAACTTACCTGCAGGTTTAAACTTACCGCTGGTGGAGCTACACGCCTGCCAGTCCGTCGTTGCGCCATGCGTCAGATGTAATGACGCACATGCGGACTGGCGGGCTTCTTCATGGAATCACTCACGTGACTCAGAATTAAAATTCTAAATCAAAGTAAAGTAATGGAGGACATGCAAGGAGCCAAAACAAAACACAGATACAAAGTGCTGTGGTAACTCAGCAGGTCAGGCAACATCTGTGGAGAATATGGATAGGTGATGTTTTGAGTCGGGACCCTTCTTCAGAAAGACCTTCGTTTGAAGAAGGATCCCGACCCAAAACATTACCTATCCATTTTCTTCACGGATGTTGCCTGGCCCCTTGAGGTACTGCAGCACTTGGTGTCTTATTTTTGCAAATCAGCATCTGCAGTTCTTTGCTTCTACATTTTTCCGGAAGGAAGATACAGCATGCAGAATATAGTTCTCTGCATTGTAGTGCACCAGTTCCTTAGACAAAGTCCAATGTCCACAATGGAATAAAGTGAATTCGACAGCACCCTAGCTTATGGAAGGACTGTTCAGAACCTGATCATAGAGGAGAAGAAGATGTTCCTGAATCTGGAGTGTCTCTCCACTCCCACTTGCCCAATGGGAGTGGAGAGACAAAGGAATGTTCAGGGTGGGACAAGTCTTTGATCATAGGTAGACATAAAATGCTGGAGTAACTCAGTGGGACAGGTAGCATCTCTGGAGAGAACGAATGTGTGACGTTTCAGGTTGAGACCCTTCTTCAGACTGATGTCAGCGGAGTGGGCAGGACAGTAGAATGGAGTCAGAGACAGTAAGACTGGTGGGAGAACTGGAAAGGGGAGGGGGTGGAGAGAGAGGGAATCAAGGGTTATTTGAAGTTAGAGAAGTCAATGTTCATACCGTTGGGGTGTAAGGTACCCAAGCAAAATATGAGGCACTGTTCCTCCAATGGCCTCCTCCATTACCTCACTCTGACAATGAGGAGACCCAGGACAGAAAGGTCAGATTGGGAATGGGAGGGGGAATTAAAGTGCTGAGCAACCGGGTCATCAGGTAGGTTAAGGCAGACTGAGCGGAGGTGTTCATCGAAACAATCGCCGAGCTTGTCTTGGTCTCGCCGGTGTACAGGAGTTGACAACTGGAACAGCGGATACAGTTAATGAGGTTGGAAGAGGTGCAAGTGAACCTCTGCCTCACCTGGAAAGACTGTCGGGGTCCTAGGATTGAGTCGAGGGGGGAGGTAAAAGGACAGGGGGGGAGGTAAAGGGACAGGTGTTGCATCTCCTGCAGTTGCAGGGGAAAGTACCTGAGGAAGGGATGGTTTGGGTGGGAAGGGATGAGTTGACCAGGGAGTTGTGGAGGGAACATTCTCTGCGGAAAGCAGAAAGGGATGGAGGTGGGAAGATGTGACCAGTAGTGGGATCCCGTTGGAGGTGGTGAAAATGTTGGAGGATTATATATACGACGTGTCTATGACCATGTTGATTGATTTTCAAGGCAGTGTCAAGTGTAGATGTAGTCAAGAGGTGGGGGAGGGAAGTCTGGTCTGTGCAATGGACTCTGCAACATCCACACCTCTCTGTAATTTCTTGCGGTCTTGGGCAGAGCTGGTCTCAAACCAGGCTGTGACACATCCTGACATTATGCTTTCGATAGTGCCTATGTAGAATTGTGTATGAGTCTTCGAAGACATGCTGAATTTCCTCAGTCTCCAACTTGTGCGAAGATAGCCTCCATTTTATTCAATTCATGCCATTCATGATACCAGAAAATGGCTAAGTACGCTGGATAGAGCAAAGGCTAGGAGACTTAACAATATCCCATCTTTAATGTAAGGTCTGCTGTTACTCTGATAAGCTCTTACAGTGAAAATGCATTACTCGCATCTACCTGACGATAGGAAATACTGCTGAAAAATGTTTTGTCCACTAAAAGAAGACAAAGTTCAACTATTTATCATCCCATCAGTCTTGTAACAATCATCAGCAAAATGATGGCAATAATAATCATAATCATATTCATACTTTATTAGCCAAGTATGTTTTGCAACATACGAGCAATAGAACCAATTCAACAAAACAGTTTCTTCAGGACTACTTATCTCCAGAAAAATAACATTGATTCAAACATGTACAAAATAATTGAATACACAAGGTGATATAAGATTGACTGCCTTGATGTCAACTGAAAATTTGACCGAGATTTGACAGAAGAATCCTTATTAAAATTAAAATCAATGGAAATCAATTAGAAAAATTTTCACTGCTTGAAGATATACCTAGAGTATAGGAATATGTTGATAGTTGTGTGAGGCCAGTTATCTGATCCCAGGACTTTAATGTAGGAAGTTTTGAGAACGCTGTTCAAGGATCTACCATCTTTACCCGGTTCTTCATTATTCGGTTCAAGCTGGTGTTTATTGTTTATTGATCATTGCGCAATGTCCATTTCCATCTGTGATTCTTCAGATAATGAAGAAGTCCATGTACTAATATCCAAACAACGTTAAAACATGGGTTGACAACATTTTCTCCATAAAAGTGCCAAGTAATGACCATCACCAAGGAGAAAAAGTATACTTTAATCTGAATTTGTACGGACCACCCTCACTAAATCCCTCACCATCAACATTGTGGTTATGGTTGGGCTGTTGACTGGATTATGGGGAAAGGACACAAAGTGCTTGAATAACTCAGCACGTTAAGCAGCATCTCCGGAGAACATGGATAGGTAACATTTCTAGTTGAGACCCTTCCTCAAATTCCATCGACAGATGCTGTCTGACCCGTTGAATTACTCCAGCACTTTGTGTTTGCCCCCCAATGACTCTAAGCTATTCCACAGAAGAAAAAAAACAAAAACATTAATGAGGCATCATCACATTCCTAAAGCATTTGAAATTCACCAGTGAAGACCATCAAACAAAGGCTGCTTGGTTGACTGCTGTATCCCATTTTGAGAAATAAATGTCTGCGAAAACATCTTAGTCTTGAGAAGACACAGCATACAAAGAGTAAAGTTAAATTGACAGGTTTCATAGGAATAGATTGTGATTTGTTGAGCTTAGGAAGTTGAGGAGGTGATCTCATTAAAGTATTTGAAACAATGAAAGGATTTCATACTGTGAATCAGTGAAATTATTTCCACTATTAAGCGAAGTGAAGGCAAAAGGGGAACCAAATTGTGCAAAGGAAAATCTCACGAACAATAAAGAAATGTATGGCCAAATTTGTTTTAAATCTTATTTGAAATATAAACTTTTGTCAGTCACTCAGGCAGCTTCCTTTTCAAATTTGGAAAGTCATTGGTGAATAAATTAGGGCCTACTGAGAAAGCAGGCACATACAGAGGAAGAGTATGAAAGCAGATAGATGAATCTGAGGTACACATTATGCATATTCTATTGTGCAGTAGGACAGACTTGAGGGACCAAATGGAAATGGCACACGTCTGTTCATATGTGCTCCTGCAATAGGTCTTAAGGTTGAAAGAATAATTTAAAGACAAACCCTTCTTTCTTGATTTTAATCAATACTTCTTATTATAAGTAATATATTCACTTGGAACCAGGAAAGTACAATTTTATTTCACAGCCAGAGGTCGTCTTGACAAAACATATTATTTGGTCAGGTTACCAGTCGCTAAACAAATCATATCACACTGGTCCCAAATGATTATGCTGTATTTACCACCAGTGGTTCTGGCAGTTTTGGAGTTGCTGTTCAGTGGTGTCATCAACAAAAGAGTGTGTTGGCACAGCGCTCAAAGAAGGGAAAGAGATATACTATAATGATGATGGTCCAGTAAGAACAGATTTTGTTTTCATCTCAGCAAGCCTTATATAGTCGAAGCCTCTTAATGGGAACATCCCCATGGTGAACAGAACATTATCGTTATCCAACTGTTCCTATTAATCAAATACAGCGTGGGGACTCAATTGGTGCCTAAGCAAACACTCCCTTCAAAAATAAACGCTCCCGTTAAAATATGAATCCATAACTACTTGACCACAATTGATCGCATACTGATTGAAAACAAACCTGTTACACTGGTGTGCATGATTATAATGCAGTACTATATTAACTTGTCAGTTTCATACTCCATGCACATAAGTATTAGATCCTTTAGCATGCATTCCAAGAACAAATTCAACAATCCATTCTATAGCCGTATCATTTCTCAGTGTTATATACCTATTAAATTTCTAATTTCACTCATTTAAAATTTAAATTATAATCATGATATTAGTAATAATTACCATTTTAATATAATAATATGATAACTAAGGTGTCCTCTTAACATATTTGTTAGTGGAGAAATCTGATTAATTAACAAAACTCCTAGGCAAACAAAGCAAATGTATTTTGAAAATTAACTATGTTATCTCTTTTAAGGTGGCTGTTATTAAGGCTTCTAAATAAAATAAATACCCAAACTATTTTGTATTTGGATCTTAATTTAAACTCAGCAATTTATAAAGCAAAATAAAAATTCCCTAAATATATGTAACCGTTTCCATCAAGATAGAGGAAGTTAAAGGTTAATTAATATGGTTGCTATGGAAACATTTGGAGAGAATGCTTAGCAGTACCAGATGGCTGAAAACTTCATCATGAAATGACCAAGAATATTTGCACGACACTTCAGTGGATAGGGTTAGATGATAACTTATTGCAATAACAAAGGTGATATTACTGCCACTCACTGTTATTTTTGTCCAAATCGGACAGCAAGGCACAGATGCATTTAAGCGAGGAACTCCAGATGTTGCTGATAGATTTGTAATGTACATTGTATGAAAATAATATTAGTCTGTTGGCACCCCACTGACCACACAACCCCTCTGATTTAAATGCATTGAAGTGTAGTGTTTCCATGCCTACATCATGGATACTTGCAAAATCTGTCAAACTAAGTTGGGGCCTGACCATATTATTTTACATGTACATTTTAAATAGATGTATAAATTATTACTGAAAGTAACTTCCAGGCAGTGAAAGTCAATGATCATAAATTGGATAACAGAAACCTTTTCTCACATTATATTGCTTGCTGGTCAAAACACAAAGACACAACGAGTCAGGCAGCATTTGCGAAGGGAATGGATAGATGGCATTTCGAGTTGTGACCCCTCTTCAGACTGATCAAAGGGGATTCAGAAGGGTCACAACTTGAAACATCACCTGTCCATTCCCTTCACAGATGCTTCCTGATTGGTTGAGTTCTTCCAGCACTTTGTGGTTTGCCCAAAATTCCAACATCTGTAGTTCTATTTGTCTCCATATCACTTTCTGAACTGAGTTAACATTAAATTCACTATTTTTGTTCACAGCCAAATAAGTTAATCCACTGACCTTCAACTTGAAATATTAGAGATAAAGAACTTGCTTAAAAGTTCAAACCAGTCAGTAGTGCTACATTTTCACTAGGTTGTTTTACTTGCCACCAAAATTCAATGGGGTTTAAATCCAAAGGCAAAATAGAATAGCTACTTGATGACTGAATAGAGCACATTTAGTGAGAAGTTTCTAGCTTCTTTCCACAGACTCTAAATGTTCTATAGAGGGTATAGTGCTACTTCCATCTCAGAATAACCACAATTAACCACCAAAAATATAATAATATGTAAACATCAAGTTCTGATCCAAGTTCTGTTTTAGCTCAGAGCCAAACTCTCAAAAAGTACACTGATTACTGGTTAGAAATTACAGTTTTTATTTGTACTGATAGTGTAAGCAATGGAATATTGGATTGACCAACTGTTATACACTTATTTTCCTTTGCTGAGTTCAGATAGGTGCTTTTCCAAATCACTTGATTATAAGTTGTTAAATGTTCTTTGAAAAACATAGGAGGTATAACCGGAATAATAACCGGAAGTGGCGGCGCTGCTTGTCAGCTGTGGCTCGCCTGCAGTCCGTCTGTCTTTTATTTTATTTTTGTCCTCGTCCCTGTTTTTGGTGTTTATTTTTGGTTTGTTGGGTTGGGTGTGTGTGGGGGGGGGGGGGGAGGGTGGGAGAAACGGGGTTTTAGTCTCTCCCTTCGGGGGGATGCGACTTTACCTGTCGTGTCCCCCGACACCGTCTCCTTCTGTGCTGAGGCCCTGGTGACGGCCTTCCAGCTTCCAGCGGCGGCGGCACGGCCTTCAGAGCTTCAGCGGCGACCTGCTTCCGGCGGCGACCTGGGCTTCTGGAGCTGCGGTGCTCCGGCGGCGGCCTGGTTCCCTCTGAGCTGCGGTGCTCCAGCGGCGGCCTGGGTTTCGGGAGCTGCGGTGCTCCAGCGGCGGCCTGGGTTTCGGGAGCTGCGGTGCTCCAGCGGCGGCCTGGGATTCGAGAGCTGCGGTGCTCCAGCGGCGGCCTGGGATTCGAGAGCTGCGGTGCTCCAGCGGCGGCCTGGTTCCCTCTGAGCTGCGGTGCTCCAGCGGCGGCCTGGTTCCCTCTGAGCTGCGGTGCTCCAGCGACGGCCTGGTTCCCTCTGAGCTGCGGTGCTCCAGCGACGGCCTGGTTCCCTCTGAGCTGCGGTGCTCCAGCGGCGACCTGGGTCTCGGGAGCTGCGGTGCTCCAGCGACGTTCCGGCGGCGGGCCCTGTGGCGGTGTTCCAGCGGCGGGTCCTGTGGCGGTGTTCCAGCGGCGGGCCCTGTGGCGGTGTTCCAGCGGCGGGCCCTGTGGCGGTGTTCCAGCGGCGGGCCCTGTGGCGGTGTTCCAGCGGCGGGCCCTGTGGCGGTGTTCCAGCGGCGGGCCCTGTGGCGGTGTTCCAGCGGCGGGCCCTGTGGCGGTGTTCCAGCGGCGGGCCCTGTGGCGGTGTTCCAGCGGCGGGCCCTGTGGCGGTGTTCCAGCGGCGGGTCCTGTGGCGGTGTTCCGGCGTCAGCGGTGGCGGAGGCCTGGATCCCCTCAGCGCAGAGGGAGAATAAGGAGGGGAGAAAGACAGTGACCCTAAGACTTTTGCCTTCCACCACAGTGAGGAGGTTTGGTGAACTCACTGTGGTGGATGTTAATTTTGTGTTTATTGTACGGTATTGTTATTTTTATATATGTATGACTGCAGGCACGTAATTTCGTTCAGACCGAAAGGTCTGAATGACAATAAAGGAATTCAATTCAATTCAATTCAATTCAATTCAGGAGGTAGAGTCTAAAACAAGCAGAATGGGAAATAATGTTAATTTTGAGGTAGAATCTAAAAAAAATCTGTTGTAGATGATGAACTGCTTATGGAATTCTACAAACGTACATCTAAACAACACACAATCTTATTCTTCTTCAAATTGAACAAACTTCCATCACAAATCCTGTTCAGTATACACCAAAATAATGAACTGATCTTCATTAAGGTAGACACAATGTTGGAGTAACTGAGCGGAACAGGCAGCATCTCTGGAGAGAAGGAATGGATGACGTTTCAGGTTGAGGCCCTTCTTCAGACTGATGTCAGGGGAGTGGGCGGGTCAGAGATAGAATGTAGTCGGAGACAGTAAGACTGGTGGGAGAACAGGGGAGGGGGAGGGGATGGAGAGAGAGGGAAAGCAAGGACTATTTGAAGTTAGAGAAGTCAAGGTTCATACCGCTGGGGTGTAAGCTACCCATGCAAAATATGAGGTGCCGTTCTTCCAATTTGTGCTGGGCCTCACTGACAATGGAGGAGGCCCAGGTAGGGTCTCGACCCGAAACGTCACCCATTCCTCCTCTCCAGAGATGCTGCCTGTCCCGCTGAGT
The DNA here is from genome assembly GCA_963514005.1 of Raja brachyura. The sequence continues at coordinate 42,194,866 of OY740788.1, forward strand.
TACTCCAGCATTTTATGTCTACCTTCAATTTAAACCTGCACCTGCAGGTCTTTGCCACACATGATCTTCATTAAGGATACACAAAGCTGTATTTTACTCCAAATGTGCTGAAGCATTTTTAACTTTAAGCTTTTTTAACTTTAAACTTTAAAGCTGATCTGCAAGTGTGATCTGTAAGTGTGCTTGCAGATCAGCTGGAAGATACACTTCTTTTTATCAAAACTGTAACTCATCATCTACTCGCCAAACATTGCCCAGAGATAACAGTGAGTATGAAACATTTGAACTACTAAACTATGAGGCTGGCTTGTGAAAATTCCCTTTGTACCGATTTTTCATGTTAAGTGAAAGCGTAAGAGTTGATTATTAAAATCACTCTTAGAATTCCATACAGTTCTTTCATTAGCATGATAACTAAAACAAACAGGACATTTTTGTTTTAATCTACTTACTACATAACCCAAATAACTTCAGTCATGTTTGCATTAATGCGGCATTAATCATGTTGTTGTGTATTAATGAGTTTTCAGGCTATGCTAATTACTGTCATAGATTCTGCAGCAGGCCATTAAATATACAAATTACCAAATTGAAGATCCGAGCCTTTTCATGATTAATCTTAAATGGGTAAAACTAATGATGTCTATAGAAAGTTTTCCTTTACTTTTAACAGATTTGGTGATTATGATTAAAATCAATCAATCTAATAAATGTTAGACTGTAGCTTAATAAAACTGGTTGATCTCCTGAGTGGTTGCTCACAGACAGAGATTAAATTCTCATCCCAAAACTATTTCCTGCCTGTATTTCTAACTTTATCCCTCTCCCTAATTATATTTTTTTCCATTCTTCCATTTGCCCTATGTGTATCTTTACCTCTATTTGTGTCTGATATTTTTTCTGTATGAATTGCTTTCACTTAAAGTTCATATACTCAACATACCAAACAGTTGGGAATAGGCCATTTATTTCAGAAATATTAACGTATTGTGTATGAAAAGGAATCAATTCATTAAAAATATTGATTATTCATTATGAAAGGACTGATAATGCTATTTAATTTACATTTATTATTGTTTTCTCAAGAAAATAATGATGCAGCTTTTATTTTTACTACTTGGCTCTTTTCTCAATTCAAACAAGCCACATGAGTGAATTTTAATCTTAACTGATGGGGTCATATCAGACAACGGACAATTTTATTTTCCAGTAAAATCAAGAAGAGGCAAAATGAAATGGGTTGTAAAAGATGATTCGTATCATATTAGATATCCACTAGGTAGGCTGTGATAAAATTATCGTCTTAGCCAAATTTTATTCATTTCCTTTCACTTTAAGCCAATAGATATTATGCATTCTATTTCTTAGTTTAGTTTAGAGGCACAGCACAGAAACAGGCCCTTCGGTCCACAGAGTCCGCACCGACCAGCAATCCCCGCACACCAACGCTATCGTACACACACTAGGGACAATTTACATTTATACCAAGTCAATTAACCTACAAACCTGCACGTCTTTGGAGGAAACTGAAGATCTCAGAGAAAACACACATGGTTGTGGGGAGAAGCTACAAACTCCGTACGGACAGCACCCATCGCTGGCGCTGTAAGCACTGTAAGGTAGCAATTCCACCGCTGGGTCACAGTGCTCCTCTCAAAAATGATCTTGTGTGACATGACGGTAATTAGTTGTGAATTAGTTTGCCCAGAAACCCTAGATAAATTTGAGTCATTTGTCCAGTAAAACCAAAGTCAAAAGCGGAGTATGGGCAGAGCCTGTTCACGGTCAACCCTAGTCCCGTAATAGTCATGTTGAGATGCTCTGGAGGTTCCTCTGTCCATCTTCTAACAGTCACATGATAAATCATGGCACCCTGAAACAATCCTGCCATGTTCACTTGGCACCAGTTAATCCTGAATCATGAGCCTTTCACATTACAAATGTAGGCACGTGGAGTCTATCACAGGACTCTACTTACCTGCAAGCTGAAACATGAAAGCAATCAATTTCTGACAATAAAAAAAAGATTTGTGAACAATTGATAATGTTCCCTAAGCCCATCTACAATTCAAATTACCAATACAGCTCCTTAAATGCTTTGAACATTTCAACAATGACTAATTTTAAAGATCAAGCATAAAATATCTACACAAATCATCCCGGAAGTTAAATTATGTGGTCACTGAAAAGAGCAAAGGGGTCATGATTCAGGATTAACAGGTGCCAGATGATTGAAATATTTGAATGTTATTCTTGTTGCTTGCTTATAATATGTGCTCCATGGATATAGTGTCCACCACAATGTTGATGGGATGCATGCATCAGCAGAGCATGCAACTCATATTAAAAAGCAAAATAAAGCCAGAAAGTGTTGAAAATATAAAGTGTCTGTGCAGAGAGAAATGTACCTAGTGTATCAGGTCAATGAAATGTCATTGAACTCAATTACTATTTCCAGCGGGTTTTGTTTTTATCAACAGACTTCACAATTTAGACAACAGTTGAACAGCCGTCAGTTGACTTCAAAGCCTCTGCACAAACCGGTTGCTCTTACACACAGGAATCTCAAATATTATTGGATTCTTGGGAATTTAGGAGACCAAGCAGAGACTGCAAGGAGCAGGATAAGATGGAAGAAGAAAGAGGAAGAAGGGTAAGTGGAAATGTTTTCCAAATATCCCAACAAGTCAGATACTGCTCAACAATGAAGCTGATTTTGTTCAGAAAGGTTGGCAGTTTTACATGAATGTGTTGGCAAGTTCAGAACTCATACATTTTGAAACCTCCTGAAAGATCCTCACTGGTATTTTTCCCACTGCGTCCAATGTTAATGTCCATATGGAGAGCTTGTAGCAAAGCAGTGACTTCCTATAGTTTCCCAGCAACCATGCTGTGCTCTGAATCTTCTGCAGATTCTATAACTCCATTAAGATCTGTAAAGAGGACCAGTTGCAAAGGAGTATGAAAGGTTTCATGATGGGAGGTGATGGGGAGAAGGATGTTAGGTTTAAAGATCCAGGAGTAACGTGGCATTGGCCCTATGTGCCAAGCTGACATGGGCACCATGAAAGGAGTTCCTGAGATTCTATTTTTATTCCCTTGGCAGAAAGCAGTCAAAGTCAAGTTAAAGTCAAAAGGGAGAAGAGATATTTCAAATTATACCATTGTTCAATGAGGCACTGGGCCTGTACTCGCTGGAGTTTAGAAGGATGAGGAGGGACCTCATTAAAACATATTGAATAGTGGATGGAGCAAATATGAAGAGGATGTATCCACTAGAGTGTAGGACCAGAGGCCATCAGCTCAGAATAAAAGTATGTACCTTTAGAAAGGACATGAGGAGGAATTTCTGTAGTCAGAGGCTCGTGAATCTGTGGAATTCATTGCCAAAAAAGGCTGTGGAGCCCAAGTCAAATGGATATTTTTAAGATGGAGATCGACATATTCTTGATTAGTACGGGTGTCAGGAGTTATGGGGAGAAGTCAGGAGAATGGGGTTGAGAGGGAAAGATAGGTCAGCCATGATTGAATACGCTTGTACAGAGTACACTTGATGGGTCGAATGGCCTGATTCTGATCCTCGAACATAAGAATTAATGCATTGGGGGAAGGTGGGAGATGGAAATAACAGTGGTACCATAATCATCGTTTGAAGTGGCTGATAAATCATGAATGGAATTGCTCTTTGGTCTGTAATGCAATAATGGAAAGCTGATCATGTAATCGCAGCAGAAATTGTCCAATACTACTGTAATGTTTCATTCTTCTTCCCAACAGATCCAAGAGAACATCATGAAGAAGATGAACAAATGACCCAGAGTAAATGAGGAGGATAAGTGCAAAGAAGGGAAAAGCAGGAATATTGATGCAGATTATGCAGTTACACACAACAGTGTGAGGCCACTATTGTGAAGGATCACATGACCATGAACACCGACTTTGCCTGCCATGAGAGTGTTGTGTTTCTGCCCCTCTCACTGTTCTTCAAAAACATCCCCATCCAATGTCCTCTATCCTTCAATAGACAATAGACAATAGGTGCAGGAGTAGGCCATTCGGCCCTTCGAGCCAACACCGCCATTCAATGTGATTATGGCTGATCATCCCCAATCAGTACCCATTCCTGCCTTCTCCCCATATCCCCTGACTCCGCTATCTTTAAGAGCCCTATCTAGCTCTCTCTTGAAAGTATCCAGAGAACTGGCCTCCACCACCCTCTGAGGCAGAGAATTCCACAGACTCACAACACTCTGTGTGAAGAAGTGTTTCCTCGTCTCCATTCTAAATGGCTTACCCCTTATTTTTAAACTGTGGCCCCTGGTTCTGGACTCCCCCAATATCCGGAACATGTTTCCTGCCTCTAGCATGTCAAAACCCTTAATAATCTTGTTAAAGAAGGAACTGCAGATGCTGGAGAATCGAGGGTTACACAAAAAGCTGGAGAAACTCAGCGGGTGCAGCAGCATCTAAGGAGTGAAGGAGATAGGCGACGTTTCGGGTCGAGACCCTTCTTCAGACTGGTCAGGGATCAGGGAAACGAGAGATATAAACAGTGATATGGAGAGATAAAGCAAGAACAATGAGTGAAAGATATGCAAAAAAGTATTGGTGATAAGGAAAGCAGGCCATTGTAAGCTGTTTCTGGTGTGAAAATGAGAAGCTAGTGCGACTTGGGGGGGGGGGGGGAGATGGAGAAGGAATGTCAGGGCCCGAGGGCTGAGGGAGAGGTGGGGGGGTGGGGGGAAAGGAGCAGTCTGGGTTAACAGAATTGAGAAAATTCAATGTTTAAGCCCAGAGGATGCAGACTCCCCAAGCGGAATATGAGATGTTGTTCCTCAAACATGCGGTGTTGTTCACTCTGGCCATGGAGGAGGCCCAGGACCGAGAGGTCGGATACGGAGTGGGAGGGGGAGTTGAAGTGCTGAGCCACCGGGAGGTCGGGTTGGTTATTGCGGACCGAGCGGAGGTGTTCGGCGAAACGATCGCCTAGCCTCCGCTTGGTCTCACCGATGTAGATTAGCTGGCATCTGGAGCAACAGATGCAGTAGACGAGGTTGGAGGAGGTGCAGTAGACGAGGTTGTTCCTTCACCTCCCCCATCCACTCCTTTCAGGGTTATCCTGCTCCACTCCTTCCCCGGGCACTTTCCCTTGCAACCGCAAGAGATGCTACACTTGTTCCTTCACCTCCCCCATCCACTCCTTTCAGGGTCCTGCTCCACTCCTTCCCCGGGCACTTTCCCTTGCAACTGCAAGAGATGCTACACTTGTTCCTTCACCTCCCCCATCCACTCCTTTCAGGGTTCCTGCTCCACTCCTTCCCCGGGCACTTTCCCTTGCAACCGCAAGAGATGCTACACTTGTTCCTTCACCTCCCCCATCCACTCCTTTCAGGATCCACTCGCCACATCTTCCCATTTCCCCCCCTATCTGCCTTCCGCAAAGACCGCTCCCTCCGCAACTCCCTCGTCAATTCTTCCCTTCCCTCCTGCTCCACTCCTTCCCCGGGCACTTTGCCTTGCAACCGCAAGAGATGCTACACTTGTTCCTTCACCTCCCCCATCCACTCCTTTCAGGACTCCGACTACGCCGCATCTGCTCCCAGGATGACGTGTTCCACACCAGGTCATCGCAAATGTCCTCGTTCTTCAGAGAACGGGGTTTCCCCTCCCCCACTATCGATGAGGCTCGCACCAGGGTCTCCTCCATACCCCGCAACACTGCCCTCTCTCCCCATTCCCCCACTCACAACAAGGGCCGAGTCCCCCTGGTCCTCACCTTTCACCCCACCAGCCAGCGCATACAACAGATAGTCCTCCGCCAGTTTCGCCACCTCCAACGTGACCCCTCCACTCGCCACATCTTCCCATCTCCCCCCCTATCTGCCTTCCGCAAAGACCGCTCCCTCCACAACTCCCTCGTCAATTCTTCCCTTCCCTCCTGCTCCACTCCTTCCCCGGGCACTTTCCCTTGCAACCGCAAGAGATGCTACACTTGTTCCTTCACCTCCCCCATCCACTCCTTTCAGGGACCCAAGCAGTCATTCCAAGTCCGACAGAGGTTCACCTGCACCTCCTCCAACCTCGTCTACTGCATCCGTTGCTCCAGATGCCAGCTAATCTACATCGGTGAGACCAAGCGGAGGCTAGGCGATCGTTTCGCCGAACACCTCCGCTCGGTCCGCAATAACCAACCCGACCTCCCGGTGGCTCAGCACTTCAACTCCCCCTCCCACTCCGTATCCGACCTCTCGGTCCTGGGCCTCCTCCATGGCCAGAGTGAACAACACCGCAAGTTTGAGGAACAACATCTCATATTCCGCTTGGGGAGTCTGCATCCTCTGGGCTTAAACATTGAATTTTCTCAATTCTGTTAACCCAGACTGCTCCTTTCCCCCCACCCCCCCACCTCTCCCTCAGCCCTCGGGCCCTGACATTCCTTCTCCATCTCCCCCCCCCCCCCCAAGTCGCACTAGCTTCTCATTTTCACACCAGAAACAGCTTACAATGGCCTGCTTTCCTTATCACCAATACTTTTTTGCATATCTTTCACTCATTGTTCTTGCTTTATCTCTCCATATCACTGTTTATATCTCTCGTTTCCCTGATCCCTGACCAGTCTGAAGAAGGGTCTCGACCCGAAACGTCGCCTATCTCCTTCACTCCTTAGATGCTGCTGCACCCGCTGAGTTTCTCCAGCTTTTTGTGTAACCCTTAATAATCTTATATGTTTCAATCAGATCCCCTCTCATCCTTCTAAACTCCGGAGTATACAAGCCCAGCCACTCCATTCTCTCAGCATACGACAGTCCCGCCATCCCGGGAATTAACCTATGCTGCACTCCCTCAATAACAAGAAAGTCCTGCCTCAAATTAGGAGACCAAAACTGCACACAATAGGTACGCCGTCTGGGTCCAGATTTAGGACAGTCGACAAGCCCGCGCGGATGTCGGGTCACCACGCCGCGGCGTTGGGTGCCGACCTCTCACCGCGTTTGCCCTTGGAGGCAGCGGGACCGAGCTCCGCCAAAAGGAGGCGTTTGAGCAGATCCGCGCGGGAATCGCTCAGTTTCGCTGAGGCGGCTGGTAGCGACATTTCCTTCCGGCACGAGATTACCTCGACGAGGTACGGACCGATGACAGGAGCCTCAGGAGTTCCTTTGGGCATGAGGACTCCGACCGCCCGGTTTCGCATAGCGAAGGGCGAATTGACAGGATGGAGAGGATGTTGGAACTTATCCTGCAGCAAAGCCAAAGGCGGGAAACATTTGGTTCCAGGGGACACATGGATATATCCCCGTCATCAACGGAAAGCATGAGACAGCCAGAAGACGAGGACATCTTGGTCCACGCATCGTCTACACCTGAGGTCCCTCATGAGGAGCTCCTGGACGTGGCAACCAAGTTTGCACTACCAGAATCATCAGGACAACCCCTCAACTCCAAACTGGCTGCTACCGTTGACTTCCTCACGAACCATCAACTTCAAGAGCAGGTCCTTGCGGAGGACATGAATAGGCACAAGGCACCAGGAAATTGCAACTCCCTCAATGTGCCTATCGTAAATACGCCGATTTGGGGCAATATTAGCCCAGGTATCAGAGCTCAGGAGATGAAGTTGCAAAGGATCCTGAAGTTGCGCACTGCTGGGATTACCGCTTTCGCAAGGTCAGTGGACGGGGTGGATCTGAATACCGAGCAAGAGGATGCTCTGGCACTACTGTGTAATACACAGTATGAAATTAATGCATTCAGGAAGAGCATTATCAAACCCACATTGAACCCCAAATTTGCGGGACTATGCAGAGCACCCCCTACGCCACCACCCAGACAGTTGTTCGGGGAGGACCTCCCGAAGCAGGTCAAGGAATTGGATGACCATGCAAAGACGGTGGGTCTCATGAGATCACATACCTCGACCAGGCAGCCGGCCAGGAAAGTACCATTCTTCAGGCCACGAGGCCCTGCCGTTAGGCCAGCAAGGACCTACGCTCCAGCACCGCCGCAATATCAGCAACCTCAACAGCCCAGGCCTTTTTTAGGGCTAGGCCCCCAGCGGCCAGCATGGAAAATGAAGACTCCGCATTATCAACACAACCCAGCACCTCCACGTCCCGCCAAACATATCAGGGACCGCCAATAACCATGAAGGTAAGGCGGTCTGGATTTCATGCACTTGCATGTCTAACTTCACATGTTGGTGGGAGACTACGGTTCTTTAAGGAGGCCTCTTTAAGGAGGAAACCATCACTTCTGATGAGTTTATCTTACAAAGTATTCAAGGCCATGAGATTGAATTCATCAATGGTCAAATTCCTCCACCCCAGCATATGCCAAATCGTAAATTTACACTGTCCAGCAAGGAAACGGCAGTAGGCTATGCTGAAATCTTGAGGCTACAAGAAAAAGGCGTGATAGAAAGAACTATGCACGAACCAATTGAATTTGTATCTAACATATTTACAAAAACCAAGAAGGATGGAGGATGTGGGGTTATTATTGATCTGACCCATTTGAATACTTTTGTAAAATATACCCATTTCAAAATGGACACGTTCGAAACAGCCAAATCTTTGATTTCTGAGGGCTGCTTTATGGCATGCATTGATTTAAAGGATGCATACTATTCAGTATCCATTCAGAAACACCACAGGAAGTTCTTGAAGTTTACCTGGATGTATCAGCTCTGGCAATACAAAGCTTTGCCAAATGGGCTTACCACAGCCCCCAGATTATTTACTAAATTACTCAAACCAGTGTTGGCTACACTGAGGAGACAAAATCACATGGTCATGGCCTATCTGGATGATATCCTAATTATTGGGAACACTCTGGAATCAGCGAAACTGGCAGTTTCAGCCACTGTGGAAATCTTTCAAAAAGTGGGATTCATTATCCATCCAGATAAATCAAAGTTCTGCCCTTCACAGGTCATGGATTATCTGGGATTCACGGTGGATTCCAATCGCATGATGGCCACCATACCAGCTAACAAAGTTGGGGATGTCATTCTCGCATGTAAGAATCTAGTCTGCGCCAGTATACCATCAATTAGACAAACTGCTAAGGTGATTGGGAAAATCGTAGCAGTTTTTCCAGCTGCCCAATACGGACCTTTACATTATCAAAATTTGCAAAGAGCCAAGATTTCAGCGTTAAAATTGAACGCTGGACATTTTGATAGACCTATGCAGCTGCCTCTCAAAGCAAAAATTGAGTTACAATGGTGGATTGACAATGTCCATGACTCATTTAAGCCCATCATTGTGCCCAATCCGATGGTATACTTACAAACAGATGCAAGCTCCCATGGCTGGGGAGCCACGGACAACTACTCTAGTTGTGGAGGCAGATGGGACACCCTTGAATCTACCCTGTTGTTGTCACAAGGGATAAATTATTTGGAGATGCTAGGAGCATTTCACGGACTTAGAGCTTATTGTTCAAACCTTACTGACACTCATGTCCGTCTCCAAATAGATAATACCACTGCGGTGGCATATCTAAATCATATGGGCGGTACCAGGTCAATTTCATGTGATGAATTGGCAAATACAATTTGGCTCTGGTGTATTCGACGTAATATTTGGATTTCAGCTACCTATTTACCAGGTAAGCTCAATACAGTGGCGGACACCAGGTCACGCAAATTCAATGACAACATCGAGTGGATGTTAAATCCCTAAATATTCGCTAAAGTTACAGCCAAATTTGGTAAACCGGATATTGACCTTTTTGCGTCACGGTTGAACCATCAGGTACCAACATACGTATCATGGGAGCCAGATCCTGGGGCAATGGCGATGGACGCGTTCTCGCTAGATTGGGGGAAATGGTTTTGCTATGCATTTCCTCCATTTTGCCTCATCAGTCGGGTATTGCGGAAAATACAGTCAGATGCTGCTAAAGGCATTCTTATCATACCCGACTGGCCTACGCAGCCATGGTATCCGGTGGTCCTTGATATGATTAGTCAACCATGGGTCCTCTTAGAGGGTTGCCCACAATTGGTGACGAACCCTGTCTCAGGGGAACCACATCCCTGCCATAGTCACCTAAAATTATTGGCTTGCAGGTTCTGAACAGGCCATTACTGCGGTATGGTCTATCATCAAGAATTATGGATACCATTGGAGCGTCATGCCGGGAGTCCACCAGGCGGCAATATCTTACACATATCAGGAAATGGGAAACCTACTGCGGCCGCTCCCACATTGCATACGACTCCGTTACTATCACCGATGTGCTGGAATTCCTGGCGGGGTTGCATCATGATGAACACCTCAGCTACAGTGCCATCAACAGCGCCAGGAGTGCGCTATCATTCTACCTCAATATTGAGGTAGGATCCAACAAGCTGGTGTCCAAACTCATGCGGGGAATATTTAATTCCAATCCGCCAAGGCCTCGTTACAACATTACCTGGGATGTTGGGGAAGTATTAACCCTTCTCAGGACGTGGTCGCCCATGGAAGGGCTTGAATTGGACAAACTCACCCTGAAGCTGGTGATGTTACTGGCACTGACTTCAGCGCAAAGGGTACAGACACTTCACAAGGTCAAGATTGACAGAATGATCTCTACCCCTGACAAAGTAATCTTCTTTATAGATGAATTACTCAAGCAGCATAGACCTGGATACACAGGGCTGCAGCTGAAGTTTCCAGCATACCCCGCTGATGCAAGGCTATGTTTAGCCACCCATATCTGCCACTATATCAAAGTGACGAGGAAATTAAGGGGAACGGAGAAATACCTACTCATCAGCCACAAAAAATCTCACCATAGAGTGACGGTACAGACGATCTCCAGATGGCTCAGGATCGTCTTGTATGAAGCAGGTATTGACACTAATGTCTTTAAATCCCATTCCACCAGGGCTGCATCGACATCGGCGGCAAGGGCCATGGAGGTGCCCATGGATCATATTCTTGCCACAGCGGGATGGGCGAACGAAGTCACCTTCCAACGGTTTTACAATAAACCTGTTACCGCTCCTGTATTGTTCGCAGAGGCCGTGCTGAATGCGGGTCAAGAGCATAGAGATGTCCCCCAGTGAGGGTTTTTTTCCTTTGTTGTTGTTAATAAATATTATTATTATTTTTTCAGTACAAGCAGTCTGGAAAGTTGATTACTCCTATCCATCCTTATAAGTGGTGTGTGACAGCATGGACGTTGTCCAGGGCATGGAATCACAGAGCTTTGAAGTCTTCACGAAGTCACTCACATGACTCCGAAATGAAATAGTAAGATTAAACGAGAACTTACCAGTTCGAAGGTTGATCTTTATTTTATGAGGAGTTGCGATGAGGGATTTCGTGCCCTCCGCTCCCAACCCTCGATCATAAAGTCAACTGGTAATTAGAGTCTCTTCAATCTTACTATAACAAGTCATTTCTTTCTTTGTTGGTTCTGTGATTCCACACCGCTGCTTTGAAGAATGTCGCACATGCGTGCTGGCGGGTTCTTCACGAAATCCCTCATCGCAACTCCTCATAAAATAAAGATCAACCTTCGAACTGGTAAGTTCTCATTTAATCTTACTATTAGTATGGGTGTCAGAGGTTATGGGGAGAAGGCAGGAGAATGGGGTTAAGAGGGAGAGATAGATCAGCCATGATTGAATGGCGGAGTAGACTTGATGGACCAAACAGCCTAATTCTATTCCTATCACATGATCATGATCTTATGAATTAACTGCAAAACCCTTTTACCCTGTTATTTCCTGAAACATTTTATGTTTCATTAATATAATTCACGTTTCAAGCAATTTTTTAACCAATATGCGATGGAGGAAGCAACAGTGCCCAAATGATATTTGTAATCATGCTTTAAAGGGCAACTGAGGAGATTCCCTTAAAACTCCACAATCTAAAAAATGTAAAAAAGCGAGGGATTTTTATTTGCTCTTTGGCATGAGCTTGACAATAACTCACAATATTATAAAAACACAAATCTCACCTTTTGGTTTGCTATGGAAAATAGCACTGTTGTTAATACGACAAAATAATTACCAGTATACTATGTGTTGACAGTCAGACTTGAAATAGGATACATGCAGTAACCATGACCGGTGTATCATGTTCCTCTCTCAGCATCAAGGTGACTAAATAAAGATGTATCCATCCTTTCCAGCTGGTACACTGGAGGGGGACTCTTCATATCTATAGGAGGCTGCCAGGATAGTTTCATCATTATGTTATTCACTCATTCCATTCAAAGTGAACTTTGCCCGGTTGGAGCTGAAGATGAGGATTTCTTTTATTAATTAATCCTCTGAGCATTCATTATCATTGTAAAGTAAAAAAAAAATTACGACAATACCACACGCAACATCATTTGTTTATATCCACAAATCAGGTTTATCCAATTAGTATAAAAACAGTTGTTAAAGAATTTTGCCATATGACACCTGAAATGAAAAAAACATGCTACACACAAATAAATATGGGTTCATTTCTCCGTATTTCTAATATTGAAGACAAAAATAAGATTGCAAAGTTGCATAAAAAACTATCCCGAACATGCATAGTATCTTATCAGATACATGGAGTTAATTTGTGAACCAAATAATCAGCAATTCTGAAATTAACAGGCAACAATTGACTAGAGGAAAATATGTGTTTATTTCACAAAATGCATTTTTCTGGAGTCTTTAATGTCATGAATACATCATTATAATCATAATTTTGTTTGAAAGTGTCTAAGAAAATGCCATATTATAATTTCTAATTCATATGATCCAGAAGTATTATCTTGTACAACATACATTTCTAGAGCACCCTTAATATAACAAAAGAAATGTCCTGGTGTTAAATTGGAATATTATCAAATAGAATATTGATGCATAGCTAGCTACATTTTAAGACAGATGCCCTAAAGCTCACTGAATAAAATAGCTTTTAAAGAAGCATCTTAAAGGTGTAAAACTTTAGAGGTAGAAGGCATGAGATGTTTCGGGAGGATATTACAGAGTTCTTGGCCTCTCAAGGTGGGATGCCAATGATGTAACAATTAAAATCTGGTATATTCCTGAGACAAGAATTCGAGGAGTTCATATTTCGGAGAGAATTATAGAAGCAGAGAGTAGGACAACTCTATTGAGGGGCATGAAAATAAGTGTGCGAATTTTAAAAGCTGAAGCATAGTGCAGGAATCTGAGACATATACAGCGTGGAAGCAGGCCCTTCGGCCCAATTTGCCCATGCCGACAAACATGTCCCATCTATACTAGTCCCACCAACCTGCATATGGTCCATATCCCATTAAACCTATCCTATCCATGTACCTGTCCAAATGTTTTTAAAATGCTGTGATAGTACCTGCCTCAACTACTTCGTCTGGCAGCTTGTTCCATTTACCTAGCATTCTTTGATTAACAAAGTTGCCCTTCATAAGTTCATAAGTCACAGGAGAAGAATTATTCGGATCATCAATTCTACTCTGCCATTCAATCATGATTGATCTATCTTTCCCTATCCACCTGCTTTCTCCTCATAACCTTTGACACCCTTGCAAATCAAGAATCTGTCAATATCCATTTTTAAAAATACCCATTGACTTGGTCTCCACAGCTGTCTATGGCAACGAATTCCACAGATTCACCACCCTCTGATTAAATAAACCTCAGGTTTCTATTAAATGTTTTCCCCCTCACCTTAAAGAGTTGTGCATTGATCAAATTTGGTGCATCTGGATTCAGGCAGCAGAATTTTACAGTGAGTACAGGGAGAGCAGCCAGGGGGGCTTTTGAGGTGGTCTGGTCAACAGACAGCCAAGGCATAGATTAATGTTTCTGCAGCAGATAAGCTAAGACAGAAGCAAAGTCTGGCAATGTCACAAAGGTGAAAATGTCAGTAGTTCAGCCAATTATGCTTGATTCCACAATGCTAATCGAATATGACGTGATTAATGAATTAGGAAACATTTACTTATATTACACAGGCTGTATTGGTTATATGCTTATGACCGGGAACCACGAAAAGTGACTTTGGAAATTAACAAGCAGAAAACAGGCAGTCTTGGGGGAAAAAAGTCTAGAAACAGTTTAAAACCAGTTTCCATGTAACAATCCCGCAGTAATCAGACAATATTGTCTCTCAAGAACACGGGCTGCTAGTTTATCCATGGGTGGGTTTTATATTGACAAATAACCGTTTCCATTGGCACTTGTGCAATGATACTCTATTAAACAATGTAACATACAGCCTCAAGTGCTTTTAGCTTGCAGTGTCAAAAATAAACAGTTATTAAAAAGGATCTTTAAATTACGAAATCCCTGCAGGAAAAAATAATGTTGTTATTCTAAGTCTGAAACTCTCAAGGCCCTCATCCCCATTTCCCCATTGGCACAATTGTTTTTATAATGCAATTTTCCATGAAATGAAATATCTTAGGAATGCAACTATCATTATAATAGAACTACCTGTTAGTATTCCTAATGATGGCACATGTTTGATGTTAAAGATTCAATTCAGAGCCAAACAAGGCATGAATGTTACAACCATAATGCTTAATTTACAGACAGGCATTATGGAGATAAATAAATGTCCTGGTTGTGGAAGCAAGAATTAGGGTCCTCAACATTGGAATAAGGGGAAGCCAATTTAGGACTGAGATAAGAAGGATTTGCTTCATACAAAGAGTAATCAGACTTTGGAACTCTCTACTTTGGAATATCGCCAGGGGACACCACAGAGTAAGAAGTAGACGAGGCCCAGGAAAGTGTTATGAAGGATATTAACATAATAACAGTCCTAAAATAGTTCTACTGCCTTTTTTGTTATTTATTTGCGAAGTTCAACATTCCTTAGATGATTTAAGGAACAACTGGGTAGTTTGTGTGCTCCACTCATTTATATCAGGCAATAAAAAAAGAAAACTCAGTTATGGAGAGGATAAATTGACATGCATTACCGGGCTCCACAAACCAACTATATGACTTATTTAGTCGGAGGGTGGTGAATTATTTGCCACTGAAGGCTGTGGAGGCCAAGTCAGTAGATATTTTTAAGGCTGAGAAAGATAGATTCTTGATTAGTATGGGTATCAAAGGTTATGGGGAGAAGGCAAGAGATAGATCAGCCATGATTGAATGGCAGACTAGACTTGATGGGACGAATGGCCTAATTCTACTTCTATCACTTATGATCTTATGACCTTATAAGTTACCTATCTATCTCACAATTATCTCTCCTCCTGCATTTAGCCCTTTGCTAGCTGAACTTAATTCGTTAACAGATGAGGTGTTGACGTAGAGCTGGTAATCTGCAAGAGGAAGTCAGATTTAGCCTTTGCAGCCTTCTACCTGGATACCTTTGAAGCTCAGTCTTGAAGCAGACTAGAACCTCTGTCAAGAGACAAGAGATTAGTGTGTGTATTTGTCATATGTACCAGCTATGAACTGGAATAATTAAATCCTTACTTGTTGCAGCTTTACAGATGCATTAGATGCAACAACAAAACAAAATATTATAATTACCAGATTTTCTAAGTAAAGCAGACAATGACAAAAAAAATAATCAAACTATGTGGAGCAACCATAGTGGTGCAAAGCCAGAAGTGGTTTGCTGTGGAGTTGGGGTTGTGGTTAGGGTTATGCAAGGTTTTTCAACAACCTGCTGCTGGGGGGAGGAAGCTGTTCTTAAACCTGGAGGTAAAGAGTTCACAGACTCCTGCAACTTCTTCCTAATGGTAGCAGTGAGAAGAGAGTATGACCAGTGTGAAGGAAGCCACTGCAAATGCTGGTTTACATCGAAGACAGACACAAAAAGATGGTGTAACTCAGCGGGACAGGCAGCATCTCTGGAGAAAAGGAATAGGAGACTTTTCAGGTCGAGATCCTTCTTCAGACTGAGAATCAGGGGAAAGGGATATGAGAGATATAGAAGGTACATAGAACAAATGAATGAAATATATGCAAAAAGCAATGATGTTCAAGGAAATGTGGAGTCCACAATGGTCCATTGTTGGCTGTGGGCTAGGTGATAACGCGTATACAGACAGTAAAATTCAACAGGACGACCAGGGTGATGTTAGTCTTTGATGATATTAGCTGTGTTTTTGAGGCAGCACTTCCAGTCGATCACTTCAATGGTGGGAAGGTCAGTGCCCATGATAGCCAGGGTAATTTACGCTACTTTCTGCAGCCTCCTTCATACCTGAGATTTCAATTTTTGAACCAGGCAACAATGCAACTGGTCAGAACGCTCCCCAACATAAACCAGTGGAAGTATGAGAGAGTATTGTGAGAAATACGGATGTAGAGGTGTAATTATGCTCCTAGAGCTACCCCCCCCCCCCTAATCTAGTTCAGTAAAACACCTCCTCCAAGACCTTCAGCCTCGTGCAAGCAGACACCTCCAAAAGGTTACGTAGTCCCAAGCGCTCCTCCAGAAGATCGACAATGAACCTCGTGGGGGTTACCTTTTATAGGTCATCAAACCCAGTGGGGCAGAACCACATGAGGGTGGTACCCCTACAAACCAATCACAGATATCGATTACATTAAAGTGTTATTGGCAGTTCCCCAACCCAATTACAAAGCACTCCAATACAATGTTTCTACAGAAGCTTCTGGGAAGAAGTCAGTTGACCCAAGTAATGCAACATTCTCCTGGGGAAAATAAACAATTCAAACAAAGCTTCACACTTCAGCCAATCATCAAACAGTAACAGAAACACCTTGCAACATTATTAACAGTATTTACAATCCTTCTGCAGCCGGCCAATCCTGCTAATGCATCTGCAACATCTCTGGGTTTCTCTGCAAAGTCCTCATACATTTTAACAATGGAGAGGACATCTGGACCTCACCTTATCTGATATTTCAATTTAGGACCTAGACTTCCAGGTACCAGCTTGCCTCCTGTAGCTTTACACAGAAATTGACCAAGCAGGTCCTGCAGATGCAAAAGGTCTTCCATTTTATATATCTCTATTTTGGCCAATATTAACAGGGGTATTGGTGAATTTTCTTTGTAATTGCCAACGATACTGGCTCTTGAGGCATTTTTCATGCTTTCTGATTTCAGAACATTTTAGGACTTGGAATATCTTCTCATTGAATGGAATGGTAGTTTTTATCTCAGGAAGAGAAAAGATAGTAGTGCTGGGAAACTGAAAATCATGCTTCTGCTCCATTATTGCACCCCATTGGCGGTTTTGAAGAGCAATCAATATTACCTCCAAATTATATATTTTTTGTTTTTACAGCAACCACTCCCAATCCCATTTTCCACAAAATGAAACCACCTGCCCACAAAATCATCTGAATGCACAGATGATGTGAATTTGTCCTACGATGGTCAACATACTGCTGAAAACGTCATATCTTGTTAAATAAACAATGTCATCAAAAATAAAGAACAATGCAATTTGAACTCGTGTAATTTCCACTTCCATGGGATGACATCAAAATGTGAAATCCTGACATTTCCAAACTGATTAGAAACTGGACTTAAGCTGCCTCCAAACAGTGGTCATTGCTAATCCTTCAGCAAATCACAATGAAAATGTGAACACACTAATTACAGCTGCAATCAGTTTACCTACTCAAATGTTGCCTGCACAATGGCTGCTGGTTCAAAACAGTTTGCTTTAAATAATTATTGTCAGTTTATGTAAAAATGCAAAAACCTTCTTTTCCAAATGTTGAAATGTTGTAATATCTTAAATGTATTTTGTGTAGAGGCCATTTGTTGTGAACCATCGGTGTTTGTATTAAACTATATTGATGACGATCAATATACCTACTGAATTGCTGTGTCAAATGCTCATTGCAATCCTTCTCATGAATATTATGCTATGGAATTGACCAAAGATATTGGAAACATTTCCTGTTCTGAGATTATCATGTTTATTCTTAGGGAGATTGATGTTTGATGGGACAAAACTATTGGCCATAACTTAAGTTTCCTAAAACTGCAACATGACTTCCTAACTCTTATATTCAATGCCCCAACCAACAAAAGCAAGCATACCATCTATCTTTGGGTAGATAGAAGTAGGGTAGGAAGAAGGGTCTCGACCCGAAACGTCGCCCATCTCCTTTGCTCCTTAGATGCTGCTGCACCCGCTGAGTTTCTCCGGCTTTTTGTGTAACCCCCCATACCATCTATTTACTTGTGCTGCTACTTTCAGGGAGCCATGGGCTTGGAGCTCAGGGTCCTTCTTCATAACCATGTTGCTAAAGGCACTGTCATTACTGCGTACTTTCCCATTACATTTGACCTCCCAAATTGATTAAGTCAATTGTTAATCACTTGCCTGGATTAAACTCCAACTCTCATTGCTCCACCCATATCCTTGGACAGCCTTCTTCACTGCCGACAATGACATTCTTTGTGTCACTTGCAACATTACTGACCAACAATCTGCATTGCCGGCTCTGATCTGTTCTGTAGTTTTCCATACCCCCAGTTTCCCTCTCCCCTGACTCTCAGTCTGAAGGAGCATCTTGACCCAAAGCATCAGCTGATCTTTTCCTTCATAGATGCTGCCTGACCTGCTGAGTTACTCCAGCATTTAAGGTCCATCTGCATTTTATAATATTCAAGCTGAATGTCATTCATTCAACAGGCCAGATGTTATCGAGGAACTTGTTGAATGAATGCAACAGATCACTGATAAATGAATGTTATTCAAAACAGTAGTCTGTCTGTCCCCAGTTCTTTATATGGAAGGATGATAAACATTTGATCATAAAGGTGCTTCAGGACTTTAACACTTTTGGCTTCATGACATTGGCACCTTCATGATCAAATACCTATCATCATTCTATGTAACAAATTGGGACAGACACATTTGTTGTCCAAACTAGGGTTAAGCAAATTTGTTGTCCATCTTTCCAGCAGTCATTCTTACTTTCATTAAATTATGCATACATCCTGGAATCAATATCCAATACAATCTTCATCACATCCCCCTGAAAACTAGCATCTCCAAGGAACTCATTACAGATCTTTAGTTTGCCATAACTCTGTCAATCTCATGTGCACTGTATGTGACCTTCAGTCCACATCGTATCTCTGCAGAACAGCTGAGGGTTCTCACTTGAAACTGGGAAGGTGCTCTCTCGCCTTGCATCAGACCTTGGCTCATCACTCACCATCGATCCCCAATCAAGTATTTTTTACACAAAATAAAACAGCCTGCACAGAAAATCATCTGACTGCACAGATGATGTGAATTTGACCTACGATGGTACGAATTTGACCTACGATGTGAACACAACATATCGTTAAAGAAACTATTTCATCAAAGGGACAGACTTTGGAGATAACAGACCATTCTGTTATCTTGAAAGCCACGTTTCTCATAGTGCTAACATCATCTGTGAAGTTCAGCACAGGATCTAATGCACAGGTATTCCCTTAGGGAAATAGCTTGAATGCATTTTACTTAAAGGCTCCAAAGAGAGGACATCAAGAACCAGGTCTATAATGCAGTTCTCATCCCTACATTTTCAATAGTTGCAGAAACTGAATGATCCATAGACAACAACTAAGATGTTTGTAGTAGTAGTACCGATATTGCTGTAAGATTCTTAACATCAAGTTGGATTGCTGCACTCATACTAGTATCCTCTGAGTCAGCGATCCTTGTAGATTTACTCTAATGTGCTAGATGCTGGGAGAAGATGCGAAATCCTCAACTTCTCCAAGAAGCCCCCCCACTTCCAGATCACCCACAGTCAGAGATTTCATGGTGTCAGAAGAATTGTAACAATATTACTGAAGCCAAACCTGAAGAGAAATATAGACATCACACTCTGTGGGCCAACCATTAATCAGTTTCCGTGCTGCCACAACATGAGTCAGGCAGTGGTCTGTTTCAGAAGAACAATTATGCAATGGAAGTTGAAAGTAAGAAAGAAGCAGCATTAGGGAACCTTTCCAAGAGGCAGCTGACGGGTGACAAAATGTGCCTACTATTTGTGGTCACATTTTTGATTCCACGATAAAGCTCTGGTGTTGTGATCCAAGATGGCACCCAACCTAGGTGACTCTTTTGTGTTAGTCACAGAAGTGGATCTGCAAACAGGCATTACAATGCTCCACTCTTTTCTGTACACTGTGGATGGTTCGACTGTAATCATGTATTGTCTTTCCGCTGACTGGCCAAAGGTTTTCACTGTACCTTAGTACAAGTGACAATAAACTAAACTCAAACTCATTTAAGGACTCACTTGTAAATCTCTTGTAGAGATCATCCTCAAATCAAATGATTGATACAGAGGATAGATACAAAATGCTGGAGTAACTCAGCAGGTCAGGCAGCATCCCTGAAGAAAATGGGTAGATGACGTTTTGGGTTGGGACACTTCTTCAAAGTGATCGTTGCAGGGAGAGTGGGGGAAAAAAACTGGAAGCGAAAAAAACAAAACAAATCCGGGCCAGCAACAGAAGACCCCAGGCAAGGAGGTTCCCTCATAGGCCGATTTAGTTTAATTAATTTAGAGATACTTTGTGGAAACAGACCCTTCGGCCCACTGAGTCCACGATGACCCCATATACTAGTTATATCCTACACTCAAGGTACAACTTACAGAAATCAATTAATGTACAAACTCGCAGAATGTGGGAGGAAAGTCGGAGCACCAGGAGAAAACCCACACGATCACAGAGATAATGTGCAAACTCCGTATAGACAGCACCCGTAGTCAGGATCGATTCCAGGTCTCTGGTGTGAGCCCAAGAGGGATACACAGTTGCGAAGTATGGAGCTGGTAAACAGACTTTTAGTGGAAGGGGAAGGGGGAGGGGGAGGGGGAGGGGGAGGGGGGAGGGGGAGGAGCATGAAGAGGGAAGGGATGAGGCATAAGGTTTGGACCTAACATTAGAGAAATCAATGTTCACATTGCTATGTTGTAAGCTGCCCAAACAAAATTTGAGGTGCTGTACCTCCAATTTGCATGTGACCAATTTGATTGTTACAATTTGATTTTTACATTTGTTGAATTACATCATATAATACAATAGAGCAAACAAACGCCATTAAGAAAATATGGTGTCACCATACAATTTGCCATGAAAAAGGTTATAGTTTCTTCTAATGTCAAATTCTCCTGGATCTTGGAAGTCAGTAGTAAGTCTATGGCAGTGACCAATAGCAGAAATCATATTAAATATTTCAGATACACACAGTATAATAAAATCATTATATTACGAAGTCACATATTGTCAAGATTTCTTGATATTATAGCTTAGAGAAGTATTTTTTAAAGTATCATTTCCTACTATTTTACATTTTATGTTGGTCATTTACTGCTGACATTGCTAAAATAACTCTTCTCAAGAATATTAGTAGAGATTTAATTTACCTGTAATATTTTTCTAGCTCTTAGAAAACTTAATTATTTTTTCTCAATTCAGTCCAATATTGTTTCTTCATATCTTTGATGTTTTCACTGCAGTTGTTATTCCTTTTTCAACTGGACCTTCAGGCAATTTATGTCGAGTCTCAGAATGTAACACTGACTTCAATATTCAGTATTATGTGACATTAATTTAGCCAATGGGTTCCATTATTTTCAATATATACATGTGGACTCATCTTAATTTCCAATAGATGATGCAGATTATTATTTTACAATGCTGTTGTTCTTCTACCCATGACTGGTGTGCCTGTTCAGAATAATCTGTAATGCAGCAAGACGTATTTCTTATAATAATACAGCATGCATTAATTCAAGCAAAATTCATAGGTTTTATGTCATAGAGCTGCCACCCAAAAGACAACATTGTGTCAAGAATAGACGCCTCATGAAATATGTTTGATGAAGTTACTTTTATTTTATTGACATTCGCATTAATTTTAATTTCCATGTAGGTAAATCACAGGTCTTGGATCTCTAATCCTGGTCGTGCACATCACAGAAGTATTTGATATTTGAAGAATTATTAAAGTTAACTGGATCCAACCTGACTCCAAAGATTAACAAAATTAATTTCCCTTATGAGAAATTCTTTCTGTCTTCCAGTTAAAAACGTACCTATCAGGCAAACTAAATAAACATAAAAACACAGAAAATATGCTGGGTTTTTTATGCTAATGCACGTCTTGATATCTTGTGTCAGGGAGGATTCAGAATAAATATGGCAATTTATTTGAATTGTATATATCATATTTATGACTATGCACAAGGGTTTCCAAACAGTTCCTCGTGGTAATAAGTTGAGAAAACAATGCTGTCAGCGAGTGATCAATAATGTGATGCTTTACAGTTGTGCCTTTTTCACAACAAATAATATGCACTGAATGCCATTGTGGTGGCTACATAAACATTTTCAAATAATTCATACCTTATCTTATTGATGGACTCAGGTACATCCCAATTTTCTAGTCACTAAGAATTCTTGGTTGTTTGTTCACAATATGCAAACAATCAAATTGAATAGACACAAAATGTTGAAGTAACAGCGGGTCAGGCAGCAGCTCCGGAGAAAAAGAATAGGTGACGTTTCAGGTCTGAACCCTTTTCTCCAGGGAAGCCACCTGACCTGCTGAGTTACTCCAGCATTTTGTGTCTATCTTAGGTATAAACCAGCAACTGCAGTTCCTACTTGCACAATCAAATTAAATATTGTATTCTCACATATTTATGCTATTTTACATGGATTATTTTAGTTCCTCCAATCAGGTTTTCATCCCAGCCAAAATATCAAAAAAAAATGCTGATCAAAGCTCCCGATTATATCCTATGCTATCTTATCCCAATGTGTAATTTACAACCTATTTGCAGTATTTGTCAGAGATGACAACACATACTTTTCTATTGCCCCTGCACTGTCATGCAGCTGAAAGGTAACCAAGTCTCTAGTCTATCCTATCAAAGCCAGAGAATCACTGGCTTGAACTTTCCTGCACCTGCACAGATACTTCAGATAACTCCTAAGGTTCAGTCAGGAAACAAAGAAATGACAGAGCAATCATGTGAATAGTTTTGCACTTCCATTATGAAAGAGACCACAAGTAACTTTCTCTTTACAAATTCTCTAAACTAAACCAAACTACACAACTTTCTTGTGCCCTCCGCAGTCTATATATTATCAGAACATAATTTTGAATTTCTGGTATTGGATGAGCTGACATTTTTTCCAACCAAACATCAGGAAGGCCAAACACCTTCCTCGTCATTGACTCCGTTCCCTTCCTGAATCATGTTGTTCACAAACTGTATCATTTTTGACCCCGAGCTGAGTTTTCAATCCCAAGTTCATGTAATTGATGATGACAGGCTACATCTCTAACATGATCCAATTCAATACCTGCCTCAGATAATTATTGCAGAAATCCTCATTCTTTTGCTACCTCCCGACCATTCCAATACCTGCAAAACCTTTGTTCGACTTCAAGTAACAGGAGTCTTACAGTGCTTTGCTGTATCATGTCCAATTGATTCATCTGCCAGCTGAGCAAAGCTTCAATTTTAACAGTCCCATCTTTGCCTACAAATTCCTCCATGTAATCAACCTTTCTCAGCTTTGTAATCTCCTGCAAGCCTATCATCCTTTCCAATATCTGTGCTCCTCCGATTCTGGCCTCATAAGGTTCCTCGAATTGAATTTGTCTACCTCCTGTGACAATCCATTCAGGTGCCAAGCCTTCAGCTGTGCAATTCGGACCAAGACACCTCTATCTTGATGGAGTATGGGGAGTTAGGAAGGCATTGCTCAACACAACAGCTTTAGCCATGCTTTTATCAACGGGTCTCATATCGGCTTATGTGGCTCTCTGTCTTTTTTCTTATGTTTGTTTCCTGTAAAGTACCTGTAAAGTTTACAGGAGCTATATAAAGGAAGTTGACAATGTAGAAACTCTTTTCATCATCCTCTCGGTTTCCCTTGTAAACTCAAAATATATTAGCGTTCAGAGTCATTAAAATGCTGGACATTATTTAAGCACTGCTTTGTGCTGCCTGCATCTTAATTGTATTTGTTGCCAATCTACTAACAAGAACAGCTGTGGAATAGCTGTTAAAACTTCCCTATCTTAATTGTGGCTCAATCACAATCATAGAGCTTAACAGGCCATTTTCAAAACTCATTTGTTTAAGAAGCAATGTTTGGAGGCGTCCTCAGAGGGCATACAAATAATTTCCAGATGCTAATGACAAACTTTCACCTCTCTCATCATATAACAACTTTGAAGTGTTTTACATTTACTTTGAGAATAATATAATGTAAATGAAGACGCATCGGTTGACATCAAAACCATCTGAGATTTTTCTTTCTGCAATTGTTTTAAAATATTAATAAATTTCTCCCCCATAAATACCTGCTTTAGTCGAATGGCCAGCACTCTATTCTCTTAATAGCTTAACTGGGTCCCCTGCTAAGTGCGAGGAATTTACTACATTTTTCACCAGCAAAGTAAAGAACATCAGAACAAATATTTCCCCTCCCATCTGTGACCTGACTGTCTCATTGGTCTGTTCTTCAAAATTAGACAGTTTCCAACCCGTTACTCTACCCTCCCTTGTAAAACTGATCACCACCATGAAACCTACTAGCTGCCCCCTCGACATTGTCCCCTCTGCCCTTCTGGAGGATGTCATTACAATAGCCGGTCCCATCATTCTCGCCATCTTCAACAGTTCTCTGGCCACTGGCACTGTTCCTACCTGCTTCAAGCATGCGGTGGTCCAGCCCCTTCTGAAAAGACCTAACCTCGACCACACCTTGCCAAGCAACTACAGGCCTATTTCAAAACTGCCTTTCCTGGCAAAAGCCCTTGAAAAGGTAATTTTAAGTCAACATGCCTTACCTTCACCAAAATACTATCTTGGAAACTTTCCAATCAGGTTTCAGGGCCCATCACAGCACTGAGTCTGCCTCGTTGAAGGTACATAATGACCTATTGCTCACTGTTGACTCCGGCGACTGTGCAATCCTGCTCCTTCTCAACCTCAGCACAGCATTTGATACAGTCGACCACACCATCCTAATTGACCGTCTCTGGTACGGGGTTGGTATTGATGGCACTGCCCTGAGCTGGTTCATCTCCTACCTCAAAGGTAGGGGTTTCTCTACTAACATAGGCAACTCTTTCTCCTCCCCAGCTAGCCTCTGCTGCGGGGTTCCACAAGGTTCCATCCTTGGCCCTATTCTCTTCTCCCTGTATATGCTCCCCTTAGGCCAAGTCATTCAAAGGCACGGCATTTCCTTCCATTGCTATGCAGACGATACACAACTCTATCTCCCCCTGAAGCCCAAAAACCAATCAAATCTGCTTAACCTTATCCGCTGCCTCGAAGATATAAAGTGTTGGAGGGCCCAGAACTTCCTCCAACTAAACGAGAGTAAGTCTAAGGTCATCCTTCTCAGCCCCTCGGACTCAATCAAAATGATAGCAGGCAGCCTTGGAAGCCTTACCCCATTACTCAAACCTCACGTCAAAAACCTTGGCGTGATATTTAACTCAGCATTGAAATTTGACAAACAAGTCAATGCCGTGGTAAAAGCTAGCTTCTTCCAGCTTCGGACAATAGCTAAAATAAAACAATTCCTCCAGTTTGATTACCTTGGAAAGATCATCCACACATTTATCTCCTCCTGCCTCGATTACTGCAGCACTGGCATCAGCCAATCTTCCCTGTCCGACTACAACTGGTCCAAAACGCCGCAGCGAGGCTCCTGACGGGCAAACAAAAAAGGGACCACATCACCCCGATTCTGGCCTCTCTCCACTGGCTCCCTGTGCGGTTCTGAATAAATTTCAAGATCCTTCTTTATGTCTACAAAGCCCTTAACGGGCTTTCACCCAACCTACATCAAAAGTCTGCTTACCCACACCACCTCCCAGGTCCCTCGGATCAGCCGACTTGGGGTTACTGAACATCCCGCGGTCTAGGCATAAGCTCAGGGGCGGCCGCCCCTTTGCAGTTGCAGCTCCTAGACTGTGGAACAGCATCCCTCTTCCCATCAGAACATGCCCCCTCCACTGACTCCTTTAAGTCGAGACTTAAAACTCATCTTTACTCTCAAGCCTTTCTTGAAGTCCTCTGAGGGAGGGCATTATGTATGTATGTATTTATGTATGTACTTCATCTATGAACCAATGTTGTATAATGTTAGTACCTCCACCAATGTAAAGCACTTTGGCCAACGAGAGTTGTTTTTTAAATGCGCTATAGAAATAAAAGTGACTTGACTTGACTTGACTTAAGTAAAGGTTTCCTGGTTGCTAGATATCCCTCAGTGTTTTCTGAGCTAAATTTAGTCTTATTGCAATATGATTAAAGCTTAAAGTAAAACAATATTAGTCTAAAAGATCTAGCTTACCTGGAGAAAAAGGATGGGTGACGTTTTCAGTCAGAACTCTTATTCAGACTGGGTCTGAAGAAAGGTTCCATCCTGATACGTCACCCATCCTTTTTCTCCAGAGATGCTGTCTGACCCACTGAGTTACACCAGCTCTTTATGACTATCTTTGGTGTAAACCAGCATCTGGAGTTCCTTCCTTTGCAAGACCAAGCCTGTCTAACCCAAACTCACCATCTGCATTGCCTCGCTCCCCACTGGATAAGAATGGACGCCAAATAACAGAGCAGGCAACACACCACCAGCCACCCTTTGACTGTGTGCACTAGATGATGTTGAAAAGAAGATTAAAATAATAAATCATATTTCTTGAAAAAATTAATTACCACCTTTTAATTAAAGGTTTTACGTTAGGAAAACCTGAAACTTTTATCTTCTCTCCCTTAAGTTTGGTCCTCCATTACGTAAGTGAGCCAACCATTCCTCTACCAATCTCTCAAGTGTAAAACTCTCTCCTTAGCACATCTGTATTTGAGACAATGGCAGGACTCAGTGGCAAGTCCAGAGGTGGAGGGTCAGCCCCTCAGATTTCCACACCTACACAGGGCTAAGCATGGGGACATATTTAGTACCAACTCGTTTGGTCAGCCGATTTGTCTCATTAGCTACACCAAAGCTTTCTCGTGCTAATTGAGCTCCACTATCTCCCAACAATTGTATCACATCTTTTAAACAACTCAATATTCTAATGAAACTAGCTAAGTTTACAAAAGATCTTATTACAAAAGTTTTAAGTCACTGGGGTGGCAAACTAACATTCAAGGACACCATGTTTGCCGTCGTTCAGATAATCACATCAATGATTTTCAGTGTGCCATTTCAGGGAGAAAAAAAAAGAGGCTGATGAGAGGAAGTAATTTATCAAGTTTGTTGAAAATCCAATAAAGACTTTTAAATCACTGGGGTTATATATCAGTATTTACAGATGCGGGATAGGACAAAGAACAACTTTCTGCATGATCATTTTTGGAAAGAACCTTTTGTCTACTTGTAGGAGATTTGGAGATCATGATAGATATGTTGGCAGAAGATATTCCCACTGTTTTTGTTTATTATGTAGTATAATGGTATTTCCAAGTATTTATTATTACGCTAACATGATTATGATTTCTTTATCCAGAATAACTGAATTCAGAAGTACCTAGTACGAGCACTTACGAAAATATTTTCAGATATACACTTTTATCAATGTTTTTAATTGGCTGAAGAAAGGGTAAAAGAAGATAACTAATTGTTAACTTATATTACCTCATAGCGTGATTCAGCACAGAAACAGACGCTCCCGGCACTATGCCCATGCCATAAGTACCCGCCGATACTAATCGGCATTAGTTTAAATTATTTAAATCTATTTAATTAGTTTTTGAACTAAGTTTTCGGGACCAGTATGTAGTGGCCATTCGGCTTATTTTGTGTGTCATTTTAGACAATTTTAGACTGCCCGTTATTATGTGGGTGGGATTTATGACATATTCCATGGCGTGTTTGGAGCTAGGTTTCTTGTGCAGAAGCTTAGTTTTTAGTTTAGTTTTGGACTTACATGAGGAAGGCACACCCTACAACCATATGAAGTGTAACGGAGACACTAGGAGTTTTCTAACGTTTAAAGCGATATGCTGGACTTTGACGAAGATTGGACGAGTTGGAAGAAGGTTGGATGTACCTTATTGTTTTTTTTCAACAATAAAGAATCTATTAATCAAAAGACTGTGTTATGAAGATTTATCTGCGAAGAAGCTCTGAAGGTCTCACGGAGAGCTCACATACGTATTACGCCATTCTCCTTAATCATGTAGTCTACTTTAGTGGCTAGAGGGAGTAATCTCTTGAATGATATAAAAGTCTGCCGCTATATTAACATATCAACTATTAGAGATATTAAGAAATAGTTATAGAGCTTTTGGCTAGTAGTGATCTATCAGGTGCTGCCAGAGCCTTCCTGGGATGGGTTTTAGGACACAGATTATGGATCGGCACTTGATCCATTATCTTCCATGGCAATTCAAGTGCTCTTCCTGATGAAATGAGAGTACCTGCCTTCACCACCTTCTCAGGCAGTGTGTTCTAGGTTCCAGCCAGTCCTGGGTGAACAAAAACCTTCTTCAGGTCACCTCTAAACTTTACTTGACCACAGAGATACAGCATGGTCACAGGCCGGACGAATCACCGATCAGTGATCACCCCATGCACTGACACTATCCTACACAATGGGGACAATTTACAATTTTTACCGAAGCTAATTAACCTACAAATCTGAAAGTCTTACAAAGTGTGGGAAAACAACGGAGCACCCTGAGAAAACCCACCCGGTCACGGGGAGAACGTTCAAACGCTGTATAGACAGCCCCCTTAGTCAGGATCAAACCTGGGTATCTGCCGCTGTGAGGCAGCAACTCTATCCCTATGCAATTACGCTGCCCCTTTTGCTACTTACCCTGAACCTATATCTTCTGGTTATTGACATCTCTGAAATGGGGAAAAGCTTCCAGTGTTGCACTGTAGATTTATTTTAAAGCTTTTGAATTCTCATTAGGCATTTAGGTGCATTTATTTTTTATTAAATTATTTAAACCTATTTGATTAGTTTTTGAACATCTCAACTATCAGGAAATTAAGTAACTATTAAAGAGCTTCTGGAATTGAGCTGTTAGACATTGCATGGACCTTCCTGGGATCCGCTTAAAGACACAGCTACAAGGTTTACTTGCTACTCACAATCCGCTCTATGTGGCAGATATTTATTGAAAGCATACCAACAATTATTCACCCCTTCACAATTGGAAAAAAACAAGTGGGAAAGCAGGGGCTATAGGTAGTGTCTGGGCAGTTAACTAGGACCAGGACATATATGGTCCGATGTTATTCCATGAGTACCTACCTAATCTTTGAACATAATTTTCATAGATGTCATCAGTAAAAATGGGAACATATTACATTTTTATTGTTGATATTGCTATCTAATTAGGGTTTCAGTTTGCTATTAAAACAATCAGGTAAACTGTTTTAAACATCATATTTATATTAACCACAGATGAATATCACAAAGGTAATGTAACAAGCCATGTTACAAAGCCTACCAAAAAAAATTGTGCTGTGATGATTCGGTTCTGGACAACAGTTGCAAGGTTTAAAGGAACAAATGAAAGGTTATTCAGAATTTTAAGGTTTTTACCAGGAATATGAATTGCTGGTACCTGCCAATTACATATCTATTAAAATAATATGTACCATAATGATATATTTTTATTCCATTCCATGACAATGCTTTGTGCAAATGCAAAACTACAATTTACATTTAATAAATCATTTCTCAGAGACATAATCTATTGAGCTTGAAATGTGCATTTTTTATTGTATGTATATATATTTGAACATTATTTGGTATGAAAAATAAGATTTGCTGATGAAAATGCTCTTCATTCTTCATTTCAGTTCATTGGATATGTAACAGCATTTCTACAACATTTAAATGTAATTTGGGCATGGACTTGGATAGGAAAGGCATAGAGGGTAACAGGCCTAATGTCAGCAAATGAGATTAGCATAGACAGCATCACAGTCACCATTGACGACGTGGGACAAAGAGGCGTGTTTCCGCGCTATTCTATACTGCAATTCTACGAACACTAGCGCAGCTGTCGATATTCCAGGATGAACAAATGGTCACAACCTAATGGAAGCACCATTTTAATAATAAGCCTTACTTTACAAGCAGGCATGAAGATTTTGTTTTTATCTATTCAGGATTTCTTTCTAATCTGTACCAACAGACAAGGGAAAACGTATAAAGCAATTGTGCAAATGCACAAATTTACTTTAACCACAGCGCCAAGTTGGTGCAAGATGTTTCTGGAAACCATCATCATACCTCGTATATGAATCGTTTTAAGATGCAGCATATTGTACTGACCATATGTTACATTACTACTCGGTGGCTGAGTGATTCATGCTCGTCACATTCCAGTATATCAATTAAACCTCCTTGAATTCTGCATGATTTGTGTCTGTGTTATTAAATCCTGCTAATTCATTCCACTTATATGTATGTTATAAATCTCCAGGAGTGCTGCATGATTCATGAGAATCTGCAAGCATGTTACTGCAAATTTTGCGCTTGTAATTAACAATAAATTGTTTATAATATTTTGCAATTAAATCTTCCAGTCACACTGCAAACAAACTATAAAACAGAGTTTTGTTTTAATGTATTTGAAAATAAAAAAATCAAACTTCAAGATTAATAGATCACCAGCTTATCTTCACAAACATTATAATTGTCATTGGATTTATTAATAGATATAACCCAACCTGTCTCTAAGTCACCTTGGGACAAATCTTATATTCTCATTACAATGCTTACTAGATTTGAAAATTAATGAACAGTAACATATTCTTTTCATTTTTTATTACAGATAGATCATCATGTTTCCTTCACCAATTGTATTTGTATAATAATTTTCCACTGTTGTATAGACCCCCTGAATTTATAATTTATTTAATAAGTAAACTTCAGCTTTGAGAAAAAGTATTTGGATCCTCCAATGTCTCGAAGCAAGAAGGTCATAATATTATCTGTACTACTTCTTTGGATAGTTAATGTTAGTTTATTAACATTAGTTTCTCAATGCACAAAAGGCACATTTTCTAAAACAAAATAGTGCATTGCATGTAGATGAATTATTCATAATTAGAGAAACAGAGACTATGGAAAAGATTAAGTAAATTGGATTCACAAGTCAAAAAATGTTGCAGTAACATAATGGGTCTGGCTGCATCACTTGAGAACAAGAATGGGTGCTGTTTTGGGTCAGGGCCTTTATTCAGACTGAAGAAAGTTCCCAACTCAAAATGTCACCTATCCATGGTCTCCATAAATGCTGCCCGACCCACTAAGTTACCTCAGTATTTTGTGACTTTTTTTGCAGTGTAATGGGATGGATAAACAAATTATCTGAAATTTGGTCCTGATACAAATAATTTAAAAATTACCAAAATATTTTTTAAGACATCTGTCCATCTTGTAAAAATGAGATTAGTTTATTGTCGCGTGTACCGAGGTACAGTGAAAAACCTTTGTTGTAATTCATTCAGCGGAAAGACAATACATGATTACAATCCAGCCATGCACAGTGTACAGATGCATGATGAAGGGAATAACATGAATAACGTTTAGTGCAAGATAAAGTCCAGTAAAGTCTGATCAAAGGCAGCCTGAAGGTCTCCAATGAGGTAGATAGTAGCTCAAGACTGTTCTCTAGTTGTTGCTGTTGGTTCAGTTGGCTGATAACAACTGGGAAGAAACTGTTCCTGAATTTGGAGTTGTGCGTTTTCATAGTTCTGTACATTTTATCCGATGGGAGAGGGGAGAAGAGGGAATGGCCGGGATGAGACTGGTCCTTGGTTGTGCTGGTGGCCTGACCCTGGCAGTGTGAGGTGCAAATTGAGTCAATGGAAGGGAGGTTGGTTTGTGTGATGGTCTGGGCTGATTCCACAATTCTATGTGGAGCAATAATGGAATTCGGAAGGCATGTTTGGAAAGTGGAAAATAGGATTAACTACAGCAGCTGTGGTCTCAATATTTAGAACAATGTAAGTGGAATTAAATCCAATCTCTGTCAATGATGCTGATGTTGCAGAACATTCAGATACATTTTAAGGAAGACACAATGAACTGCAGATGCTGTTTTACAGAAAAAAAGTGTTGGAATAACTCAGCGGATCAGGGACATGATTTATCGAGGACATGGATAGGTGATGTCATGTCAGGGCCCTTCTTCAGAAGTTTATATTGGGTCTGATTTAAACTTTTTTTGGGTCAGTTTCATTACTTTATGATGGAACAGCAAAGCATATATTTTAAATCAACCGATTAAAATCCATTGCATCTCACCTTACTTTGATAAAGCAGCATTAAGAAATTTGAAATATTTTGGGCTGCTATATTCTACTCAGTTTATCAGCAAAAAAAAATCCATTCCTTTTTTTACATAGTCACACTCCTTGATGCAGTTACTTCTAACATTAGCAGAGCCACTTAGCTTTGAAAGTACTTAAGGGCCTGTCCTACAAGCATGCAACTCTATGCGATGAACGCGATCAAACTAGAAGCGGGGGCCGCGCGGAGGTCGGGTGATTCCCTGTACAGGGCCGTTCCCACCAGCGTGCGCCTGCATGCGGCAAGCGCGATCAAACTGGCAGCAGGGGCCGTGCGGAGGTCGGGTGAGTGGCGCAATGCGGCGCAAAGTGAGGCGAACATGGAGCGAAGTCTAAGGTAAGTTCGCCAGGACAGAGAGGGACACACAGAGAGGGGCACAGAGGCACACACACACAGAGGGCCACGGAGCCACACACATAGAGAGTCACGGAGGCACCTACAGATAGGTTCACGGAGGCACGATGTCGGGGCGGTGTGTCATGCGTCGAGGCGACTGCGAGCCGACAAGCCGCTGCCGCGCGGAATTTTTGAACATAGTCAGTTTTTCGGAGCCCCGCGCGATGTCGGGACGAACTCCGCACAATTCCGCACGGCTCCGGCGATTGAAGTGGGACCGGCCCCGCGATGCCAGACGGCTCAAGCGACCACGTTAGGTCGCGCTAACCCCTAGAGTTGCATGCTTGTAGGGCAGGCCCTTAAGACAGTTTCTTCTCAGCTGTTATCAGGGAACTGAATCATCTTATCAACAACTGGACACCGGTCCTGAGCAACTATCTACCTCAGTGGAGACCCTCAGACTATCTTTAATCAGACTTTACTTGACTTTATCTTGCACTAAATCTTATTGCCTTTATTATGTTTACGGTGCACTATGTTTATATATTCTGTTGTGCTGCAGCAAGTAAGAATTTAATTGTTCTATCTGGGACATATGACAATAAAACACTCTTGACTATACTGTGGATGGCTCAATTGTAATCATGTATAGCCTTTCCGCTGACTAGTTAGCACACAAAAAAATGTTTCACTTAACCTCATGATGATAAACATATGATGATAAACTAAACTA
This sequence comes from Raja brachyura, assembly GCA_963514005.1. Next base: position 42,228,191 of record OY740788.1, read on the forward strand.
CATTTCATTTCTAGAAAGTTCTAAGGGGCTTCCTGAAAGTGACATGAAAGAAACTGTAATAATGGAAGTCATTTTTTAGTCAGCATGGATGGTTTTCAATGTAGTTGGGTCTTCTTAGCCATTATGTAGATCAGTTTCTGAGGAACCGTTTTTCACCTGGAAACATCTTTTAATTTTTGAGAAAATAAATTTAATACATCTTCTATGTAACCTGCAAGTGTGTTATATAAAATATATACTTTTTAATTAAAGTGCATATGACTTGTGCAATATATTTAATTTTATTATGTATGGGCAAAAAAAAGCTATATAATTCACCCATGACTGTCTTGCTCAAGGATTATTCTGCTTTCTTTCATCTTAAAATACCTCAGATTATTCTGTACCACTACATGTGAAACAGTGTCCATCTCCTTGAAATAAATGATCATATAATTAACAAGGATGAATCATCAGAGAATTCCAACGCTGTTCAAGTGTTCTAGTCAAAGGTGGAACTAATTCGTTTCAACTGATTTCCACTGCTTGATGCACGTTTTTGATTTTTTAAATTCCTGGCAACAGCCTTAGATTCATGAGTCCATACATCAAGTCAGTAGTTTAATGCGCAAATGAAATTGAATTCAAAGCAGAAAACTAATTGAAGGACAGAAACAAAGGTGCTCAGTAATGTGGTTTTATTAATCTGGAATACTGCATTTGCATAATTATTTCTTCCTTTTAGTATGCCTACAGAAGTGAACGTTATAATGAAGGGCTTCTTACAAGAAACTACACAATGCTTTCATCGTGTAAGAAAACACACAATCATTTCAAAAAGAAAGACAACTATTTGGAAATTAGTTGCTTTGTTTTTGAATTACAAGAACAAATTACATGTCTACTTAATTTCAAAAAGTGCTATAATATATTCGTTCTGCAAACTAAATTATTATGCAATCAATTAGGATATTTTAGCTAATTATTCAGTCAATAATCAATTGTATTATAGTGAAATATTACAATGCCTTCAGTACACAATCACATAGATGACATGCATGGAATTAATCTTACCATAGCAAAATAGAAACAGTGAGAGATTGAAATAAGAAGGGGTTATGACAAAAAAGGGAAAATTGTGGACTGTTACCACAAATAACATGTAAATGTTACAATTCTTGGTCCTTCCGGTCAGTACAACAGTTAAAGTTTTCATATCCCCATTATGAATCTGTAATTGATATTATGACCTAGGAGTTGTACCTCGCAAATAAAAATATAACACAGAAAATAAACCATGTAGGCACCCACACCATTTTTCTCAAAACTCTGGGGGCAATGATATTTATGTGTCCTGATCCCTGAACCATTGTGAGTCAGTGGCATGGTTCCAGTCCCCCTAATACACTTGCATGTTGTGCCAATGCACAATTCAACAAATACCACTAAATTACTGATGTGATGTACCACTATGAGTCGAGCTCTAAGGCAGCAGGTCTCAACTCTATAGAACACCAGAGAGAACAAAACAGGGGGAAAATCTTAGCAGTCAAGGTAACCCCAACACACACCAAACATCATAAAAAAGATATGTCTGCAAAATGCAGAGAATTGTGAACCACTGATGCATCCGTTGTTGTCTTCCGCAGTGTACTGCTCCACAACAAAGCAAGTGTGTTCTGTTATTTTAAGATGAATCAGGTGGGGGCCTGGTGTTTTCCATTAAAGTCTGGTTTCCAGCTTGAACTTCATAATGGTTCCCAATTGCAATTCATGCTCCTCCCTTCCTGCAGTAACTTCAGTTGGTTTGTAGTGCATGATGGAGATCATTGCTGCATGTCAAGCACCACGTACGCAGTCAGTATGAAGAAGGTTACCGACCCAAAATATCACCCATCCCTTTTCTCCAGAGATACTGCCTGATCCGCTGAGTTACTCCAGCATTTTGTGTCTACCGCAAATGCATAGGTGTATCATACACACTGAAGCCTACAAATCAATGACACATTTTGTCGTATCGTACATCACAAAATTTCAATTGCTTTTTTTGTAATCGAGTTAAACATTAATTCAACTCATTGTGCAGCTGAATTTGTAGATGCATGGCTTAAGTGCTCCTACTTTGTTATTTTGGCAGCTATTGTAAAATATTTGAGATATAATGAATAGCTTCAAAGTTAGGGTGTGTATAAAATGGGGTTGAAAGTACTTGGATCCTTGAGACTAATGTGCTGTACCTCTGTGTTCTTTTGATGAATATCTTCTGTTAAAGCCATTCAGGTGTTTTGAGCAAAGTTTCTCAACTTGGACAAAGGTAAAGCTTGACATCTACTCAGCTTAATTCTAACACACCAACATTAAAATACAGTTTAGTCTAGTTTATTGTTACAGTGGAAACTTGGTGTGTGCTATCCAGTCAGAACACTGACATGTACAGTATGTAGCCATGGGATTGTGTACTGTGTGGTAATTTTCCAATCTTCTTACTGTAACAGGTTAGTGTGAGTGGCCAGATTGAGTCATGAGCATGGGTCAACTCCAGGTAGATCAGCCTAGATGCGGCTTAAAATTGCTCTAGTACCTTTAACTGGCATCAACCATTTTAAAATAAAAAGTAAAATAAGTATTATGGACATCCAAACACATTGTGGCAATTGATGCTGAATGAATGGATGTTACAATGAAAGGAGATGTATGGGACCATGTTGTAAATGGATTATAGAAACCGGGCAAGCTGTTGAAGACCTGCAGGACCCATGTATGTATGCATGAAGATCACAGAGACCCTTCATGGTGGCAGCCAGGCATTACTGTAGATTATAAAGGAGAATGCTGTCTAAACTCGAGTGTGGTCTGTGTATAGTGTACACTTTAGGAAGGCTTGTACTGCAGATTTATGTCTGCTAATCTGGGTTGAAAGAAAAGCATCTCTGTCTTCGAGTACAGAGTTTGGATAATGTCCTCAAAGTGAGCAGCTAAGTGTTGATTGGACAAAACACTTCAGCATATGAGGGTCTGGAAAGTCGGAGACCTCAGGGAAAACACAGGGTGGAGTTTGAGTGATAGCACAGTTTTAAGAAAATTAATTTCAGAGAACATTGTTCCGTGGATAAACAAAGTTTGATTTTTCTGATTACTGATGTTGAAAATCTCACTGTCAAGATTTTTGATGTGTTGCTCCACTCACGGCAATTTCACCGTACCTTGGTAAGTGTGATAATAAATAAACTGTTGAACCATTGAACCTTAGGTTCCTACGCAACCTGCCTGCACTGACTGCCATTTGTTGTGGTCACCCTTCTCCTCTCTCATCTACCTTCATCAGCTCACTAAAGATATTGATCCCACTTTGTTCACATACCAGATATCCCATAGCGAGTCCATTGGCAGCTCTAACTGCTCTAAACGGAGTACCAGGAGCCTGGGAGAAGGTAGAACCAGCAGCCTCGATTAATAGATCAGTGGATCTGGAACTTAGAACTACTTTAAAGTAAAAAGTTATCCAGGCTATCTTCTTGCCTATTACTGTACGACGCTTTCAGTCCGAGCGGCAGACAGGTCTGTGACTCGAAACCTGCCACTGAGGCTCAACCAGCGAGACCGATGTCAGGCAGAGCCATAGTGGTGGGTGACTCCATTGTCAGAGGTGCGGACAGGAGATTCTGTGGCGACAGGCAAGACTCCAGGAAGGTGTGTTGCCTCCCTGGTGCCAGGGTCCAAGATGTCTCAGACCGACTTAAGAACATCCTCTTGAGGGAAGGTGAACAGCCGTAAGTAGTTGTGCGTGTAGGCACAAATGATATGAGCAAGAAGAGGAAGGAGGTTCTGCAACGTGAGTATAGAAAACTAGGTAGGAGGTTGAAAAGCAGGACTTCTAGGGTGGTAATCTCTGGGTTGTCCAGTACCTTGCGCTAGTGAGGGTAGGAACAGGGGGATAGGGGATCTGAATGTGTGGCTAATGGGTTGGTGCAGGGATTTAGATCACTGGGATCTCTTCTGGGGCATGGATGACCTGTACAAAAGGAACAGGTTGCACCTTAATTGGAATGAGACAGACATTCTGGCAGGCAGGTTTGCTAGTGCTACATGGGTGGGTTTATATGCAATTGCAAAGATTTAAAGACCGCATGAATGAACTCCAAAAATTGTTCATCCCTGTGTGACTCAACCATGGCTAACGAGGGAAATCAAGGACCGTGTTAAATCCAAGGAAGAGGCATATAAATTGGCCAAAGGAAGCAGCAAACCGAAGGACTGGGAGAAATGTTCAACTCAACAGAGGAGGACAAAGGGGTTAACTAAGAGGGGGAGAAAAGAGCATGGAAGAAAGCTTGCAGTGAATATAAAAACTGACTAAAAGCTTCTTTAGATATATAAAAAAGACAAGATTATTGAAGACAAATGTGGGTCCCATAGAATCAGAGACAGTTGAATTTATAATGTGAAACAAAGAAATGGCAGAACAATTAAATGAGTGCTTTGGTTCTGTCTTCACTAACAATCTCCCAGAAATACTAGGGGACAGAGGATCTAGTGGAAGGGAGGCACTGAAGGGAATACACATAAGTCAGGAAATGGTGTTTGGTAAACTGTTGGAACTGAAGGCACATAAATCCCCAGGGCCTGATGGTATGCACCCCAGAGTACTCAAGGACATGGCCCTAGAAATCGTGGATGCATTGGTGATCATTTTCCAATGTTCTCTCAATTCTGGATCAGTTTCTGTGGACTGGAAGGTGCCAATGTAACTCCACTTTTTAAGAAAGAAGGGCGAGAGAAAACAGGGAATTATAGATCAGTTAGCCTTACATCGGTAGTGGGAAAGATGCTTAAGTCGATTGCTAAAGATGTTATAGCAGCGACTTTTGAAAGCAGTGATGGATTCAGTCAAAGTCAGCATGGATTTATGAAGGGGAAATCATGCTTGACTAATCTTCTGGAATTTTTGACGATGTAACAAGTAGAATGGATAAGGGAGAGCCAGTGGATGTGGTGTTTCTGGACTTTCAAAAAACCTTTGACAAGGTCCCACACAAGAAATTAGTGTACAAAATTAGAGCACGTGGTATTGGGGTAGGGTATTGACATGGATAGAGAACTGGTTGGCAGATAGGAAGGAAAGAGTAGGAATTAACGGAATCTTTTCAGAATGGCAGGAGATGGCTAGTGGGGTGCCGCAAGGCTCGGTGCAGGGATCCCAGTTATTTACAATATATATTAACGATTTAGACGAGGGAATTAAATGTGACATCTCCAAGGTTGCGGATGACACAAAGCTGGATGGCAGTGTGAGCTGCGATAAGGATGCTATGTGGCTGCAGGGTGACTCAGATAGTTTGGGTGAGTAGGCAGATGCATGGCAGATGCAGTATAATGTGGATAAATGTGAGGTTAACCACTTTGGTCGCAAGAACAGGAAGGCAGATCATTATCTGAATGGTGTCAGATTAGGAAAAGGGAAGATGCAATGAGACCTGGGTGTGCTTGTACATCAGTCACTGAAAGTAAGCACACAGGTACAGCAGGCAGTAAAGAAAGCTAATGGCATGTTCGCCTTCATTGCGAGAGGATTTGAGGAGGTCCTCATGCACTTGTACAGGGTCCTGGTGAGACCGCACCTAGAGTGTTGTGTGCAATTTTGTGGAAGGATATTATTGCTATTGAGGGAGTGCAGCGTAGGTTCACCAGGATGGTGATGGGGTGGTGGGATTGACATATAAAAGAATGGGTCGACTGGAATTTAGAAGTATGAGAGGGGATCTTATAGAAACATAAAATTCTTAAAGGATTGGACAGGCTAGATGAAGGAAAAATGTTCCTGATGTTGGGGGAGTTCAGAATCAGGGGTCACAGTTTAAGAATAATGTAAGGCAATTTAGAACTGAGATGAGGAAAAACTTTTTCAGCCAGAGAGTTGTGAACCTGTGGAATTTTCTGCCACATAAGGCAGTGGAGGCTAATTCACTGAATGTATTCAAGAGAGAGTTAGATATAGCTCTTACGGCTAACAGAATCAAGGGATATGGGGAGAAAGCAGGAACAGTGTACTGATTTTACTTTGGAGTCACGTGAGTGATTCCGTGAAGAAGGCCCGCCAGTGCGCATGCGCATCATTACATCAGACGCATGGTGCAGCGATGGGCTGAAAAGCGCAGCCCCACCAGCGGTAAGTTAAAAACTCGCAGGTACGTTTTTAAACGTCACTGCAATTTTGTTTGAGTTCCATAAGGCTGGTGGCAGGAGCCGGCTCCAGAGACACCGGCTCCAGAGCCAACCGGCAGTACATCCAGCAGCAGCAACTCCGGTGCCTCAGAGCGCCGTGGGCACTCCAGTCGGGAGGAAGGCCAAGAGAAAGTCATCAACGCCTGTCGACTCAGATGAGTCAGGCCAAGAAGACTCCCCTCCTACCAGCAAAAAGGTTTGGGGACATCGGAATAAAATGGAACACCTCCTAGAGAAAATGCTCAATCATGAGGTGTTCCAGCCAGGGTTTTATACCCCCAGGGTTCCCCACCTGCTCTCAGCAGCAACCTCCAGCAGAGGTCCATATAGAGAAGAGCTATACATGCAGGAGGAACCATATGCCCATGAGTCTGCATGCGGACCCATACCAGCAGCGCCATGCCAAGGGTTGCATGATACCTCCCTTATGCATAAGCAGGGAGAGCCAGGGCAGTATGACCCTGAAGCTGGTGGTATAGCAGAGGAGCGTACCTTAAAGTACAACAGCTTAGCTCCAGGTGTGCCGGGCATGACATGCAGATTCGCCATATCGGCAGGAACTGGTGAGGCAAAAATCTGGCCAGAAACATTAATTACATGACCTCTCACCAGCTCTAAGAACTAACAATGGGTGAAACATCCAAACAATATGAGACACCTGGAAATTGTGCATCACTCAGAGTGCCCACTCTGAACCAGTCCATCCGGGGGCAAAAGGGTGCAACCATGCGATTGCGTGAACCAGGGCTACAGAAAGCCTTAAAACTAATCGGATCAGGCATAGCGGCATTTGGGTGGTCAGTCGAAGGGGCACCACCATCAGACACACAGCGGACATGTTAGCCCTGCTGTGTAACACCCACTTTGAGATCAACTGCCTGACGAAAAACGCCATCAAGTCAACTTTGATTCCGAAATTTGCAGCACAGTGCAGATCATCCAACATACAGCCACCAAATTTGTTGTTTGCTGAGGTTCTGGCAAAATAAGGCAAGGATTCAGATGACGAGGTGAAGACTGTCAGCCTTATCAAATTACATTCGACAAGCAGGATGCCGCCTCGTCAACCATACCCCTTCAGATGGGTCACAGACGCTGGTGCGGGGCAAGCTCCCATTACTACGCCATTAGCATGCACCAGTGCACATCCCCAGCAAAATTAGGAGGCAAAAGAATCCAACAACCATGGCGGTACGAGCAGCTGGACTTGTCCAGGACATATCCTCTTGAGACCAGTCACCAGTAGGGGGTAGATTGCAATTGTTCTACAATGAATGGTACTGCATAACATCAGATGCGTTTATACTGGACAGTATTCAGGGGTTTTGAATTGAGTTTAATTTTGAATTACATCCACTCACAACATACACCAAGTCGGGAATTGGTGTTTTCAAAACCAGAAACTTTACAGGTAAATGAAATTGAAACATTATTCAAAAAGGGGTAATTGAAAGGACGGCTCATCAGCCTCAACACTAATATATTCCCCAAGCAAAAGAAGGATGTTGTATGTCGAGCCATTCTAGACCTAGCCAGTATAAACACTTTAAAATGGAAACTTTCAGTACTGCTAAGCAACTGGTTTCCAAAGGATGTTATATGGCAAGTATAGATCTGAAAGATGCATATTATTCAGTACCAATTCATTACAATTACCGTAGATATTGAAAATTAGTTGGATACGACAGCTGTAGCAGTTAAAACTTTGCCAAATGGGTAAACCTCAGCCCTAGCTTGTTTACAAAATTGTTGAAACCAGTATTGGCACTACTCTGGGCTTAGAATCATTTGTGATGGCATACTTGGATGATGTTCTGATCATAGGCAACACTCAGGAGGCAGCACAACTTTCTGTTTCAATTACCAAACATGTTCGAGAGGTTGGATTCCTCATTCATCCTACTAAATCCAAATTAATGTTATCTAAGAATCATTGACTATTGGGGTTCACCATTGATTCAACAAACATATCAGTGACTCTGCCTATGGCCAAAAGTTTAGAAATTAGGCCTGCAGCAGTCTAGTAGAAGAACAGCAACCCTCCATCCAATGAGTGGCTAATGTTATTGGCAAATTAATAGCAGCCTTCCCTGGAGTGCAATTTGGGCCTCTACACTATCAGAATGTGCAACAAGCTAAGGAACAGGCACTCAAAAACATGCAGGTTATTTAGATAGACAGATGCAGTTGACAGTCCAAGCTATCACCGCTACATTGGGGAGGTATGCTCTTTTACGCCTTCCCCCATTCTGCCTTATCAGTCAATGTCTCACCAAAATTGAGCAGGGCTCCGCTTCAGGCATTTGGTAGTCCCCCGACTGGGACACACAACCATGGTTACCATTGGTTCTGAGACTGATGACACAGCCATTCATGGTTATCCCCAAATGCAGCAACTTGTTGGTTCACCCTGTGACAGGAAAGAGTCACCCTTTCCATGATCGTATTAATCTGTTGATTTGCAGATTCTGACGAGACCTTTCCAGGGGCTTGGACTATCGAGGCGGACCGTGAATGTGATAACAACGGCCTGGAGGGATAGTGCTAAAAAACAATGTGTATCTCATATAAAAAATGGGAGATGTTCTCCTTACAGTCAAATACATCTTATCACACTGCAGGCATACCTGATGTATTGGAGTTCCTTGTTACATTACACTTTGACGAGCAATTGAGTTATAATGCCATTAATAGTGCTAGGAGTGCATTGTCCTCCTATTTATGGCAGGGGTCGTGACAACATTCTGTCGGATCTCATCCATTGGTGTCCTGATTCATGAAAGGTATTTTAACAAGAACCCTCCTAGACCTAGATATACGGGAATCTGGGATGTGAGCATAGTTCTCACACTGCTTCATCAATAGGCCCCGATTACATCTCCGTCTTCCAAAAACTAACACTTAAAGTGGTCATGCTCATGGCACACGTTTCAGAGCAACGGGTTCAGACATTGCAAACGTTACGACTGGACAGCATGCATTTTCTGTAAATAATATTACGTTTTATGTATATGATCTAATGACACAAAGCAGGCCAGGGACGTCTGGAACCAAAATTAGCTTTAGAGCATACCCCATTGACCAGCGACTTTGTGTAGTTACGCACCTACGTTAATATATTGAGGTCACCAAGAGTCTTAGAGGCTCCAAAACAATGATGCTCACCCGTCACAAAAACCTCATTGAAAGGTGTCGGTGCAGACCATTTCTAGATGGCTGAAACAGGTTTAGGATTGTGCTGGAGTAGACACTGATGTATTTAAATCTCACTCCACCAGGGCTTTCTCAACATCTGCAGAGAGAGCACTGGACGCCCCTTTAGACCAAATCCTCAGGGCCGCAGGATGGTCCATTGACGGGACTTCCAACGGTTTTATAACAAACCTATCCTCACGACGGAAGGATTCGGGCATGCTATTTTGGGTTCTGTTTGTAAATTCCCCCTGGAAGATAGGGGTTGGTATTGCTTCTTTTGTTTTTAAGACATTAATTTGTATAATTCAAACAGTGTTCAATACATTATTTGTTTATCCTGTGTCAACGGAAGTGTGTCGTATGGAACTGGATCTACGGCATGAAATCACAGAGCTTTGAAATCTTCATGGAATCACTCACGTGACTCCGAAGTAAAATAGTAAGATTAAACGAGAACTTACCAGTTTGAAGTTTGATCTTTATTTTATGAGGAGTTACGGTGAGCGATTACGGGCACTCCGCTCCCGGCCCTCATAATCACAAAGATCATCGGGTGGTTCTAGTCTTCTGAGTCTTACTATATTACTTTGACTGTGGTTACTGTGATTTCTTGCCGCTGCTTTGAAGGTTGATGTGCATGCGCTCTGGCGGGCCTTCTTCACGTGATCGCTCACAATAACTCCTCATAAAATAAAGATCAAACTTCAAACAGTTAAGTTCTCATTTAATCCTACTATTTTAAATGATCAGCCATGATCATGAAGGAACTGAGTGAAATCCAGGTTAGCCGGGAAGTGGTGTTAGGTAAATTGAATGTATTAAAGGCCGATAAATTCCCAGGGCCAGATAGGCTGCATCCCAGAGTATTTAAGGAAGTAGCCCCAGAAATAGTCGATGCATTAGTGATAATTTTTCAAAACTCTTTAGATTCTGCAGTAGTTCCTGAGGATTGGAGGGTAGCTAATGTAACCCCACTTTTAAAAAAGGGGAGGAGAGAGAAAACAGGGAATTACAGACCAGTTAGTATAACAATGGTAGTGGGGAAACTGCTAGTCAGTTATTAAAGATGGGATAGCAGCACATTTGGAAAGTGGTGAAATCATTGGACAAAGTCAGCACGGATTTACGAAAGGTAAATCATGTCTGACGAACCTTATAGCATTTTTTGAGGATGTAACTAGTAGAGTGTATAAGGGAGAACCAGTGGATGTGTTATATCTGGACTTTCAGAAGGCTTTCGACAAGGTCCCACATAAGAGATTAGTATACAAACTTAAAGCACACGGTATTGGCGGTTCGGTATTGATGTGGATAGAGAACTGGCTGGCAGACAGGAAGCAAAGAGTAGGAGTAAGTGGGTCCTTTTCAGAATGGCAGGCAGTGACTAGTGGGCTCAGCGCTGGGACCACAGCTATTTACAATATATCTTAATGATTTGGACGAGGGAATTGAATGCAACATCTCCAAGTTTGCGGATGACACGAACCTGGGGGGCAGTGTTAGCTGTGAGGAGGGTGCTAGGACGCTGCAAGGTGACTTGGATAGGGTGGGTGAGTGGGCAAATGCATGGCAGATGCAGTATAATGTGGATAAATGTGAGGTTGTCCACTTTGGTGGCAAAAACAGGAAAGTACACTATTATCTGAATGGTGGCCGATTAGGAAAAGGGGAGGTGCAATGAGACCTGGGTGTCATGGTACACCAGTCATTGAAAGTAGGCATGCAGGTGCAGCAGGCAGTGAAGAAAGCGAATGGCATGTTTGCATTCATAGCAAAAGGATTTGAGTATAGGAGCAGGGAGGTTCTACTGCAGTTGTACAGGGTCTTGGTGAGACCACACCTGGAGTATTGCATACAGTTTTGGTCTCCAAATCTGAGGAAAGACATTCTTGCCAAAGAAGGAGTATAGAGAAGGTTCACCAGACTGATTCCTGGGATGTCAGGACTTTCATATGAAGAAAGACTGGATTGACTCGGCTTGTACTTGCTAGAATTTAGAAGATTGAGGGGGGATCTTATAGAAACGTACAAAATTCTTAAGGGGTTTGACAGGCTAGATGCAGGAAGATTGTTCCCAATGTTGGGGAAGTCCAGAACAAGGGGTCACAGTTTAAGGATAAGGGGAAAATCTTTTAGGACCGAGGTGAGAAAAACATTTTTCACGCAGAGAATGGTGAATCTCTGGAATTCTCTGCCACAGAAGGTAGTTGAGGCCACTTCATTGGCTATATTTAAGAGGGAGTTAGATGTGGCCTTTGTGGCTAAAGGGATCAGGAGGTATGGAGAGAAGGTACAGGATACTGAGTTGGATGATCAGCTATGATCATATTGAATGGCGGTGCAGGCTCGAAGGGCCGAATGGCCTACTCCTGCACCAATTTTCTATGTTTCTATGTTACTATGATCATATTGAATGGCGGTGCTGGCTCAAAGGGCCGAATGGCCTGCTCCTGCACCTATTTTTCTATGTTTCTATGAAGCATCTGTAAACAAACTAAATATAATCAGTAATGAAAATCAGTATTGCCTGGGTCTAATTTATTTTCAATACTAAACTGTGACAGGCATATAAAAATGCAAAAATGTCTTTGTAACTGTGAATAAATTACAAGATTAAGTTGAGCACTCTATTCAGAAGCCAACTGCACTGGACAAAATTAGAAATAGTGGAGGAATGGATAAGGATATTGTGCATGACATCTTGCTGTTCCAGATAATCCCAAGCACCCAAATAAAGAACACCCACAGCACTGATCCTCACTATGAGATTCTCAGTACTAAATATGAATCTTGAAAATTAAGGTAGAAGTTAGTACAGTGGAAGAACAACAAATTCCTGCACAATTTGCAGCTAAACTGAAAATAAACTGTGGGCCAAACACAGGTAAATGAGATTATGGTCAAAATACAAGCAAGTGGGGTTAGTTTAGATCAGCATGTTGGTCGGTATGGGCAGGTTGGGCTGAAGGGACTGTTGCCATATCATTCAAATCTTTGAATATATTAAGCACTTCTTCTGCTTCAAAGACATTTTGAAAAGCTGAAATTTCCCCAGCACATCACAGCAACATCACTCCGGCCAGACATGATCATCACCTCCGAAGTGACAAAACAGCTGATCATTCTGGAACTGACAGTGCCCTGGGAAGAGCATATTGAAGAGGCTAATGAGAGGAAGCGCGCAAAGTACCAGGAACTGGAGGAGATGTGCCAGGACAGAGGCTGGAAGACATACTATGAGCCGATAGAGGTGGGCTGTAGAGGCTTTGCAGGACGCTCACTCTGCAAAGTCCTCAACCAGTTGGGCTTTACAGGGCTGGCAAAGAATAGGGCCATTCAATCCCATTAAGGGGGAATTCCTTTAGGACCGAGATGAGGAAAACATTCTTTACACAGAGAGTGGTGAGTCTCTGGAATTCTCTGCCACAGAAGGTAGTTGAGGCCAGTTCATTGGCTATATTTAAGAGGGCGTTAGATGTGGCACTTGTGGCTAAAGGGATCAGGGGATATGGAGAGAAGGCAGGTACGGGATACTGAGTTGGATGATCAGCCATGATCACATTGAATGGCGGTGCAGGCTCGAAGGGCCGAATGGCCTACTCCTGCACCTATTTTTCTATGTTTCTATGTTTCGAATCCGCAAGTGAAGCCACAGAGAAAGCCACTAGATGGCTTTGGATTAAGAGGGCTGATCCGTGGGCGGGTTGCTGCTGGGGCGCAAGTCGGGGCTTGATCAACCCCGGCTGGGTTGCCTGGGCGAGGGTGTCTGATGTGAGACCCGAAACACCCGATGACCCCAGGTCACATCAATGAGGATGTATCCCAGCACATCTAGAAGATGTATCTTTCACACATTTCTGCCTTAAATCTACCTGGTGAGAAAAGCACTGGTTCCCTCACTCTGGTTGAAATTAAAAGAGGTCAGGTCCTGATGCCAGCATCACATCTCAATTTGCATAATTAAACAGCAGGTATGCATTTATTGTCTGCTTGGAAGAGCAGAATAAAATTCAGAGACAGTGCGATTCACACAGGACTTTAACAAATAACACGTCTGATTTTTTTTTGCTCCCTTGTTATTCATTTTTTAATGGCAGGGAAAAGTTCAAATCAACACAATATCGATCTAACCTTTGGGGAAACGAACTGACCAGATATAAAAGTAGCAGCCAACCAACTGGGTCAATCCTCTAAAGGATGGACTAGATCAAAACAACCCCCCTTGACTGAGGAGCTGGAAATTACAAATCTGAAATGCTTCATTGCCATCACTCCAACAAGGGTGTACTAAAATGTAACAGTTTTACATGGGTGCTTTCAATTAAAAATGTGAATGAGGGAATTTAAAATAGAAATAGTGCAGATGCAGGATTTTTAAATATAAAAGTTAACTACATAGATAACTACAAAGAACAATGGAGAGGCTAACGGGCTAGACAATTGTTTAAGCACACACCATTCGCAGCAAAATTCTGTCTTCAAATGTGTCCACGACTGATGGAATGTGTCTCCTTTACCTTCAGGCTTTATAGGTCCTAAATGAAATGAATCTAATTCCTAGCTAGCGTAAGCTCACAGTACATAAACTATTATTAACTAGGTACTAAACTTGGAATTCTGAAGCTCGCTATTTGCCTTCGATAGAAGTGGGTTAGTTCGATTAAATAGGCTCTGAAAAGAGTAGGAGGCCCCTCATCAAATGCAAAAAAGAGAGAAACCAAGTTGCAGGAAAGGTGTGGAGGGTGATCGCTGAAACAAAGAGAATTTCTCTAAAAGTGGGAAATAATAAGAGCCATGTTATGAGGCAGTTAAGCTCCTCTGTCTGTGTAATATTGTGTAGCCTGGTGCAGGGAAGACTACCCAACTGTAAGAAAAAGAAAAGGAAGGATGTCAGACACAAATGGCCAAAATAACCATCCTGGAGAGTATAGCTGTAGCAAAGACCAGAATACAGTTGGTGCTTCAACTGTGCAGGGAGAGAGAAGAAAGCTCAAGAAAGCCATCTGGAAATGACTTCACTCAAAGTAAGCATTAGTCAGCCATGCTGCATTTTTGAATAATATTATACAGAAGCACTCAAACAAGGACTAAAAGATTGCATAAAGCAGTTACATGACTTTTATACGCAATAAGGCATGACTTAATTAATATGTTTGTTCCTAAATGAGTCATAGAGACATACAGCATGGGCAGAAGCCCTTTAGCCGAACATGCCAATGTTGACCAACATGGCCCATCCTCCCTAGTCCCATCTGTCTGCATTTAGTCCATATCATTGTAATCATATTTTATCCAAGTTCCTGTCCAAATTTTTTTTTAAGTTTGTGATAGTACCTACCTCAACTACCTCCTCTGGCAGCTATTCCATATAGCCACCTTCCTTTGCTTATGTTGCAGAGTTTAAACTTTGCATTGTGGTCAAGCAGACCCTTGAATTGTCAGCATCAAAGTGAGGTCATGTGAGGGTCAATGAGTGAATCCTGTATCCTATCTGCTTATGAATGTGTATATTGAACTGTTCTGTATTTTTGCTTACAATACTCTGTTGAGCTGCAGCAAGCAGGAATTTCATTGTCCTATCTGGGACACATGACAATAAACTTTCTTGACTTGACTTGACTTGACTTGAATGAGGGGTGGGTTAGCAGTTACTGAATTAGCCTGGGAATTGGCAGGTGCTTAGTGACAGTAAAAATGCATAACATTCCACTAAACGCCCTAAAACTTCAGAACCCCTCTGGAGATTGTTAATGAGCTCCTTCAGAGAATTGCAATTTACAGAAATCTTCTTTCAGCTGAATGACGTGCATGTTTGAATAGATTTCACACCAGAGCCATCAACCATATTATCAACTGAAACCTAAATCTATGCTTTTGGTGTGTTGCTTATTTGTAACTAGTATAGCAACTTGCTGCTGAATTAAGGCGCTGTGGTTGTTGTCAGGTCTCCAGGCATTTACCTCATGACTCACCATCTATAACTAGGTATGTTACAAAACTTACCTTGAGCAGCGCTGCAGTTCTGCCGCCTCCCGTGTGCGCGACTTTGGCGCCTTTCAGAGGGGGGCGGGCTTAAAGTGCCGTTTTTCCACAGGCAGGAAAAATCAATGAATGTCAGGCGATTTCGTTGAGCAAAAAAAATCGCTCCGACATTTCATGAATGAAGGTATTTTTAAATTACTCTAAATTATTTATTAACTAGAGTAATTTAAAAATCACCTTCAAAAGCCGTGAGCACCGACAACCGGAAGGATTTTGCGTAGGGGAGAAGAAAAGGTAAATAGTTTATTTTTATATTAAAAGTTGGTTTTTCGGGAGGCTTTAATGATATTTTCATGTTGCAAAATGGGGTCCAAAAAAATGTATGAAAAAACAGTATTTTTCCTCCCGACTTCACCGCTAACCGCAACGTTCCAATCCACCGCATTCCACTAAAACCCACTCGCTAGTTGATTTAAATGGCCATTAATTTACAGGCATAAAACACTAAATTCCTTCCATTTGGCCCAAAAATTCATGAAAATTAGATTTAAAAATTATGTTATATTGTGGATTATTGTGTGAATGTTATTTGGACACTTAGGCAATTTTAAAAAAGTTTATCTTTTCTTAAGAAATGGATAGATGTTTAGATCTACGCATTTAATTTTGTAATTAGCTACAATTAGATAACTAACTAATTATATGCTTTAATTTCAGGTCATCCAAGTAAGATTTTTTCATATTTGTTTCAGAATGCTTCAATCTATAATAACTGAAAATTTCATTGAGTTCTCTTAAATTTTAAGAAAGTTATGGACTTTTAACTGTTCCAGATCACAGCTTTTGAGTTAAGTCAATTGAAAGGCAATGGGGAACAAGATGATAATTTCAGAGTATGAAAATGGCCATAACTTTCTTAATACTGAAGATATGAAAGTGAATTAGGTGTCAAATTAAACTTTTTTTAATGCTTTATCTGATGGGATAAATTGCAGACTTGATTTTTAAAATCTCAAAATTTTGTAACATTGCTACTATAACTGGATCTTGACGGAATAATGTTCTTTTATTTCTGGTTTAGACCACAATTGACCTACAGCTGCTACTTGTGCAGTTAATGGTGACCTACACCAAGAGAGAGCCTGCAGGTTATCAATACCATAGTGTCTCTGACAAAAGAGAGAATGGAATTTAGTTGGATAGCACCAAGCACTTACAGAATTTTAGAATGACATAAAACATAAATAAGTGTAAATAGTTACCAATATCATTAAATAGTACTGGAAAAGAACAGAATCTTTCTTAATGCTAATCACTTGTTCATCTCTGCAAGGATGAGAGGTGTTACTGAACTGAACACATACCAACATGAGAGTCTATTTGCTCTGTGTATTTCCGGTGGACATTCACTCTGTTCTTCCCACCATTGTCAACAATATCGTGATTTGCAGAATGCACACTACAAATCTTGGCCCTCATTGTACATGGGATAATGTACGAGGAGCTTTTGATGGCTCTGGACCTGTACTCGTGGAGTTTAGAAGGATGAGGGGGAACTCATTGAAACCTATGGAATAATGAAAGGCCTAGATAGAGTGGATGTGGAAAGGATGTTTTAACTAGTTGGAGAGTCTAGGAACAGGGGCCATAGACTCAAAATAAAAGGACGTACCATTAGAAAGGAGATGAGGAGGAAGTTTGTCAGAGGGTGGTGAATCTGTGGAATTCATTGCCTCAGACGCCTGTGAAGGCCAAGACATTGGGTATTTTTAAAGCGGAGATTGGTAAGTTCTTGATCAGGGGTCAACAGTTGCAGTGAGAAGGCAGGAGAATGGGATTGGGAAGGAGAAGGAAAAATAAATCAGCCATGATCAAATAGCGGAGTAGACTCGATGGGCCGAATTGGCCAATTGTTTTCCTATGTCTAATGGTCTTATGACGTTTTGGTGTCCCCAAGGTACCCCATGCATCCAAAAAAAAACCACTTTCAACACTATTTCTCACCATGAGATTCTTACTGTGCTGAATCATCTCAGGCACACATTCAGTTATATCTGACTCTGGAGTGCTTAACAGCAAGAGAGTAATTAAATGGAGAATATTATATTGTCCAGCACTAACATCTTTCACCCTGAGCAATGCAGGGTTCACATAAACAATTACATTTTACTATAATTTCTAAGTAACAGTAACATTACATTAATAAACTATTTTAATTAAAGCAGAACTATGCAGAAGACTCTTACTCGTGAAATTATTGGTCGTGCAAATTGATTAACATGCTGTTCTTAAATGCTGAACTCTCATTGAAATGATGCTAGGTTGACCTGTGTGACATTTAAAGTAGTCAATGAAATTGAGAAAAAAGATGGGGCCGCAATGAACAAGGGTGCTAAAAAGATTAAAAACGTGTCAATTTTAACATTTCAGGTACATCAGATAAGGCAATAATATTACAGGAAGTATATGTCTATAAAAAGCAGTGTAAAGAAAGGGAAATGTACACATTTAAATTACACCTTGTCATTGTCTGAAAATCTGTTTGACAGTAATGTTAAAGTTGACAGTAACAACATGAGATATTCCATTTCATTTTCAACAGTGCATTCATTCTCTTTGACTTTTACCCAATTTAAAACTAGTTGATATGTATACTTGTCAATCCAGCAATTTAGTCAGGGGAACAAGTGTATTTTATCAAGGATGTTGCAGTTCAGACACCTGACAAGAAAAAAAAAAGACTATAATAAACTCCTTCTCGTGTTCATTGTTGCTCGAGTAACAGACATTGGAGATCAATATTCTCCATTAAGGAATGACTTTAACTTTTCATATTGAACAATGTATTATTAATAATGATATAACAGTGCTGCTATTGAATTATTTTAGAATTATGAACTATACCAACATATTCTAGGACATGTGGTTAGCACTGATTAGTAGCTAAATTAAATGCTTAGTGAAAGCATAAACATATTTAATGTAAATCACTGCGCTGCAGCATTGCTTATGGACCAAATATATATATTTTTCTCTCATCTGTAATTTATTCAGTGCTTCTGCAATATTTCTCATTAATCTACATTCAATTTCCACATCCAATTTTCCAAAGCCCAAGGTACATGAGAAGATATAATCAACCTATATCAGTTTGGGTTGCTACCAAAATTGTTTGCTGTCAACTGAGCAGAACCTAGTATAGTATCATGGGCAAGAAATAATTTGGCTGAGGCTCGAGTGGAATATGGATGGTATGCATAAAGATTACAAGCTGGAATCTAGAATTTATGAATTGAAGTGGATGAAGTTTGGTCTGGGATACTAGTTGGGAAAGAAGTAAACATAGAAACATAGAAATTAGGTGCAGGAGTAGGCCATTCGGCCATTCGAGCCTGCACCGCCATTCAATATGATCATGGCTGATCATCCAACTCAGTATCCCGTATCTGCCTTCTCTCCATACCCTCTGATCCCCTTAGCCACAAGGGCCACATGTAACTCCCTCTTAAATATAGCCAATGAACTGGCCTCAACTACCCTCTGTGGCAGAGAGTTCCAGAGACCTACCACTCTCTGTGTGAAAAAAGTCCTTCTCATCTCGGTCCTAAAGGATTTCCCCCTCATCCTTAAGCTGTGACCCCTTGTCCTGGACCTCCCCAACATCGGGAACAATCTTCCTGCATCTAGCCTGTCCAACCCTTAAGAATTTTGTAAGTTTCTATAAGATCCCCTCTCAATCTCCTAAATTCTAGAGAGTATAAACTGAGTCTATGCAGTCTTTGTTCATAAGACAGTCCTGACATCCCAGGAATCAGTCTGGTGAACCTTCTCTGCACTCCCTCTATGGCAATAATGTCCTTCCTCAGATTTGGAGACCAGAACTGTACGCAATACTCCAGGTGTGGTCTCACCAAGACCCTATACAACTGAAGTAGAACCTCCCTGCTCCTATACTCAAAACATTTGCTATGAAAGCTAACATACCATTCGCTTTCTTCACTGCCTGCTGCACCTGCATGCCTACTTTCAATGACTGGTGTACCATGACACCCAAGTCGCGCTGCATCTCCCCTTTTCCTAATCGGTTGCTAGCTAACCCTTCCTCATTACTCAATACCCAGTCTAAAATAGCCTGCTCTCTCGTTGGTTCCTCTACATGTTGATTTAGATAACTATCCCGCATACTTTCCAAAAAATCCTCTTCCTCAGCGCCTCTGCCAATTTGATTCACCCAATCTATATGTAGATTGAAGTCACCCATTATAACTGTTTTGCCTTTGTCGCACGCATTTCTAATTTCCTGTTTGATACCATCCCCAACTTCACTACTACTGTTAGGTGGCCTGTACACAACTCCCACTAGCGTTTTCTGCCCCTTAGAGTTTCGCAGCTCTACCCATACCGATTCTACATGCTCCAAGCTAATGTCCTTCCTTTCCATTGCGTTAATCTCCTCTCTAACCAGCAACGCTACCCCACCTCCTTTTCCTTTCTCTCTATCCCTCCTGAATATTGAATATCCCTGGATGTTCAGCTCCCAGCCTTGGTCACCCTGGAGCCATGTCTCCGTGATCCCAACTATATCATACTCATTAATAGCTATCTGCACGATCAACTCATCCACCTTATTACGAATACTCCTTGCATTGAGACACAAAGCCTTCAGGCTTGTTTTTACAACGCTCTTACCCCTTATACAATTTTGTTGTGAAGTGGCCCTTTTTGATTTTTGCCCTGGTTTTGTCTGCCTGCCACTTTTACTTTTCACCTTGCTCCCTATTGCATCTACCCCCATTTTACACCCACCTGCCTCTCTGCTCTTGTACCCATCCCCCTGCCGCATTAGTTTAAATCCTCTCCAACTGCACTATCAAACACTCCCCCAAGGACATTGGTTCCATTCCAGCCCAGGTGCAGACCATCCTGTTTGTACTGGTCCCACCTCCCCCAGAAATGGTTCCAGTGCCCTAAAAATTTGAATCCCTCCCCCTTGCACCATTTTTCAAGCCACATATTCATCTGCAATATCCTCCTATTTCTACTCTGACTAGCCCGTGGTACTGGTAATAATCCAGAGATTATTACCTTTGAGGTCCTACTTTTAAGTTTATCTCCTAGCTCCCTAAATTCACCTTGTAGGACCTCATCCCTTTTTTTACCTATATCGTTGGTGCCAATATGCACCACAACAACTGGCTGTTCACCCTCCCCCTCCAGAATGTTCTGCAGCCGTTCAGCGACATCCCTGACCTTTGCACCAGGGAGGCAACATACCATCCTGGAGTCTCGTTTGCGGCCGCAGATACGGCTATCTATTCCCCTGACAATCGAATCCCCTATTACTATTGCCCTTCCCCTCTTTTTTCCCCCATCATGTGCTGCAGAGCCACCCATGGTGCCATGAACTTGGCTGCTGCTGCATTCCCCTGATGAGCCATCTCCCTCAACAGTATCCAAAATGGTAAACCTGTTTAGGAGGGTAAAGGAGAAATAAAGGATGAAATATTTGGGAGTTGACCTTAGATTTTGAAATCCACTTATCCACTTTTTTTATTTTTAATTGTCTACTGTATATCGTGTTGTTACTTGCATGCAAAGCACCAAGACAAATTCCTTGTATGTATACATACTTGGCTAATAAAATGTATTCAAATGAATTCAATTGAATTCAATTCAAGGTATGAGAACTCAGTTTAGAGATACACCAACTTAGTTTAGAGATACACCATGGAAATAGGCCCTTCGGCCCATCGAGTCCACACCGGCCATTGATTGCTTGTACACCAGTTCTATATCCTACACACAGCAGTAATTTATAGAAACCAATTAACCTACAAACCTGCATGTCTTTGGAATGTGGGAGGAAACCGGAGCACATGGGGAAAAACCACGCAGTCTCAGGGAGAACGAACAAACTCCATGCAGACAGCACCCAGAGTCAGGATCGAACCCGGGTTTCAGGCACCCTGAGTTCTACCACCACACCTCTGTGCCCCCGATTGAGAGCTTGTGAGTCCAGTAAGCATTCTAAGACACCAGGAACTATGGTGAAGTTGCATAAGTGGTGATGCAAACATTTGCAAAATTAAATGAAAGATGTTTAAATTATATGAGGAATTGGACGCTAAAGGAATCCCAGATGAGGTGCAAAACTAAATGCACGAACTTTCAGTTGATGGGCAGCAAATTGCAACATCAAACGGGAAAAGGGATTATTAACACGGTAGAGTTGTGACCAAATGTTGCAATGAATATGTGATTGGTTCAATGGCTGAAAGGAAGGACTCAATTCAGAAAACGATGCAGGTCTCAATTAATTGTATTGGTGACTTCCTTAGTGAAGTTTCTCTTGTTGCATCCACTGCATGCGTGCCTGTTGAAGTCTAGGTCACGCCAGGCATTTATCAATGAAAGAACAGAATTTACAAATAACCACCATGCCAAAAGTAAATAGCAAACTGGATTTATTTGGTCTGTAGCATTTGTGTTTTAATCTTTGCTGTTTTACTCAAAGGAACAGGTGAAGAAGGTATAGACCATCAAAGAATTTACTGCTCTCCAAGCAGTGTTTACTTACAGAAACTTCACAATGAGTAGAAAGGAAGGCAGAAATTTTAAGCCTGCTATGAAATAGATTATGAAGGCAAAATTGGTCAGGACCAATAGCCTGAAGTGGCTTCAAAATACATCAGAGGCTGGATTTAAAGCGTCTATCAAAAAGGTGCATTACAATGGTTTAAATTTCCTTTTAATTTAAATTTTAAATTTAAAAAATAATTTGAAAATAGCATTTCAATTTCTCATTTCATAATTCTGATAATAGTCAACCCACAGAATATTTCACCTGACATATCAGTGGACAGACACTGGGAAAGGTACCACTGCCTAGTTCGGTGAGAGACTCGCGTCATGCCAGTATAGGTTTGTGTATTTCCCTTAAAAAAACAATGACATTTAGTGCATGTGCACTATATCATGTAACTACTAAAAATATTTTATTGCTAGGTTGTTAATTGAAAGACAAATTACAATTATATTTATATATTGTATTAATCACATGAAAAAAATCTCAGTGCTAACCCGCTTGTGCAGTTGTTCCTGAGAACCATGATGAGGGTATACTGCCTGCCACATTAACCATGTACACTGGAAATGATGCAAGATGAGCAACAGCAGATTATAGAATCATAGAGTCAGAGGCATACAGTGTGCGAATAGGCCCTTTGGCCCAACTTGCCCACACTGGCCAACATGTCCCAGCTACACCAGTCCCAACTGCTTGTAATCGGCCCATATCCCTCCAAACCTGTCCATCCATGTATTTGTCTAACTGTTTCTTAAACGTTATGATAGTCCCTGCCTCAACTACCTCCTCTGGCAGCTCCCACAACCCTTTGTGTGAAAACGTTATCCCTCAGATTCCTATTGAATCTTTTCCCCTTCACCTTAAACTTATGTCCTCTATTCCTCAATTCCGCTACTCTGGGCAAGAGGCTCTTGGTACATGGTGGCTTGAACAGAGTCTCAATCGGTAATTTTGTGTGGGATGAAGGTTAAGTAAGACATCCACTGTCTTGAAATTGGCCCATTGCATAATATCCTTGCTTTTAGAGTTTGTGTTGTATGATTTGTCCAAATCTTGCATCATTTCCAGTGTACATGGTTAATGTGGCAGGCAGTATACCCTCATCATGATTGCCAGGAACAACTGCAAAAGCTGGTTGGTACTGAGATTTTTTTCAAGTGATTAATACAAAATATAAATATAATCATAATTTGTCTTTCAATTAATAACCTAGCAGTAAAATATTTTTATTAGCTACATGATATAGTGTACATGTACTAAATGTCATTGTATTTATAAAGGAAATACACAAACCTATACTGGCATAACGTGAGCCACTCACATAACTAGGCAATGGTACCTTTACCAGTGTCTGTCCACTGATATGTCAGATGAAATATTCTGTGGGTTGCATATTATTAGAATTATAGAATGAGAAATTGAAATGCTATTTCACAAAGATCCCACGAGGAGCAAAAGTGGATCCAAAACCCAGGAGGAGCTGAAAAGGATATATATATTTTTTAAACTCTGTTTAGGCACCATTGGAAACAGGAATGCCCCATTGAATTTGAGGAAATGTGTAGGGCTCCATTGTAACAGGTTCCCTCATTATTTCCAAAAGACCACTACACAATTTGTCCGCCCCACCCACACTTACACTGACTTCCAGTTATTAAGTCTTCACTGGACATAGAAATCATTATGCAAAATTAATTGGGTGAGCATGCAAAATCCTGAGCCCACTCATGAATATATCTCTGATCATTGATCAATAGATGTGTGATCAAGAGAACATGCCATGATTGATTATTTTATTTGTCAAGGAGACCATCCTAATGCACTGACCTCTCCACTAAGGTCAGATAGTTCAACACAGGCAAGTAATTCAAGTACCTCTGTACACCTCAATACTACACCATATGTTGGACTTATTAACTGAGACTTTGATGATTAAAACAATCTTACCACCCAAATGTAATAGAGAGATT
Organism: Raja brachyura; assembly: GCA_963514005.1. The sequence continues at coordinate 42,252,125 of OY740788.1, forward strand.
ATGCATATTTATTTTCCCTAAGTGGTCCTATATGGAATGACAATGCAACCCTTGGCCCAATAGACATATCATATGCTAATGTTCTGTAACATTGCTAACTGATAACTAAATTATTGGCGCAGTGGAACACCAAAAACATCTGACTGATCTTTTTGTGGTTAAAGGGGACTTTCGTACCACTTAACAGGCTTTTTGTAAAAAAAAATCAAGATAAATGAACTGCAATATTAAAAGAAAGAATTCTGATTGCATTTGCTCTTTAGGTGAAGAAAAGCATGCATAGTAATCAATTCTAAAAGTTCATTATTCATTCTTATAGGATTGATTCACTTTCCAAATGGATGTTATAAGCAGTGATCTGTCAGACGTGAATATACAGTATAAGTTATTTGTGAAGTTCTGCAGCATTTCATCTACGCAATTATTTATGAGCTAAGAATGTGATGTTATTAAGAAACAAGAGGTCTAACCTGGCCATTTATTTCAGTGCACTGCACGACATTGAATATTATGTATGTTGACCAGGAAAAGACAAAGCATTATACATGCAATAGGTGTCCGCACATTAATAAATAACGGGTGTGTCCAGTGGTCAATTGAATGATCTAATTTTTTATTAAATAATAGAAAACACAGAAAGCTCTTCAGCCCGTCCCATCATCAAAAAGTCCAGACCAATTCCACTTCAAGCACGTGGACAATGGTCCTGCAGGTTAAAGAACGGTCCTGACCGACCATCCATCTCATTAGTGACCCTTGGTCTATCTTTAATCGGACTTTACAGGACTTGATCTTGCACTAAACATTATTCCCTTTATTCTGTATCTTCTTCTTCTTGTGTTTGAGGCAGCAGAAGTCTGCAGCAGAAGTGATGTTATCTGGTTTGACATCCGTAGATGCCCGCACAAAAAAGGGCGCATGCTTCGGGTTGGCACCAAACTGCGGACCTGCTGCTGTCTCTGTTTGGTGTCGTTCGCTTGACTGAGGTCAGTGACAGGGCTCACCACGGGGAGGTCGACAACATGAGCCCCATCCTGTATCTGTACTCTGTGGACGGCTTGATTGTAATCACATATAGTCTTTTTGCTGACTGGACAGCACACACCAAAAAAAGCTTTCACTGTACCTCATTACTCATGCCAATAAACTAAATAAACTAAACTAATATTCTTTAAGTGAACATTTAGGCCTCTACCTCAACCTCTACCTCCCAGATCTTTATCATTAAATATAACATTTAATCCTCATCTTCCTACCAATTTCTTTAACCCTTTGGTTTTGATTCCTCTGCAAAATGTAATAATACCTTCCTGTTTACTCTATTAGGATTTTCACATTTCTATACCTCTCAATTTAGTCTCCCTATATCATCCTCTGTTCCTAGAAAACACACCTGTCTTATTCAATCTTTCTTCACAGCTGTAATTTTTCAGTCCTGTGAACATCCTTGTAAATCTCTACTGAATCTTCTCCAGTTTAATCATATCTTTGCTGCTGTATGTGATGGCCAAACTTACGCACACTATTCAAAGAGTCTATTGCATTAGTCAATAAACTACACACACTATCATTAGTTTGCTTTATATTGGAATTCTTATAACTGAAAATATTACCTTGTAAGAAAAAAACTTTAGAAGAAATAAATAGAATACTAAAATGAAGTAAAACAGTTTAATCAATACATGTATGATTTGTTTGTACTTCTGTATAGTATGACTTGATTTCACTGGCGAGTAAACTGTAACTTTTTAATGTTTCTCTGTACATGTGAAAGTGGTGAATCAACACTGAATAAGTTGCTGACTGCAAAGTAGTCTTCGGAGAGATTCCAAGTACGTTTATACTCACCTAAACCAGAGACTTATGGCCCTGTCTCATGGTGCGAGTTCATTCCAAGAGCTCGCCCGAGTTAAAAAAAAAATCAAACTCGTGGTAAGCATGGAGAATGAATGTAGCGGGTCCGTCAGAGCTCGGGGACGTCTCTTAGTGGCTCTTAACGCTAACAGCAGGTACTCGAGAAGACTCACTAATGGCAGGTAAGCTTGGGAAGACTCATGAAGATTTTGCAACATCTTGAAACATGTCCACGAGAGCCCCGAGTACTGACGAGTGGCCATTACCGTAAATCTCCGAGTTTGAATCAGGGCAAACTCGGGAGAGCTCTTGGAATGAACTCGTACCGTGGGACAGGGCCATTAGAAAAGCTATTCGAATCTTGAGGGAAATTGCAGTACTGTAGTTAAGTTACTGGGCCAATATTACAAAAACATGAATCAATGACCTGAAAAGGTGTTCAATTCATAAGATCATGTGATAGGAGCAGAATTAGGCCATTTGGCCCATCAAGTCTACTCCGCCATTCAATCAAGGCTGATTTATCTCTCCCTCCTAACCCCACTCAAGAGTCAAGAGTGTTTTATTGTCATATATCCCAGATAGAACAATGACATTCTTCCTTGCTGCAGCACAACATTCTCCTGCCTTCTCCCCACAACCGCTGACACACACCATAGTAACTGGAGAAATTTAATTAAAAAGTTACTATCAGTAATAATGACTATGAAATGAGAATACTTTCATAAGATCTGGTTGACTTATTCCATAAAGGAAATAAACCTGCTCCCTTTACCTTGCCTGGCCTCTAGGTGCCATCAGACCCATCGTAAAGTGGTTTCCATTTAAACACACTTAAATGTCTGGAGTAAGAGGCTCATTACCACTTTATCCAGGCCAATTGGAGATGGACAATATGTGCTATTGTCAACAATATCAACAACCCAGAGAGTCAAACATTTGTTGTATCCATCCATCTGTGAGAGATGATGGTGTGGTTTTGGTGTTGCCCTGCTAGGGCAGGGTTACTGTATGTTTTATCTGTGGCTGCATTTCCTGCTGATGCTGACTAGCCTATCCTTGAATTGGGCAGACTCTCCCATAGCTTCCACAGGTGACATTGTATCTTGCCGTTGGAATGGGGAGAACGTTGCTGTTGCCATCCACCATTTCATGGCATTGGCACTGCAGTGTCTTGAACTATGTACTGTCGCGGTGCTTCATACCTGCCTGGATGTCCTTTCTCCACCTCCCACGGTCCTCAGCAATCACTTCCCAGTCATCAGTGCCAATGTTAAAGTGTAGTTCAGTTTCGTTTAGAGATACAGCGTGGAAACAGGCTCTTCGGCCCATCGTGCCCGCACCAACCAGCGACCCCCGCTCATTAACACTATCCTACACACGTTAGGGAATATTTACATTTATACCAAGCTAATTAACCTACAAATGGCAATGGTGAAATGAGTGTTGTGGCCAGGATGGTGTTGGTATTTGATGATTTTGGCTGCCTTCAATATCAAAATGTGGAATCCCTGCCCCAGAAGGCAGTGGAGGCCAATTCTCTGGATGCTTTCAAGAGAGAGTTAGAAAGAGCTCTTAAAGATAGTGGAGTCAAGGCTTATGGGGAGAAGGCAGGAACGGGGTACTGATTGTGGATGATCAGCCATGATCGCAGTGAATGGCGCTGTTGACTCAAGGGCCTAATTGCCTACTCCTGCACCTATTGTCTATTGTCGAACAACCCAGAGAGAAATGTTGAGAAAAGGAATAGGTGATGTTTCGGGTCATGACCCGTTTTCACACCATCATTCTGACATCATGACAGATCTGTCATTAGTTTTGCTTTATATATTGTCGTGGCAGTGGATGCAACAGACTACAGCATGAAAATTAGACAACAAGGCAAGCAGAAAACATTGGTAGACAAAAGTGCTGGAGAAACTCAGCAGGTGCAGCAGCATCTATGGAGCAAAGGAAATAGGCAACGTTTCGGGCCGAAACTCTTCTTCAGACTGATGTAGGGTTTGGGGGGGGGAGAAGAAAGGAGAAAGGAAGGGGAGGAGCCAGAAGGCTGAGGGAGAGCTCAGGGAGAAGAAAGCATTCTTAAATCCTTGAGACTGCTAATTATAAACAACCATTTGACGACCGTTTAAAATAATGGATGCACACATTTTGTGACCAACAGAAAGTGCTTTAGCACAATCCATTATATGTCGGAAGCAGGTACGAAACATTCATCTTGAAGCAGTTAATTGTACAATGTTTTTCACATACCTCTTCGAATCTGCTACTGTCAGGGAACATTTGTCGTACATGATCTATGCTGGGTTATCTTCGCATTTGTGACCAATTTTACAGAGGAGCAGCCAATTCGGTGGTGATCATGGGTGGACACCAAGTCTATATACCCCACATTTTGCACAGAAACATTTAGTGCAAGTTGCATTGCAGGTGAAAAGTAGTTGAAATCACATTTTGCAATGCATTTAACACCAGAAATAAATCGTGTAGTACTTAAAAAAACCCAAATGTGATTCAACCAGTAAAGAACCAAAGTGCTGGATTAACTCCATGGGTCAAGCAACATATCTGAAGAACATAGATGGGTGACATTTTGCGTTGGGACCTTCCTTCGGGTCTAAAGAAGTGTTCTGACCCAAAACATCACCTTTCCATGTATTCCAGGGATGCTGCCTGACCCACTGAGTTATTTCAGTATTTTGTATCCTTTGATGGAGTCTGAAATATCACCTATCCATGTTCTCCAGAGATGTTCCGCCGAGTTACTCCCTGACCCGCCGAGTTACTCCCTGACCCGCCGAGTTACTCCCTGACCCGCCGAGTTACTCCCTGACCCGCCGAGTTACTCCCTGACCCGCCGAGTTACTCCCTGACCCGCCGAGTTACTCCCTGACCCGCCGAGTTACTCCCTGACCCGCCGAGTTACTCCCTGACCCGCCGAGTTACTCCCTGACCCGCCGAGTTACTCCCTGACCCGCCGAGTTACTCCCTGACCCGCCGAGTTACTCCCTGACCCGCCGAGTTACTCCCTGACCCGCCGAGTTACTCCCTGACCCGCCGAGTTACTCCCTGACCCGCCGAGTTACTCCAGTACTTTATATCCCCCTTTTGTGCAAACCAGCATCTGCAATTCTTTGCATCTTGAATCTTTTATGTGAAGGTAAGCATCAACATGGTGTACCAGCACCTCTAAAAAGTTATAAACTAAAATTTAAAGATATATCATAAAATGATTATTAATGTTTAAAAAACTAAACATTAAGCAGCCAGGCCTTTAAGCAGCTTACACATCTTATACCATGACGATCCAACATAGTTACCCAAAACAAAGAAATAAATGTGTCTGGCATCATTTCACAAAGGTACAAAGGTACAAACAAAGGTACAAAGGTGTTTAATGGTCACGTACACCAATTGGTGTAGTGAAATGCTTTTTGCCAATGCAGCACATAAAAAAAGAATACAGATAACAATAATAGAGAGATTTTAAACGTAAAAAACATCCCCCCACAATGGTTCCCATTATGAGGGAAGGCACAATGTCCAGTCCCTATCCCATGTCCTCCCATAGTCAGGCCTATTGAAGCCTCCGCAGTCACCTTTACGGAGGCCCGATGTTCCAGGCGTTCTCGCCGGGTGGTGGTGCCTCGGCGTCGGGAGAATCCTCTCAGCGGCTTGGGACACCTGGAACAGCCACTTCCTTACTGGAGTCCGCGGCTTCCGAAGCCAACAAGGCCGCGCTGAATGGAGCTCCCCTCCACTGGCTCCCGATGTCGAATTCAGCGCCGCCGCCTGCAGCTCCGCGATGTTTTTTTTGTCAGCGGTTTCAACTCACCGGAGTTCCAACGCGGCGACCTGGGCAAGTCATCGCCCCCTCCGCCCCGCAATGGGCTCCAGTGCTGCGCCACTGCCGAAGCCGAGGTTTTGGGCGGTCTCCTCAAGAAACGCCGCTCCAGGCCCGCTGGTAGGCCGCGAGGATCACAATCATATCACAATAATATTTTATTAGCCAAGTATGTTTTGCAACATACGAGAAATTTCATTTGCCAAGTCTGTCATACAAATAAAAAGCAACGGAACACACAAAATACATTTTAACATAAACATCCACCACAGTGACTCCTCCACATTCCTCACTGTGATGGAAGGCGAAAAAAAAGTTCAAATCTCTTCACTTCTTTGCTCTCCTGCGGTCGGGGACCTCGGGCCCTCCGTTGACAGGACAATCTTGACTCCCGTAGCCTGCGGCATTTGGGCCCTCCGCATCACGGTGATCAGCAACTCCGCACCAGGCGATCAAACCCCATGTCGGGGTTGGTTGAGCCCCTGCGTTCATTGGAGCTCCCGACTAGCCTCTCCCAAGACTGCAAGCTCGATGGTAAAGTCCTCAAGCCGTGGTTGGAGCGATCTCAGGCAAGGGATCGACTCCAATGTTAAGTCCACGCCCCACGGTGGGGCTCAAGGTCAGTCCGAGGAGGCCTCCAGCTCCATCGAAGGGAGGCCGCAGAGCGACCGCAGATGCGACCTGGAAAACAATCGCATCTCCGGCAAAGGTAAGAAACTGAAAAAAAGTTTCCCCCGACCTCCTCCCCCCACATAAAAAGAAAATGGAGAACATTTACACAGACTTTTGTCTACAAAAATGCCAATAAAACCTTTAGGTCAATAACGTCTGAAAACACGGAAAGAAGAAACAAAAGTTTATTTTCAAAATTATAAAGGTTATATCACAAATGGGTAAAATTCTTATCTCCACAGAAAATATTTTCTTTAAGTCTGTCATTAAATTACATTGAATATAATATATCTTTCAAAACAAAAAATCTCCACAGTTTCTGTGGCCTGTTATTAATTATGCTGAGAGGCAGACTTTGGCCCATTGCAGGTTTAAAAAAAAACATCACATCAGTCAAAGTAAGTTATAAGTCTTTACCCATTTTGTCACTGTAAAACTTATGGTTAAAATTTATGGTTAACTAATGCAGAAGAACACAGCCCGGCTCTTCTCCATAGTGAATGGCCATATGCATTCATTTGATTCATTCTTCAGTAATTGTCTTTTGGTTTTTAAATATCTATAACATATTAAATGAATCTGGAAATTACTGGAAACAATTATATCGGATTGACATTATCTTTAACTTTGGAAATTAACTGATTAAATCAGGTAACAATGTTTAAATGAAGTATTGGTCTGAATGAGAGTTAGATGCAGGAATCAGAATGTGGCCAAAATTACATAATTGGAAAATAATTATTTAAAATTACTTTATGATTATATTGATTGAATAAGCTGTAAAATTAAAAAAAAAGAAAATTAGTTATTTTTAAGAATCAGTAAAACTGTCCTTAATTAAATACTGTGATAAATACAAATCAATTAACCCATGGAATTAATTTTTCAGATAAATTTTTAAGAAGAGGTAATTAACTATTCCTTCTGACATATCAATAAAATGATAATTTTGTGAATAATTATTATATTAGTTAGTGCATCCATTGTTGCTGCCAATATGCATTTAACTCTTATCTACAGAAACTACATTTTTAATACAATCATGTGCAGTACAACGGAACATTCATTTACATAGTATATTGCCATGATATCAGATCGCAAATGGTACAAAGGTGATTCATGCTACTAGATAGACCACAAACGCTGATTATCACTTTAAGCGCTCCTTCAGTACCCAGTACTAAATATGCCCCTCCTTTGCTTCCTTTTCCACAACTATGAAAACATTTTTCATTATCATCACCATGCATCCTGAGGTTCAAATGACTCATATTTGTCCGTTAGCCTGCATTATCTACCAAATTTCAACAGTGGTCCTCATGGAAGTTAGATTTTTGGAAGATAAGGGCCAGCCCCTCATTCCTTGGCTCTGTCTCCTGTCTATGTTCCACCTGATGAAGATGAACATTGTTATAAACATGTTTAAGAAAGAACTGCAGATGCTGGACCAATCGAAGGTAGACATAAATGCTGGAGAAACTCAGCGGGTGATGCAGCGTCTATGGAGCGAAGGAATAGGTGACTTTTCGGGTTGAGGCCCTTCTTCAGACTGATGTGGGAGTGGGGGGGGGGGGTGGGAAGAAGAAAGGAAGAGGCGGAGACAGTAGGCTGTGGGAGAGCTGGGAAGTGGAGGGGAAGGAGGGAGAAAGCAAGGATGCCTGAAATTGGAGAAGCCAATGTTCATACCGCTGGGGTGTAAACTATGAGGTTCTGCTCCTCCAGTTCGCGGTGGGACTTACTCTGGCCATGAAGGAGGCCCAGGACAGAAAGGTCAGATTCGGAATGGGAGGGGGTGTTGAAGTGGTGAGCCACCGGGAGATCAAGTTGGTTAATGCTGAGTTAATGCCTGTGAGATGGCATTAGGTTATAGACCAGCGATCCTGTACACACACTTTCCTACACATGACTGCCAATTTTACAAATGACCAAAGACAATTAACCTCCAAGCCTGTACATCTTTGAAGTGTGGGAGGAATCCGGAGCACCCAGAGAAAACCCACGTGATCACAAGGAGAACGTACAAACTCTGTCCAGACAGTGCCCATAGTCAGGATCGAACCCGGGTCTCTGGCACTGTAACGCAGTAACTCTGCCGCTGTGCCAATGTCTTTGCCCTTTAGTATGGCTTCCCTACTATCATAGTTGACAGGGCATACAAAGACATTCATTTCTAGTCCTTCTACTCTCAGTCATTTTCCACCTGCCAGAATGAGGAGAAGATTTCCTTTTTCATCACTTTCCATCCCACAGTTTCTACCGCATTCATTGGAATTCCACCATTGGATGCATCTTCCTCTTCTCTTTCCTGTCAGCATTGCAAATAGATTAGTCTCCCTCTGCACCTCCCTGCTTCACGCTTCCTCCATCAGTAGTCATTCCTTTCACACTGTACCTATGCCTTCAACATCCATCTACCTCTATTCTTCCACACAGAACACAAATATTCCTGCATCCACATGAAGCAGCAATTGACTTGCAATTCTTCCGATCCAGTGTGTTAATGTTCATGATCTTGCCTCCCCTACAGTAAGAAAAGCAAACACAGATAGTGTGATGCCTTTGGAGGGCATCTCAGTTCAGCCACTTTCCATCTTCACTTTAACTCCCACTCTGACTTTGGCCACCAACACCATTCTAACGATGCCCAATGTAAGTCTGAGAAACAATACTTGTTTTTCTACCACTCCATGCTAGTCCTCAAGAGTCAATATTAAATGCACCAATTTCCGCATTTCCGGCTTGTGTCAAAGTTATAGAGCATGGAAACAGGCCCTTCGCCCCGGTTTGCCCATGTCGAACAAGGTCCATCTATACTAGTTCCACCTGCCCCTCCTTTGGCCCCATATTTCTCTAAACCTTTCCTATCCATATACCTGTCCAAATATCTTTTAAGTGTTGTTATAGCTAATGCCTCAACCATTTCCTCCAGTAGCTCATTCCATACACCCACCACTCTGTGTGTGAAGAATTTGCCTCTCAGATTCCTACTAAACCTTTCCCCCCTCACCTTAAACCTACGTCCCCCGCTTCTTGATTCTCCTACACTGGGTAAAAGACTTCCCCTCATGATCTTTCCACCTGTGTAAGATCACTTCTCATCCTCCTAAGCTCCAAGGAATAGTGTCCTGGCTTGGTGTATGGTCATACCAAATGTAATATTAATTTAGTCCTGTTCTCTCCACAGATGCTGCCTGACCTGTTGTGTTTTCGCACTCGTTTCAGATTCCCAGCAACTGCTGTGCTCTGCATTTTGTAACTCAAATACTTATTTCTGTTTATTTTCTCTCGCTCCAACTGAAAAAGTAATTGCACGTGGACCTTCATCTCCACACAACCACATACTCCCTATTCCACTGCAACTTGAAATACATGTGTTTTGTCATTTGTCCCGAGTACTCTTGGAAACTACTCAGCCTAAAATATTGAATCTGTTTCACTCTGCACAGATGCTGCATTATCAGCTGAGTTCTTCTGGCATTATCTGTTTTTGTTTCAAATAACCATTAACAACAGGGTGGCACAATGTTGCCTCAGTAGAGTTGCTGCCTGACAATGCCAGCGACCCAGGTTTGATCTTGACAATGAGTGCTGTCTGTATGGAGTTTGTACATTCTCCCTGTGACCGCATGGGTTTTCACCAAAGCCGTGCACCGTACCGTGCCGTCACAAGCCGTGCAGGTTTGTAGGTTAATTGGCCCTAATATTAATTGGCCCTATTTAGGTATTGGCCCTAGTGTGTGGGATGAAACTGGGATAACATAGAGCTACTGTAGGGGTGATCATTGATTGGCGTGGACTCGGTGGGCCTGTTTCAAACCTCTAAACTGAAGGTGAATTAGGACTAAGAAATGTCGGACTTGCTGGAGAACAAAATGCCATGGTCCGACAAAAGGAAGTGCAGTTTTTATCACTTACCTGGACCACATAGGACCACATACACTGCTTTCCACAATGATTCATAGAAACATAGAAAATAGGTGCAGGAGTAGGCCACTCGTCCCTTCGAACCAGCACCGCCATTCAATGTGATCATGGTTGATCATCCACAATCAGTATCCCGTTCCTGCCTCCTTCCCATATCCCTTGATTCCGCTAGCCCTAACTCTATCTAAGTCTCTTTTGAATGAATCCGGTGAATCGGACTCCACTGCCCTCTGAGGCAGAGAATTCCACAAATTCACAACTCTCGGGGTGAAAAAGTTTTTCCTCATCTCAATTCTAAATGGCCTACCCCTTATTCTTAAACTGTGGCCCCTGGTTCTGGACTCCCGTAACATTGGGAACATGTTTCCTGCATCCAGCTTCTCCAATCCCTAAATAATTGTATATGTTTCTATAAGTTTCCATCTCATCCTTCTAAATTCCAGTGAATACAAGCCCAGTCGTTTCATTCTCTCATCATATGCCAGTCCCGCCATCCCCGGAATTAACCTTTTGAACCTACGCTGCACTCCCTCAATACTCCAGCAGCGTTTTGGTAACACTGACTGGGATGCGTTTGCAGCTCAGGCCACCCTTGACTCCCACACTGACATTGACGCCTATACTTCCTCTGTTCTGGACTTCATCAACTCCTCCATCAACAGTGTCACCACTCTCAAACAAATCACCACATACCCGAATCAGAAGCCATGGATGAACAGCGAGGTCAGGCTACTGCTGAAAGCACGGGACTCAGCTTTCAGGTCAGACGATGCCCATGCCTATAGTTCATCGAGGGCCAATTTGAAGAGGGGCATCAAGAACGCCAAACACAGGTACAAGCTGCGGATCGAGGAGCACTTCGACAGCAACTCCGACCCCCGACACATGTAGCATGGCATCCAGGCCATCACTGACTACAGAGCCACAAACTCCACCCCCACTTCCAGTGACGCATCCTTCCTCGAGGAACTCAATCACTTTTATGGCCGTTTTGAAAGGGACAACCAAGAGTTGGCCATTAAGGCTGTGCTCCCCGATTACCACCAGCCCCTCACACTCAACCCCTACGTCGTGCATGTGGCACTGAGTAGGATCAATGTACGTAAGGCTGCCGGCCCTGACGGCATCGCCGGGCACGTCCTCAGGACCTGTGCTGCACACTGACAGACGTCTGGACTGACATCTTCAACCTGTCACTTGCCCAGGCAGTTGTCCCCACGTGCCTTAAAACTACCTCCATCGTGCCAGTGCCAAAACACTCCACTGCGGCGAGCCTCAACGACTTCCGCCCAGTTGCACTCACCCCTATCATCGCCAAGTGCTTTGAAAGGCTGGTCATGGCACACCTCAAATGCTACCTACCTCCCACTCTGTACCCCTACCAGTTTGCATACCGCAAAGAACAGGATCACGGAGGATGCCATCTCAACTGCCTTCCACTCCACCCTCTCCCACCTCGACATCAGAAACACTTATGTGAGAATGCTGTTCATCGACTACAGCTCAGCATTCAACACCATTATCCCCTCTAAATCGATCGCCAAACTCGATGACCTGGGCATCAACCCCTCCCTCTGCAATTGGTTACTGGACTTTCTAACCAACAGACCACAGTCTGTTAGGTTGGATAACCACTCCTCTTCTACCCTCACCCTGAACACTGGCGTACCCCAGGGCTGCGTGCTGAGCCCCCTCCTCTACTCCCTCTTCACCTACGACTGCATACCTGTACATGGTACCAACACCATCATCAAGTATGCAGATGACACTACGGTGATTTGCCTCATCAGCGACAACGATGAGTCGGCCTACAGGGAGGAGGTTCAGCTCCTAACAGCATGGTGTGCTGACAATAACCTGGCCCTCAACTCCAAGAAGACCAAGCAGCTCATTGTGGACTTCAGGAGATCGAGAGGCTGCACGCACAACCCTATCCATATCAACAGGATGGAGGTGGAACGTGTCTCCAGCTTCAGGTTCCTGGGGGTCAACATCTCCGATGACCTCTCCTGGACCCACAACACATCCTCGCTGATCAAGAAGGCTCACCAGCGTCTCTTCTTCCTGAGGAGACTTAAGAAGGTCCACCTGTCTCCCCAGATTCTGGTGAACTTCTACCACTGCACCATCGAGAGCATCCTTACCAACTGCATCACAGTATGGTATGGTAACTGCTCTGTCGCCGACCGGAAAGCTCTGCAGAGGGTGGTGAAGATTGCCCAACGCATCACAGGCTCCTCACTCCCCTCCATTGAGTCTGTCCATAGTAAACGATGCCTGCGCAGGGCGCACAGCATCGCCAGGGACAGCTCACATCCCAACCATAGACTGTTTACCCTCGTCCCATCTGGGAGACGCTACAGGCCCCTCCGCTGCCGTACCAGCAGACTCAAGAACAGCTTCTTCCCTGCGGTGTCACACTTCTCAACGCTGCACCTCAATGACTGCCTGTCTCTGCCTGTCTCCACCCCTCCCCCGCCCCCTGGACTATCCAATCACCAGCAAATTGCACTGTATGTGTATAGATGTATATACTCATACTACTGCGCAATTATGTGTGGTGTGGCGGCACCTAATGGCAGCGGCTCGTCTACAGTCCATCTTTTTTTTTTAATTTTTGTCTTGTTAAATGTAGGTCTTGAGCTTAGTTTTTTATATTTTTTAGCTGTGTATATGTGGGGGGGATGTGGGGGGAAACCGTTAGTCTCTTCCCTGTAGGGGGACCCGACTTTTTCCCTGTCGGGTCTCCGGTGTCGTTCGGCCTAACATCGTGGAGCCGACGGCGGCCTCCGACCGGGACCAACCTGAGGGCTCCAGTCGCGGAGCCTGTGGACCTGACATCGCGGAGCTGGCCGTCTTTGGAGCGGGGAGAGCTGTGGTGGCGCTCGGCTGTGACACGACTTTGGAGCTTCGGAAGCTCTGGCTGCAGGGCCAGCGGACAGGAACATTGGGAGCTCCAGGTCCCTGGTGGGAGAAGGCTTTTAGGAGCTCCTGCAACGGCAGCTTCTCCCGCTGGAATCGCGGGGTTTAAAGGACGCGGAGCGGGGCCTAACATGGCCCGGCGCGGATTAGTGGCCACGGAACTTACTATCGTCCGCTGGCGGCTCTATCATCAGAGCCCCAGTTCGCCTAGACGCTGCAGTTGGACTGCTGGACCGCAGGTTAGACTGCTTGAACCGAGGGGTTTACAGGACAAGGAGCCGGGACCAAACATCACCCCGCGTGGCTTAATGGCCATAGGACTTACCGTCGTCCGCCGGGGGCTTTTACATCGGAGCCCCAGTTCGCCTAGATGCTGCAGTTGGACTGTGGGTGAAGAACAAAGGGAAGAGATAAGACTTTGCCTTCCATCACAGGAGACTCACTGTGATGGATGTTTGTGTAAACTGTGTTAAGTGTGGGTCTTAGGTTTTTTTGTAATGTAAAACAAAAACTGTAGAAAATGCAATTTCGTTCAAACCTGTTTGAATGACAATAAATAGCATTCTATTCTATTCTAATTACTTGTTTATTCGTAAGTTCGCCCTTCGGAGATACCAACTGCATTTCGTTGTCTCTGTATTGTACACTGCACAATGACAATTAAAGATTGAAGTGAATTCAAAAAAAGGAAGAATGCCCTTCCTCATATTAGGTGACCAAAACTGCACACAATATTTGAGGTATGGTCTCACCAGGGCCCTGGACAACTGCAGAAGGATCGATTTGCTCCTATATTCAAATCCTCATGTTGTGAAGGCCAACATGCCATTAGCTTTCTTCACTGCCTGCTGCACCTGCACGCTTACTTTCAGTAACTGATGTACAAGGACACCCAGGTCTCGTTGAATTTTCCCTTTTCCTAATCTGACATCATTCAGATAATAATCTGCCTTCTTGTTCATGCCACCAAAGTGGATAACCTCACAGTTATCCACATTATACTGCATGTGCCATGCATCTTCCCACTCACTCAACCTATCCAAGTCACCCTGCATCTTCATAGCATCCTCTTCACAGTTTGTGTCATCTGCAATTTTTACCAATGTTACTTTTAATTCCTTCATCTAAATCATTAATATATATTGTAGATAGCTGCGGTCCCAGCACCGAGCCTTGCTGCATCCCACAGTCACTGCCTGCCATTCTGAAAGGGAACCGTTAATTCCTACTCTTTGTTTCATATCTGCCAACCAATTTTCTATCCATATCAACACCCTATCGCCAATACCATGTCCTCTAATGTTGCCCACTAATCTACTGTGGGACCTTATCAAAGGCTCTCTGAAAGTCCATATACACTATATCCACCGACTCTCCCTTATCCATTTTACATGTTACATCCTCAATAAATCCAGAAGATTAGTCAAGTAAGTCCCCTTCATAAATCCATGCTGACGGACTAATCCTGTTACTGCTATCCAAATGCGCCGCTATTACATATTTAATAATTGACTCCAGCATCTTCCTCACCACCGATGTCAGGCTAACTGGTCTATAATTCCCTGTGTTCTCTCCCTCCTTTCTTACAAAGTGGAATAACATTAGCTATCCTCCGGGAACTGATCCAGAATCTATAGAACATTGGAAAATGATCACCAATGCGTCCACGATTTCTAGAGCCACCTCCTTGAGCACCCTGGGATGCAGACCATCAGGCCCTGGGGATTTATCAGCCTTCAGTCCCATCAGTCTACCCCACACCATCTCCTGACCAATGTGAATTTCTTTCAGTTCCTCCATCACCCTAGATCATCTATCCCCTAGTAATTCTTGGAGATTGTTTGTGTCTTCCTTTGTGAAGACAGAAGCAAAGTACCCATTCAACTCGCCTGTTATTTCCTTGATCCCCATAATAAATTCACCTGTCCCTGTCTTCAAGTCGTGCACATTTGTCTAATCTTTTCCTCTTCTTTTCCTAATCTTTTCCTCTTCACATACCTAAAGAAGATTTTACTATTCTCCTTTATATTCTTATCTAGCTTACCTTCGTACTTCATCTTTTCTCCCTGTATTGCCTTTTTAGTCACCTTCTGTTGTTCTTTAAAAGTTACCCAATCCTCTGGCTTCCTGCTCATCTTTGCTACGTTTTACGCCTTCTCTTTTAGTTGTATACTGTCCTTGACTTCCCTTGTCAGCCACGGTCGCCTCTTACTCCCCTTAGAATCTTTCTTCATCTTTGGAATGAATTGATCCTGCACCTTCTGTATTATTCCCAGAAATTCCTGCCACTGCTGTTCTATCTTCATCCCTACTAGGGTTGGTCCCTTTCTAGCCAACTTTGGCCAACTCCTCCCTCATGCCCCTATAGTACCCTTTGTTCAACTGCAATACTGACACTTCTGGTTTTACCTTCTCTCTCTCAAATTGCAGATTAAAACTTATTATGTTATGGTCACTACCTCCTAATGGTTCCTTTACCTTGAGTTTCCTTATCAAATCCAGTTCATTACACAACACTAAATCCAGAATTGCCTTCTCCCTGGTAGGCCCCAGTAAAAGCTGCTCTCAGAGTCCATCTCAGAGGCACTCTACAAACTCCCTTTCTTGGGGTCCACATTCATACAGCTAACACAAGCAATATTGTGTTGAAGGAACTGCAGATGCTGATTTAAACCAAAGATAGACAGAAAATGCTGGAGTAACTCAGTGGGACAGGCAGCATCTCTGGAGGGAAGGAATGGGTGCCGTGTCGGATCGAGACCCTCCTTCAGACTTAAACCGCTGAATTACTCCAGCATTTTGTGTATAAAATAGGCACTATTGTTGCGGTCACAGACATTGTTCCTCCAGGATTGCAACTTTGTGAGTGACAGCCTCTAAGGTTTAGTGAGATACTTACAATGCGAGTCAGTTACATTGCTTTTTACTTGATTTAGATTCACATATGCTTCCAATGACTGACCCTGAAGGGTTACAGCCACAATTGAAGCCTCCATCACCAAGCTGATAGAAATTATCTGTGTAAATGCCACTCTGAAACCCTCTTCCTCGTGGATTACAGTTACACTAACCAGGGTATGGGTTATAGAGTCGGCTTCAACAGCCACAGATGTTGCAGTTACATGACTCACAACCATTTAATCTTATAATATATTTTCAAATTGCATATCTCTAAAAGAAGTTTAAGATGTAATACTGAAAGTTATGTCCAAGAAAAATAAAACAACTTTGTTTTAACCATTGCATGCTCATTGATGCACTTTGATCATTTAAAACATTCTCTAATGTTCAAATATTAATTCCTATTAAAAATAATTATTATCGTACGCAATGTTTTTAAATTTACCACAATAACTGTTTTTGTAATCTTTTAGGATTGATCTTGACAACTAAATAGAAAAGAAAATTAAACATACGGGTAGCTCTGCTTTGTCCGTACTCTTTGAGTATCTGATTAATCTTTTCTTGCCTTCAGTTACCACAGACATCCAAAAAGTTAAATATATTTCCATGATCTTAAAAAAATGCAAATATCTAAATGCCTTTTATATTTAGAAACATTGGAAGAGAAATAATATATTACGGCAGACTAAAACGCAGTAAGAATTTCAGCAGAAAGTGATTGCGTGCACTGTGATTGATGACTTACCTAAGGCATAACATTTAATTTTGGTTAGAAAAATAAAAGTACGAGCAACACTACAAATTTTAAAGTAACTGTATTGTAAAAAGAGTTATGACTCATTCCAAACTATTAAAATCAGTCTAGTGGGATTCACCTCATCATTTCTAAAAATATACATAGCACTTATTTGAATTTGTCATGCATGTTCATGACAGCTAATCTGTCTCCGGTGTTGCTGAGCAAAGCCTACAGGGCATCGCGTTCAGTTTCTTACAGGGTTAACAAGAAAGTAGGGAGAGGTTTCCAGATCCATTAGGCAGTTAAGGCACAATCTCTACCTGTCATTTTTTATTCTAGATAAGTGACCTACTTTACAAATTTCTTTGTATTGAATAATTCATTTACAACACAATTGTACAACCATATTAACTGTAGTAAAAATCAACCTCTTGTGCACCACTCTTGTACCACATACTTCAAAATATAATGATGCTCTGGATCCTTTTGTGCATAACAAGGAAACAGCAATGATGGTAATAGCAATAAAATGGATATTTGGTTCTGAAGAGCAATGTATCACCCACAATACAGGCAGACTTGCACGATAATATTTTATTTCCTGGACCTCAGCTTGATAACAACAGTAAGTACAACAATGACGATAATAAAGATTATTTTTCTGTTGCAGTAGAAAAGCTTATCAAATATACATCAACATCAAAAATGATCATTTTACTTAAGCCTTTTTGCATATCTCTGCCCTGCTGCTTAATGTTGTTCATTACAACCCATATTCACTTTTATCCGCATCCATCTTAGAAGCAACACTTAGAACTAACTACTATGCAAATGAAATGGTAAATTTTTTTTGATCCATATGTATGGACTGGGACATGTTCTGTTAGAATGCAAAGCACACTTCATCAGAAATGTTCCTTGCATAATATTCCCATATATCAAAATTTCAAAGTGTGTTATACACACAATGTATTTTGAGTATTTGATAAATTTTGCCCTATATCGCAGCTATTACCTTCAAATAAATTGTAGGTAACAAATTGCTATAATCAAATCTAATTTCTGAAAATACCTGTGGGAACCACAAAACATAAAAGCAAGTATCACAAAAATGTGATAAATAACAGAGAATATGGTACTTTGTTATAACCAACTTGGCAGTGAATTGCAAAATTAAAATGATCTGGCCCTTAATAACTAATGACACACATGTGATCTTTGAAGTAACATTAAGTCACTTGCATTTCATGAAAACAGTTCAAAGGCATATACTGTAACAGAATGAAAAAGATTTCCCTCAACGTACCTCACTGCAAGCAAACCCTTTGAAGCAGGGTTTTACGTTTACAGCAAATATTAAGTTATCTTGTTGGCCGAGAATGTATCAGGCAATTATGATTGTGCACATGGGTCTGTGATGTTTAGCAAATATTTGTTTCATAACTTCATAGTGACTGACAGACTTTGGGTCAAATTCATAACCAGAAGGTTACAATATACAAAATGTTATATTTCACCTATCGATAACATTTGCTTTGCACTTGCATTGACCTGAATTTTGGTGACAGGTAATATCTCCATTGACTGTCCCAGAGGTATTGCAGCTACAAGGACTGTGGCCATCAGGGTCTGAGAAGCGCAGATTATAAAAGCCATCCCGGCACTGATTACACTGTCTGCCAGACACGCATCTCTTGCATTTACACTGGTCTCCAATCTGAAGAGGATTAAAAATGTTGGGATAAATGGAAGTAGATGAGAAACACAGTGATTGGATTTGCCATACTTCTAACAAAAATATTAACCAGAAAGAGGAGAAGTATAAAAATGAAACAATCAAGCAAAATTCCAAAACAAAATGAAACATTAATATGCATGAATAAAGTATTTCAACTCATTAAAATAAAAATAAGCAAAGAACAAAATTACTGCATAATAAGCCAAATCCATAAGTCAAGAGTGTTTAACTGCCATATGTACCAGAAAGCAGCAATAAAATTCTTACGTGCTGCAGCAATACAGCCCCATTAAGAGTACATTTAAACAATGTATAATGTGTAAAAACCACTTACATATAATATTTTACATGACTATAGAAATTTATTTCATAATAGAATTAAATCCTCTTTTTACAAATGATTTAGTTATTTAATAGAAAGACAAATAATGATGTTCTCTTTAACTTGAAACTATTTAGGGAAGCTCTTGATATGCAATAATTTGTTAATGCAGCATAATGCATGTAGGAATGTATTCATAAATTGATGACAAAGTTCTTGATTTTCTGTAATTGTTTGAAATGAGTAATAGCAAGATGGCAGGCCATCTCTTACAATTTTCATTCAGAGATATAGCTTGGAAACAGACCGGTTGGCCCACAGAGTCCATGCCAACCAGCGAACCCCTGTTGTATCGTACACACTAGGGACAATTTACAGAAACCAATTAACCTACAGACCTGCATGTCTTCGGAGTGTGGGAGGAAACTGGAGCATGCGGAGAAAACCCATGTGGTCATAGGGAGAATGTACAAACTCCATACAGACAGATGAAACCGGGTTGTTTATTACATTAGTTGCATTAATGTTAAATTCTGAGCACAAAATATACAATGATGTATTTTTAAAAAATAATTTGTAATGAATAATGAAACCAGCACCTTTTCTAACATGCTACTCAAGTCATAAACTGAATCGCTGATAAGTATTAGCACAGTCAAAGATTAATTTATAAGAGTGGTTTTTGTTTTCCATTAATCTGCAAGTAATGCTATTTTGTAACTGTAGAAAGAAGGAACTGCTTATGATGGTTTACCAAAACAGACAAAGTAATGGTTCAACTCAACAGATCAGGCAGTATCTCTGGATAATATGTGTAAGCAACGTTTCGAGTCAGAACAGATTGTGATGGGGTGAATAAAGCTGGAAAAGAGGAGGGGCAGGACTAAGCCTGGCAAGTGATAGGTGGATACACATTTTTTTTCTCTGCTTCTTCAACAACATTAATATCCTTAACTGAACCACTAATTTCCAGCCTGTCCTCAAATTCACTTGGACTGTCTCTGACACCTCTCTCCCTTATCTTGATCTCCCTGTCTCCATCAAAGGGGACAAATTATTTAATCCATCGAAGGGGACAAATATTAAAATACCACCATCTCCCACGGTTATCTGGACTACACTTCCTTCCACCCTGCCTCTTGCAAATATGCTATCCCCCACTCAATTTTTCCATCTCCACTACATTTGCTGCCAAGATAAGGCAGCATTAGTAAACATGGTTTTCACCCGTTGTCATAGATGGATTCCTCACCCACATCGACCCAACTACATGTCCTATAGTTCTGCTCTCATTCCCCAGACAGAACAAGGATAGAGTTTCCCTGGTCCTCACTTTTCACCCCACCATCCTCCGCATCCAATACATAATTTTCTGACATTTCCACCACATTCAGTGATGCCATCGTCAGTCACATCTTCCTCTCCCCTCTGCCATCCACAGAGACCGCGCCTTCCACAACTCCTTGCTTCACTCATCCCTTCCCACCCCCTCCCCTGGTACTTTGTCATGTATACCAATTGCAAACATTGCTTTGTTTTATGACAAAACTTGTTTTGAGTGGTGCTTGTCCACATTTCATAAAGTTTCAACCTAAAGTTTCTTTACTCAAAAATCAGAGTGGGCTTTTAGTAAACACTAGACCAAGTGCAGACCCACTGGGTCTCTTCCCCCCAACGCGCAGTGGGGGGGGGGGGGGAGGGAGAGCGGGGGAAGGGAGAGGGGGGGAAGGGAGAGGGGGGAGGGAGGGGGAGGGAGAGGGGGGAGGGAGAGGGGGGGAGGGAGAGGGGGGGAGGGAGAGGGGGGGAGGGAGAGGGGGGGAGGGAGAGGGGGGGAGGGAGAGGGGGGAGGGAGAGGGGGGAAGGGAGAGAGGGGGGAAGGGAGAGAGGGGGGAGGGGAGAGGGGGGGTGGGGAGAGGGGGTGGGGAAAGAGTGGGTGGGGAGAGGGAGGGGGAGGAGAGCAGGGAGAGGGAGGGGAAGAGGGGAGGGGAGAGGGGGAGAGGAGAGGGGAAAGGGGAGGGGAGAGGAGGGGTGGGAGCTAGAGAGAGATTGGAGGAGGGAGAGAGGAGAGGAAGCGAGTGAAGGGGGGAGTGGAGGGGGAGAGAGAGAAGGGGAGAGGGGAGAGAGGGGGTGAAGTGGAGAGAGATTGGAGGGGGAGAGAGAGGAGTGGGAGAGAGTGGAGGGGGAGAGAGTGGAGGGGAAAGAGAGAGACTAGAGAGGAGAGAGAGAGGGGGGAAGAGACAGGAGGGGAGGAGTGAGGGGAGGAGAGGAGGGGAGAGTTGGAGGGGAGAGAAGAGGAGGGGGAGAGTTGGAGGGGGGAGAGAAAAGGGGTAGATAGGAAGGGGGGTAGGACAACTTGCTCTATTTGATCTTGATTGTGAAGATTCCAATCTCCCACACTTGTGCAATGGTGATGGCACGTGTAGATGAGATCCATTGCGATTGCACATCTGTGAGATGGCTCTGTGACTCATGCAGCAGCTTGATTTTAATGGAACCACCTGAAGGTTCCAATCTCCCAGCCCTGTCCCATTGTGATGTCATATCATAGGTAAATGAGATCCATTGTGATTGGACATCTGTGAGTTGGCGCTGTGACCCATGGAGCAGCTTGATTTTCATTTTTTTTTTAATGTTTTTTTACTAAAAAAGCAGGGAAATTAATAACCAAATGAGGAGGAGGAAAAACTCTACAGGAATATGTTTTAAAAAAAATCCGTTACGGCAAAGCGTGGAGGAGTAAATTCACAAACAGCTTAAATGAATTTTCCTGAAAAAGAACCCGTTACAAACCAACAAACCAACGACAGTTTTAATATTTACTAGACCAAGTGCAGACCCGCTGGGTCTGTTCCCCCAATGGTGTTGCAGCTTCACATGCACACTAACCACACCCCACACACATGGGGGGGGGGGGGGGGGAGTAGGGAGGGGGGAGAAAGGGAAGGGGAAGAGGGGGAGGGGGAAGAGGAGAGATGGAGAGAGATTGGAGGGGGAGAGAGAGGAGGGAGAGAGTGGAGGGGGAGAGAGAGGAGGGGGAGAAAGAGGGAGAGAGACAAAGAGGGAGAGAGAGAAGGGGAGCAAGAAGGGGGGAGTTGGGGAAAGACAGGGGGTGGAAGGGAGGGAGGGAGGAGGGAGGGAGGGGTGAGAGATTAGTGGGGAGAGAGAGAGAGAGAGAGAGGGGAGAGGCGGAGGTGGGGGGGGGGTAGGGGGTGAGTGAGGGGGAGGGAGGAGAGGGGAGAGGAGGAGGGGAGTTGGAGGGGGAGAGTTGGAGGGGGAGAGTTGGAGGGGGGAGAGTTGGAGGGAGGAAGGTGGAGGGGGGGAAGGTGGAGGGGGGAAGGTGGTGGGGGGAAGGTGGAGGGGGGGAAGGTGGAGGGGGGGAAGGTGGAGGGGGGGAAGGTGGAGGGGAGAGAAGAGGAGGGTAGGTGGAGGGGGGGGAGGGTGGGGAGGGTGGAGAGGTTGGAGGGGAGGGGAGGGTGGCAGAGGGGGGGATGGGGATGGCGAGAGGAGGGAGGGGATAGGGTGGTAGAGGTGGGGGTTGAGGGGAGGGGAGAGGGGGAGGGGAGAGAGGGAGGGGATGGGGGGAGGGGAGAGATTGGAGGGGGAAAGAGGAGGGGGAGAGAGGAGGGGGAGAGAGAGTGGAGGGGGAGAGAGTGGAGGGGGGGACAGAGAGGAGGGGAAACTGAGAGGAGGGGGAACTGAGAGGAGGGGGAAGGGGGGAGATAGCAGGGAGTGGAGAGACAGGGGAGAGAAGGGGGGAGAGAAGGGGGGAGAGAAGGGGGGAGAGAAGGGGGGAGAGAAGGGGGGGAGAGAAGGGGGGAGAGAAGGGGGGAGAGAAGGGGGGAGAGAAGGGGGAGAGAAGGGGAAGAGACAACGGGGAGAGAGAGAAGGGGGAGAGAGAGAAGGGGGAGAGAGAGAAGGGGGAGAGAGAGAAGGGGGAGAGAGAGAAGGGGAGAGAGAGAAGGGGGAGAGAGAGAAGGGGAGAGAGAGGAGAGAGAGAGAAGGGGGGAGTGGGGAAAGGCAGGAGTGGAAGGAGCGAGGGAGGGGGGGAGAGAGATTAGAGGGGAGGGAGAGAGAAAGAGTAGAGGGGAGAGGGAAAGAGAGAGAGAGTAGAAGGGAGAGGGGGAGGGAGGGGAGAGGGGCAGGGAGGGGAGAGAGAGGAGGGGGTGAGTGAGGGGGAGGGAGGAGAGTGGATGGGGAGAGAGGTGGAGAGATAGAAGAGGAGGGGAGGGTGGAGAGGGGAGAGAGTGGAGGGGGACAGAGAGGAGGGGGAAGGGGGGAGATAGCAGGGAGTGGAGAGACAGGGGAGAGAAGGGGGAGAGAGGGGGAGAAGGGGGAGAGAGGGAGAAGGGGGAGAGGGAGAGAAGGGGGAGAGAGGGAGAGAAGGGGGAGGGAGGGAGAGAAGGGGAGAGAGGGAGAGAAGGGGGAGAGAGGGAGAGAAGGGGGTGAGAGGGGAGAGCAGGGGGGGAGGAGAGGGAGAGAAGGGGAGAGAGGGAGAGAAGGGGGAGAGAGGGAGAGAAGGGGGAGAGAGGGAGAGAAGGGGGGGAGAGAGAGAGAAGGGGGAGAGAGGGAGAGAAGGGGGAGAGAGGGAGAGAAGGGGGAGAGAGGGAGAGAAGGGGGAGAGAGGGAGAGAAGGGGGAGAGAGGGAGAGAAGGGGGAGAGAGGGAGGAGGAGAGAGGGAGAGAAGGGGAGAGAGGGAGAGAAGGGGGAGAGAGGGAGAGAAGGGGGAGAGAGGGAGAGAAGGGGGAGAGAGGGAGAGAAGGGGGAGAGAGGGAGAGAAGGGGGAGAGAGGGAGAGAAGGGGGAGAGAGGGAGAGAAGGGGGAGAGAGGGAGAGAAGGGGAGAGAGGGAGAGAAGGGGAGAGAGGGAGAGAAGGGGGAGAGAGGGAGAGAAGGGGGAGAGAGGGAGAGAAGGGGGAGAGAGGGAGAGAAGGGGGAGAGAGGGAGAGAAGGGGGAGAGAGGGAGAGAAGGGGGAGAGAGAGAGAGAAGGGGGAGAGAGAGAGAGAAGGGGGAGAGAGAGAGAGAGAAGGGGAGAGAGAGAGAGAAGGGGGAGAGAGAGAGAGAAGGGGGAGAGAGAGAGAGAAGGGGGGGAGAGAGAGAGAAGGGGGAGAGAGAGAGAGAAGGGGGAGAGAGAGAGAGAAGGGGGAGAGAGAGAGAGAAGGGGAGAGAGAGAGAGAAGGGGGGGAGAGAGAGAGAAGGGGGAGAGAGAGAGAGAAGGGGGAGAGAGAGAGAGAAGGGGGAGAGAGAGAGAGAAGGGGGAGAGAGAGAGAGAAGGGGGAGAGAGAGAGAGAAGGGGGAGAGAGAGAGAGAAGGGGGAGAGAGAGAGAAGGGGGACAGAGAGAGAGAAGGGGGAGAGAGAGAGAGAAGGGGGACAGAGAGAGAGAAGGGGGAGAGAGAGAGAGAAGGGGGGAGAGAGAGAGAGAAGGGGGAGAGAGAGAGAGAAGGGGAGAGAGAGAGAGAAGGGGGAGAGAGAGAGAGAAGGGGGAGAGAGAGAGAGAAGGGAGAGAGAGAGAGAGAAGGGGGAGAGAGAGAGAAGGGGGAGAGAGAGAGAGAAGGGCGAGAGAGAAATGGGGGAGAGAGAGAGAAGGGGGAGAGAGGAGAGAGAAGGGGGGGAGAGAGAGAGAAGGGGAGAGAGAGAAGGGGGAGAGAGAGTGAAGGGGGAGAGAGAGAGAAGGGGGAGAGAGAGAGAAGGGGAGAGAGAGAGAGAAGGGGGAGAGGGAGAGAAGGGGGAGAGAGAGAGAAGGGGGAGAGAGAGAGAAGGGGAGAGAGAGAGAAGGGGGGAGAGAGAGAGAAGGGGGGAGAGAGAGAGAAGGGGGGAGAGAGAGAGAAGGGGGAGAGAGAGAGAAGGGGAGAGGGGAGAGAGAGGGGGGGGGAGAGAGAGAGAAGGGGGGAGAGAGAGAGAAGGGGGGAGAGAGAGAGAAGGGGGGAGAGAGAGAGAAGGGGGGTGAGAGAGAGAGAAGGGGGGGAGAGAGAGAAGGGGGGGAGAGAGAGAGTGGGGGGGAGAGAGAGAGAAGGGGGGGAGAGAGAGATGGGGGGGAGAGAGAGAGAAGGGGGGAGAGAGAGAGAAGGGGGGAGAGAGAGAGGAAGGGGGTGAGAGAGGGAGGGGGGGAGAGAGAGAGAAGGGGGGGAGAGAGAGAGAAGGGGGGAGAGAGAGTGAAGGGGGGAGAGAGAGAGAAGGGGGGAGTGAGAGAGAAGGGGGGAGAGAGAGAGAAGGGGGTGAGAGAGAGAGAAGGGGGAGAGAGTGAGAAGGGGGGTGAGAGAGTGAAGGGGGGAGTGAGAGAGAGGGGGGGTGAGATGGGGAGAGAGTGAGAAGGGGGGTGTGAGAGAGAAGGGGGGAGAGAGAGTGAGGGGGGGAGAGAGAAGGGGGGTGAGAGAGAGAGGGTGGAGGAGGGGGGAGAGAGAGAAGGGGGAGAGAGAGAAGGGGGAGAGAGAAGGGGGGAGAGAGTGAGAAGGGGGGTGTGAGTGAAGGGGGAGTGAGAGAATGGGGAGAGAGAGAAGGGGAGAGTGAAGGGGAGAGAGAAGGGGAGTGTGATGGGGGAGAGAGATGGGGGGTGTGGGGGAAGGCAGGGAGTGGAAGGGAGCGAGGGAGGGGGGAGAGAGATTAGAGGGGAGGGAGAGAGAAAGAGTAGAGGGGAGAGGGAAAGAGAGAGAGTAGAAGGGAGAGGGGGAGGAAGGTGAGGGGGAGGGAGGGGAGAGTGGAGGAGGGGGTGAGTGAGGGGGGAGGGAGGAGAGTGGATGGGGAGAAAGGTGGAGGGAGAGAAGAGGAGGGGAGGGTGGAGAGGGGGGTGGAATGGGAGGTGGAGGCTGGATGGGGGGAGGGGAGGGGAGGGGGCAGAGGGGAGGGCGAGAGAAGGGAGAGATAGGGTGGTAGAGGTGGGGTGAGAGAGGAGGGGGAAGGGGAGCGGGAGGGGGAGGGGGAGGGGGAGGGGGAGGGGGGGAGAGATTGGAGGGGGAGAGATTGGAGGGGGGGAGAGGAGAGGGAGAGAGTGAAGGAGGAGAGGGGGGGAGAGAGAGGAGGGGGAGGGAGGGGGAGAGAGGGGGAGAGAGGGGGAAAGAGGGGAAGGGGAGAGAGAGGGAGGGGGAGAGAGGGGGGAGAGGGGAAGGGGAGAGAGGGAAGGGGAGAGAGGGGAGGGGGGAGAGAGGGGAGGGGGTGAGAGGAGGGGGTGAGAGGAGGGGGAGAGAGAAGGGGGAGATAGAGTAGGGGGAGATAGAGGAAAGGTGCGAGAAGGGGGGAGGGGAAATGCAGGGTGGAAGGGAGGGAGGGAGTGAGAGAGAGTAGAGTGGAGAGAGAGTAGAGGGGAGAGGGCAGAGGGAGGAGAGAGAGGAGGGGGTGAGTGAGGGGGAGTGGGTGAGTGAGGGGGAGGGGGAGAGGTGGAGGGGGAGAGGTGGAGGGGGAGAGAGGGAAGGGGAGTGTGGGAGAGAGAAGGGGGTGGTGGAGTGAGGGATGGGGTGAGAGAGGGGTGGGAGGAGAGGGGTGGAAGGAGCAGGGGAGGGGAGGAGATGGAGAGGGGGGGAGAGAAGGGTGAGGAGGGGGGAGTGGAGAGGGGGAGAGGGGGGTGGGGGATGGGGGGGAGAGTGGGGAGGAAGGAGGAGAGGGGAGGGAAGAGAGAGAGAAGGATGAGGATGGGGAGGGGAGGAGAGCAGGGAGGGTGAAGGGGAGACAGGGGTAGGTGGAAGGGGTGTGGTACAGAGGGGAGGGGGGAGAGAAGCGGTGGGTGAGGGGGTAGAGAAGTGTGGGGATGGGAAGGGGAGGGGAGAGGTGAGGGAAGGAGGGGAGAGGAGAGGGGAAGATGGGGAGAGGAGAGGGGAAGATGGGGAGGGGAAGATGGGGAGAGGGGAAGAAGATTAGAGGGAAGAGAGAGTAGAGGGGGGAGGGGTGAGAGAGGAGAGGTGAGTATGGGGATGGAGGAGATGGGAGGGGGAGTGTTCGAGGGGAGAGAAGAGGAGGGGGAGTTGGAGGGGGAGAGAAAATGAGGGGGGAGGTGGAAGGGGAAAGGTGAAGGGGGAGAGGTGAAGGGGAGAGGTGCAGGGGGAGAGAAGAGGGGGAGAGAAGAGGGGGAGAGAAGAGGGGGGAGGGGAGGTGGAGAGGGGGTTGGGGAGGGGGTGGAGAGGGGGGGTGGAGAGGGGGTTGGGGAGGGGGTGGAGAGGGGGGGTGGAGAGGGGGGTGGAGAGGGGGGTGGAGAGGGGGGTGGAGAGGGGGAGGAGAATAGTATGTGGAGGGGGTAGGGGAGGGGGTAAAAGGGGGGGAGTGGGACAAAGGAGGGAGGAGATAGGGTGGTATAGGTAGGGGGAGAGGGGGGCAGAGGGGAAGGGGAGAGGTGAGGTGGAGAAAGATTGAGGGGGAGAGAGGAGGGAGAGAGAAGAGGGGGAGTGGGAGTGGGAGGAGGGGGAGAGGGATGATGGGAGAGGGAGGAGGGGGAGAGGGAAGAGGGAGAGAGAGAGGAGGGGGAGAGAGAAGGGGGATAGAGAAGGGGAGGGGGAGAGAGGAGGGGAGAGGCACGGGGAGGGAGGGGAAGAGGGAGAATAGAGGGGAGAGAGAGTACATGGGAGAGGGGGAGGGAGGGAGGGGAGGGGAAAGAGGAGGGGGTGAGTGAGGGGGGTTGGAGGAGATGGGAGGGGAAGAGAAGAGGGGGAGTTGGAGGGGGAGGGAAGAGGAGGGGAGAGGTGGAGGGTGAGAGGGGAAGGGGAGAGGGAGGAGGGGAGAGGGAGAGGGAGAGGAAAAAGTAGAGAAAAAAGTAGAGAGAGATTTAAGTAGAGAGAGACACAAAACCTAATCTTCCTTTCTCCGGAGATGCTGCCTGACCCGCTGAGTTTCGCCATTTTTTTGTATTAATCTTCGGTATAAACCAGTATTTGCAGTGCGGTGCGGGCAGTTGATGGGTGCCGACAATTGAGAGGGTGAAGGCGGGCTTGAGTGTCAACAGCTGAAGGCCATGAGCGAATGAGCGTCAATAGTTGGGTCGGCGGGAGGTTAACGGACGTCGACGGCGGGATGTTAATGGGCTGGAGAGTTGGGCTGGCAGGAGGTTAACGGGCGTCGAAAGCTGGAGCCGTGCGGGGGAGCGACAACAGCTGACGCCGGTCGGGCGGGAGGCTAACAGGTGGGGGTGCAGGTTTAACACAACAGTTCTTGTTGTGGGGGGGAGGGGGTGGTCGACAGTTGCCGCTGGACGGGTGCGGCCGTTGAGAAAGTGCTCGCGCGGGGGTCGATTGTTCGCTGCGTTTTGAAGGACTGCCTCGATATGTTCATGGCGTCCACCACATCTACAGCTCACTGTTTTGCTATAAATTGCTGCAATCGACAATGTAGATGACCCTATCTGTCTTTCTTCAGGTTCCCCAATAACAAAGAAAGGTGAGGAAATATTATTGTTTTCTGTCGATATTATTCTGTCCTGAATATGCTATTTTCTGTTCGGGGAGTTGGGGGGGGGGGTAAAGAGAAGGGGGGGTGGGGAGAGGAGTTGGGGGGAGGGGAAGAGTAGGAGGAGGGGGGTAGATAGGGAGGGGGTAGAGAGGGCATACTTACATGCTTATAAAACCTGGGGTTTGGGGCAGGTTGTGTGCGGAGAGTCGCAACGGCCGTTATGTCGATCACGTGACCATGCGCTTCGACATAGACGGCGGGGGGGCGGGGCTGGGGCTGGAGCAAAGGCATATGTAAATGAGATCCAATCCGATTGGACATCTGTGAGCATTGGGCATTGTGACGTCACATGATGGAACGTGCTTCAACATTCTATGGGTGGGAAGCAGTTGGATTTTTTAAAAAAAATTTTATGTTTTTACCGGAAAAGCAGGGAAAGGATGAACCAAATTTTCTAATTTTCCAAACATTAAGTGGAGGAAAAACCCTCTGGGAATATGTAAAAACTGATCCGTTTTTGCAAATTTCAAAAAAAGCCTTAAACGAATATTCGTGAAATAGAACCCAGACAAACCAGCACGAGAGTTTTAAATAGATAGATAAGAGTCTTGTTGAAATTTTGACTGTTCAGCCAAATTTGGCACTAAATCTGTCTTCAAGTAGCAGGTGACACCACTGCAGTGGGCCTAACCATAAACAATGGAGTACAGGAAGGAGAACAGGACAATAATCTCTCCCTCAATGTCAACCAGATGAAGGTGCTAGTTATCAACTTCTGGAAGCATGGTGGAATACGTGCGCCAATTGCATCAATGTTAAAGTGGGAATGGTTCGGAACTTCAGGTTCCTTGGCATTAATATTACCAATAATCAGTTGTGGACGAAACATGTTGATGCAATAGCCAATAACCAACACCTCTACTTGAGGAGAATGAGGAAACACAGATATCTCCAGTGACTCTTACAAACATCTGCATATGCACCCACAGAAACACACTGTTGAGCTTTGGGAAAAACTTTAAGACTGCAAGAAATTGCAGAGGGTTGTAGATGTAGCCCAGCCCATCACACAGGCCAGACTTCCCATCTTTAACTCCATCTACCCTACCTCGGAAAATAAGCCAGCATAATCAAAGACCTTTCTCCCACTCTGGTCATTCCTTCTTCTCCGTGTTTAAAAGTGTGCACCACCAGACTCAGGAACAA
Source organism: Raja brachyura (assembly GCA_963514005.1). The sequence goes on from OY740788.1 coordinate 42,281,613, forward strand.
TTTATTTCCCTCTCTTGTCTGGCTTCTTAATGATCTTACCATAAGCTAGGGTACTGTCCCATTCACCTCTACGCCATTGTGGAAATTGGACTTTGTTTATGGGACTGAGAATTATATTCTGCACCCTGTACCTTCTCCTTTGCTCTATTTATTGCACTTGAGTTTGTCATGATTGTATTTATGCATGGTTTATCTGATCTGTTTGGATAACCTGCAAACCAAAGCTTTTCACTGTACCTTGGTATATGTAGCAATACTAAACCTAAACATAAACCTAAACCATCTGGAACTGGTTTCCAGTTTTAAGTTGAGGAACAACATAAAACTGTAAGATTGCTCACTGTAAAATTCTCAGAAGGATTCTGGATACATCTTATACTTTTTAATGACAACAGAGGATAACATATGATCAAGATATATATGGCTATAAACTACTCTTCATAATGAACCTAGTGAAAAAGAAAAATGAATTTGCTGTGGTAGAAGAATTAATTTAAGATGGTCAACTTTTCATTAGGGTTACGTATTTGAGCAGTGAAGTCACATTTGGATCACAGAAAACGTTGATCCCTTTTTATTATTAGTTGACCTCAGGTAGTCATGTATCAAAGTAATTCATCTCTGAGATTGCAGGAATTCTCTCCCCTGATTAGCTTGTAGGCTTTGCAAATAGCTGATGTAACCACCTGAAGAAGAGGCCTTAAGAATTCATGTAAATTTGTTTCTGATTAAGATTGGTTCTTATATTTTAACTCGGCTCTGAACAAGAAAATTGCTAGAGCCTTTGCACAAGATGAAAAGAAGCCACAAACTATTAATATGCATATTTTATATGGGTAAAAACTGAAATACATCAGAAACTGACACCTAGTCTCCCTAACAAAAAATGCATAGATATGGCATAAGAAAGGGAATGCATATTAAATTGAAGCATCTAAATGTAAAGTCAGTTTCACTGAGTATATAAACATATTTTGTAGGTCACCTATTTGAAAAGACACCTATTATACGCCACCTATTTGAAAAAACATGATATTAATTTTTGGTAATTATACAAAATTGAAAAAAAATCATAGCATAGAATGTCTTTTATCGTCATTCAAACAGCTTGGTCTGAACAAAATTGCATTTTCTACAGTCTTACGTTACAAAAAAAACCAAGACCCACACTTAACACAGTTTACATAAACATCCATCACAGTGGATCTCCAACATCTCCTCACTGTGATGGAGGGCAAAGTGTTATCTCTTCCCTTTGTTCTTCTCCCGCGGTGCAGCAGTCCAACTGCAACGTCGAGGCGACTGGGGCTCCCAATGTTAAAGCCCTCGGCGGGCGATGGTAAGTCCCGTGGTCATTTAAGCCACACTGAGCGATGTTAGGCCCCGCTCCGAGTCCTTTAAATCCCGCGATTACAGTGGGAGAAGCTGCCGTTGCGGGAGCTCCGAAACGCGGTTTCCCACCGGGGACCTGGAGCTCCCAATGTTCCTGTCCATCGGGCTTGCGGCCAGAGCTTCCGAAGCTCCGAAGTCGGGCTGCAGCCACACTCCACCACAGCTCTTCCCGCTCCGAAGACGGCCAGCTCCACGACTGGAGCCCTCAGGTTGATCCTGACCGGAGGCCGCTGCCAGCTCCACGATGTTAGGTCCAACGACACCGGAGACCCGACAGGGAAAATGTATGGTCCCCGTACAGGGAAGAGATTAACAGTTTGGGGAAAAAATTGCTCTCAGAGACTCCGTCAGCTTAAGTGTCTCCATCTACATCATTAGGAAATATTAAATATAATGTGAAATATTTATATCACACAGCCAGTACAATTCCTCTTGCTAAAGTGATTTTAACTAATGACTTGTTCACTTTGTCTCTTGATGGCCAGGAAGTAGATGAAGTGGCCACAGGATTGGCCACAAATCATAGTTTCCCCTGATCTGGACTCTTCCCACCCATGTGCGCACGGGACGAGAAGCAGAAGCGAAGAAGTGGAAGCCAACGGAAACAACGTCGAAAACCCAAATATCCGA